>JANUWF010003380.1:3610224-4810224 GCA_026120185.1 Voacanga thouarsii | reverse complement strand
TTCCCTTTTTTTCCTTCCCTTTCCTTTCGCGAACCAAACTCACCAGTGGAGGTCATGTCTCAGTCTCCAAGTTTCAAAAACTTGTACGAGTGATATTAATTATGATGTCTGGTGAAGGTTGATTAAGACAAAATTACTTGATAATTAACGTTATTATATTCTTTCATGATTTAAATAAGTATCGCCTTTAAATTCATAAAAATTAAGAAAATTTTAACATTTAAAAATTTTACCTAAACTCACAATTACTTATTAACTCCATTTTACAATATAAGTCGTTTTAAACTTGAAAGGTGTTCTCATAATATAAATCGTTTTATAAAAATTTATTAGTACTTTTTTTCCTGTTCTATCTTCTCCTACAATCTCTCTTTTTTCACTAATTATGATTCAATTCTTTTCAATTATTAAAATAGATTAAAAAAACTTAATTATGAATATTTTTAAAAAATTAAATTTAAATTTTAAAACCGTTAATTTTTATACATAAATTTAAAATGAATTACACTCCAAAACAAAAATAATATTAAATATACCGTGTCTCTTATCTCTATACGCTTAGAATGCTCTGACTCCAGACAAACTTGAGACCCTTTATCCGCCGCCCACATGGATTTCAAGCCCGCGCAAGCTCGCATTTGTTGAAAAGTTGCTTGTACCCCTCAAATAATTGACTTCTTCTGCGGCCAAACTATGCGCGTGTACCGTGGGCCAAGACACTGTTTGGAGTAATGTTCTTGCACCCAAGCACTCCTTCGTGCTCTAGCTTGCTCAACGGGACAAATTAAGAACCAAGAATAGACTCCACTTTCTGCCTGAGGATATTTCATGTGGGCAACGCAGGAACCACCCGGAGTCTGCCCAGCACTTGTTCTTCCTTTGCCTGGTTGCTGCCCATGTATGGAGAGATATCAAAGCGTGGATCAAACTAAAGCGGAATATGACTATTGTGCATAGCACGATTAAATGGCTTACAAAGGATGCTCGTGGCTCTTCCTAGACTGCCAAGCTCAAGTGCTCTGCCCCGGCTGCCACCGTTTATCAGTTATGGCAGGCACAAAATTGAGCTGTTTTTTAGGGGACGACTTGCCACCCAAGGGACATTGAAAATATTTGGAAGAACTTAATTTACCGTATATTATCATTTTAAAATATTATATTTTTTTAAAAATATATAATCTTTAATATATATAATACTTGATAAGATGTTCTACGATAAAAATAAGATGCATCCAAATATTTTCTCATCATAAATAAGGTCAAAATACGCATATACAGCGTTCGTTTTGCTTTGTATCCTTATATTTTGGCCTTTATTTGGGGAAGGCAGTTGTACCTTAGATTCCATATGTACTTAGGCATCTCATTGTATACGGCCTTTTTGGTTTGCTGATAAGTAGCTCTAAATGATTGTACATACTTTTTGATCAATATATACTATTTACATTTTGATAAAAAAAAAAAAAACTTTATAAATTTGAAAACTTCATTAAGATCAACGTGCTAAAAACTTAACTAATGTATTAAACAAATCATAAGGATTACATATACAAAAATATTATATATACATATTTGAATTTGTAAAAACGATTTTAATTTTGGGTCATGACACTAAAATGTATTATTTATATATAAAATAATGTGTATATATATATCAAGGACGGATTTAGAGGAGGTGGCGCTGCCTTCCAAAAATTTTAAATTTATCTTATAAAATCTTAAAAATTCTTTTAAAAAATTTTATATTTCGTTCTTCCAAAATAATATATATATATATATATATATATATATATATATATATATATCAAGGATGGATTTAGGAAGAGGCGGCCCCGTCCTCCAAAATTTTTAAATTTATCTTAGAAATTTTTTAAAATTTTAAATTTATATTTCATTCCTCCAAGATTTTTTTTTCAAAATTATAATATTATCTCTCCAGTAAAACTTATACTCCTAACTTTAAATTTCTAATTCTATCCTATAGCTTTGTATCTTTTTTTTTTTTTTTTGGACAAAAAAATTAAAATATATAATTTTTCTATCTCACTAAAATTAAGGATAATTTTGTAAGACTATTAATATTAAATAATGAATGTTAGACACCAATCAAACTTTTTTTAAAAGGGCTTCATTTTCTTATCTAATTCTTTTTTTTTTAATACCATTGTCTTTAGTAAAAAAATCATAAAAGATTAAAAAAATATTTTCAAACAAAAATGAGAGAGAGAAATTTAATATTTGATTTTATGCTTAAGTAACACAAAAATTAACTGGCTTAAAAAAAGACTCATGAATTAATTAATTATATAATTATGAATGTTGGCCATTAATATTGTAATCTTTCCCGCTGCAAAATTTATATATTTATAAATAAAAAATTTAAAGCAATAAAGTTGAATAGCCTCGATTTATTGAATTTTTTTTTTTACCATCAATACAACATAAGATAGTTTGCCTCCGTACTTGGATGGGGATACTAACATTAATTTGTGACCAAGTAAGAGGATGAGTATCGAGACTAGTTGCCTATTGAAGATGGTGCGCTTGGAGGAGTAGGGACTAGGGGCAGCTTTTGGTAATTGCCTCCTGCATGTTCAGTTGATGGACGATCAAGATCATAACTGGGCAAGTGAGATGTCGCACTTAGAGGAGGCGTAGGGAAACCTTTTGGTATTTGTCTCCCGTCCATTGGAGGGCAATTCCAGTTGCATCTTTTAGATGGTGCACTTGGAGGAATAGGCATATCCTTTGGTAGTTGCCCATTATATTTGAAAGCCAAAACAGAAGGACTAAAAGCTACCAAACTCAATAATGACAGTAATAAAATGGATATCGGTGGCAAGTTTTGGAGTTTCATATTCTTAATTGTATTTGTATTCTAACGCCTGCATATTTTGCCCATTTAAATAGTGAGAAAGTTCATTGATTGTTAGCCATACTTACCGTGTATGACTAGGCATTGTGAATTTAATGTTGATGGTGTTGGACATTGGCATGAATAATGAAGGGGTGAATGAAAGCAATTATGTCAATATATCACCTAAAAGGTAAAAGTGGGAAATGTACCTACTTTTAACATGACAACTATTGATACAACCTGGATGTTTCAAGTGCATTTCTTAAATGTACATTCATAAATGTATCTTGTATTTCGGAGGTATTTTTAGATTCATGTATTATATATATATACACGTGAGTTTATAGATATTCATTAATAAAGATAAATGTATCTTGAATATAAACATGTATTGTATTATGTTTTTGTTAATGAATATACATATATCTTGAATATATACATAAATTGTTGTCTAAAATTTTGAACAAGTATTTCATGACTAATGTGAATAATGTGATAATTTAATGTCCTATCTATGATCTTACCATTTATTTAATGCCCTATAGATAGGTGCCTTCTATCCTAGTTTTCCTAGTCATAAAAACAAATTTCCTTATCTTTTTTCTTATCTCTACATATGTATTATTTAGATAGTGTTCGTGTTCAATTTGTTCAAGTTTGTCTTGTACTAACTATTTCATCATAGCCGTTGTATCTTAAGAAACAAAATTCTACTTCAACCTCAAGCGCATTTATGGAATGGTAAATCTGTTTTAAAAAGATTGAATTGAATACAAGTCTCATATTATTATCCTATTTTTCTCTTTAATTTTATTTGTTATTCATTTTAAGTTTTATTTTTAATCCATATTGAGTATTCATATTTGTTCTTTTACTTCTTTATGTTTTTTTTTTTTCTAACAGTTTTAAAACAAATTCTTCTTAGCAATGTTTCAATATGCCAACCGATGTTGTGAATGAGCAAGTTGGATCCAATGGATCGGCGGGTTCTACCAGTGCTGTTGCTTTGCGGTTGACTATAATGGTTAATCCTCTTACGATTTTCACCAATCATAGTGAGAAATTAGAGAAGTTTGATGGTACAAATTTCAAAAGATGGCAACAAAGTATATCGTTCTATTTAACTATCTTGAATCTTGCGAGATTATTGATTGAGGACACTCCAAAATTACCTGAAGGAGAATTTGATATGCAAATCATTAATGCATTTGAGGTTTGGAAGCGCTCAAATTACTTATGTTGAAATTATGTCATGAATGGCTTGAATGACTTAGTGTATAGTATTTATAGTGCACAAAAAATTAAGACTAATTTGACACACTTTTCAAATTTATAAAGATTAAATTGAATAAAATAATATTTGAGGGATTTGATTGAGACAATTACATACTTTTAAGGACTAATTTGAAAATTTCCATTCTTATAATTTTAATAATTCATATTTATTTTTGAGGATATATTTTCTTTTTTTTTTTTAACTTATGAATTCCTCTTTCCCCTTTCTTGTAATTTAAATAAATCATATTTTCTCTCGATAATATATTTTTCTCATTTATTTTAGCTCATATAAAATTTTCCATCTATACTTTCTTGTAATTCCTCTAATTTATAACATTTTCCTAATGATTTTTTCTCCTATTTCTTTTAACTCAAAATTTTTTTCTTCCTTTCTCTTTCTTATAATTCATCTAACTAATATTTTTTTTCCTTGATGATATTTTGTCATATTTTTTTTTCCTTAAAATTTTAGCTCTTATAAATTTTTTCCAATTTCCCATTTCTTGTAATTTCTATAATTTATAATTTTTTTCAAAGATATTTTTTCCCTTGTTTCTTTTAACTCATAAAATTTTTTTCTCTTTCTCTTTTATTATTTTCTATACTTCATATTTTTTCCTCAAAGATTTTTTTTTTCTTTTAACTCATAAAAAAAAATTCTCTATCCACTTTATTGTAATTCATCTAACTCATATTTTTTTTTGACAATATATATTTTTTTTCATTTATTTTGATCCATATAAATATCGTCCAACAGCCTGAAAGAATAATTTGATACAATTTTCATATTTATAAGGACTAAATTAAATAAAGTAATTGTTAAGAAATTTGATTGAGAAAATTGTAAACTTTTGAGGACTAATTTTAAAATTATCCTTTTGTAGTTAACTAAGGAGTGCGTATTTTCTTGGATAGGAGCAATCACTTAATTCATTTATTTTCATAGTAATAGCTCATAGAATAGGGTTGGACAGAAACAACTGTTTAAACTCGATCTAATTCGATATCTTCGAACTCAAACTTGAATTTGACTGAATATACATGTAGATAAATAAAGTTTCTAAATATATAGAATTTACATTTTAAAAAAAAATGATCTCTTGATATTGACTAGTCATTGTATTGAAAATCATAAATTTAATTAAAATGTTCAAGCTATTAAAAAGTTTAAAACTCTAAAATTATAAAAGGTAGAAAAAATAATCATAAACGTTTATGTAATATGAGATGATTTTGCGTGAACTGCCCCTTCCTCCTCACTTGACCCAACTTTAAAGATAGAAAACGAAATCAAACATAGTAAAACATTTAAGATAAAAATAAAATGAGAATATCCATCAAAGACAACACTACAAAAAAAAGGACAAATGTGATAGAGACAAAAATGCTAGTAAAAAAACTATCATAATAGGTTATTTTATACGACGGTTCTGAAACAGTCGCAATAGATAGACTTAATACGATGGTTCAATGCAGTTTACACAAACCGTCATAGTAGCTTGACCAAATATAACGGTTTATTATAACCGTCACAATAGAGTAGACCAAATACGGCAGTTTATTTTAACCATCGCAATAAAATAGGCTAACTACGACAGTTTACACAAATCGTCATAATAAGTAGATCAAATACGACAGTTTATTTTAACCGTCGCAATGAATTAGATCAAATACGACGGTTTAGTGAGTATTAAATTAATATGTTATATAACATAAATAATTTTTTTGTTACAAACATACATATGTGTGTGTACATATATTGTGAAAGTATAAAGATGGAGGAGACTAAGAAAAACGAAGGCAAAAGCTTCTTTCTATATTATGAAAAGAAGACTGAAAGAATTCCACCTAGAGGTACAGTTGTAAGTATGTATATATAGCTAGGGTTATGTATCTAGGATTAGGCAAAACCTATCTAAGTTAAAGCTAAATTTACAATAAAGTACATAGTACATCCGAACCAAGACAAGATTTAGCTACTTCTAACACCCCACCACAAGCCGGACGGGTTAAAAACAGATTGTAAAGCAAGATGATGGACAAAGAAGGTAAACCGAGAAGAGGATAAAGCCCTAGTAAAAATATCTGCAAGTTGAGAATGGGAAGAAATTGGTAAGGGCTTCACCAGGCCGGCTTGGGCCTTTTCGCGGACAAAGTGGCAATCAATCTCAAGATGTTTGGTATGCTCATGGAAAACCAAATTCGCAACAATATGAAGAGCACTTTCATTATCACAAAATAAAGGAACAAGACGCTCCTGACGAACGCCCTAATCCTGTAAAATATACAATAGCCAGAGAACTTCACAAGTAGCCATAGACATGGATCGATATTCAGCCTCAGAAGAACTGTGTGAGATCGTGGACTGTTTCTTAGACTTCCAGGAGATAAGAGAAGTCCTGAGAAACAAACAATAACCAGTAACGGACTTGCGAGTGTCTGGACAACCTGCCCAATCTGAATCAGAAAAAGCAGAGAGCTCCAAAGTGTTCCGGGAAGAGAAAAACAGACTAAGAGAAGGAGTGCCTTTTAGATAACACATAATGCGATGACAAGCCTGGAGGTGTAAAACAGTAGGAGAGTCGAGGAACTGACTAAGACGTTGAACCGCGTAGCTAATATCTGGTCTAGTATGGGTGAGATACACCAACTTGCCAATCAACCGGCGATAAGAAGTGGGATTCACTAAAGAATCAGAATCAGCAAGAGAGGGTGTGTAACTAGTGTCGATAGGTGTAGACACTGGTTTACTGCCAAGAAAACCTTATTCTTCAAGTAACTCTAGAGTGTATTTTTGTTGACAAACATTTAGACCAATAGAGGAGCGTGAGATTTCAAGGCCAAGGAAATATTTTAGTTCACCAAGTCCATGATACAGAAAGAATGATGCAGAAAGGTCTTCAAGGACTGAATTGTAGAAAAATTATCACCAGCCACCACAAGATCATCGACATAAATTAACACGGCCAAAAAAGATGAGGAGGTCTTCTTAAGATACAAACTAGGATCACTGAAGGTAGAAGTAAAACCTTGAGAGAGAAGAGCTTGGGTGAGCTTGTGATGCCACTGACGACTAGCCTATTTGAGACCGTAAAGAGATTTGTTCAACTGACAAACCATACCAGGTGAACAAGAGAAACCAGGAGGAGGTTGCATGAAAACCTCTTCATCAAGATCGCCGTGCAGAAAAGCATTGTTGATATCCAATTGCTCCAAATACCAATCACGCATTGTTGTAATGGATAATAAAGTTCTAATGGTTGTTATTTTAGCAACTGGAGAAAAAGTTTCCAAGTAATCAATACCCTTCTGTTGTGTGAAACCTTTTGCTACGAGCCTTGCCTTGTATCGTTCAACAAAACTATCAGTGGTATTTGATACGATAGACCCATTTGCAACCAATGGCCTTTTTTCCAAGAGGAAGAGGGACTATAGTCCAAGTGTCGTTGTTGGCCAAAGCTTGAAGCTCAAGATTCATGGCATGCCTCCATTCGTCCTGCAAAACAGCAGTGTGATAGGAGCTAGGTTCTACATTAGCTAACACACTCAATGCGAAGGATTTATGCTCAGGAGAGAGAGAATCATGATTAAGAAAATGAGAAAGATAATGTGGTGTATTTGGAAAGGGAGGAGGAAGTTCGGCAATTAAATTGCAAGCATACTCTTGCAAATAGGAAGGAGGATTCTTTGTGCGTGTAGAATGTCGGGGTAAGGGAATACTAGAAGCAAAAGATGGAGAAACTGACAAGGGAATACTGGAGGTGAGATGTTCAAAGGAAACCTCGTCCGGAGAAGTGTCTGGGGAAGGAAGAGGTAAAGGAAAAGGAATGGAATGAGTAGGAGGACTGTGGGTATTAGAGGCAGAGGAAATATATGAGCAAGGAAATATGGTTTTGTGAAAAACCACATTACGTGATGTAAAAATAGTTCTGGTATGAAGATCTAAAAGGAGATACCCTTTTGTTCCTGTAGGATAGCCTAAAAAGATACATTTGGTACTTCTTGGATCAAACTTAGACCGTCCCTGAGGATTGGTACAGGCAAATGCTAAGCACCCAAAAACCCGTACGGATTGAAACTGAGGAAGTTTGGAATAAAGGAGTTTGTAAGGAGTTTTGTTCTGTAGGAGAGGAGTTGGTACAATATTAATCAAGAAGGTAGCATGGGTGACACAATAATCCCAATAAGCTAAAGGAATCGAGGATTGAAACTTTAAGGCTCGCGCGACACTAAGAATGTGTTGATGTTTGCGTTCCACAATGCCGTTTTGTTGCGGTGTTTGAACACAAGATTTTTGGTGGAGAATACCATTGGAATTATAAAAGGAAGGCATATGAAATTCAACCCCATTATCAGAACGTATTATTTTGATATTTTTCTGAAACTGTGTCTTAACATAGGCATAAAAGGATTGCAGAAAGGACCGAGTTTCAGACTTGTGTTTCATCAAAAAAAACCCACAAAAATCTAGTGTAACCATCCACAATGGTAAGGAAGTAAGCATTTCCATGCACACTTTGTACTTTACTAGGCCCCCAAATATCAACATGAACTAAGTCAAAAAGAGCATTAGTTGAACTTTCATGTAGAGGGAAAGGAGAACGTTTTTGCTTAGCGATAGGACAAACTGGACAATATGAATGTTCATCAAGCTTTATTGAGCTATCTAGTACAGTCAGAACCTTAAGTCGGGAATTTGACAAATGGACTAATCTATAATGGCACAAAAGAGACTGATCAAAATCTAGGTGACTGGTACTCAAGGCAGAATCAACGGTTGCAGTGGAGTGATGAGCAGAATGTGGTGCAGTGGGTTGTAGAAGGAATAAACCTTGGACTGCCTTAGCTAATCCAATCGTCTTCCTGCGAGTTAGATCCTGAAGGAAACACAATCCAGAGGTGAAAATGGCACAAGCATTAGAATGTTGAAATAAATGGCTCAAAGATAATAGATTAAAACTGAAAGAGGGCACATAAAAACATCATGCAAAATCAAAGTTGGTGTTATCCTGACTGTGCCCTTTTTTGTAACTAGAAAAAGGATCCCATTAGGAAGTCTGATAGTATGAATAGATGTGGGGTGAATAGACGTGAACACTGATAAAGAACAAGCAATATGATTTGAAGCTCCTGAATCAACAACCCAATATGTTGAAAGAGTAGCTAGTGCATCACCAGTTTCTTTACCAGACTGCCTAGCCGGGTTGGAGGTGAAGGCTAAAGCATGGTGTTGATGTTCTAAGGTCGGTGCAGGAGCATTTGCTGTGGCAAAACTTGCAAACGATGTAGAAAGGTTCAGTCCCTAGAGTAAGTTCAGGAGGTGGGCATATTGAGTCTGTGAAATGGATTGATTAGGTGGAAGTAAATTTGTCTCATGCGACACTGTAGAAACCTGATGAACATGCTCAGTCTGCTTATGTTTGCCCTTGGGTGGAAAACCATGTTTCTGATAACATCGGTAGTGTGTATGGCCTTGTTTCCCATAGAATGTGCAGTGCATAATACGTCTCTAGAAAGAGGTTCCAGACTTCTTCATGGTAACATTTGAGGCCTACAATACCGGTAGACGAGGATTGGCTTCTGAAGATAAAGAAGAAGGATCGGCTGAACCAAGAATAGAAGGACTCTGCAGTTGTCGTTCATACTGAATAATCATGCCAAAAATTTCCTTAAGACAGGGAAAATGACTCATAAGCAGGATCTGAGATCTAGCGTGAGAGAAGGAATCGTTCAACCTCATAAGAAACTGAATTGCATGATCTGATTCCATATACCCACGCAAGGTTTTGTAACCACCACAAGAACACTTCCTCTCACATGTGCACTAGAGAAAAGGCCGGAGAATTAAGATCTCATCCCAGAGAATCTTAAGATTGGTGTAGTAATTAGTAACAGGTAGATTTCCTTGTTTGATAGAATAAAATTCCTATAACAAGTTGGAGAGCCGAACTTGATCCCCTTTGGAGAAGCGACTGCGCAGATCTTCCCACACCTCAGCGACTGAATCGGTAAAGATAATGTTGCGGGCAATAGTGTTGTCGACAGCATTGATAATCCAAGAAAGGATCATACTATTGCACTGATCCCATTTAGCAAAGGCTGGATCAGCCACATCTGGGCGTTGGATACTGCCATCAACGAAACCAAGTTTATTCTAGGAATTCAGAGCAATGAACATTGCCCTCGCCCAAGATTGGTAGTTGTTCAACATAAGGGGCTGAGAGACGAGTACCAATGATGGGTTCTCATTCGGATGCAAATAATACGGACTGGCAGAATTCATCTCTTCTTTTGCCATGAAAACAGAAAGAAAGAGATTGAATCCAAAAGAAGAGTTTGTTGTGTGTTATTTCTCTGATACCATGTGAAAGTATAAAGATGGCGGAGACTGAGAAAAACGGAGGCAAAAGCTCCTTTCTGTATTATGAAAAGAAGATTGAAAGAATTCCACCAGAGGTACAGTTGTAAGTATGTATATATAGCTAGGGTTATGTATCTAGGGTTAGAGAAAACCTATCTAAGTTAAAGCTAGATTTACAATAAAGTACCCAGTGCATCCGAACCAAGATAAGATTTAGCTACTTCTAACATATATATCTACATACAGGTAGAGTATACTATCTCTTGATTAATATATTTAATTATATATATAAACATTCTCTTTACGAAATATTTTTATACAAAAATTAAGTCAATATAATTAGTAATATATATATATATATATATATATATGTGTGTGTGTGTGTGTGTATCAAATAAAAATTATTTTTTTAATTTGTCTCTAGAGCAAAATAACTTCTTTCGTTTTAGTTTTTTTTTTTTTTTAAGGTTGTGACTACTAATTAGGAATCAAAATACCCTTTTCCTTTTTATGTTTAATATTTCGTTACCATTTATATTAAATTTAAATAATTGTAACATAATAAATATAGTAAAACTTAGAACTTTTTTCGTTAATAAATTTATCATTAATATTTTGTTACCATACAAATACGTTATTGAAGAGATATTATGCATTAAAAAAATTATAGTAAAATTATGATTTATCAAAAAATTAAGTAATTTGATAATATAAAAAATTACTTAATTTTATATAAATGTAAAGGTAAGTATTGATATTATCAAATATTTTATTGAAGAGATATATAATATTAACTCGATTTGATGCATATCTTGCACATTCTCAATTATTTACAAATAAAAAATTACACAAGGAGATCATCATCAATGGAGATGAAAATATTAAATTCATTCCTAACCACTTCGCCTACTACAACATAAAATATTTTTGGGGAAAAAGCTTCTACTAGCAAAGCCCATAAAAGCAAAAATTATTGATGGTTGTGTCTAAAGGACAAAGTTTTTCTTCAATAGCTTTTCAAAAGTTTACATTGGAAAGAAACCATTTTGTATCAATGTTGGGTAATAGCCGACGAAACCAATTCTTATGTTATACCATTTCTGAGTTAAAAAATAAAAAATAAAAAATAAAATAATAATAATAATAATAATAATAATAATAATAATAATAATAATAATAATAATAATAATAATAATAATAATAATAATAATAATAATAATAATAATAATAATAATAATAATAATAATAATAATAATAAAGAACTCTTTATGTCTTGCCATTTTCATTGAGTTTTTCTTTAAGTTTTATTTTTCTTTTTCTTTTTCTTTTTTCAAAATTTCAATTGCCAAATAATTTGAACAATAGGGTTGAGCTAAGTTGGATTGAAATAATTTACAAACCCAATCTTAATAATGGTTCAAATCAATTATTATATATCTAAATAAATAAATCATCCATAAAATTTATAAGATAAGTACGTTTGAAGAATATTTTACCATAATTTTTGTATCAAATACTGTTCACTCCAAAAGATTTTATACATAATTAAATAAAAGATTTTAAGACCTATAAGATTTCAAATCCATACAGAAAAATATAAAATAATTTAAATAAATTTTAAAACTTAGAAGTTGTGTATAGTTTGTATAGGCTTTTTTCTTTTAATTTTTCAATATGAGTTAAACAAATATTTTTAGTTTTGAGCATCATTTTTTTTGAAAATTTTCACCACCTAACCCTTTGTCCTCTCTCCTAAAGTGTCTTTCTCTCTATTTTCCCATGTTTATTTGTCTTTTTCCCAACTATATATCTTATTTCCTTTTCATATTTTAATACTGTAGAGTTGAAAATTGATTTGGAAATACCCCCTGGAAGCAAAGACAGGCTAGAAAAGCACATGTAAAGGAAACATGAAGATATATTTTTTCTTTCTTACTTCCTTTTTTTTTTTTCACTATGCCAAATTGTTTGCAATGATTATTTACCTTACTCATTTTTCTTTCACTATAGCAATGATTATTTACTTCATTTCCTTTATATTCCCACCTCCACGACAGGCTGCTTTCTCACCTTCATTTTTCCTTACTCCTTTTTCTTTCACCTTCACTATGGAATTGGAATTCTCACCTTCATTTTTCTCCCAAGTGGTTGTCGCCCAATCTTGGAGTTTCCTTTGTTGAGCAGAAGCTGTCGTATTTGTTGAGCAAACATGACGGTTTGTAGCGGTCGTTTTTGCTATAAAATATAACGATGTTTTGAACCGTATCAATAAACTTTTCAATTGATAAAAAAATGATATTTTTTGTACAATCGTCATATTTGTTCGTCGTTTTAGTTTAATACGACGATTTTATAACCGTTGTCGTTAAAAAACGACAAAACCAAATATGACAACCTTATAACAGTCATTTAGTTGTCGTATTTGACCAAATACGACCGCCAGTTGTATTTGATCAAATACGACAGCCTTATAGTCGTCGCATTTTATGCTTATTTTAGTAGTGCTATTAGAAAAAAGTAAAGAAAGTGGGGGGGGGGGTTATTTGTTTAATGAATATGACATATAAAATTTTGCTAATTTTCCAATGGCAAACCAAAAAAAAAATTATAATAAAAAAGAAAAAGATTTTCTAGAGATTAAAATAAAATTTATTTACTATTTGAGAAATTAAGATAGATGACATCATTTTATTTCCTACAGTGTATTAAAGGAATAAAATAAAATATTTGTGATTCTTAATGGAAAATTTCAATTATTCGCCTCCAAAGTTCCAAGCTCTTGAACCATTATTAATTGACTACATACTATTTTAGTAATCTTATATTGTTTTAACTTTCAAGTTCAAACCCCGGCCCAAAAAAAAAAAATCAAAATTAACACTTTTTTGGGACAGAAGAAGTATTGCCGTTAGTGTACATCAAAATCAAGTAGAGCATAAATTAATACTCTTTTTAAAGAATTTTCTTATTTACAATTATATATCATTTTAGAAAATCATATTATTTTTTCTAATTTATCATTATCCTTTATTATTCTACTAAATCATGATATTATTTGCTTTCAAAATTTCAAATTAATTGTGCTATTCCAATATAAAAGATTACACGATAGTAACACTTACTATATTTTCAAACTTGTATAGTTTCAATAAAATGTTAATTTACCCTTTTTCCCTCAAAACTTCACAAATTTTAAAACTTCTTTAAGATCTACGAGCTAAAAACCTAAGCAACGTATAAAAAGAAGTCATAGAAAGCAATATAAAAGTTGAATTTATTTAAATTAAATTTTTTTTTTGGGTCATGACATTGGAATATACTATTTATATTTATATTTATATAATCGCTCTCTTTTTTCTTTTTTTTTTGTCAAATGAAAAGGGTTTAGAGGGCGTTCGGGTATTTGTCAACGGTCCAAATTTCTACTCCTCAGTCATACCAAATAAAATAAAGTAAAGCCCAATTACATTTTTGGTTTTTGTTAATTTTCTAACAGAGTGAACTTTGAGGGATGACATTTAAGCCTTTTTTTTTTTGGTTGTGCAAGGGGTAAATTAAGAATGGAGATATAATACAAGGTGTTTTTTTTTTAAATTAACACTTAAAGTTATTATATTATTTCTCGATTTAAATAAGTGGCATTTCTAAAAAAATTATACAGATTAAGAAATATCTACCATTTGAAAATTTTTTAGAGAAAAAGATTAATTTTATCTTATTAAAAATTATAAAATAAATTTAAAATTTGAAAATCAGTCTATCTATAATAAATTATAATGATGTGGATCAACATGTATATAGTCTTGGATCATTAACAATATTTTTGTTTAGACTTGGACTATTTGGTAAATCCACTTACTTCTATTGCGTCCAAATGAATCAACATATGGTGGGAATTTTGGTTCTTCTCTATACGAAAAATTTACATGGCCCATGAAAATGTTTGTATTTTCTTTTTTTCTATTTTGTTTGACAAAGGTTAATGAAGCAACGAAGGATGGAGACCCTGATGCTAATGTGGGCCTATGGTGGCCCAAAGTCACTTGGTTTGTGGTTATGATGTTGGGCCCTCCGAGTTACTGGCTGTGATTTCTCGCCTTTGCACTACCTCAAATTTTGTGTGCACATAAGGAGAGGAAATAAAACTTCGGATGCTCTGGGCTAAAAGCCCAATGAGTGGATCCAACAATGTATGCCTCTGCCATGTGGCATTTATGTCTTTATACGGCCTTTCGGCCTCCGTCCATTATTAAAGTGGGGCCGTCGGCTGATGGATCTTTTCGCTAAACAGTAGAGACGTTGGACTTTCCTTTGGCCACGAGTATAATATTTCTTTTTTTTAATAACAAGTTATTTTTAATTTTTTAAATTACAATTATGTGTCAAAATTAAAATTTTGATTATAATATTTTATTTATTAGTTTATCAAACTATGTTATTAATATAAGGGCAACTTAGTCTTTTTATTTACAATTTTACAAATTTAAGAATTTTTTAAATTTATTTGTCAAAACTTTAAAATGACTTTTTTATATCTAAATTTAAATATATTTATTTTGCATTTAATACAAATATTTTAAAAATATTTAATTATACTTAATTTTAAATTACTTGTGGCGATACTCATGAGTTTCAAGAGTTTATATCTCGCAAATAATACAAGTTTGTTGTAGTAGTATAAAGATAAAATATATTTTTTATTATGAATTATTAGAATCTTCATTAATTAGTGGAGGCTCCACTAATTATGGATTTATGTGAATTATTATAGAAGATTTTTATGGATGTCCACCATTTAGTGGAGACACCACTAATTGAGATTAGTGGAAGATGATGTATGCCATGATGTATTCCACTAATTAGAACTCTATAAATAGAGTTATTCTCTAAACTTGTAAAACACCATTATTTTGTGAAAGAAATATTAGAGAAAATTGTGAGAGAAGAGAAAGAGAGAAATTCTTGTGCAAAATAGTTAGAGTTTTATTAGTGTGTAGTGTGAATATTTTATTCTAACACTACCCTAATTTTATAACACGTTATCAGCACGAGTCTCTACCGGTACAAAAGCCAGAAGACTAAGCACGAATTTCTGCCGTTAACAAAATTATGCGGAGAAAAAGTGACTGATGAAGATATGTTGGAGAAGACATTCTCCACCTTTCATGCATCGAATATTGTCCTGCAGCAACAATATCGAGAAAAGAGGTATACAAAATTTACAGATTTAATTACTGTCCTCCTCATTACGGAGAAGAATAATGAGTTATTATTGAGAAATCATGAAGTCAGACCAACTGGCTCAACAGCACTCCCAGAAGTGAATGCTATTGGCTCTAGCAGAAGCCATCGTTATAGTCGTGGTCGTGGCCATGGCCGTGGCCGTGGTCGTGGTTATGGTCGTAGACACGCTTGATATTTCTCTTATCACAATCATAATCAAACTGTGAGAAATACTGGCCACCTGAAGTGGAACAGAAAAGATCATAAGGGAAAAGAAAAAGAAATTGAAGAAAAGTATGAGGATATATGTTATAGATGTGGCATGAAAGGTCATTGGTCACAAAACTGTCGTACGGCTAAGCATTTAGTTGAATTGTATCAAGTTTCATTGAAAAATAAAAATGTGGAAGCAAATTTTTCTCAACATCCAATAAATAATGTTGAGGATGATGATATTGATCCTGAGGATCTTAATATTAATATTACTCGTATGGATGTATTGGATTTTTTTGAACACCCAGACGGTAGGATAGACCATTTAATTGGTGATGGCAGTGTCCAGAAGAACTAAAGCCTCACCCTGATATTTTTGTATTTTCATTTTCATTCTATTCTAATAATATTTACGTTTGCATATATATATTTGTGTTCAGATGGCTGTTGTTAATGATGATGTATGCATTATTGATAGTGGAACTACACACACCATACTAAAAAATGAAAAATATTTTTCTGATCTTAAAATGGGAGAAATAAATATTTATACGATAAACGGTTATGCAAATGTGATTGAGGGCTCCGAAAGAGCTAGTATATTGTTGCCTAAAGGAACAACAATTATTATTGATAATGCACTATTTTCCTCAAAATCCAGAAGAAATTTACTGAGTTTTAAAGATATCCGCAGAAATGGGTATCATATTGAAACAAATGAGAAAAATGGGATTGAGCATCTTTTTATTACTCAAATGCATTTGGGTAAGAAATCTGTATTAGAAAAACTGCCGTCTTTTTCTACTGGCCTATATTTTGTAAAAATACGTACAATTGAAATTCATCATCTAGTAAACTAGAAGTTTACTGATCCTATTACTTTTAGTATTTGGCATGACCGGTTGGGTCATCCGAGATCTACCATGATTAGAAGAATCATTGAGAATACACATGGGCATCCTTTAAAAAATAAAATGATATTAACATCAGAAAAATTCGCATGTACTGCATGTTCCCTAGGAAAATTAATTGTTAATCTATCACCAGTAAAAGTAGGAGCTGAAAGTCCTACATTTCTCGAACGGATTCACGGAGATATTTGTGGATCTATTGATCCACCATGTGGACCGTTCAAATATTTTATGGTCTTAATTGATGCATCATCCCGATGGTCACATGTATGTTTATTATCTACTCGCAACCTGGCGTTTACGAGATTACTTGCTCAAATAATTAAATTACGAGCACAATTTCCTGACCATCACATTAAAAATATCCGTGTGAATAATGCTGGTGAATTTTCATCACATACTTTTGATGCATATTGCATGTCAATTGGGATTAATGTTGAACATCCTGTAACTCATGTTCACACACAAAATGGTCTTGCTGAATCTTTGATTAAACGATTACAACTAATTGCTAGACCATTATTAATGAAAACAAATCTCCCAACATCTACCTGGGGACATGCTATTCTACATGCTGCAACACTTGTACGTATAAGACCAAACTAGTTATCATAAATTATCTCCTTTGCAATTGGCTTTTGGGTCGTAACCAAATATTGCTCATTTAAGCATTTTTGGGTGTGTCGTATATATTCCAATTGCACCAAACCAACGTACAAAGATGGGTCCTCAAAGAAGAAAGGGGATATACGTTGGATATGATTCTCCCTCTATTATCGGGTATGTTGAACCCCCGACAGAGATGTATTCACAAGCAAGATTTGTCGATTGTCATTTTGATGAATCATTATTCCCTAAATTAGGGGAGAACCAAAACAAGATAAAAAGGATCTTGCTTGGACAACATCATTAAATTATCTTGATCCGCGCACAAGCGCATGTGAACTTGAAGTTCAAAAGATAATTCATTTGCAAAGCATTGCAAATCAAATGTCAGACGCTTTTGTTGACTCCAGAAGAGTTACAAAATCGCATATTCCAGTTATAAATGCTCCTATTTGAATTGAAGTTCCAGCAGAATAAAATATCATACCTATAGCTGCTGAGTCAAAAACACGCCAGAAGAGTGTCTGACCTCTTGGTTCTAAAGATAAAAATCCTCGAAAGAAAAGAGGATTAAATGATCCAGAAGATTATATTGAAGAAAATAATGATAAAGACCAAGAGAGAACTGATGACAAAGAACCAGAAGTTGATGAAAGTAACACTCGAAATTTCTATCAATTATACCACTTCCGGTAGAAGTTGGAATCGGATAGAAACTGTTATTGATAATATATTTGCATACAATATATCTCTTAATGTTACACAGGATAATGATGATCCTGAACCAATATCAGCTGATGAATGTCGGCATAGAAAAGATTGGCTGCAATGGAAATATGCGATTCAATCGGAGTTAAATGCACTGACAAAACGTGAAGTCTTCGGACCTGTAGTCCGAACACCATAAGGTGTAAAACCTGTTGGCTACAAATGGATATTTGTGCGAAAGCGCAATGAAAAGAGTGAAATCGTTCGATATAAAGTGCGATTAGTAGCCCAAGGTTTTTCACAAAGACCAGGTATTGATTATGATGAAACTTATTTTCCTGTTGTTGATGCTATTACACTCCGATATTTTATCAGTTTGGCAGTACATGAAAAGATAGATATGCGCCTATTAGATGTTGTCACTGCTTACTTGTATGGAAATTTAGAAAATGATGTTTACATGAAAATCCTCGAAGGATTTCATATGCCTGAAGCATATAAACATTATCCTCGTGAAAATTACTCCATCAAGTTGCGTAAATCATTATATGGCCTGAAGCAATCTGGGCGCATGTGGTTCACACGTCTTAGTGAATATTTATTGAAAGCAGGATTTAAAAATGACCAAGTATGTCCATGTGTTTTTATTAAGAAATTTGGTTCTAAATTTGTGATATTAGCTATATATATTGATGATATTAATCTTATTGGAACTCCTAAAGAGCTCCAAGAAACAATTGATTATTTAAAAAGAGAATTCGAAATCAAGGATTTTGGTAAAACCAAATTTTGCCTTGGTTTACAAATTGAACATCTGGAGAGTGGAACATTTATTCATCAATCAACATATACAAGAAAAGTGCTAAAAAGATTTTACATGGACAAAGCACATCCATTGAGTATTCCAATGATCGTCCGATCATTAAATGTGGATAAAGATCCTTTCCGACCTCAAGAAAATGATGAAGAACTCCTTGGTCCTGAAGTACCATATTTCAGTGCAATTGGTGCATTGATGTATCTTGCTAATAATACACGACCTGATATTGCTTTTGCTGTCAATTTATTAGCAAGATTTAGTTCTTCACCAACACGACGACATTGGAATGGAATTAAACAATTCATTCGATATCTCCAAGTTACAATTGATCTCGGATTATTTTATTCAAATAAAACCAGTCCAACATTGATAGGTTATGCAGATGCTGATTATTTATCTGATCCACATAAAACACGTTCTCAAACGGGCTATCTATTTACATGTGGAAATACTGCTATATCATGGCGTTCTACGAAACAATCTATAGCAGCTACTTCTTCAAATCATGCTGAAATTATAGCCATTCATGAAGCAAGTCGAGAATGTATATGGCTAAGATCCATGATTCATTATATCCGAGAAAGTTGTGGATTATCATCAATAAAAAATATTCCAACTCCTCTTTATGAAGACAATGCAGCTTGCATAGCTCAATTACGAGGAGGATATATTAAAGGAGATCGGACAAAACATATTTCACCAAAATTCTTCTTTACTCATGAACTCCAGAAGAAATGTGAAATTGATGTGCTACAAATTCGGTCATGTGATAACCTCGTAAATATTTTCACGAAGACTTTACCGACTGCAACATTTGAGAAGTTGAGATATAAAATCGGTATGCGTCGGTTTAAAGATTTAAAGGAATCATCTCATCAGGGGGAGTAATAAACAGACATATAGAATAGTGTACTCTTTTTCCTTCACTAGATTTTTTTTTCCCACTGGGTTTTTATCTAGTAAGGTTTTAACGAGGCATATTCTTTATGTAATGGATGGACATCCAATGGGGAGTATTATGAATTATTGGAATCTTTATTAATTAGTGGAGGCTCCACTAATTATGGATTTATGTGAATTATTATAGAAGATTTTTATAGATGTCCACCATTTAGTGGAGACACCACTAATTGAGATTAATGAAAGATGATGTATGCCATGATATATTCCACTAATTAGAGCTCTATAAATAGAGATATTCTCTAAGCTTGTAATACACCATTATTTTGTGAAAGAAAGATTAGAAAAAATTGTGAGAGAAGAGAAAGAGAGAAATTCTTGTGCAAAATAGTTAGAGTTTTATTAGTGTGTAGTGTGAAGATTTTATTCTAACACTACCCTAATTTTATAACATTTGTGTTTTTTTTTAAATATAGATTGGGGTAATCTACCGTTTTACCACATATTCAATATGCCTTTTCCCCCCTCTAAATTACACTTTATTTATAAAACTAATCCTATATTTGATTCACAAAGGGGAGGAGTAAGAGGAGGGAAAGGAAGTTTTATTTCTATTAAAGAGAATAAATATAATTTATATCTACAGTGAAAGAAAAGTAAATGACAAATATTATTTTGATTTATGTCTTATTTCGTACAAATTTAAATAGATTATTTTTTCTAATATAGAAAGAAAACTCTCTGTTATAATTTATTTCTTCTTTATTTTTTATTTTTAACAAATGATGTAAACCACTTATTATATTTATATTTATATTTTCTCCCGTTTTCCTTCCTCTTTCGATAATATAAATCACTCCATATATATATATATAATAAGAGTTACAAAAGGCTCTCGTTGTAATATGTGACTGTGTTCGCAATTTCATTGTAACACGTGTAAGCATCCTTTATTGACACTTAAAGTTTTAAATTTAAATAAATATTTTTAAAAAAAATACGAAAGTTTGTGAATTAAAATGAAAGTTATTTGATAAATACAAACTCAATAAACTTTTAAAAAATTGTGAAGTTTATAAATAAAAATTAATACTTAATAAATTTTAAAAAAATCGTAAAATTATAATTAAAAATTATTTATTTTCATACGTTTTGAAGTATTAAACTAATGTAATATCAATTTTAGACACGCAACACGTAGATAAGGTAAATTGCCGTTTTGTTTTTTCATTTTTGCACTTGTGTCCAAGTAAAAAAGTGAGAGAAAATGTTTAATAGATCATTAATGTGAATGGCTAGCTCTCTTTCGGTTATGAATTTCTTAATGAACTTCCTAATAGCCGATTGCTTCCAAACCAATTTAAAGCCAAGGACAAAAAATAAATAAATAAAAAAAAAAGCTAACTAATTATATACTTTTGTTCACAATTGCCTTTTATCCCTTCCTCGCAATCCCCCAATAATTTTAAGTGACACTCTAATCTAATTGATGATAACTTCTTATTTTAGTAATATTATACTTTGTGCAATAAGCAATTGAATTTCAAATATATGTAATTCATCACATGGATAGCTTCCTAGTCATCTAAGCAGGCAACACGCTTGCGTTTTTTTTTTTTTTGAATAACTATGGATCAAATTGAACATTTTATAAATATACTTGAGAAGAAAAGATAAATAATTTGAAGATAAAACTACATATGCAAGTAATAGTTACACATGGTGATAAACTACCACGCACTGGACAAAGATATGAGTGTGGATAAAGAAAAGGGGCTACATTTAGGTCTTTGGAGGTGATTCTTTTTATCTCATTGTACACAACCTTAAAATTATTCATTTTACCAACTTTCTAAAAGAGGTCAGTTCAAAAATTAAGGAAAAAATGGCATGTTAAAATTCCACTCCAATTCTAACCTAGAAATGAAACAATATAATCCAAAATGGAACTAGATGGAAAATTTACTTGGTTCAACAAGTTAAACATTCCAAGAAATGGTTTAAGTGAAGCAAAGCCATACTTGGGAAATGAATCAAGCTACTTCTATTTCCATTTAAATCCATAACATACATATACAGCAAGCACCTAAAAATGGATTCATTTTCTTGCCTTATCCACATCCTATGGTATAACTTCTTTATGAAAAATAAATATGACGCTCCAATTTTATATAAAATTAAGATAAAAAATATGAATAGTATATAATAATAAATTTAAGTATTAATTATTAACTTGACATGTCTATTTTGATTCTGTAAAAATAATGATCAAGTAATTGATTGTAGATGTTGTCAGATCTATAAAATCACATTATTTGATATGAAGCGTGATCTTAATGTGACATTCTAATTTTACATATACATTTTAACTCGGTATATTATCATATATGACCCATAATCTTATTACCAAACACAAATTTCAACCCATTAAATTCAATCGAAGCAATGTACAAAATCGAAAACCTAAGAAAGAAATGAAAATACAGCAGGGAAATGTCCTAGGAAAGAAGCTAATGCATGTTGGTAGAGTGACTGATTGAAATTATTGGATCTAGAACAAGTTGGATAATTTGAAGAGATCAAAAGCAGCACATGCGGTTTCCTAATTGGCAATATGGGTGTTGACCTGTAAAGCCGTATAACGGCGACCGCGTTCTTCAGAGCCTCCTCTCTGACCAAACCAAAGAGACTCTTCACCAAGAAAATAGAAATATATTTTTAACTGCAGCGGCAGGAACTAGGTTAAAAAGGCACATGACCGTTATTGCAGTTAAAACATTAACATATTCTTGGGGTACTATATTTATTTATTTTTACTTACCTTGGTATGTATGCCTTCGAAGAAACGCGGCTCGTTTATTCTTTATTCGTAATTGGAACGACCTAAATTCGGCAAAAGAACTGCAGAAAACCTCATTCGTTCATCAAGATATCGAGCCTTTGTTCCAACAGCCATCCTTCTTTGTGAAAACCCTAGACATTGTGAAGAGAAATAAGGGGAAGAGGGGAGCTTGTTGTGTGACATACTAGGTGGGTTTTGTATTTTCTTGAAAGGGAAAAAAACCCTGCAAGAAACCTAATTTGGAGTGCATATTTGTGCTTAAAAGAGGGAGCGAGGCTGAGGGAGGGATTGGAATTTGGAAGTGGATGAAAAATGGAGAGGAATAAAGAGGATGCGATTCAAGAGAAGTCTGAGCAGGAGATCATTGTGAATAAATATGGAGATGGGGTTGCCTGGTGCAGAGGTGCAATGCTAGGGAAAGGAAGTTTTGGGTCTGTGTATTTGGCAACTTTGAAGAAGCCCAGATCGAAATATAGTTGCTTGCCAACAGTTATGGCTGTCAAATCAGCTGAGGTTTCTGTCTCGGGTTCAATTCAGAAGGAGAAGGAAGTTCTGAACAATGTCAAGGGTTGTCCGAATATAATTCGATGCTTTGGCGAGGAGACCACGACAGGTGAGAATGGTACCTTGGTTTACAACTTGTTGTTAGAATACGGTTCTGGTGGAACCCTAGCTGATAGGATCAACAATTCAGGTGGCGAAGGATTGCCTGAATTTGAGGCCAGGTGCTATACAAAGTCGTTACTTTTAGGGCTGAGTTATATTCATGAGATTGGCTATGTTCATTGCGATATGAAACCTGACAACATCTTGCTTGTGCCTAATGGTAGAGGGGCAATTACTCAATTTAGGGCTAAAATTGGTGATTTTGGGTTGGCAAAGAGGGAGCAGCAAAGCAAAAAGAGGAAATTGGAAGCTTACTGGAGGGGCACGCCGAGGTATATGTCTCCGGAGGCTGTGCTGGATAATGTTCAGGACCGTCCCAGTGATATTTGGGCTTTAGGATGTATTGTGCTGGAGATGTTGACGGGAAAGCCTCCATGGGATTCAAACCAAGAGCTGACTGCCGACGACATTCTCAAAAAGATTGGACCAGGGAATGAAGTGCCTATAATTCCAAGCGAATTATCAAAGGAGGCAAAAGCTTTTCTGAAGGGATGTTTTGTGAGGAAGCCTAGGTATAGATTGACGGCTGAAATGTTGTTAAATCATTCATTTGTAGAAGGAATTGTTGACGGTGATGATGGAGTTGAAGAGCTACATGAGATTCAAGACATAAATGAGATTGAATCTGTATTGCTCCTGTCCGAGTCTGATGAAGATTGGAGCTTTGCATCTGACGACGATTCATTCTATTGCTGGTCAGAAGAGGATGCTGAAGAGATCAAGGACGAATTTACATCTCAGTTTAGTGGAGAACAGAATTTGGAAATGGAGAAGAGTAGGGGTATTATGAGTTCCACCATTCTTGGTGCTGCATAAGATCAGGCATTAGATATCAATGCAAGCTTCAACAATGGTCACATCACCAAATACACAGCAGTATCCAGTTTAGTTTCAGCATTCCTGCTGAAATCTAGGAACGTGAGGGTCAGGTATAGAGTCAAATCTTGCTTGGATGCCTATTCTATTGATTCTTTTAGGCCATACTTGCTGTATATGTAGCACAAACAGAGTTGATATCAATGAATTCAATTTATTCTTTTTCCCCATTTCATGCTATAAACTGTGCTATATTATTAATGCTGTCCATTTCAGTTCTGATTTAGCAGCTCTTTATCAGTTTCACGAATAAGGGCCTGTTGCTAACTAAATTTTGCTGCTTTAATATTATTTTATGTCTTCCATTGTTGAACGTTTTGAAGAATCTTACTTTAACATGCCAACAGGTTATGGAATTGCATTAGGAAATATGCAGCATTTCATCCTCTTGAAGTCATTTCATGAGCTTATTCTGTGGTTGTCATCATCTTCTTTCATTTCTTCCATATTTGGTTGATTCTGATGATGGAGGCATGCATGCACATGTTCAAGAGGAAAATGTAGTGTTATTACTCCATTACGAGTGAATAGGCTTTTCTGAAAACTCCCTGCTATTATTAACCCTGCTCTGCCAACCGGCCTGAAGAAGAAAGTTTAATTTGCCTTTTGCAAAATGGTCTAATACTAGTTTCCTTTCTTTTCTTCTCTCTTATAATATAATGTAGTTTGGCTCTCAAATTTGCTTTCCCCTCTTCTGTTAGGAAACTCTTTTCTTCATTCATCGCTTGCAACTGGAACTTCTAGGTCCCCCACGACTCCCTTCTCTTGGGCAGCTCTTTTAGTTGTTAGTTATATAACATGAAAGAATGCAAACACTGTGTTGATTTCTTTGTCGCCATGGATAAATTGATGGACATGCTTTTGAAACTCTCAGCTCATGGCAATGACTGCAGAAGAAAAACAATGAAACAAACACGTAAAACCTGCTATCAGAAACAGAGAGGGCTGCTGGCTGCTCTTCTTGACCGAGAAATTATGGATAATGCTGACAATGGGCCAAGCACCAACAAGATGGTTTTTTTCTCCTGGTGGGCTGAAAAGTTGGGCTGACCCACGAAATAAAATACAGATTTTGCCGGCGGAATCACATGTGACAAACACTAGGCAGGATTAACTGGAGAAGAAAAGGATGAAAGAGAACGTAAACAAAAACGTCCCCACGAAGAAATGCCTCCACTGATTTAAGACGAAAAGAAGATCGTTAGCTTGCAAGTCTATGCAATCACCAGCAAAAGGTAACTTTGTTCATCAGACGTGTCTGTAGGGGATCAGAAGATACTTCCACCATCAAAAACATAAATCGATATCTAAATTTCAAGATTCAAATTAAAATAGGAGGTGAAATTATAAACAGGCAAAAATATACTTCTTGATAAGGATAATAAGAGTAGTAGACACCTGTCACCCAATCACTAGCAGCAAAAGTTTCTTCTAGTGGCCTTCTTAATGGGGATTCATGTGTTCAGTTGAATATCTACTCATGCCAGTCGCAATTATATCGCTAGGAGAACTATGCCGTTCTTTACTCCTTCCACAAATCATAGCGAAATTGAATTAGGGATGGCAATTTTCTCGCTTAAATTGAGGATTCGACCCGATCTAATTTGGTTGGGCCGAAAATTTTTCGATTTAAATGGAGACGAGCTTTATTTCTCGATACGCCAATCGGAGTTGCGCCGGGGGACGGGGATTTCATGATCCCGCCCTCAGCCCGCTTTACATATATTATATATATTATATATGTATATATAAATAGATTATATAAATATATATATATATATATATATATACATATATATTGGTGAATTATATATGTGTTGTATATGTATACATATTATATAGATTATATATATATATATATACACTATATAAATTATAGGTAGATTATATATATTATATATGATTATATATGTATATAAAATAAAATAGAAAAGAAGAGAAAAAATTAAAAAAAAAGTTATCAATGATTAATTTTACTCTTACTAATATAGTGATATGATAAATACGTGAATTATTGGAAACCACCACAAAAGTTTTTTATATGATTAAAAAATTTTGAATAAAAATATATTGGAGGTAATTTTTTTTTAAATCTTTATAATTATTTTCAGACCCAAACGGGCCCCCACTTCCCCGTTGGGCCAGAACTAGGGATTATTTTATCCCCGCGCGGGCTAGGGACGTGGATCCCCACATTTCCCTGTGGCGGGGATTGGTTGGGGATGTGGATACGAGGGCATATGCGGGGGCGGGGCCGGGATTTCTAGTCCCTGGCCTGGCCCGGCCCCATTGCCATCCCTAATTGAACAGCTCATTTAAAAAAAAAAAAAGAAAAAAAAACACTTCCCACCTCTCATTTAGACTGTCTTTCATTCTTCCAATTGTTAGGGATATGCCCTAAAGTCAATTTGTACTTATACTATTGTCGTTATGTTTTATATAATAATATGAGCTTTTCCTTCCAATGAATAGTGCATTTTATTTTGTGATCATCAAATACGTGATTTGATAGTAAAACTCAACAATAAATACAATGACTATTCTAAAACAGTCCCTAATCGATTATTATTATTGGAATAATAATAAATTAAGATTAGTATGTTTGTGACTAGATGGCTATGTTTTATTGGTCATGAATATTTGTGATATTAAGTCAAAACATAAATAAATGTTAGAGAACATTGTATTGGACATGACCCACTGTGAGAGTACTTCATGGAACATGTCATAAGTACTTTCTAGCTATAATGATATTAAAAGTCCTTCGACCTAAATTCATTATAGTTTCCTACTTGATAAATTCTATATTTTGATATTATATTTAACCAGATAATAAATTAGACTATCGTTGGATATAGAATAAATTAAGGAGAGGAATATGATTGATAGTAAAGGAATTTGTCCCTCTCAATTATGGGAGAGATATCCACGGGCCGCTTGATAAGTTAGACTGTTAAAATGTATGACCGTGCTCAAATATATCAATCTAAGATATTGATGTTATTTGGTTGAACAGTTTACTATGAAATCAAGAAATAATTGATTAAGCTTAATAAGGATGACATGTTCCGTGTCTTATGCTTAATTTGGATATCGTGTGACAAAAGGACTAAATAAAAAATTGTGGTTTGGTTCAAAGAGATCACTGATTTTTATTTAACCTGGATAGTTATAATATTTTATTAGAAACCGCTTATAACTTGTGGGCCATTTAAATATGATTTAAACACATTTCTAGTGTTAAATGAATGGTCACACAATAAGTGAACTTGTTAGGTTATTTTTCTGGTAGCCAGATTCGATGAATATAGAAATATGTCTAAGTTAATTGAATCTAAAAAATTTACCAAATACAATGAATCTGAAAATATGTCCACATTCGATGTATCTGAAATGATGTCCAGATTATAAGAATCTAATTCGATAAATTAATTAGTCAAATTTTTGAGATAATGGCAGAATCTTGTCATATCAGTTTTTAATTTAATTTGAATTTAAATTAAAATATGATAAGATATTATCAGATTTGGACTCTAAGAGATTCGGAAGGTTTTAAGAAAACCCCAGCCGTCTTCTCAACAGTTCGGTTCTGTTAAAAAATTTTGTGCCTCTATTCACCAGAAAAAAACTCTCAAACCCTAGGCGCTAGCACTCTCGGGACAACGAGTCAGTTCGCCGTGTGTACCTATAGAGGACTTTCGCACACTACAGCATCTGGTGATCATTCGGGTTGCACATACGACAACACAATTAGAATCGAATGATCTTGATTACACCGAAAAGAGGTAATTCTGTAAACCTAAGGTCTTCTTAATCATTTATTTGGATCCTCAGAAGGGATTCGTGGATGTTTTCGGCATTTAGGAGTCCACAAACCTTAACACCAATAGCCTGCTTTCCATAAATTAAACACCACTAGCATGCCTACTATCACACACACAAAACCACAATGAAATTCTTCTATCGATTCTTGAAAGTTTAGTCTCTAGAACCTTAAGGCAATCGTCATCTCCATCAAGCAGTTTCCTCCAATATGGTTGTCACACCCTGCGCCCGCAGGACGTGGCACGGCCATACCACCAGAGTCGTATCCCAATAATATGAAGCCTTATATCAAAACTTAAACAATCAAATATATTTTCTTCCAAAATGATAACTAAATAATTTTATAATTAAATCTTCCCCAAAGAAATTATATCAAAACCCATAAAACTAATTCTTACACTTGTCTCATTGAATGCTAAAAAACATAGGTAGAACTTAAAATAAATAAGATAATATAAGTCACTAAATAAAATCTTAAAAATCGACTCCGCGCTATACGTTCAACACAATCTTAGTAGAAAGGACTTTCGCACCACTGATTATCATTAAAATCTGAAAGGAGGAAATATTAAAAGGTGAGCCAACCACATGCTCAATAAGTAGTAATGAATCACTTCTTCCGAATAAAATTTATTACATGCATTTACATAATATTCGTACATGCACACTATATTAACATTCACATTTACAAAAAAAAAAAATAATAATAATAATAATAACAACAACAACAACAACAACTACTACTACTACTATTATTAAACCTCTAGTTTTAAATTGCTCTTATAATATACTAAGAATAATATAAAGCTTTGTTAATAAATGAAAAACTCACTAAACCTCAATTTACTTGTAGTAGATATAAATTTTAAACATTTAAATATGCTAATCAATTCCTATTGTTCCGAAACTCAAAGTAATTGATTTAACAAAATTAGTATAATTATACTTGGCAACTTCTTCTAGCATTATGTGGCAACTATTCTCATCATAGTTTCATTATGAGTCGCATAATGTGAAATGCTGATTTCCACGATTCATCATTATCTAAATCATTAAGATGGTTATCATTTGGATTTTACATTGTCATAGTATGTTACTTTTCTTTGTCTTTAGGTACATTGCTGTAACGATGGGCTATCTCACATTTTTGGGGTGTTTGATGGATTATGATGACCCTTTTTAGATTCGTGTGATTGTTTTTATTCGATGTTCGGGGTAGGTCTGACATGTTTCCTCGGTTGTGTATGGATTGATATAATTATGTTTTTTTGAATGCTTTCTTTTCACACCAAATTCCTACTACTTTTACCTTCTTCTAACTAAATTATTTATTCAGTTAGAAAAATCCAAAAAGGCTTAACCCGGCCTTAGCGGTCCAAAAAGATTAGAACTTCATCTTGCATTAATTCAAAAAAGACGAATTCAATCTTAATATTGTTCCAAAAAGGTTTAGCCCACCTTTGAGGCATCATATTCAAATAAACATAACCAGATCCATCATGTACCAAATTCATCAAATATATTCATATGGAACTATGAATCTTATATAATACAAACACCGAAATACACTCCATACATTAGCCAATCATTAAAACTTATACTTTGGAAAATACCATACTTTATTCGGGAATTTTTTACCAAAAAAATGACGTTTTATTCTATTATTCATACAAGAAACCCGAAGAGATTCATTTCTACTTACTTCTTAATTTCGACGTTTGAAAACTATAATAGCCTACGGTGTTCTTTCTTTCAGATCCTAATTGAACTCTCTCCCTCTTTTTGTGTTTGTTGGCGGCTATTGGAAAACATTGTTGTTTTCCATAGGTTTTCCTATTTATTAAATCGCAGGGTTTCCTAACTCTTAAATAATTTTAATCAAATCTCTACTTAGTTAAAATATTAACCAAATAGAATTCTAATTCTTATTGTATTAGGATTTAACCCTTAACAAATTCTAAAATATCTCCATAAATAAAGACTTCCAAAAAGTGTGGGTTTTACAATGGTAATCAAGATAACCAAAATTCTTTGGTTCCTACAACATGCACTGATAATAAAGCTGGGATGCATTCTTCCTAGTCATTGCCACCAGCTTCCTTTCCACCGTTATCTGGATACAGATAAAGCAGCTCTCTTGGCATTCAAAAGGACCATATCATCTAAACCTTATTCCGGACTTGCTAATTGGAACTAAAGCACTCATGTGTGCAGCTTCACACACGTAAGATGGACCGAAGAGTGGTGCGGATTAACCTCAAGGAGTCTGCCCTTGTTGGTCTACTTTCCCCCTTCATTTTGAACCTCACACAACTTCGAATCCTGGAGCTAGTAAACAACCAGCTTTTTGGCTTCTTTCCAGCTAACTTTTCCTCCCTTCGGCAGCTACGCATCCTCAAGCTTGATGGGAACAATTTGAATGGTCCAATGCCAACTTCCTTCTCTTCTCTTTCCAACCTTTCATTGGTTAGTCTGAGTTGGAATAACTTAAGCGGTACAATTCCACCTACCTTTTTTTCCAATTGCACTTTGTTGCACAATGTTGATTTCTCTGAGAACTTTCTGATAGGAAATATTCTAGCAGAAATTGCAAACGGTCATAATCTGTGGAATCTGAATGTATACAGTAACCAACTTACAGGAGAAATCCTTTTCTCTTTAACTAATGCTTCAGCCATTTACAACTTGGATGTTGAAGACAACCATCTTTCTGGAGAACTGCCGTGGGGCATAGTATCAAAACTACAAGAACTCTTGTACCTTTGTAGATTTTGATCAATATGAAAACGCATAACTGGAAGAAAGCAGAGAACTATGTTGAAGGAAGAAAAGAGCGAAATTGCAGAAGAGAAAAAGATTTCTTCATATTAATGAATATCAATACAATTGTGTTTTATATACACGGAACTCAAAGGAAAAAGAATTACAAAGAAAAGGAAATGAATTACAAATAATCTAATAATTAGCAGTTGGCAACTACCTCTGAAAATATGGCGGCGAAAATGAAGGTTTTAACCGGGATCAAAAGAAATAACAAAGGAAGCTGTTAATGCTCTGTCATCAACTGATCTGGAAACTATGTTTGTTAAGTTAGCTAGTGCCAGGTCTAGTGGATGGGCCTGGCGCCGGGTTGGTGCTACCAAGATTGGCCAATGGGTCGAGAGGGCTCGGCGCCAGGTAGGCTTATTGGGGCCTAGCATCGGGTGCGTACTGGTTCTCCACAACTGGCTCATTTAAAATTTCAACATTTCCCGCAAGCTGGAAGCAAACAAAACTCCAAGATGAGACAACAAAAGAGGGAAAAAAGCTAGAGGAAGAGCTTTTGTAAAAATATCCGCAAGTTGCTAAGCAAAAGAAACAGGAAAGAAACAGGAAGTGGTTTGATACTGCCAGCTTGGTATAATCCCGAATAAAGTGACAATCAAGTTTTATATGTTTAGTTCTCTCATGAAAAATAGGATTCTCAACAAGATAGACAGCACTTTTGTTATCACAAAGAATAAGAATTGGTAAATGACAAGGGAAGTCAAGCTCTTTAAACAAATGTAGAAGCCATTGGAGTTCACAAACTGATTGTGCCAAAGCTGTATATTCTGCCTCTACAAAGCTAGGAGCAACAACAGACTGCTTCTTAGACTTCTATGACACAAGTGCAGAGCCAAAGTAAATACAAAAACTAGTAATAGATCTTCTAGATTCAAGACATCCTGCCCAATCAGAGTCTGAATAAACTTGAAGATTAAAAGAGGCTTCAGCTAGAAGTGCAGACCAAAATCAATAGAACCATTGAGATATCTAAGAACTTAATATACTGCTTGCATTTGGAAAATAGTAGGTGCAGTTAAGAACTGACTAAGCTGTTGCACAGCAAAAGTAATATCAGGCCGGCTATGTGTCAAATATAACAACTTACCAACAAGCCTTCTATAAAGGGAACTATCATAAAACAAATCTGAATCCCCAGCAGCAAACTTATGCTTACTATCAAGAGGAGTGGATATAGATTTGCAGCCAATGTATCCATAAGTTTGAAGTAAATCAAGCACATGGTTCTTTTGAGACAAAGTAATACCTGTTGTGTTTCTATGGACCTCAAAACTAAGGAAATAATGCAGGTCCTCCAAATCCTTGATTTGAAATTGAAGATTCAACTGAGCCTTAATACCAATAATAGCATCTAGTTGATTACTCAAAACAAGGATATTATTAACATAAACCAAAATAGCAAGAAAGATATCATCAATCCTTTTGAACAACAAGTTGTAATCACATTTAGATTGATGAAATCCAAGAGAGATCAAGTAACTAGTAAGTTTAGCATTTCATTGCTGATTGACATGCTTAAGACCATATAAAGACTTATCCAATTTACAAACTAAATTCTTATCAGGAGTAGCAAAACCAGGAGAAAAGTCCATATACACCTTTTCAGATAAATCCCCATGCAAGAAAGCATTATTGATGTCCAACTGATGAATATACCAATTTGATTTAGCTATCAAAGCCAACACAAGTCTAATGGTAGTGATTTTGACTATAGGGGCAAAAGTGTCTAAAAAATCTATGCCTTCTTGTTGTGTGTACCCTTTAGCCACAAGTCTGGCTTTATACCTATCCATAGAACCACCAGCCTTGTATTTGATGCAATAGACCCATTTACATCCAATAGTCTATTTGCCAAAAGGTAAAGGAACTAAATGCCAAGTATGGTTAGCCTCTAAAGTTGAAATTTCAGCCTGCATAGCTGCACACCATTCCTGGGATTGCATAGCCTCAAAATAATGTTTAGGCTCAAAATGCAAATTGATATTGCACAAAAAAGTTGAGCTAGTAGTAGAAGAAGGTAGAAAGTAAGGTGTAATAATGTTGTGAACCTTGGAACAAATATAATCAGACAGATAGGCTGGAGGAAGATGAGAAGAAGATGATGTAGAAGGCTGATTAGAAACAGATTCAGGAGGCTGGTTAGAAGGAAAAGAAGCTGAAGTGTAGAATGAAGAATAAGGCAAAGCTAACACAGGTGAATTCAGATCAGAATAAAATGAGGATGGTCTATGAATGAAAGGAAAAAGAGTTTCTATGAAGGAAACAAGTCTAGACATGAAAATTTCTCTGGAAAAATAGTCTAGGAGAAGAAACCCTTTTGTAGATTGAGAATATCTAAGAAAAGCACAAGGCCTGCTTCTAGGAGAAAATTTATTTTTATGAGGCTGTTGGACACAAGTATATGCAAGGCTGCCAAAAACCTTTAAAGCACTGTAATTTAGTTGCTTGTTATACAATTTCTCATAAGGAGTTTGTTGATATAGGATAGGAGTAGGAGTGATACTTATGAGATAAATAGCATGTGGAATACAATAACCCCAATAAACAAGTAGTATTTGAGAATGAAATCTAAGAGCTCTAGCTACATTGAGAATGTGTTGATATTTCCTTTCTACAATGTTGTTTTGTTCAGGAGTATAGAGATAAGAGGTTTGATGAAGGATACCTTTAGTATGATAGAAATCAATAAGTTGGAATTCAAGGCCATTGTTTGATATCAAAACTTTAATTCTTTTGTTGAACTGTGTTTCAATATAAGCAACAAAATGTTGTATCAAAAGCTTCACTTCTGATTTTTGTTTTAAAAGAAAAACCCAACAAAAGCTGCTAAAATCATCTACTATAGTGAGAAAATATCTATGTCGATGAACCATGGCAGTATTAAAAGGTTCCCAAATGTCCATATGAATCAAATCAAATATAGAATCAACAGTTCTATGATATAAAGGAAAAGACAATTTATGCTGCTTAGCCAAAGGACAAATGGGACAAAATACATTTTCAGTAGGCAAAACAATAGAAGAATCAGACTTATGTATTTCTGCTAATTGTTTAGAAGACAGATGGCCAAGTCTGAGATGCCAAAGTAAAGACTTATTATAAAATTCACCACGAGGAAGAGTAGAAACTGTATTAGCAGAAGAAGTAGACTAATGAAGATCAAAGTGATAAAGTCCTCCACATAACCTAGCTGATCCAATCATCTGACCAAGATGAGGGTCTTGGATAAAACAACAATCATTTTTGAATATTATGATACAGTTCAACTAATGATGAAGTTTGCTAACAGATATCAAATTGAAAGAAAACTGTGAAATGAATAGGACTTGATGCAAAACTAAATGAGGAATTAACTAAACACTTCCTATATATGAAACATGAACTATGTCTCTAGTAGGTAATTTGACATAAGTATTTTTGGTAGGATAGTATTCAGTGAAGTAATCTAGGCATGAACAAATGTGGTCTGTTGCTCCTAAATCTAAGATCCAAATGGAAGAATTGATACTTGTATTTTGAGCACTTTGAGAGGAATGTGAGAAATCTGGTGTAAGACTGGCTTGATTGATAGAATGAATATGTTCTGAATGAATATGGGATTTGGCATTTGAAGGAAGATGATGTGCTTGAATTAAACTCAACAATTGTTGATATTGCTCTTAAGTCACATATTTTGAGATCTATGAATCCACTGGAACATGTGAACTACTAGCAGCTTGATTCACAACATCAGAAACTGATTTTAAACCATGATTCTCCACTACAGAATTTGCCTGGGCATAAAATCTGATTTCCAACTAATATAGTTTCCCTGTGGCATAAACCCTTGATTTCCTGAAACCTTACTCTTGTTTCTATATCCAGCTAGAAATCCATGTTTCCTATAACATCTATCAATCGTATCTCCTTGCAAACCACAAAAAGTACACTGCATCTTTCTGTTCATGTTACTTCCCCTTCTGTAATTATGACTTCCAGCAGACTGCATATTTCTTCCATTTACATTACCAACCACATTTAACAATTGTTCATTCCTTGATGCATTAATAGTTTGCAGAAGAGATTCAACCATACCATTCCTTGTAACAAACACTTGGGGACTAGCAAAAATTGGAAAATTTGAGTGTGTTGTGTTATAATTGAGGGATCTCTCATGTGTGGAAACCATAGAAAAAACTTGATTCACTGTAGGGAAAGGTTTAGTTAATAGAACTTGACACTTAATTCCATTGAACTCCTCAATCAACCTTTTTATGAACCTTATAACAAAGTCTGCATTATTGTTAATCTTAACCTCATTCAAAGCTGGACATTCACATCTCAAATCACAGTGGCAAATAGGTAATGGTCTCAAATTCAATAACTCTTCCCACAAAGTCTTCAAACTAATATAATATTCATTCACAGTTGAATATCCTTGTTTTAAATTGTATATATCTTCTTGTAGGTCCGAAATTCTGAAAGAATCCCCTTGTGAAAACCGTTCACACAGGTCTTTCCATCCATCACAAGTTATGTCTATCCAAATCACACTTTAAGCTATAGAAGGTGAAAGTGAATTCAAAATCCATGATAAAAAAATATTGTTGCATTGTTCCCAAGCAGCATAAGAAGTGTGCGTACGATTTGGTGCTTTAACTGTATCAGTAACAAATCCTAGTTTGTTCTTAAAAATCAAAGCCATTCTCATTGCCTTACACCATTGATGATAATTTCTCTCATTTAAAGAAGGTTGAACTAAAACTAGTGAAGGATTTTCACTCGAATCCAGATAAAAAGGACTAGAAGCTGCTATCTCTTGATAGGCCATAACTACAGATTCAACTCATTCATAATTTCATAGCTCCATACATAAAATTTTGCAATTTCCAGCAATCATATAGCAAGAATGAGAAATTTGACGATTACCTCATGAACTTGCAAATTCAAAATTTAATCTCTTCAAATTGGATTATCAATCGCTCTGATACCACGTAGATTTTGATCAATATGAAAAGGCATAATTGGAAGAAAACGGAGAACTATGTTGAAGGAAGAAAAGAGAGAAATTGGAGAAGAGAAAAAGCTTTCTTCATATTAATGACTATCAATACAATTATGTTTTATATACACGGAACTCAATGGAAAATGAATTACAAAGAATCTAATAATTAACAGCTAGCAACTGCCTTTGAAAATATGGTGGCAAAAATGAAGGTTTTAGTCAGGATCAAAAGAAACAACAAAAGAAGCTATTAATGCTCTGTCATCAATTGATCTGGCAACCATGTTTGCTAAGTTAGCTGGTGCCGGGTCTAGTGGATGGGCCTGGCGCCGGGTTGGTGCTACCAAGATTGGCCAACGGGCCGAGAGGGCCCGGCACCAAGTAGGCTTGTTGGGTCTGGTGGCTTGTGCGTACTGGTTCTCCATAGCCGGTTCATTTAGAATTTCAACAACCTTCATTTATCAAACAATAATATGATTAGTCATGACTGGAAACAATAACCTCGAGCCATTTTTTTCAGCTCTGTCAAACTGCAGCCAATTAAAGGAGCTGGAATTGGCTGGTATGGGCCTTGGGGGTAGTTTGCCTGATGCCATTGAAGGAGTTACTGCGGATCTGGAGATCATGTTACTCCAGGAAAACTGCATACATGGACCCATTCCTCCCAAGATTGCAAATCTTTCTGGTCTCAGAATGCTGAACTTCACATTCAATCTTTTAAATGGTACTATTCCAGCTGAAATTGGTCAGTTATCAGAATTGGAACAGCTTTCTCTACCATACAACTCTTTGACTGGGGAAATTCCAGGAACATTGGGGCAGCTATCTCATTTTGGTGCAATTGATCTATCAAATAACCAATCATCAGGTGAGATCCCTGCGAGCTCAGGAAATATGACCAGAGTAATTTGTCGATTCCTCAATAACAACCTTCTGTCAGGACAAATACCTCGAAGTCTACGGAAGTGTACAGATCTATACAAGCGAAACTTGTCCCATAACAGATTAACAGGAAGCTTCCCTCCAGAAATACTGGAATTGCATTAGGAAATATGCAGCATTTAATCCTCTTAAAGACATTTCATGAGTTTATTCCTGTTGTTGCCATATTTGGGTTGATTCTTGATACTGGAGGCTTCATAAACAGGTTCACGGGGAAAATGTATGGTGTCATGCCTCCATTATGAGTCAATAGGCTTCCAGAACATTCCCTGCTATTGTTACTCCTTCTCTGCCAACCAGCCCGAGGAAGAAACAAAGTATCATTTGGTTTTGCAGAATGGTCTTATAATTTTTTTTTCCCACTTGTCCTAATTATATGCATAACGGATCACATGCATTTTGTTCAAAATAATATATCATTTTAATACAGGATTGATCAGGACATTCGATTTATTTTGGATCTATCTTCCCCTTTGAAAGTGGCCCCAAATCGGATGCTCTCTTGATTGAGAAATGATGGATAATGCTGAAAATAGGCATAGGCACAAACAAGAAGAAGCTTTGTTTTCCTTGTGGGTTATAAAATTGGACTTACACACTAAATGGGCCCCAAAAAAAAATACAGATTTTTGACTAACGATTTCACATTAATAGCAGAAATAAATCACACTTTAGCAATTAGAGAGAGAGAGGGAGAGAGAGAGAGAGATCATAAGAGTTCTATAACTCCCACAAGTTACTGAAGCAATCCGTGGTGGTACATGTGACAAACACTAGGTAGGATCGACTGAGAAGGAAAGCACGAATGAGAAAGCAACCAAAAAGGTTCCCATAAGAAAAGGTCCCCACTATTTTAAGACGGAGACGAAAAGATCTTTAGCTTGCAACTTTATGCAATCACTGAGCCTATGTTTGGTTTGCTGAATTGATGAGGAGGGAGACTTTCATTGTAATAATATTTTATTTTATTTTATTTGGTAGGAATGGGAGAAGAGGCGGGAGGAGAAGAAAGAAAATAAAGAATAATTAATTTAATTTATTATTTTATCACTTATTATTTATTTTATTAAAATTTTTAATATTAAAAATCAATATTGTCATTAATTACTTTCGCTCTATTTTTTCTCTCCTAATCCTTTCAAATTGGAAGAGAAGGAAATATTAATATGCAAGGGGTATAGTACCTCTCCGATTTACTTTCTTACCATGTTTCCATCCAACCAAACAAAGTAAAGAAAACTATTTAACTTCACATTTACTTCTCGCTTTATTTATTTACATAAAACAATATAATCAAACATAGCTTAAAATCCATCCTCGAACTATCAAGTTATTATAAAAAGTTTTAATACTTTATTTTTCATAATAATTGAACTTTTGAAAAAAAAAAATTAATTTCAACCACAAAGTATGACTACAAAATCTAATAATTTAAAAAACGTACCAACTATATATGGTATTTTTAAAAGTAAATCGGTCGTTTTATTTTCATTCCTTCTAAAATCAACATCCACTCTTCTCTATGTACCCTCTAAAGTTGAAAAGGAGGCCCCATTATAATTTAGAATTAATAGAAAATGGCAAACAATAGCAGAGCTTGCTACCGTGGGAAGCCATTTGCAATTAGGACCACATGGTCATGGACAGATGGAGATCCATTTCTCGGTTGTGATGGTTATGAACTTCTGAGACTAACATTTTGAGGCTTCCCCACCCCTTTTTTCTTGTATAAAACATTGATATTTACATATTTTTGTGGTTGAAATGTAAAAACGGAGGAAGTTGTGATTTATTTGAGTGTTATGACCATTTGGGTAGAAGTAAGGACGGAATCAGAAATTTAGAAGTGTAAAGACAAGTTATAAAAAATGATATGTTGAAGGATAATGTTATGATTTAAAAAAAAAAAGAAAAATTGGGACGAAATAAAAAAATTTAAAAAATATATATTTTTAATTTTTTAATATAAATTACAATATTTTAAAAAATTTTGAGAGGGAGGGCAGCCCCTCTAATTCGGCCCGTGGGTGGAGAGCAAAAACAAGTAGCTAATTTTTTAGCACCATCTCGAAGTAATTTGGTCAATATTTTGTGGAAAAACATCTTTATGCATATTGTTCCATGTCCAATATTTAAGAAAGAGAAGAAAATAGGTAATATTTTAACAGATAAGAAAATCAAATTTGGGGACTTATTGATGTTGTCACCTATTATGCTCTCATTAATGAAAATGAATACTCTCTCTCTCTCTCTCTCTTCTTTTAATGTCTTTTTTTTGTTCAGATTCCGATCTAGTTTTTAACTTCCAAGGGCATATGAAAAAAGGGGGGAAAAAAAGGTATGAGGTTAGTTTTAGAGTGAATGAAGATAAAAGACTAATTTGTCTCTAAAAATATTGTTCATGTTTGACACCTGAATATAATCACCGGACTCAATCTGTGATTGGAACTAAAAATTTTGAAAAAGGAATAATTTAGATATTGAAAATTTTACCCCAAAAAATTTTTTGAAAATTTTTCCTGACAAATTAAATAATTTAAAAATAAAATTGCCGACTACTCAAAGTTTCTTTGTGAGTATAATTAGAATCATGACTGATTGCTGGTTGCAAAACTTTGTTCATCAGTTGCCTTTCTAGGGGATTAGGAAATACTTTCTCCATTGGAGAGTAAATTGGTATAAAGATTCCAAGATTCGAGTTAGAAAGGGGAGAGGAAAGAAAGGTGTGAAGAATACCTTTCTTGATAAAGATAATGAGAGTAGTAATAAGGGTAAATGAATCTCATCCAATTCCTGCAGGATGGGAAGGTGAGCGAGAACTAAAAATGGTGTAAACAAATAACGCAACTTTCCAAGATCTAATACGTCATATTTCATATGTCACCGTTCGTAGGCCAGTCTAGTAAAATCATGTAAAAACAAGGCATTTTTTCTCTCCAAGTACGGACGGTTACTGCAAGATGAGGGCCGGGAATCAAACATTAGATTCTCCAAATGGTAAATTGATTTTTACATCAGCAAAAATATAAGCTAAAGAATAAGGAAAAGGTCAACCAATCACTAGCAGCAAAAGTTTCTTATAGTGGCCTTCTTAATGGGGATTCATGTGTTCATCTCAGTTGAATACCCACTCATCCAAGTTGCAATATCATAAGGAGAACTATGTTGCCCTTTAGTCCCTCCACAAATCATAGCTAAATTGAACTGTTCATTCAAAAAATATATTGCTTCCCAGCTCTCATTTAGACAGCCTTTTAGTCATCCAATAGCCTGCTTTCTATAAAAACACCACTAGCATGCCTGCTATCACACACACAACCACAATGTAATTCTTCTAACTATTCTTGATCATTTAGTCTCTAGAACCTTAAGGCAATCATCAAGCAGTTTCCTCTAACATGGTCTTCAAGATAACCATAATTCTCTGGTTCCTGCAACATGCACTGATAATAATGCTGGGATGCATTCTTCCTGGTCATTGCCACCATCTTCCTTTCCGCCATTCTCTGGATACAGATAAAGCAGCTCTCTTGGCATTCAAAAGGACCGTATCATCTGACCCTTATTCCAGACTTGCTAACTGGAATGAAAGCACTCATGTGTGCAGCTTCACACATGTAAGATGCGACAGACATCATCATCGTAGAGTGGTGCGGATTAACCTCAATGATTCTGCCCTTGCTGGTTTGCTTTCCCCCTTCATTTCGAATCTTACACAGCTTCGAGTCCTGGAGCTAGTGAACAACCAGCTTTTTGGCTTCATTCCAACTGACTTTTCCTCCCTTCAGCACCTTCGCATCCTCAAGCTTGATGGGAACAATTTGAATGGTCCAATACCACCTTCCTTCTCTTCTCTTTCCAACCTTACATTGGTTAGTCTGAGTGGGAATAACTTGAGTGGTACGATTCCACCTACCTTCTTTTCCAATTGCACTTTGTTGCACAATGTAGATTTCTCTGAGAACTTTCTGATAGGAAATATTCCAGCAGAAATTGGAAACTGTCATAATCTGTGGAATCTGAATATATACAGTAACCAACTTACAGGAGAAATACCTTTCTCTTTAACCAATGCTTCAGCCATTTACAACTTGGATGTTGAATACAACCATCTTTCTGGAGAACTGCCATCAGGCATAATATCAAAGCTACAAGAAATCTGGTACCTTCATTTATCATACAATAATATGATTAGTCATGATGGAAACACTAATCTCGAGCCATTCTTTACAGCTCTGTCAAACTGCAGCCAGTTAAAGGAGCTGGAATTGGCTGGTATGAGCCTTGGGGGTAGTTTGCCTGAAGCCATTCGAGGAGTTACTGCAGATCTGGAGACCATGTTACTCCAGGAAAACTGCATACATGGACCAATTCCTCCCAAGATTGCAAATCTTTCTGGTCTCACAGTAATGAACTTTACATCCAATCTGTTAAATGGTACTATTCCAGCCGAAATTGGTCATTTTTCAGAATTGGAACAGCTTTCTTTATCATTCAACTCTTTAACTGGGGAAATTCCAGCAAAATTAGGGCAGCTATCTCATTTAGGGCTAATTGATCTCTCAAACAATCAATTATCAGGTGAGATCCCTGCAAGCTTAGGAAATTTGATCAGTGTAAATTCCTTATTCCTCAATAATAACCTTCTGTCAGGACAAATACCCCGAAGTCTAGGGAACTGTACAGATCTCTACAGGCTAGACTTGTCCTATAACAGATTAACAGGAAGCATCCCTCCAGAAATTGTAGGGATGCATGAAATCCGGATATTCCTGAATCTTTCTCATAATCAATTAGAAGGACACTTGCCAATAGAGTTAAGCAAGCTTGAAAATGTTCAAGAGATTGATCTTTCATCAAACAAGATCGGTGGAAGTATATTTGTTCAGATTTCAAGCTGCATTGCTCTGAGGTTGATAAATTTCTCAAATAATTCTTTTGAAGGGCGGCTTCCAGAATCGCTAGGTGATCTCAAGAACCTTGAAGTTCTCGATGTTTCAAATAACAGGTTCTCTGGGATGATTCCAACAACCTTGAATAGAAGCCCTACTCTCTTCTTTCTGGATCTCTCATTCAATGACTTTACTGGAATGATTCCCACTGGAGGCATATTCAATTTTGCTACATATCTGTCATTCAGGGGCAACCAACATCTCTGTGGGATAATTCCTGGTTTTCCTGCTTGCCATCATAAAAAAAAGTATTTCCATTCATATTTGTTCTTGATCATCTTCTGTATTGTGATATCTGTATCAGCATTTTTCTCAACAATATGTTGTGTTATTGGATTTCGACGACTCAAAGCTATAATAATCCCCTCTACCGACGAGTCTGCAAGAGAAAGAAAATTGGCCCCAGAGATAAAACATAATTTTCCAAGAATAACCTATAAAGAGCTGTCAGAGGCCGCTGGAGGATTTGATGAGGGAAGACTGATTGGATCTGGCAGCTATGGACGTGTCTACCAGGGAGTTCTTCCAGATGGCACACTGATAGCTGTTAAGGTTCTGCATTTGCAAACTGGCAACTCAACAAAGAGTTTCAACAGAGAATGTCAAGTATTGAAAAGGATACGGCACAGGAATCTTATCAGGATTATAACTGCTTGCAGTTTGCCTGATTTCAAGGCCCTTGTGCTTCCCTATATGGCAAATGGGAGCTTAGATAGTCGTCTGTACCCACGCTCAGGAACTGGTCTCAGTTCAGGCTCCTCAGACTTAAGTCTCCTGCAGAGGGTGAACATTTGCAGCGATATTGCAGAAGGAATGGCTTACCTGCATCACCACTCACCAGTTAAAGTCATACACTGTGATCTAAAGCCAAGCAATGTTCTTCTCAATGATGACATGACAGCTTTGGTCTCTGACTTTGGGATTGCAAGATTGGTTATGACTGCTGGAATGGGAAATGCTGGGGTAATTGATAATATGGGTAACTCTACTGCTAACATGCTCTGCGGATCTGTTGGATACATTGCACCAGGTACAATTTCCCTTTGTCTTTGCAACTTTTGATTTTTTTTTTTTTTTTTTTACTTTTGGGGATGGAGGGGAAGGAGAAGTGTTGGGGGTGGGGGGACAGCATAACAAGCAAATAGGAGAAACTCAAATATTTGCATCACCTGTGTCAAAGACAATTTCACACTAAAATCTAGCTAATTTACACTTATCCGCATTGAGTACCAACAGGATATTTTCTCACACTGTTACTATCATGGTCTTTTTGTTTTCTTAACTTGGTATTGGGTTGTAAATTTTTGTCTCATCAGCAGCTGAGCGATTTTCTCTATTGTATTGACATTCTTATACAAATCCTTGGTAGTTGATTTTCAAATTTTCCACATGTAGAGTATGGCTTTGGAGGAAACACATCCACAAGGGGAGATGTATACAGCTTTGGTGTTTTGGTTCTTGAGATGGTTACCAGGAAGAGACCAACAGATGACATGTTTACCGGAGGACTAAACCTGCACAAATATGTTAGAAGTTACTACCACAGACAAATAGAAAAGATGGTAGACTCTTCCTTGTTGAGAGCTTTAAGAGATCAGGCACCTGAAGTGAAGAAAATGTGGGAGGTTGCAGTAGGAGAACTAATAGAGTTGGGCATTCTTTGCACACAGGAGGCTCCATCTATGAGGCCCACAATGCTTGACGCTGCAGATGACCTGGATCGCCTCAAGAAATACCTAAGTGGGGACACTACTGCAACATTTGCTTCTTCTCTTGGAATATCATCCTCCGCATTTAGCAGTGACTGACAATTGTGTATAACTTTCTACCAGAGAATAATTTTGTTGACATAAGATGCCTTAGACATCATGAACTATTCCATTGAATCCAGATTTTTTGTGTTAAAGATCCTTAGCATAAAAGATACAAATAAAGTACACAATGAAAGTATGAAATGAAAAGCTAAAACTTCACTGTTCTGATATATTTACTGACTAAAAGTTAGCTTCTTCAGGCCAGTAGAAGCCAAAGTAAGGGTAAGTCCTGCAATCAAGTTAATCGTTGTGTTTCCTTAGAAAAAATCCAGCCAATGAATTGCAAACATGATAAAATATTATATAAAGGAATCAAGATAACTGACATAATTGCATCAGAGAATTTTGGAGAACAGCATCATGCTCAAAAGCACAACAACCAAAGCAATTTATGAGATTAGTTTTACAGCATGCGCACTTCTTTCTCAACTACACCAGTAGTTCTGTACGAAATGGCCATTTTCTTGTCCTTTCACCGTATTAAGGCAGAAATAGGCAATGATCCCCAAAACAGAAACCATTTCCTGTCAATTCCATCGTTCATAGTACGATTGAAGGCCCGCAAAGCATTTTGTATCATTCATAGGCAAAAGATGAGGCGGTAACAGCACGACCGATCACCAAAGATCGACTATTACCTAAATCCAACTGCCAAAATGATACATTATAATCCTCAGCAGACAAGATCAATTGGCACTAGAACAAAATCATATTAAATCATATTAGAAAGTCAACATTGCTGAATAGCTTCAGAATGCTCATCACAACAGAAAGTGACTTCCAGCAATGTCAACGCCATGTTGTTCGAAATACAGAAACAGAGAAAAAGCATTTAAACCAATCATCTTTCCACCATTATTCTTAGTCTAATCGACTAATACCCACTAAAATTCCTCATTAACCTCAGGATATCTGTAATTGTTTTACACGAATATCACGTCCTTATAACTGAAAAACAATGTAAGCATCCAAGCAAAATCTAACCTTAACACAGAACACACCTCAAAAATTTCCATTTCGAGAATGAAAAAAAAAAAAAAATTGCAAGAACAGGACATTCATAAGATGTAAGAGTAAAAACTAAATTTGCATTAGCAATGGCTAACCTCATTTCGAGGTTCTGTGATCAGCTTCGAATAAGCCAGTGAGCCACCGCGGAGAAGTTCATCGTACTCCGGAGTCCGGATGAATCTTTGAAGATTGGAAACGAAAGTCGAAGTGGTTGGGCTCAAGCTGGAATCTTTTTCCTGGGTCTGGAAAATATTGGGGCTGCCCATTAAATTGGGTCAAGCCAAATCTCCAGCTTCCACATGTAAGGGAGAATCCACGGCCCGTGGGTGTGAATATTCTAACTAGGTCCACTTAGAGATTCGGAATCATTTTTTCAGGTCGTCACTGGATGCTAGGAGTCTAGAAAAGAGGCCCAATAACCGTACCCGGAGACCCGAGTCAAATGGGACTAGGACACGTCATATGTCCATTGACTAACTTCACCTTCCCGCGCTCTCCAGAATTCTCCAGGTTCCTGTTGAGCCCAATGATATTCTGGAAAGTAAAAGAGTATTCAGGCTAATCTGGTTCAGCCTGGTTCCTTCCCGATCTCTCTAATCGGCCGTGCGTGTTAGCCGCGCCAGCCATCTCTCGAACCGCCTCGACCCCCCTCCTTCAGCATATATATAGGGCAAAGGCTCTTGCTTTCAGCATTCAGGAAAAATTTAATCGTGAAAGCGCTCAGAAAACCTTTCAAAAGTACTCAGAATCTCTTCAACCAATCAAGCTTTTGCTAGTTTCTTGTTTAGGTAAAAGCTTTAGTTTCCTCAGTGCCAATGGCTGCTAAAACCGAGGGCAAGGCGATTGGTATTGATCTTGGCACAACCTACAGTTGTGTTGGGGTATGGCAGAATGATCGGGTGGAGATTATTCCAAATGATCAGGGCAACAGGACAACTCCGTCTTATGTTGCTTTTACTGATACTGAGAGGCTTATCGGAGATGCGGCCAAGAATCAGGTGGCGATGAATCCTCAGAACACTGTTTTCGATGCTAAGCGACTCATTGGCAGGCGATTCTCTGATCCTGCTGTTCAGGCTGATATGAGGCACTGGCCTTTTAGGGTGATTTCAGGCCCTGGTGACAAGCCTATGATCGTTGTTCAGTTCAAGGGCGAGGAGAAGCATTTTGCTCCAGAGGAGATTTCATCCATGGTGTTGACAAAGATGAAGGAGACTGCTGAATCTTTCTTGGGTCACCTTGTGAAAAACGCTGTGGTGACGGTGCCTGCTTATTTCAACGACTCTCAGAGGCAGGCTACGAAGGATGCTGGTGCTATTGCTGGGCTTAATGTGATGAGGATCATTAATGAGCCCACTGCTGCTGCTATTGCATATGGGTTGGACAAGAAAGCTGGAAGAAGTGGCGAAAAGAATGTATTGATTTTCGATCTTGGTGGTGGAACTTTTGATGTTTCACTGCTGACAATTGAGGAAGGAATATTTGAAGTTAAGGCCACTGCAGGTGATACCCATCTGGGCGGTGAAGACTTTGACAACAGGCTCGTTAACCACTTTGTGCAAGAGTTCAAGAGGAAGAACAAGAAAGATATCAGCGGTAACGCCAGGGCTCTGAGACGGTTGAGAACAGCTTGTGAAAGGGCGAAGAGGACCCTTTCATCAACTTCACAGACGACAATTGAGATTGATTCTTTATATGAAGGTATTGATTTCTATGCAACTATCACAAGAGCTAGATTCGAGGAATTGAACATGGACTTGTTCAGAAAGTGTATGGATCCGGTGGAGAAGTGCTTGAGGGATGCTAAAGTCGACAAGAGCCAGGTCCATGATGTGGTTCTTGTCGGTGGTTCGACGAGGATTCCCAAAGTCCAACAACTCTTGCAAGATTTCTTCAATGGTAAAGAACTTTGCAAGAGTATTAATCCTGACGAGGCCGTCGCTTACGGAGCTGCTGTACAAGCTGCAATCTTGAGTGGTGAAGGGGATCAGAAAGTTCAAGACTTATTGCTTCTTGATGTCACCCCTCTCAGTCTTGGTATTGAGACTGCTGGAGGAGTGATGACAGTGTTGATCCCGAGGAACACCACAATTCCAACCAAAAAAGAGCAAATCTTCTCTACCTACTCCGATAACCAGCCTGGTGTGCTAATCCAAGTGTATGAAGGAGAAAGGCCTATGACCAAGGATAACAATCTTCTTGGGAAGTTTGAGCTCACTGGTATTCCTCCAGCACCAAGAGGTGTACCACAGATCAATGTCTGCTTCGATATTGATGCTAATGGTATACTGAATGTATCTGCTGAAGACAAAACAGCTGGTGTGAAGAACAAGATCACAATTACAAATGATAAAGGAAGATTGAGCAAGGATGAGATTGAGAGGATGGTCCAGGAAGCTGAAAGATATAAGGCAGAGGACGAAGCAGTCAAGAAGAAGGTAGAGGCCAAGAATGCTTTGGAGAACTATGCTTACAACATGAGGAACACCGTGAAAGATGAGAAGTTTGCTGGAAAACTCGATCCTGCAGACAAACAAAAGATTGAAAAGGCAATTGATGAGGCCGTTGAATGGCTGGACAGGAACCAGCTGGCCGAAGTAGATGAATTTGAAGACAAGCAGAAAGAATTGGAGAACCTATGCAATCCCATCATTGCTAAGATGTATCAAGGTGCTGGTGGAGATGCGCCTATGGGCGGTGGTTCTGGAATGCCTGGAGGATCTGGGTCTGGATCTGGTGACACTGGTGCTGGTGGTCCTAAGATTGAAGAAGTTGATTAAGAAGTGAGTTGCTTCTGCTGAAGCTCTCTGTTTTAAGCTCTGTTTCTATTCTGTTTTTCCATTTTCCTCCTTGTTTTGAGAGAATACCCCAATAAATGAGAGTTGTTGCTGATGTTTAAGAGATTAAAAGCTTCAATACATGTAAATTCTATCTTTTATTTATAAAATTTTCGGTTTTTTCCAATCAATTTGGTTCCCAGCAGGCGTTCTACTGATTTCTGCTTTCACAACAACACTCTTTTAACATACATTGGCACAAACAATAAATATGGCTCAGTGTTCAGGACAACTACAAAAGGAAGTCTTTGGACGGACTGATCTTTTAGTTCTTTCATCTTTAGTAAAACTCAAATGTCTGAAATTCCCTTCTTTGGGCAAAACACAGGGGGAAAGTAAAGGTGGTGGGAAACAGTACTCAAACGTAAGCTTCAGCTAATAAAAGAAATAGGTGAAGAAAGAAGAGCACAGACTGGAGAGCTTTCTTGCATTTCTAATTCAATGGGCTCGTGTGCACCTTTAGGCCTCCTCGAATCGGGTAAAATCCAAGCAAAGCCTGTTTACATGAGACACAATGAGCAGTCAAGATCAAGAAATCGCGTTATCATTTCCAACACATGATTTCACTGTTCCATTGATTCTTCTCAATCTTATACGAAAGGTAACTTTTTATGACGATTTCCCTGATGAATATTTGACCTCCAGAAGATAAACCATAATTTAGGCTTTTCTTTGTGTGTGAGTCAAGTCCTAATCCTAGAGTGCAGCTCAATTTTGTTCCTAGGGGTAATCGTGTAGGTATATGCTGGTGGTGCCAAAGCACAAGAGTGTAATAGTGATCAGAAAACTTCAAAATCTCTAGTACGCCAATGTGTTTGATTGGCCTCAGCCCAAGAACCAAGCACTAGATAATAACTTATAATATGCGCCAGTTCAGGTCTCACGTGGATTCCTTTCTGAGAAAATGGGGAATTATTTATATAATCGGATAGGTATAATTCGGATTTGATATTGCTAGACAATTAGTATTGCTTCTAGGACCCTACATGTTTTGGCTTAGCAGATTAGCATCTTGCTTATGAAGCAAAGAAGTGGCAGGAATCCTATTCTAGTTCCCTTAGTATTACTAATGAAGAACTTGCTAGATTGATTAAATTGTTATCTTTTCCACCACAAATAAATATTCGTCGTGAACCATGACAGTTCTTTACAGCTTTCCAGATCAGCAAAATGGGAAACAGATTCTTTCTTGTTACAGAAACAGCAACAGTAAAAGGGCTAATGGCTGTCCTCCTCCGTGGCTTTACCTTACTGTGTACTTGCACTAACATATGCTAATGCTACACTGTGTTCATTTTCGATGCACAACTCGATTCAGTTGTAGCTGGTGAGGCATATTCATACGATCTCACTGCTATGCAGACCAGAGGGGCCTTTGTTTACTATTTTGGATTTCAAATCCCTTTATGGAATGTTAATGTATTCAACCAATCATCTAAGAAATGATAAGCTCCTGGGGGTGCATGAAGCAGCCATTACGAGAAAGAGTGAAACTATAGTTGAACACGAAATATCGATAGATTGGTCCAACAGATGACAGATACATCAACAAACTTAGGTTTCAGTCCTTTATCTAGGTCATTCTCATCTTGCCTAACTTAGAACATTCTCGTCTTGCCTCTAGAGGCAAGACGAGAAGATTTGTTTATAAGGAACGTTTTCTTTTCACCTATTGAATGTAAAATAGTCACTGCCCACAAGGAATAATCAAAGCACAAAGAGATGAAGAGGATTGAGATCGTTTATAATGAATGTTTTTACCAAATGAAATAAAATGCACATAGCCCACAAGGAATAAATTATAATCGAAACACAGAGACGAAGAGCCAATCACTTGGTGGCCATACTAGTAGACACATGCTGCAAATCATAAACAAATCATAAATGCTCTGTTTTATTGAAAATCAGGGGAGAAAAGAAAAAAGTGGACAGCACTAATATATGAGGCTGGAGCCACTCTTTACTTTCCCGGTTGCAGGAGAGAATAATTTCCTTTCCACCACAGTAAAAAGATTGTAGTATATATCAGTAGCATATCAAATCCTCTTCCGTCAAGAGATAGTGAGAAAACATTTCTTTCAAGCAAGTAAATCCTCCTTTGGTCCCCTCAACCAACGAAAGACCACCCGAGAAAAGCAAAGAGTAAGTAGAAGATGAGAAAAGGCTTTTTCTTTTCCTTCATCATCTTGTCATGTGTTCAAGTCCTATCCATCTCGGCTCTTGAATATTTACACAAACTGGAAGATCAAGATCTCAAGGTGTCAAAATATTATATGGTAGTGCAGGAAAAAAAGGGTGAGCTTTATCTTTTTCTTTCGTAGTGTTAATACTCTGCTGAATCATCTGCTGCTTCTTTACTTCCCACTTCTTGAAACGTTTGCAGCAACAAATGGCAGCGAGCATATGAATGATGATGCTGAAGAAGTTGCAGCGAAGCATTATGCTGTTCTTCCAGAAAAGTTTCAGAAAGGGAGGGGATCAACTGGTGGTGCAAATGTAGTTCATCATCGTCCAGAGCAAAGGAGTGCAGCATCAATATTGCAAAGCCCTTTTGTCTTTATTCAAACTTCTACTGTGTGTATTTACTTATTGTTTCTCCTAGTTTTCCCCCTTCTTATTGTCTAAATCTTCTGTGTTCCGCTCAAGAAACTTTCCAACTTCTAGTGACTGTATTTGCTTTATTTTGGCTCAACTTTAAGGCATTTCATTGCACTTAAAAACAGTTAAAATATTCTTGTTTCCTGAAACTTCCCTTCCCCACACTGGCTCAACTGATGAAATAGTTTTCAGTTTTAGCTTCATCAGTTGTCTTGTTCCTCAATTTTGACCAAGAGCCCACACAGCCATGGTTTAATAGTTCGTCAAATTTGGAAACAGAAATGAAATAATTTGTAAAGGTTGAAGTACAAATTTATAATGTAATGTACTGGTTCATAGTTCTTACATTGACATGAAACTCAATTGGGAGTTTTTATCAACCTTTGAACAAGTGAGGAGTCCTTTAAACACTGTAGACGATCATGGGTGAAGAAACGACCAAAAGAGGAAAAACCGGTGCTAGTCCAAAAGCCACATGCTGAGCTAACAAGGGATGAATTCGTCAGTGGATTTGTTTCTTTCAAATTTCATACAAGAAATTCTGGAAAAGTTTCATGTGCTCTGTTTGCAGTGAGATTGCAACCGACAAGCTTCCATCGTTGTTTGGACTAGGCAATATGAAACTCAAGCCTTCGTAGGCAATACCACCAGGTCCCATGAAAATTGGACGACCCCAGCCAAAGTCAGCATCGTGAATAGGCAGCCTGACCCAACTTGTTATCCCAAGATTTGGGCACTTAAATGTATGTGCACCACGAACAAGGGCCTTGAGGTCAGGCTGTAGTTCCAAGTAATCAAGAGCTGATCTTAGATAATCATTGTCCATTAGGGCTAATGCCTCGTGAATTTTGCTTGCAGCATACCACACTGGCTTTGATTCAAGATGTCCAGCCACCGCCATCGGTGTTGCGGTGAAAATAACATTGCCAAAATATCCAGGTGGGAGTGAGGGTCGAAGCCTAGCGCGCCCGTCAGTTGCAATGTACAACTTTGTTTCTTGATCATCTACAAGTCCGCGTGCCTTACAAGCACAACGCCACACATGGCCGGCCAACATTTCATAGGAGCTATAGCTTATGGTGTTTCCGTCCTCCTTAGACTTATCTTTGAGCGCACTAATTTGTTCACGAGTTAGCTTAAATATGTTAACAGCCGTATCAGGAACTGAATCTGCATTCTGGGGAGGAGCTTTCAGAGATGGAGGAGGTTGGTACTCGATGTGGGGGAACTGAGGCTGTGGCGGATCACGGGCTCGGAGAAGGGTGCGATCTATGAAAGGTGGGATGGTGAGATCAAGACCACGAGCCATATCAGACCATGTATTGATGAAGTGAAGCCCAGAAAATCCATCAGCCGCATGGTGTTGCATTCCAACACCAAGTGAAACTCCACCGCATTTGAAATATGTCACCTGATCCAGAGTTAATTAACCAAATTCCGATGAGTTCAAACTCAGAGAGCCACATTCAGGGGAGAGCAATATATAATATAACAGAACTTAAGTTGAAGAATCTTGAATTTTACATGGAAGCATAACCATATGGCTCCTATTTCAATCCAAAATCATGATCATATAGAAACTTTTATGTTGATGATTTTTCAATAACCATCGATTGATCGCCCAAGGAGCCAGCATACCTCTTCTAATAAAAGCCAAGATCTTGAGGTTTTTCTTTCTTTGTAGATGACATGATCAATCTCTAAGTATACTTTGTGTAATAAGAGTAGAATCAAATTCAAGGTTAAACCCGGAAGAGCTAAATGATCCAAAGCTCCAATCCTTCAAAGTTAGTTCAAGTTATGCACCATAACCAAAGATTAATCCTTCCAGAGAATAATTTAAGTGTCAAAATCACCTGCGCAAAGCTATTATCTGATTATTCAATCTTCTAGGAGCCATTTAATACTAGGCTTAGGTTGTGGGCTTTAAATCTAAACCACAACCGTGGCTAGTTTTTAGCTAGAATGGGGAATGCACCATTAACATTTAATTAGTATGTAGAATTTGGTTATACTATAAAAGCCTATATGGTCCTCCTAGGATCAGGGTTAAGGAGTTCTGAGGTCCATTCCACATTAAGGACAATCTTTTGACTTAGGAAATCATCAAAGCCAGTCCCATATAGAATAGCATTTGCAGATAATTCAGCTTCTGTTTTTTCAAAATCTTTCCTGGTTTTTTTTTTTTTTATTTTCTCCGCAATGCTCTATATTTTCTTCATGGATTAGTGTATACCTCATACCCGTACTAGTCAAACAGATTTTTTGCTATATGTATCTTTTCTGGCTGGCTTCTTTTTCCTCCTCCAACTCCCCTTTCGGCTTACCTAATGAAGTACTAGGGCAGTCCTCAAAAGTACTGTTTCTTATCACCAACCCACCATCATGGGCAAGTACCGGAATATCTTTAATATGATTTTCATCACTCTCTAAATGGGAGAACCCACTTTGCTTTTAACAAACCAAACTTGGAATTGTTACTATATTCATGATACCAAAAACCTCAAGCTATATCCAACCAAATACGGCAGATCACAGGATCAAGATCATTAGAAATTTTAATTAGGAAACACGTTATATGAAAAAAAACATATTAAAAATAATACTATTATATTCAAAAAATATTAAAAGGTGGAAGTTAAAATGTAAAAGGACTTCAAGCTTAAGAAATTTTAGGAACCAAAATTGAGTGTAGTGCATGCAATGTGGCTTTTGTCTGAAGTACCAAAGTTTGATCCATCAGGAGAAGTACGAGTAAAATATTTTTCTAAAAAATACAATAAAAGGGTCCCAAAATGTACCTGCAACACCAGAAGAGCATATGACGATATTCCTTGAGAATAATCAACCGCAGGAATGAGTCTTCGAAGCTCCAAAGTAGGTGCAAAATCACCGAAATCATCAACCACACCATCGGACTCTGCCTCCACGAAGAGCACGCCTTCGCCATTGCAATCAATCTCAATACGACCATCTTCGTCTCTCTTTAACCTACCCGCCATAGGGTAGAATGGCACCAGGGCTCGGCTTAAAGCATCCTTTAGCACGATGGGATCAAAGAAGTTGGAAGACCCCGTCGGCCTGTAGAAGTAGACACTGGGAGTATGAAAGTTGGGCACGACCAAGTCCACGTTGGAGTTCCACAAGCTCCTCCGTGGAATCTCCTGGGCTGGCTTCACAAACGTCGATTCTCTAATATCGATTTTCATGGTTCCAAAAGTTGAAAAAAGTCCAAAACTCTACAAAATCAACCACAAATATATTAGTCCATTTTATACGCCATGAAAAGTTCCAAAGAAACGCAAGATCATTTCATATTTCGAAACCATGAAGTTGGGATTTACCTGAAAAGATCAAGATCAGAAGAAATGTGAAGATGATCGGCTATATGGAAATTGTTGACAGAGCCTAAGAGAGACAGAAGGTGGTGGAAATTGGAAATGGGAGAGTATTATATGAGGGATGGGTGGGTGGTGAAGGTTTTAGGTGTAATATGGTTGAAGTGTGTAGTAATTTAAAAGAAAAGATGATGTACTGAGTTTGTCACATAAACATATAAATAGTTGTTTGGAGGCTTACCTACCGCGCCTAATGAAAATGACCAATTACCGTCGGGCAAGCAAGATTCATTGACTGGCATTGCAGTATCCCCCCATGAAAATGAACCATCCTTATTTTTTCTTTCAAAGACATATATAGCCTAACGATTCTTTAAGCACTAGAGTTTAATTAACTAATAACTCTCCACCCTTGTTTTTAAGACAAAGCCTAACGATTCTTTGCCAGGCTATACGCACTGACATGTTTTGGGTCATGGCAGGAGAGGGGATGGAAAGGGCGAAGGGAATGGGAATAAATATTTTATTTAGACGAAGTTTTTTTTTAAAGATTTTTTTTTTTTTTTTGGTACAAAGAAATGAGGAGAAAAATAAAAGAGAATTATTAATTTATTTTAATTTTTTATATTTTATTATTTTATTCTTGAAATAATCAATAAAAAATAATAATGTCTTTATAGATTACATTTTAATAAAACGATGTAAATAATTATTATTTGTAGTTATATTTTTCCTTGTATATTTCGTCTTAAAATCAAATAGAAACTACTGTATATATCATTAAAATTTTTTTTTATAAATCAAGTACACACAAATCAATTATTGTAGAATATTATATCTTTATATAAATATATAATTTTCATTACACATTATACAATACTAAAAGGTAATTAATCTTCACATTAGAATTTCGTATACGATTGGGTTCAACTACTAAGGAGGGCTGAATAGGATAACAAGCATTGTTTGTGGGTGTTGGGTCCTATTAACACAGAAAAAGTAACAGTAAGTTGGAAGGTGGAAGTGGGGAACAATTGATTGCGGACTGGGGAGGAAGTTGGTGAGATGGTGACTTAGAACGTTTCAACCTTCAACCACGAACCAGTTTTTTGGGCTAATAATCCATCCAAATGGGATGCTATCCTCTCACCAACTCCCTATTCCAGGTCTTATTCTTATCCCTACTTCATAGAAATACTTGTTATTTGATCAGAAAAAACAAATGGGTCCATCTTTTCTTGGTGGCTGACGTGGGCGGGTGGGCGGCAGAGGGCACCGTCCTTCGTTTGCAACATCATGGTTTTCATTTTTTAGAATTTAAAATTGTATAATTCGTGTATTTAAAATCATCCAATAATCTTTTAAAATATATTATTTATTTTACAATATTTTTATTTTTATTTTACAATATAAATTGTTTTAAATTTAAAATATTTTTCATAATATAAATTATTTTATAAAATTTTATTTTTTTAACTCTATCCCTCCCTATAATCTATTTCTTTTTACTAATTATGACTTAACTTTCTTTAATTACTAAAATAGATAAAGACTTAATCAAAAATATTTTTAAAAGTTTAATTTTAAAATTATTTCAAATTTAAAATTTTTAATTTCTATGTATAAATTTAAAACGATCTATATTGTAAAACGAATTCAAAATATATTTCAATTAATCAATTTTAATTAAGAGTACAGTCAAACAAAGAAATATTCAAACTTACAACACAAGTTACTAAGAGAATTACAACAAATTAAGTTATATTCCAAGAGCCATTGCTTCTCTTTTCGTACTATTACTCTTTTTTCCTGTGAATTTTTCTACTGTTAAAATTTTTTTTTAAAAAAAGTGGATATATGAAAGAATTTGCAAAGCAGACGGCATTTTTAATTTGCATGTTTCTTATCTACACTATCATAAATGGAATTAGGTGAAGAAGAGTTGCATTTATCTCTAATTTTTTTTTATTTTATATAAAAAATTAAATGTTATAATATTATTTTCCTTTTTTTTTTTAAATATAGTACATCTTTTGAAATAAATTTTGCCATACAAGATGCAGCGCAGTGAAAAGCCAATGCACGATCTAGCATTTAAAGCATTGCCAGGAAGGGAATCGAAGAAAAATGGTGCTTTTCGGCAAATACGAGAAGCCTCGATGAGTGTCTACCATTTTGGACTTGAAGACCGAGCCGAAATGGCTTGGTCAATCAGTTGCAACCGCCGGTTTAGTTCTACTTTAACCGGCGCCCTCTGTTGTCCCCCGTACCTCCGGGGGCACCGGTTTTTTTTTTTTGAGATTCCCAGAGGTTGTCAGTTGGTCTTTGACCCATCCCCACGCAATCGGAATTCGGAGCCCCGACCCCTGGCCCCCCAGGCCACTTGGTACTGAGAATCAGTGTTAAAAGCTTGGAAAAGCTCAAACGTCATTGCTCACCTCCGTTGACACAAGCATGATGAAGTTACAGAAGAAAATCAGTGTCCGACTTTTCTAATAAGTATTTTTTCTGTTGTAAATTATTAATTTACTTTTTAATTTAATTTTTATTTTAAATTATTTTTTTAAAATTAAGATTTAATATTTTAAATTTATTTTTATTTAATAATATTTTATTTTTCAAATATATTAAAACATAATCAATAACTTATTTTATGAGTTCTGATATTCATATTTATTTTATTAATTTTTAAAAAATATCAATAACAACTTAGAAAAAAATTAAATACTCATTAATATTTTAATTAATTTTTTAATAAGAATTAAATATTTATAAAAAAAATAATTTAAAGTTATATCAAAATTTTAAAATTTATATATTTCTTAATATAAAAAAATATTTATTATTAAATTATAAAAAAATAAAAAAATATTTAATTAATTAATATATTTTTAATTTTTATATAACCAGTTAAAATGAATAAATAATTTAGAATGGGAGGCATAGTTGAACATTCAAAGTCAGCCTTTTTCCTTCAGCCCTTTTTAGGTTCGGTCCGTTACCACATCTGTAAAATCATCACCCTTTTTTTGAAAGCAGCGCCAACCTCCTCATTTTCCTAAAATGGAAATAACGAGCTCGGGTAGATTCCTTCGCCATCATAATAACATGTACTCTTCTATTTAGTGGGTATTTTTGAACAATAATTATTTTAAAATAAATTTATTTAAATATAATAAAAATTATTAAATATATAAAATTAATAAAAAATATAATATATTATAAGTAGCATTGACATGTGGACTGACCCGTACAATTTTAAACCGATCTGATACTTAGATGGGTCGACCTGTGTCAGGCCTAGGGTTTCTCACGTCTTGGGCCCTAGACCTATGAGGCCCGCGGGCTAGGCCCGAGCCTATTCTTTCTTTTTTATTTTTTATTTAATTCGATTAAAAATTTTAATATGTACTTATTTTATAAATTTTTTATTATTATTTAAATAATACGATTGTTTAAAATATAAAAAAAATCATTTTGAAATAACTTGAGGTTTAATTTAGACCCTTACCAGTTTTATTAATTAATAAGATAAAGATTACATAAGGAAGAGACTTGATGTCTAAATATCTTAAAAATATTATAATGATCAATATTAAAAAATAAAAATATCCTAAAAATAAAACTAAACAATTACATTATATTACTTATCCTAAATTCCTAATTATTCGAATACTAAACTAACTACTTGATTCACCTCATTCTTCATCTGAGTTATCATCAACAATTTACGAATTGGCCGTCCTATTTTTTGCTACGAACCAAATACTACAACACATTAACATCTCCAAAGTATGATGAGCCAATCTTGATATCCTTTCATTAATTGTTCGAGTACTCTTACTAAATACGTTTTTCGATGACACTATAGAGACATCTGGTGTCAAAAGATTACGTGTCATTTTAAATAAAATTATATATTGATTTATGTGAACCTTTCACCAACCACAAAATGTTAATCTTCATTTCCTACCGAGGCTACATCTTGTAAATTGTTATCTCATTATATGTGGTATGTAATATTTTTTTTACGTTTCATGATATCCTATGGATTAAATGCTTATGAAATCGAAGAGGTAGGTTTTCGTGATTATTGAAATTGACTGTTAGATGGTGATAATAATGAATTTTGCCTACTTATAGTAGTAGAACTAGAACAAGAAGACTCAAACTCATACAAAGTATACATGTCAGATAGAGTTTTAGTCGTTTTATCTTTTATATCTTTTATCATGCATTGTCTAAGTGTTTGAGATTTATCAAGATCTAATATTTCATAGAGATATTCAATATACTATGAAATCCAACAGTTTTTACTCAATTATCTAAACACAATGTCATACAATATAAAATAAGAATATATTCACAATATTTTTTATATTTTTCAAACATACTTCTCATAAAATAACTATTTTGGAGATGTTCTATATACTCACAAAAAATATGTACTACCTTAACAAGTGTTGGAAGAATATGATGAGTAGTGGGATAATAAGATTTTGATAAAAGTCTAGTTGCTTATTTAAAAGTAAATAAAAATGTTGAAAGCGCAATATAATTTTCAAAATGAGTTGATGTTGAAAATTGTTACTATTACAAAATTCAATAAGTTAATTTTAAAAAGGTATAACACTTTCAAGCATATCCAAAGTTGAGTTCCATATAGTTTTACAATCTAATCTAAATTTTTTAAAATATACACCTTATTCTCGGCATTAAACCTTAAAATTTTGTTGCCTAGTTGGAAAAGTTTTAATAAATAAAATAACATTTCTAATTATATTAACAATATCATCAACATATTTATATCATTTCTTAACACACAAATTAAATATATGGCAAGCATACTTAGTATGAAATAAAATACCATCTAATATAAGATTCATAATATTTTTCAAAATTATTATGGCAGAATCATTATTTGAAGCGTTATTTTAAAATATATAAATAATTTTATTTAAAATCCTATATTCATGACATATTCGAGTAATCATTCTAACAATACTAGTACCTATATGAAGATATTCAAATAATTTAAAATAAATAGTTATTTTTTGTATTAACCAATCATAATTTATCCAATGACATGTAATGCTAAAATAAGACTTATTAGTAATTAGAGTCCAACCATCACAAGTAAAAGTAATTTTTCAATTATAAAAATCAAACATATCAATAAGACACTCTTTCATTTATTTATATATCTTTATTATATTATTTTTTAATATTATTCTATGAATCATTTTCCATGTAGGTTGGCAATTATATTATATGTATTGTTCATAATGTGAATTTTCTGCAAAATTAAAAGGTAATGTAGTTTGAACAACCATTTTAGCAAATCTACTTTGTTTTTTTTTTTTTATGATCGTATTGAAAATTACTTATAATTTGACCTTCTGTAATATGAATTTGTTGTTGTTTAAATAGGTTTTCTAACCAATCATTATGTGACATTTTTATATGTCTAACTAACATTCCTATCCCTCATCTCTTCTTATGTGCATATACAAACTTACAAAATTTACGTGTTACCCTATCATTATTATTATTCTTTTAAAAAAAATTCAAATCATAAATATTTTTGCTTTAACTATAACTTTCGAAGTTTCACCATCATCTTGACCCATATTAGATTCATCAAAATTAATAATTGGAGTTGGTTGTTATTGTAAAACACTAACGTTAGGCCTATTAGGACATTCATTTTCATTACATATTTCATTATTTATTAAATCTAAGGCTGGATCCATATTAAAATCAAAATGTGTAGACGATTGTGATGAAAAAAAATGATGATATTGATTTGGATGCATTATTTCTAAACAAAAATAATCAATTAAAATTCAAATAAAAGTTAAAAAAATGAAATAAAGTATTAACAAATAATGAAATACGATAATTAAAAAATATAATTAACTTTGAAATTAAATAAATAAATAAAACAAATAAGAAAGTAATAAAGTTTTGAAAAAAAAGAATGTACGATTAAAAAACACTAACTAGTTGATGATCAAGAACAATAACACTTTGTAGAGTTTTACTTCTTGTCTTCTTCAAAACTTAAACTATCCACTATTCCGCCATTCAATAATCTTCCAAAATATGAAGACTTTACTTGAAGAATTGAAAAAATATATAAAAAAATAAACTATATTCTAACACTTTTTTGTCAAGAAAATGAAGATATTTGAGAGAATTATGAGAGAAAGAGGAATGAAAATAAGAGAGTAAGAGAGTGTTTTATTAGTTTTGGAATGAATTTACGGGTATTTATAGAGTTTTGGGGGTTAAAGAAAAAAATATAGCCATTAGGGACCAAAATACAAATAAAAAATTTTATTTGATTGTTTGGAGGTCAAAATGTAAAAAAAAAAATATTTTGATCTCTGGGAAGTTAAAAAAAAAAAAAAAGTTGAAGAGCCGTCACAAGATGGGCTGACCCTCCTGTGAGCTGACCCGCTATAGTGCGGCCAATTCGACTTTCGATCTCGAACCGACACGGCTCGACACGTTGATCTACATGTCATTGCTAATTACGAGTATATGACAGTTTTCATAAAATAAAAAATATTTTAATATAAAGTAAAATTTTATATGTGATAGATTGAGAAAAATCTCAATTTCCTTACAAAATGTCTTATTTAAATTTAAATTATAATGGAAATTTAAACAATAAAATCAAGGAAGGAAAAAAATGTATTTTCTAACATTCTTACCAACAGCTTCTTCATTACCCCACGCACCTCTCTCCCCCCAACAAGCGAACACTACAGCTTATTGTCTTCCTTTTTATAATTTGGTGATCTGGTAGGAAGACAGCTCTCAAGAGAAATATAAAATTAACTAATTTGTAAAACATAAATAAAAGAATTGAATATCTAAAATAAGTAAGGAGAAGCATTGAAGAGTTGGCACGTTAGGAGGAGGAGGGGAAATTATTTAAAAACTTGCGATTGCGATTGGATAGGATCTGGTAGTATTATTTTGTTAAGTGGCGCATTATTTTGTTGACTTTGAAAAATAGAAAAGGCCAAAAATAGTGGATGACTATCTCAACAACCATTTTCGTGGCTTTCTCGGATAATGTTCATCAAGATAGCTTGCTAATTTTCTCGCTCGGACCCTGAAATAGATAATTCCTTCCTCCCCTTTAGTTCACTATTCTGTTAATATAATAGCTTAGAAATTAAAAAAATATTTATTTTGTTATGAATTATTGGAATCTCCATTAATTAGTGGAGGCTCCACTAATTATGGATTTATGTGAATTATTAGAAGATTTTTATGGATGTCTACCATTTAGTGGAGACACCATTAATTGAGATTAGTTGAAGATGATATATCCCATGATGTATTCCACTAATTAGAGCTCTATAAATAGAGTTATTCTCTAAGCTTGTAATACACCATCATTTTGTGAAAGAAAGATTAGTGAAAGAAAGATTAGAGAAAGAAAGAGAGAAGTTTGAAGAGAAATTCTTGTGCAAAGAATAGTTAGAATTTTCTTAGTGTGTAGTGTGTAGATTTTATTCTAACACTACCCTAATTTTATAACACGTTATCAGCACGAGTCTCTGCCGTTATTAAAGTCAGAAGACAGCACGAGTCTCTACCGTTATTAAAGCCAGAAGACAGGTACGCATTTATTGATCTCTATGGCTAATCTCGCTAAACTCGAATTTGTAGTCCTTGATATTTCTGGAAAAAATTATATGTCATGGGTTCTCGATACAGAAATGCATCTAAATGCTGAAGGCCTTAGTGAAACTATTAAAGCAAATAATAGTGCATCTGCACAACACAAGGCTAAAGCTTTGATTTTTATTCGTTGTCATCTCGATGAAAATTTGAAAATGGAATATCTTACCGAAAAAGATCCATATGGCCTGTGGGTAAATTTAAAAGAAAGATTTGACCACCTGAAGATAGTCATACTACCTATTGCACGGTATGAATGGTTGCACCTGAGGTTGCAAGATTTTAAAACCGTGAATGAATATAGCTCCGTAATGTATAAAATTACATCTCAATTAAAATTATGCGGAGAAAAAGTGACTAATGAAGATATGTTGGAGAAGACATTCTCCACCTTTCATGCCTCGAATATTGTCCTGCAGCAACAATATCGAGAAAATGGGTATACAAAATTTACAGATTTAATTATTGCCCTCCTCATTGTAGAGAAAAATAATGAGTTATTATTAAGAAATCATGAAGTCAGACCAACTGGCTCAACAGCACTCCCAGAAGTGAATGCTGTTGGCTCTAACATAAGCCATCGTTATAGTCGTGGTCGTGGCCATGGCCGTAGCCGTGGTCGTGGTTATGGTCATAGACACGCTCGATATTTCCCTTATCACAATCATAATCAAATCGTGAGAAATACTGGCCACCGAAGTGGAGCGAGAAAAGATCATAAGGGAAAAGAAAAAGAAATTGAAGAAAAGCATGATGATATATGTTATAGATGTGGCATGAAAGGTCATTGGTCACGAAAGCTGTCAGTACGGCTAAGCATTTAGTTGAATTGTATCAAGCTTCATTGAAAAATAAAAATGTAGAAGCAAATTTTTCTCAACATCTAATAAATAATGCTGAGGATGATGATATTGATCCTGAAGATCTTAATATCAATATTACCCATATGGATGTATCGGATTTTTTTGAACACCCAGACGGTAGGATAGACCATTTAATTGGTGATGGCAGTGTCCAGAAGAACTAAAGCTTCACCCTGATATTTTTGTATTTTCATTTTCATTTTATTTTAATAATATTTACGTTTGCATATATATATATTTGTGTTCAGATGGCTGTTGTTAATTATGATATATGCATTATTGATAGTGGAACTACACACACCATACTAAAAAATGAGAAATATTTTTCTGATCTCAAAATGGGAGAAATAAATATTTATACGATAAACGGTAGTGCAAATGTAATTGAGGGCTCCGGAAGAGCTAGTATATTGTTGCCTAAAGGAACAACAATTATTATTGATAAGACACTATTTTCCTCAAAATTCAGAAGAAATTTATTGAGTTTTAAAGATATCCGCAGAAATGGGTATCATGTTGAAACAAATGAGAAAAATGGGATTGAGCATCTTTTTATTACTCAAATGTATTTGGGTAAGAAATCGATATTATAAAAACTGTCGTCTTTTTCTACTGGTCTATATTTTGTAAAAATACGTACAATTAAAATTCATCATCTAGTAAACCAGAAGTTTACTGATCCTATTACTTTTAGCATTTGGCATGACCGGTTGGGTCATCCGGGATCTACCATGATGAGAAGAATCATTGAGAATACACATGGTCATCCTTTAAAAAATAAAAGGATATTAATATCAGAAAAATTCGCATGTACTGCATGTTCCCTAGGAAAATTAATTGTTAAACTATCACCAGTAAAAGTAGGAGCTGAAAGTCCTACATTTCTCGAACGGATTCACGGAGATATTTGTGGACCTATTGATCCACCATGTGGACCGTTCAAATATTTTATGGTCTTAATTGATGCATCATCCCGATGGTCACATGTATGTTTATTATCTACTCGCAACCTGGCGTTTGCGAGATTACTTGCTCAAATAATTAAATTACGAGCACAATTTCCGAACCATCACATTAAAAATATCCGTTTGGATAATGCTGGTGAATTCTCATCACATGCTCTTGATGCATATTGCATGTCAATTGGGATTAATGTTGAACATCCTGTAGCTCATGTTCACACACAAAATGGTCTTGCTGAATCTTTGATTAAACGATTACAATTAATTGTTAGACCATTATTAATGAAAACAAATCTCCCAACATCTGCCTGGGGACATGCTATTCTACATGCTGCAACACTTGTACGTATAAGACCAGCTAATTATCATAAATTCTCTCCTTTGCAATTGGCTTTTGGGTCAGAACCAAATATTTCTCATTTAAGAATTTTTGGGTGTGCTGTATATATTCCAATTGCATCAAACGAACGTACAAAGATGGGTCCTCAAAGAAGAAATGGGATATACGTTGGATATGATTCTCCATCTATTATCAGGTATGTTGAACCCCTGACAGGAGATGTATTCACAGCAAGATTTGCTGATTGTCATTTTAATGAATCATTATTCCCTAAATTAGGGGGGGAGAACCAAAACAGCATAAAAAGGATCTTACTTGGACAACATCATTAAATTATCTTGATCCGCGCACAAGCACATGTGAACTTGAAGTTCAAAAGATAATTCATTTGCAAAGCATTGCAAATCAAATGCCAGATGCTTTTGTTGACTCCAGAAGAGTTACAAAATCGCATATTCCAGCTATAAATGCCCCTATTCGAATTGAAGTTCCAGCAGAACAAAATATTATACCTATAGCTGCTGAGTCAAAAACATGCCAGAAGCGTGGCCGACCTCTTGGTTCTAAAGATAAAAATCCTCGAAAGAAAAGAGGATTAAATGATCCAGAAGATTATATTGAAGAAAAGAATGATAAAGACCAAGAGATAACTGATGACAAAGAACCATAAGTTGATGAAAGTAACACTGAAATTTCTATCAAATATACCACTTCTGGTAGAAGTTTGAATCGGATAGAAACTGTTATTGATAATATATTTGCATACAATATATCTCTTGATGTTACACAGGATAATGATGATCCTGAACCAATATCAGTTGATGAATGTCGGCATAGAAAAGATTGGTTGCAATGGAAAGATGCGATTCAATTGGAGTTAAATGCACTGACAAAACGTGAAGTCTTTGGACCTGCAGTCCGAACACCAGAAGGTGTAAAACCTGTTGGATACAAATGGATATTTGTGCGAAAGCGTAATGAAAAGAGTGAAATCGTTCGATATAAAGCGCGATTAGTAGCCCAAGGTTTTTCACAAAGACCAGGTATTGACTATGATGAAACTTATTATTCTGTTGTTGATGCTATTACACTCCGATATCTCATCAGTTTGGCAGTACGTGAAAAGATAGATATGTGCCTATTAGATGTTGTCACTGCTTACTTGTATAGAAATTTAGAAAATGATGTTTACATGAAAATCCCCGAAGGATTTCATATGCCTGAAGCATATAAACATTATCCTCGTGAAAATTACTCCATCAAGTTGCAGAAATCATTATATGGCCTGAAGTAATCTGGGCGCATGTGGTTCACACGTCTTAGTGAATATTTATTGAAAGTGGGATTTAAAAATAACCAGGTATGTCCATGTGTTTTTATGAAAAAATCTGGTTCTAAATTTGTGATATTAGCTATATATGTTGATGATATTAATCTTATTGGAACTCCTGAAGAGCTCCAAGAAACAATTGATTATTTAAAAAGAGAATTCGAAATTAAGGATTTTGGTAAAACCAAATTTTGCCTTGGTTTACAAATTGAACATTTGGAGAGTGGAACATTTATTCATCAATCAACATATACAGCAAAAGTGCTAAAAAGATTTTACATGGACAAAGCACATCCATTGAGTATTCCAATGATCGTCCGATCATTAAATGTGGATAAAGATCCTTTCCGACCTCAAGAAAATGATGAAGAACTCCTTAGTCCTGAAGTACCATATCTCAGTACAATTGGTGCATTGATGTATCTTGCTAATAATACAAGACCTGATATTGCTTTTGCTGTCAATTTATTAGCAAGATTTAGTTCTTCACCAACACGACGACATTGGAATGGAATTAAACAAGTCATTCGATATCTCCAAGGTACAATTGATCTCGGATTATTTTATTCAAATAAAACCAGTCCAACATTGATAGGTTATGCAGATGCTGGTTATTTATCTGATCCACATAAAGCACGTTCTCAAACGGACTATCTATTTACATGTGAAAATACTATTATATCATGGCGTTCTACGAAACAATCTATAGCAACTACTTCTTCAAATCATGCTGAAATTATCGCCATTCATGAAGCAAGTCGAGAATGTGTATGGCTAAGATCCATGATTCATTATATCCGAGAAAGTTGTGGATTATCATCAATCAAAGATATTCCAACTCCTCTTTATGAAGACAATGCAGCTTGCATAGCTCAATTACGAGGAGGATATATTAAAGGAGATCGGACAAAACATATTTCACCTAAATTCTTCTTTACTCATGAACTTCAGAAGAAAGGTGAAATTGATGTGCTACAAATTCGGTCATGTGATAACCTCGCAGATATTTTCACGAAAACTTTACCGACTGCAACATTTGAGAAGTTGAGATATAAAATCGGTATGCGTCGGTTTAAAGATTTAAAGGAATCATCTCATCAAGGGGAGTAATAAACAGACATATAGAATAGTGTACTATTTTTCCTTCACTAGATTTTTTTTCCTACTGGATTTTTATCTAGTAAGGTTTTAACGAGGCATATTCTTTATGTATGGATGGACATCCAAGGGGGAGTGTTATGAATTATTGGAATCTCCATTAATTAGTGGAGGCTTCACTAATTATGGATTTATGTGAATTATTAGAAGATTTTTATGGATGTCCACCATTTAGTGGAGACACCATTAATTGAGATTAGTTGAAGATGATGTATGCCATGATGTATTCCACTAATTAGAGCTCTATAAATAGAGCTATTCTCTGAGCTTGTAATACACCATCATTTTGTGAAAGAAAGATTAGTGAAAGAAAGATTAGAGAAAGAATTGTGAGAGAAAGAAAGAGAGAAGTTTGAAGAGAAATTCTTGTGCAAAGAATAGTTAGAATTTTCTTAGTGTGTAGTGTGTAGATTTTATTCTAACACTACCCTAATTTTATAACATATCTTGTAATTTAAAGAATTATACCCTTTTCTTTAAAAGAGTATATATAGTGTGTGAGAGAGTGGGTCCAACCAAACAAGTAGGATTTTTTCCTTTTCTGTTTCCCCTCTAAGACAGATGCCTTTGCCTTTTCATGCATCTCTTGATTAGTTTTCTGCTTCATCCGTCCAATTTAATTTGCATTCAATTGGGCCATACCTTCGTCTGGAGTGCACAATTCAGCCGCACTCTTACTTTTTTTTTTTTTTTTTGCTATATAATGATTTAACCCTATATTTCTGATGAAGTAGTAGAAGAGGAACACTCCTCACACATTACAGGACTGTTTCGGGAGTCCATATAGGTTCTCCCACGATCACATAAAATTGCAGGGGAAGAAGGAATGGGGGTAAATATCCAAAATGATTATGAAGTTTAACCCATTTAACTATGTCACGAGCATATATATTCCCAAATCGGGGGACATAAACATATTTTCAGTGATTTCTTTGTCTGAGAATAGACTTCACAGTAGCTGTGAATCATTTCCCAAGCCATTCCTCGGATGATTGGACACCTGCAATTGCCTTTATTACATTAAGGGAATCTCCTTCAAATATGACTTCAGATATGTCGGCCATATCAGCAATCAAAGCGGCATTAAGGGCAGCAAGAGCTTCGGCAGCAAAAGCATCGCCAGCATATTCTTTCCCAGTCCAAGCCCAAAGAAGTTGTCCAGTGTGGCTTCGAAAAACACAGGCAGAGATTGCAATCCTATCTTGGGAAGCAGTGTCGAAGTTGACCTTGATATATGAGAATGGAGGAGCCTGCCAAGATCGTGGCAGATATAGGCAGTTCGCCTTTTCAAAAGATGGGTAAGGCTAGTATCCCAATACACCTTCGCCGTCCTTTCTATATGAGTAGATAGCATATCCCAAGGTTAAGAATCTTCCCCAACATGTAATCGATTTCTGTATCGCCACATTTGTTCCATCAAAACCATAGCATAGTTAAGGAATTCTCGCTTAGTCTCACTTGGAAAAGGGAATAAGTTGTCCACATTTAGCAATTCCTTTATCCAATCTTCTAGTTTCCAGGTTGAAAATTTGTCAATTCTCAACTGCCATTTTAAATGCCACTATAGACATTTAATAATTGGACAGATAAGGAAGATATGTTCCAAACTTTCCAATGCAGACTGACAAAAGCAACATGATTGATCTATTATATTCAAAACTCGGGCCAATCTAGTCTTTGTAGGTAATAACTGGGATATTACCCACCATAGAAAATGCTTATGATGGTTGTGAAGATGGGAAGATCACAGAATTTTCCACAGAGTGCATGGGAGAGGAGAAATATAAGATGAAGATGGTGGATCTGAAAAAGGGGGGGTTACGATTGTGTCTCTGCTGATGAATAATTATGTATGTAGATTTAACAGAAAATCTCCTTGACTTGGAGGGAGCCCACACCAGTGAGTCGGGTTCCCCAATCCGGGGAATAGAAATTTTCATAATCTCCCAAGCAATAGATGGTGGAAACAGATTTGAAATGAGATCAAAGTCCCATACATGTTGATAAGAGAGTATAAGATCTCAAACTAAACTCACCTGATATTGATCGGCAGATAGAATAGAGGGAAGCCGATAAGTCTTAAGGCCTGGAATCCAAGGATCTTCCCAAATATTAACCTGCGAATTATGACCAGTTCGACAACATAATCCAACTTCCAGTACCTCTTTACTCTTCCAAATACCTTTCCAAATCCATGAAGATCCACTAGGACAGCTATCCACATCCAATAATCTTCTGCCTCTAAGGTATTTGGATTGAATTAAATTCACCCATGGTCGATGAAATTCTGTGTAGAGTTGCCAAGAAAGTTTCGAGATCAATGCCAAATTATTTTCCCCTACTTTTCGGAATCCCAAGCCTCTTGATTCTTTTGGGGAACAGATGGTCTCCCAAGCTTTGAGGTATAAGTGTCTGCCTAAACCTTCTTTAAATCCCCACCAAAAGTATCGCATTAAAGCATCCAATTTGTTGCAGATGGATGATGGGAGCATAAAATATTGCGTGACATGAATAGGGAATGATTGAGCAACATGCTTAATTAAAACAGATCTACTAGCCTGAGATAGAGTGTTTATTTTCCAACCACTGATCTTCTGTTGTAAACGTTCCACCATTCCTTGAAATGCCACTGTCTTTGAAGATCTCTTACAGAAAGGTGTCCCTAGATAGGTACTATTATGCACACATTCAGACATTTGAAATATTATTTGGGTGGAAGATCTAATTGATGACCGCACATTCCTGCTGAAATGGATTTAAGATTTTTCAAAATTGGTAGATAAACCAAACCATCTGCAATACATGTTCAATAGATTCTGTACCACCCGAGCCTCCGATTAAATTGTTTGACAAAATAGTATCAAATCATTCGCATACATAAGATGGGAGATGTAAGGGCAATTTCGTCTAATTTTAACACCATGGAACAATTGGTTGGCCTCAGCCGCTGTGAGCATTCTAGATAGCAGATCAAAGTATAGTACAAATAATGGAGGAGATAATGGATCCCCTGATGAAGACCCCTGCATTTTTTTAAAAATCCAAAAGGGGACCCATTGATCAAAATTGAAAAGGAGACAGAGGATATGCATTCTTAGTTGCTAAACCGAAATTCATCAAAATATTAATAGTTCGAATATTATTATTTTTAAGATTATATTTTTAAAAAATTAATCAACATTATCTCTACAAAGTTAAAAAATTTATAATCATATCTTTTTAGCGGTATACTCGATTTTAACCTTAAACTCAATTGTAATTATCAAAAAATTTTAAAAAATAAATCCACGGTCGAAACTGATTTTTTATATCTATACATTGAAATTCAATTAAAAAAAGCAGGTGATAAAATATTGAGATTATGAATTTTTATTTCTTCAAAATTTTGATAACTATAATTAAATATATTTAAATGGTTAAAATCAAACTAAGCATTACTTAGGAAAATATACGATTACAAATTTTCTAATTTTATAAAATTGATATTAATCGATTTGAGAATAATAATATTTGAAGGACAAAAATTTTAAAAATGTTACATGAATAAGATAAGAATATATATAATAAGAACAAAATGCTATTGTAGTGGTATGTAGTTACATCTTTGAGAGAGTAGTATGAGTTAATTTTTAGTAAAATTCTTAGAAAAATACATGAATAAATTCAAATTCTCTAAAATTCTTTAAATGCAGTATAAATATTTTAAAAGACTTTTTAAATATGATAACAAAATAAATATTTGATAAAAATAAATTAAATATCATAATTTAAACTATATATAAAAAAACCGACTAGTTGCTCGGGATTTATGAATGTAACGGTACTTGAGTCTTGACCCACTCCGAAACGTTGACACGTGCGATAAGATTGGTTCACATCGTTGGTCCAGCTGGGAAGTGGGGAGTACTTGCTTCTGTGACTTCTTTATGGGTGGGCTTTGTGGGTAGGCCTAAAATTCATGACAAAAAATTTGCCAAGCACCATTTCTTGGACCAAAGTCTAAAATAGCCCAAGTTTGACATCTCATGAATTAGACACGGCCCAAATGAAAGCTCCCATCAAATGAAATTACTTGCAATAATTGTCTAACTTCCAAATTTGTTATCCATAAATGACTGTAATTTTTATTTAATAAAAATATATTTTAACTAATTGAATTATCTTGTGACTTATTTTTCTTACATAACTAATATTATACATTAAAAAGTCCTCTTGGAAGGAAAAGTTTTCCTTTTGATATGATTTTCTTGAACTTGAAGTAGTCTCCATTGTTCTTAATATAACATAAATTCTTAACTCCGAATACTCTAGTATAATATCTGTGACACTATCTGTTGACATCAACTTTGTCGAGCCGACACAACAGTTACTTTGAGCCGATACCGATTCAATAAGTTTAGACGAGCCGATAGAGTCAACGTTTCAAGCAGCCAACAGTCATGATCAACATCGATACCATAAAGCCGATAAGAAGAAAAACAAACCCCTGATCTTTCGGCGCAAGAATCCTACACGACCGTTGGAGGCATTCTTCGGCCAGAAGAAACTCCACGATCTGTTAGTGGTTCGATTGCAATAAGTATAAAGTGGGAGCATCGCCCAGAACCAAGAGATCATGAACCATCAACAACAACATTCAAATTCAATTTCTTCTACTTTGTCGTCACTTATAGCTTTTTAGTCTAGGATTTCAATTTGTTACAGCTTTCTTACCATTTTGTTATAGTTTTCCTTTACAGCTTTATTTCTAATCTTTCCTTACAGCTTGCTGTTCTTCTTTCAAGTGTTAGACCTTTTTTCCTTAGCAAGTTAATACAAGTATCAGTCTTTTGCCCCAGAAAAGTCCTTCCGTTGAGCATTTTCAGCTGACTTTCTTGAATCATTTCTATAGTAAGTTTAAAGAACCCGATCCCTGATTCAAAAGAGATCTGTATCATTTTCTGTTTCACCAAATCGGATCATTTGTGTTTATCAGAAAAGAAGCCGATCCCCATTTGCATCGACTCCTTATTTTGACCACAACACAGATTGGCACGCCCAGTGGGACCTGAGGTCAGTGTTCACATGCTATTGCGGTCAGGACGATTGATGGCAAACAATTCACAGTAGCCACCGGCACTGGATTCATCCGAGCGACCCCCAGTCCGTGTTCTCCGGGGAGTTTTTGATCCTACGGTTACTACCACCAGTTGTACTCAGGGTGCTTCTGTAGAGCAAGGGTGTCAGTCCTCGCCCCCGCCACCAGCGTCTCAGTTGATGTTCACCTCATTGACGGCTATTCGACATACTATGGAACAATGTACTGGCGAACTCTTACAGGGTCTTATCTCACAGTTTGCTACTATTTTTCGACATTTGCTTCAGAATGAGCTTCAACAATTTGCGCAGAGGCAAAATATGCAAACCTTCACTCCGCCATCGGGTTACCCCGCACAAGGGACAAATATAGCACTTGCTACCCCATGCCATCGGCTGATGGTGCACCTTCTCATGGTTCAGTGCACCTCCTGCGGAGAGAAATGTCCTTCCCTGTTACTGGGGGGCATCACGTTCCAGGAATAGTGGCTCAAAACACGTTGCCAGCAGAAATGTTTCCAGGCAGAAGTCCGATCCCAACGACAGGATTCCCAACGACTTATGAAATAGCTCCAACCGTTGTATTATTTTCAGAAATATCATTCAGAAGGCCATCCAGGATGGAAGATTGAAGTTTGTAGATAAAAAGAAAGAGACTTTGGTAGACACAGATCCGTTCCCGTTAGCCGATGCACACATGCTGTAGACAATGTTTGGGAAGCAGGAAGAACATGCAAGAAACAACAAACCTGGGGGGATAGGAAAAGAATTTCAGAGATTGGATGTGCAGGTACCCCAAGAGGGGACATTTCTGCCTGGCCTCTGTTCCTGACCGTCAAAGTCTCAAAAAAGACGAGAATAGCGGAAGAAGGCACAACAAAGGCGGCTATTTGATACCTGGGTGGAAGAACAATTAGCCCCTGATCATGGCCAGAACATGCTCAGCATCTTACCATCAAGTTTCTGAGCCACCTCTCGTCAAGAATCCATGGAAGAGGATTTTCATGCGGAAGAAAGAGCTGCAGTGGAGTTGGTTGACGTCAAAATTCCCCCAGAGGGGATGATCTTTCCCATTCTGACAGCCCAAAGTGTTAACCACCTCAAGCCCCTGTACATCAAAGCACATATTAACGGCAAACTATTTACTCGAATTTTTGTTGATGGTGGAGATGTCTTAAACGTAATGCCTTTCTCTACCTTGAAACGGCTGGGAAAGGATAAGCTGGATTTGTCCCCTACCGATGTACAGATGGTTAACTTCACTGAAGAAGCAGCTGCGTCAAAAGGCGTTATCACCTGTGAAATCACAGCCGGGTCCAAAACTAATAAAACGGTATTTTTTATAATTGATGCGAAGCCAGCTTATTCCATTTTATTAGGCAGAGATTGGATTCATGCAAACCGTTGCGTGCCGTTCACTTTACACCAGATGATGCTGATCTAGGATGGAGAACGGGTAGAACAAATCCCAGCCGATCCTAATCCGTTTTCAGCCGAAATTCACATGAACGAGGCTTTGTTTTATCATCCGACCTTTGATCCAAGCCAATATGCCAAGCTAACGATGACCCATAACTTGATCACCACTGAGGAACCAAACGGCCTATGACCAGAAGATCAGAGGTCCGACGAGCTCCTGGCTTCGTTGCTCAAGACCCGTTAACGGAAGTAAACATAGGAGAAGCGGGGGAGAACAGAACAGCTAAGGTAAGTCTACATTTAACTATTGAGCAAAGAGATAAGTTAACCTGTCTAATTCGCAGGTACAAGGATTGCTTTGCATGAGACTATCATGAGATGCCAGGTTTGGACCGTAGTATTGTGGAACATTGCTTACCTGTCAAAGAAGGCTTTAAACCCCATAAACAACCGGCAAGACGTTTTAATCCTGCATTGCTACCTAGGATCAAGGAAGAGGTAGAAAGGTTACTTCGATGTAGGTTTATCCGTACGTGCCGATATGCAGAGTGGATATCTAACAACGTTCCGGTCATTAAGAAGAACGGTCAACTTCGTGTCTGCATAGACTTCAGAAACGTGAACCTGGCCACTCTGATGGATGAGTATGCTATGCCAATGGCAGATATGTTAGTGGATTCTGTTGCGGGTAACTAGTTTTTAAACTTCATGGATGGTTACTCAGGGTATAACCAGATATTCATAGCTAAAGAGGATACACACAAACGACATTCCATTGCTCGGGATCTACTGGCTTATTCGAATGGGTGGTCATGCTATTCGGTTTGAAGAACGCTGGGGCCACTTTTTAGCGGGCCATGAACCTCATCTTCCACGATCTTATCGGCAACACCATGGAGGTCTACATAGTTGATTTGGTCGTAAAATCCCCCGTGTTCCTACAACACGTAGTAGATTTGGAACGAGAGTTCCTCCGGATGTGTCAGCACCGTTTGAAGATCAATCTGGCTAAGTGTGCCTTTGGAGTTACGGCCGGGAATTTCCTTGGATTTCTAGTACATCAGAGGGGGATTGAGGTAGATCAGAATAAGGCCTGGGATATTCTACAAGTGAGACCGCCCCAGACGAAAAAGGAGCTACAAAGTTTCTTGGGGAAGATCAATTTTTTACGGCGTCTTTTGGCAAACGCCGCAGGTAAACAGAAGGTATTTTCTTCTCTGTTACGATTAAAGTTATCTCAAGAATTTTTCTGGCAGCCTGAGCATCAGGCAGCATTTGATCAAATAAATGTAGCTTTATCGCATCCACCGGTGTTAGCTCCTCCATATAACCAGTCTCCCATGAGGTTATATATCTCAATTGTGGAAGGATCTATCGGCAGTTTATTAGCTCAGGATGACCAGCGAGGGATAGAAAGAGCAGTATACTACATTAATCGGAATCTATCGGATACGGAGACCAGGTACACCCCTATTGAAAAGCTATACTTATCTCTCTATTATGCATGCACAAAGTTGGAGCATTACTTGTTATTTAGGGAAGTACATATCTTATGTAAGGTAGATTTAATCAAACTCTTGTTGAATCGCCCTTTACTGAATGGGCGGCTTATGAAATGGGTGGTCAAATTACATACTTTTTCTCTAACTTATGTGCCACTGAGGGCTGTAAAAGGACAGGTTATTGCAGGTTTTTTAGCTAAACATCCTTCTCTGGAGATACCGCAAACGGATGGAAGCAAGCCACAGAGGTACGTTTCTTTGAAGCCATGAGTTTTACAATTTGATGGCTCAAGTACCCAACAGAAGGCTGGTATTAGTCTGGTTATTGAATCTCTGAATGGACAGCGGGGCAAGGTCCACTTTGAGTTAAAGAATGGGACAACTAATAATCAGGCGGAATATGACGCCCTTTTGTTAGGATTACGGATTCTGAAAGCACTGGAGGCTAGAGTAGTCAGAATTGTAGGAGATTCTCAAATGGTCATCCGGCCAGTATTAGGAAATTATAAATATGCTAACCCATTTCTGTCGGATAGGCTACAGGAGGTAAAGGGGTTACTTCAGCATTTTCAGAAGGTCATTATAACTCATGTTCCCAGATCGGAAAATCAAAATGCTAATGATTTAGCTCAGTTGGCTTCAGGTTTTAGGAAAGTAGTAATGTGCCAACAACTAGCGGAGACAGAGTATCAGGAGGATTGGCGACAAGAGATTGTCACTTATTTAAGAAACCCGACTGGACAAGCGTCGCGATGTGAAACGAAAAGCCCTCAGCTTTACGTTGATAGGCAATGATTTGTTCCGGCAGAATCACACCGGAGTTCTTTTAAAGTGTCTCTCCAAGGAAGAAGCCTTGCGGGTTATGGCGAAGGTGCACGAAGGCTTATGTGGAGCACATCAAGCTGGCCCAAAATTGAAATGGACGCTTCAACGTCATGGTTTCTTTTGGCCATCAATGACTATGAATTGTAATGCTTATGCGGTTGGCTGTGAGGCTTGCCAAAGCATGGCCCTTTGTTGCACACTCCTTCCACGGAATTACACCCGATCATTAAACCATAGCTTTTCCATGGATGGGCCCTGGACATCATCGGAAAGATTTATCCACCTTTAGCAAAAAGGCACACATTCATATTGGTGGTAGTGGATTACTTTACCAAATAGGTAGAGGCGCAACCATTGACCAAAGTAACATAAACAGCGGTCATCAACTTTCTCCAACAAAATATTCTATTCCGATTTGGAATCCCAGAGACAATAACAACGGATCAAGGAGCGGTGTTTACAGGGGACCAAGTTCGTAAGTTCCTAACACAGTTTAAAGTAAAGTTGCTTCACTCTTCTCCTTATTATGCACAGGAAAACGGACAAGCAGAGGCAATGAACAAAACTTTAATCGGCATGATCCGTAAGGCAGTAGAAGGCAATCCAAGAAGATGGCACGAGACGCTACAGGAAGTGTTATTGGCCCATTGGAATGATGCTAAAACTGCTACTGGCTTTACCCCGTTCAGACTAACTTATGGGCAGGATGCTGTGTTGCCTGTTGAGATATTATTGCAATCAGCCCGGATAGCCTACCAGCATGGTCTGACGACTGAAGATTATCAGACAGCTTTGGCCCTGAACTTAGATCAAGTTGAGATGGACCGCTGGGTTGCCCTGGAGAATATAAAACAACACAAGGAGAAGGTAGCAAGGGTGTACAATCGAAATGTCCGTGAAAGAAGTTTTCAAGAACGAGACATGGTATGGAAGACGATTCTCCCCATTGCACCAAAAGATCCGAGGTACGGCAAGCGGTCCGCATCCTGGGAAGGCTCATTCTTAGTAACACAAGTTTTTTATGGAGGAGCTTATAACCTAATGACACTCGACGGAAAGGAAGCAGGTAAAGCGATTAATGGTAAGTTCTTAAAAAGGTATTATCTGGTGTTCTGGGAGGGGACTAGAGAGTAAAAAAAAAAAGAGAGAGAGAGAGAAAATCTTATTGTGCAGAAAGTTTTGTTCTGATATTTTGAACTGATCACAAGAGGTCGACCAAATAGCCATAAACGTTATTACAAAAGAAATCAGCTATCATCAGAAGGGACGTTGGGCAACAACATTGGCCAATAAAGAACAATCGATAGCCGATTAGGGTCTTTTGATTCGGACGCTTGGCTAGCCATCATGGTAGTTTCCGTTGGCTACGTATCAGGAATTGGAAGCTTTGTTCCAGCCATCTCAGCCTCAACTTCTGTTCCTTTCTCGGGGGGTGGGGCCAACTCGTCAGTGGATATCTTTGGAACCCCTGTTTCGGCCGTCGAAATGGTAGTTTCTTCAGTTTGAGTTCCGGACGGATCTGCTTCGTCAGTAATCGAAGGATGTAGAGCCCTGTTTATCTCAGCCACAAAACGGTCCTATCCGGACTTCATCTCATTCAGAAGGGCGGTTGAGTTTGATAGTTCAGCTTCGAGCAATTCCTCTTCCACCTCCAGCATTAGCCGTTCGTCCTTATGTTTAAGAAGGGAGTCATCAATGGCTTTGACTGTTTCCTGGAGCCCTTTCTCTGATTCAAGCCGCTTCTCCAAGGCCTTTTTCTCAGAGGCAAGTTCTTCCTGGAGTTTTGTTAACTGATGTTCCAGCCATTCAACCTTCCCTATTCCTTCCGCAATGTCGGCTTGCAGAAGCGTAAGATGGTCCATGGATTCTTGGCGATCTTTTTCGACAAACGTTGCATTTTCTCGATGCAGTTTTAGAAGCTCTAATTGGTCATGAGCTTCATCTCAACGACGTTGCGTGTCAAGGAGGAAGCGACCAGTGAAGCGCATTTGCCCCAGGCACCCAGTTGCCAAGTCCCGGAGCATATGGGGTATATTCGGGTCGGCTGATTGCACAATCCGCAGAAGGACGCGACTCACGTTGTCGAGGGTGGACTTCTCAGCAGGCAGGGAAGCCCCAATGAGGCCATCAAGAAAGTCCAGCACCGAGGCTAACGTCAGCATCGGCAGAGGAGTAGCAGCCTTTGCAGTCCCCTGGCTGGGGGGAGTTGGAGGTGTTTCGATGACAGCAGCCACTGGTTCTGTTTTAGGCCTTGGCGGGGCAGAGGATGGACTTTTTGGAATCGGTACCTCAGTTGATGGGGTGTCTGCCACTGGGAGAACTATTATGTCAGCGATCGGAAGAGGAGCAGTAGCCTCCGCCGACGGGGTGTCTGTCGCCGGGAGAACAGTTCTGCCAGTGGCCCTTTCCGCTAGAGATCGGAGCAGAATGTCTTCCTTTGAATCAGAAGAAGTGTCGATGATAACAGGATGACCTATCCCTTGTTTGCGCTTCTGCAGAAAAGATTATGCTGATAGTTAGAAAGAGATTGAGCATTAGGGAAGCCGAGCAAAACTAGAAGGGACAGAAGTAAACCTTTGAAATAGGAGGAGTCAGTGTTTCACGTTTCCTCTTTGATTGACGGAGTAGGGACGAAACCTCGACCTCTTCTTCCTCCTCCTCCGGGACAGCGGGAGCAGTATCAATAGTTTTTTGCACCAAGGGAGTACGTAAGGCCGACATTATTATAGGGCTTACAGGATGTTTTACCTATTTTCCTTTCTTAGCAGATGATGGTTTAGGCAAAGAGGTGGTCGACCCAGGAATTCGCAGAAACTAGACGCCTATGGGGGCAGAGAACAGGGTCCCACTTAGTAGCCTCCACCAAGAATTGAAGTTCGGAGAAGTCTCCAATACCACCTGGAAGGATTTAAACTCAAAAGACCTTAGGATGGCCTGGGTGCTTTCGGCTAAGGTTTGTACGTCTTCAGCCGATAGCACCGGCTTCACGGAGAAAGAAGAAACGTGCCTCGGATCTGCAGGGATGTCTTGTATCAGCCCAAGTTGGCGGGAGAAGTAGTGGGGGTTGTACCTCTCACAAGAGGTCTTAGCACTCCGAACTCCAGGCTTGGCCCCTAGAAGAATCTCTCGAGGACACAGAATTCGGGCCCATAGAGTTTCTTGTGTTGCTTCGGGGCTTTCTGACAAGCCTTTTAACTAGAGGGGGCCTTCTTGGTGAGCCGCATACGGAAAGAAAATAGCAACATGGGAGTCTCGACATTGGTAAAGATACAAGACGATGGTTTCGGCAGAAGCAGTGTTTATGGGGATCCGAAGCAGTCGATAACCGGTTGCTCGACCAGAAGGGTCCGCCTGGGTTCCTGTGATTTGAGTAACACCAAAGTTGGGCAGATATTGGTACTACCAGAGTTGGGCAATCCATAGCGGGCCCCCGAGGTTGGTAGGATCTTCCCCAGCAGCAAGGGCAGTCATCAGTTGATTAATGGTGTGATAGACCAAGGCAAGGCCAGGTCACAGCGCTTTTTGTTCCGTAAGAGAGCCGATACATAATATCGGTACTCGTTGCTGATGCCAACAAAGTGAGAACAGATAATATACTTACATAACCAAAGTCATAGGAAGGCCGCTTGTTCTTGGTTGGAAGGAGTAGCCTTCATTCCTCTTTGAGCGTTGATGAATTTGCCATATGAAGAAGAAGCCTTGCCCAGGCGAGCCTCAACGGCTGGTAAGCTTTCTTCATCATGGAGCCTCGGAATCTCATCACCATCACATCGGAAGCCGAGGATGGTGTAGATGTCAAGAATGGTAGGGGAAAACATCCCGTGCGGAAAAATGAAGCCATTTATCGTCGAGGACTAAAAGAGAAGAACGACGGCGAACAGGTTACGGTCAAACGCCATTTCGAAGTCGGTCATCATGATGGCGTCCGAAATTCCCCATTGCGCCCAGATAGCCCCAAATCGGGCGTAGCAGCAGTCCCGCCATTCTCTGTAGTTCTTGAGTTTGCAGGGTCAATAACGAAAAGAGGAGGGAAGATTGGCAGTTGTGAAAGTATTCTGTTACAGAGGGAAAGTAAAATCGGTAGGGAGAACAAACTGCAGGTGTTCAGCGATAACTTCTGCAGGCAAGAGATGTGGGCCCAAGGCAAACATGTTAGCATTAGCTTGGACCGGGGACATAATGTTCTTATCGGTAGGGGTTGCCATTACAATGTTGTCTTTTTACCGAAAGGGAATTTATAGTTCATAGGAAGTTATGACGGAAAGATAAAGGATCGATGAATCACTTAAGCAATAGAATTCTGAAGAAGATAGAAGTCGTAGGAAGTGAGGAGTTCCGATTGGGGACCATTGCTATTTATAAGGAAATTTGAAATTGGGCCGTTCGCGGGTTCTAAGGCCGAGGTGTCACAAATACTCCCCAACGTTCGGGATGTTTTGATTTTGTCAGAAAAAGAACGGCTGCTATTAATAGCTGTACGATTTCCATCGTTTCGCTGACTCGCGCCCGCTGAAACAACGGGACTCGGGAGGCATGTGTTGACGTCAACTTTGCCGAGCCGATATAATGGTTACTTTGAGCCGATGCCGATTCAATAAGTTTGGACGAGTCGATAGAGTCAACGTTTCAAGCAGCTGACAGTCATAGTCAACATCGGCACCACGAAGCCGATAAAAAGAAAAACAAACCCTTGATCTTTCGGCACAAGAATCCTGCACGACCGTTGGGAGCATTCTTCGGCCGGAAGAAACTCCATGATCTGTTAGTAGTTCAATTGCAGCAAGTATAAAGTGGGAGCATCGCCCAGAACCAAGAGATCATGAACCATCAACCAACAACATTCAAATTCAATTTCTTCTACTTTGTCGTCATTTACAGCTTTTTAGTTTAGGATTTCAATTTGTTACAGCTTTCTTACCATTTTGTTATAATTTTCCTTTACAGCTTTATTTCTAATCTTTCCTTGCAGCTTGCTGTTCTTCTTTCAAGTGTTAGACCTTTTTTTCTTAGCAAGTTAATACAAGTATCAGTCTTTTGTCACAGAAAAGTCCTTCCGTTGAGCATTTTCAGCTAACTTTCTTGAACCATTTCTATAGTAAGTTTAAGGAACCCGGTCCATGATTCAAAAGAGATCTGATATCATTTTTTGTTTCATCAAATCGGATCGTTTGTGTTTATCGAAAAAGAAGCCGATCCCCGTTTGCATCGGCTCCTTATTTTGACCACTACACTATATAATATATTAATGTTACAAATGTGATGTGTATTTATTGATTTAATAGATAGCCGGCTTATTTTTATCTAATATTATTACTAATTTTTATGTATTTTTAAGTAGCATATCATATTAGATAAGAGTAGGTTGAGTATGTGTTAAATTAATATATACGTATCGTATTTTTAGTGATATATTAGAAAGTATTGGGCAATTTAACTTATTTGTAAATGAATTTTTTATCTCCGATTGCTCTAATACACTATTTGTAATACTCTGTAATATATTATTAAAAACGCGAAATGTGCTTACTAATTTAACAAATATTTAATACATTTTTATCTAATATTGTTATTGATCATTATATATTTTATTGGTGTACAATATTAAATAATAATAAATTAAATATTTATAAAATTAATAGACACATATTATATTTTTAATATTGTATTAAAAAGTATTATAAAGATTATGTTAGAAGATTTGCGGCTAAGTTGTTTCTTTGTTGAAGTGATAAAACATTCTCATTTTTACATGCGTCCCCAAAGCACAATTACTTATTTTTGTTTGGCTCAAATAATTATATACGTTTGACTAAAATTAAATATAAATTTATCAAATTATCATTTTGCTTAACTTGTAACTAAGTTAAAAAAAAAAAAAATCTATTACATGTACATAAATTGAGGTAATCTACTCAAGTGTCTAATGAACTTAAAAAAAAAAAAATCAGGATTTCATCTATAAACTTAAAAAAAATGATATTTGAAATTAATTAAACATTACTATTTAAAATATAAAAATAAATATATTTTTAAATAAATTTTCAATAACAAACCGTTTTTAGATTGAATTTCACTAATATATGTACTTCACAATTAATTTTCTAATTAATAAAGATAAAAGAAGAATTTGTCTTTATGTTAAGTTAAAATAAAATATTTAAATTTAAATAAAGAATATATATATATATATATATATATAAAAAGAAAGTATATCATACTTTAGGTAATAAAAAAAAAAGGGAAAAGTTGGCATTGAGATTGGAGAATACTACCTCGCAAATATCAACCAAGCTTTTTGCAGCCCTTTATCCATTCCTCGAGTTTCCTTCCTTTCAGCCGAAAGCTTTGATCAATTCAACTGGGGCCTACTGGAAACGGGCACACAGAAATATCGAAGAGGCCCATAATATATCGCAGTCCATATACATAGTTGATATTCCCTGTATTTATTGCCCGCTATCATGCAAAATATATGCTGAGTCATCAGCGAAGGAACTTCTTCCCTGATTGATTACTCTCTCTCTCTCTCTTTCCCTTCGTCTCACACACTCTCTCTCTGTGGACTCTAGCTGCTCTGAAGCGTTTCCGGACTGGTAAACTGGCAAAGTGAGTATTCTAGAACCCTAAGGACTTTTAGCAAGCTTCTACTTGGATTCGATTTTGATTATTTCTAATGAATTTTAGTTTACTAGTTATCGTAATCTCCTTGTTATCAGTTTTTTTTTTGTTCGTGATCACATGCAGAGATAGGATTCTTAGATTTCTGGATGAAGATTGGCATTATCAAATTCTTCTGGTTTCCTGATTTTGATCACTGTTACATTTGTCTTAATTCAGCGTAGTTGCAGAGAAAGCGTAGAACGTTGCTCAGCTGTTTTTGACCAGTGTATATTATGTGTTCTATAGGTAGAAGTGTAATTTGAGACGTATTCCTTAGAAATATGCTGGTATTTGTGCATTTGGAGGTGTTTGAATTCATATATTCTGCTGCTATTTTATGTGTGTTGATTTTTGTTTTTTATGATAGGGAGTGTTTATATTAGGGTGAATTATTGTCTTGCCGATTTAAGCATACACTTATATTTACTTAAAATGCATCTTATCCATAGTCTCGTTGTACGGAGATGGCTATACTTTTGTGATTGATATATTGTTATGGAAGGCCTTAATTATTATTATTATTTGAAGACTTTCAAAAGCGGAAAAAGGGAAGTCCTTATCCCCTCTAATAATGTGATCTTGTCAATGCACAAGAAAATCAACATTATTTTCTACGTTGAAAATAGATATGAGAATATTATGATTTTGGTCCCTCAAGCGTTTCTATTACGAAAATCTCAATCGGGACACAGTTAAATGAATTTGCATAAGTTTTTATTGTTGAATAAGCACAGCCATATATACCATGGGACTTCCTTGTCCAAAGACATGCTTTTTCAGATGCATCATTTGCAGGTGTTTTTGTTTGTCTTTGAGAGCACATTGGTGTCGTATTTTTCTCTTTAAGTGCATCATACTCCCCATTAGTACATGCGAGACAAATTCCTTCATAAGAAATTGAAAGTCATACTTTTGGGGGTTTGCTTGTTTGCTTATGCCTTACACGTGTGTTTTGCTTGAGTCTTGTTGCAGCTAACTATGGGGGTATATCTAAGTTCTCCGAAGACCGAGAAGTCATCAGCAGATGGTGAGAATGATAGACTTAGATATGGCCTGTCATCCATGCAAGGATGGCGCTCTACCATGGAGGATGCTGTGAGTATCTTTTGGTTTCTATAAGCTTAGAAAAGAAAAAGAAATAAATAAATCATTGGGCATATGAACATGTATCTTTGGTTGCTATTGTTAGCACAAGGTTGTCTCTATTTTATCTATGTTAATTACCACCTTGTTTGCTCTGTGCTTATAAGAGATGTCCTGTAGCATGCAGCTTATCCAGACTTGCATGGTTCCACATCTTTTTTTGGAGTTTATGATGGCCATGGAGGTAAGAGTTTAATTTAGATATTATTTCTAACCTTTTGTACATCACGCAACAACCATTGGCAGTGTATTGTAATTGCATCAGACCTCAGGTTTCCATAAATAAGAAATGGTTAGCCTTCTGGACAGTCATGAACCAACTTTCTTATTTGGCTCTAGGGCTAGAGATAAGCTTAGTCGTATGTGCTAAATGCTTGTCTGTGAAAGATTAGAACAAGAAATCCAACTCCAGAAATGCTGTTAACTGTTTTTCGTATTTAAGTGCTAGATTTTTGTGGTCTTTCTCTTTCTTGGTAGGGATTCAATAAAGGAAAAGTCTGGCATAAAATATAATGTTGGCAAATAGAGTTGTACAATTTCCTAGGCTTGAAATACGGACAATCATTTTCCTCATTGAAATCTTTCTAAATTGGCAGGCAAAGCGGTTGCTAAATTTTGTGCCAAGTATCTTCATGAACAGGTTCTCAAGATTGAAGCCTATACAGCTGGAGATTTTGCGACTTCATTGAAAAAATCTTTTCTCAGGTTACTTTAGTTCTTTTATTTTCATTGGTTCATTTCACATTTTCAGCGGGTGCCACAATATAAACATAGCCGAAGCACATGCAAGGCAAGCAGGATGGTATTATTCCCTTGTAAGTTACATGTTCTCATTGGCCTGGGATTATGAAACCAGGATATGGATTCCTCGTGGACCAGTGTGGGCCCTTGAATTATATTAGTGTCTGAAAGTTTCATGCTATGTCAGTCTTTCCTTTCCAATAACGTCTGACTTATCTATCCTGCTTGCTTCGAATCCTTTATTCCAATTTGTAAGGCTGAAGTTTAGCTTTCTATTCTTTTATACTCCTTAATCTTGTCAATATATGTGTATGTCTTACTTATATTAATAGCTTTTTGAAGTCCATTAAACATTACTCATGCATAGACAGGAAAAGCTTTAGTAGCAACCATAAATAACAGCGAATTAAAAGTTGGCTTTATTGAGTAGGATAGCGACCATAAGGTTTATGAACTGGGTAATATATGGTTGGATGAATTGTTTTACTATTGCTTTCCAGTTCTGATTCTTGTTCCTTTTTCTGATTTAGAATGGATGAAATGATGTGTGGACAAAGGGGTTGGAGAGAACTAGCCATACTAGGGGATAAACTTGAAAAGGTCACAGGCATGATAGAAGGCTTTATATGGTCCCCCAGGAGTGGTGAAGCTAGGAAGATCGATGATTGGTCTTCTGAGGAGGTATGTGCTTAGCCTTTAACATTTCTAACCCTGGCATTCATGATGCATTGGTCTATCTAAAGCTTTTAGAATTTGCTGAAGATTATCATTCATCCTTCATTATGAATGTTGCTTGCTCTGTTTTACGAATGAGGGTGGTAAGTTGTGGTACATCAAAAAGTGCAATTATTTTTGAAAGCTAACTCCACAATCACAAATAAGACCAACTTCCAAGTTCATATTGTAGATGTGGCACTAAAATTTCTCCAGACTTGAAACACAGAGGATGTATATTAGATCATCTTAACTACTTGACAGGATCAGTTTGTGACAGTATTTGTAAAGTATGTGAATTTTCTGATTTGGAACAATTTCCATTTTCATTCTCTTTTACATGATTTTTGCACATGTTATTTACATCATCCATCATATGGTATCTTGGTTATTGTTCTGAATGAATTACTCCACAAACACCATTTTTTCATTTGCTTTTACTGGATCCCATAATTTAGCTCAGATGCTAAAGGTTCTTGATGGTTAGTTAATTACCTATTTTGCAATCTGTTCAAGATGCTTAGTTGTGTTGAAGTTTTTCCTACTCCTTTACCTGATTGTGGAAATGAGGAAAGTGACAATGTTCTTGATGAAGGGACCTCACTCTGATTACATTGGACCAACGTCTGGATGCACAGCTTGTGTTGCTATCATCCGAGATGATCTTCTTGTTGTTGCAAATGCTGGTGATTCTCGTTGTGTGATGTCTCGTGGCGGCCAAGTAAATAATTTTCTTTCTCATAGTGGTATCATTTGAATTCTACAAAAGGAAGTGTGCTTTATCTGTAGCCCATCTGTAGATCTTCTTAGATGTCAGTTACTGTAATTAGACTTCTTGAGATAAAACCACACTCTGAAAGTAAATCTGTGGAAGCAAATGTTGTACCTATAAGCTTCAATTAAATGTACATACATTCATACATGCAAAAATTCTCTCTTGCAATTTTCTTATTAGTTATAAGAAAAATTACAAGTGGATATTTTGTACTAGTTTTCTTTTGTCTTTCATCTGCATGCTGTTATGGATCAATGAATTAAGGCAATTTTCTGGCTTATTCTGTTAAGGCAATATTCTTTGTATCTCTGTAGAAATTCATAATTGAAATAATTTTTGAAGCACAAAACTTTACACAGGCATATGACTTATCTAAAGATCACAAGCCTGACCTTGAGGTTGAAAAACAAAGAATCCTCAATGCTGGTGGTTTTGTTCAGTGTGGACGTGTCAATGGGAGCCTGAATTTAGCAAGAGCAATTGGTAATCCACATTTGTCCAATTTGTTCATCAATGTATATCTATAAGATGGAGAATTGGTTTCCGTTCATGGAACAGATTGAATGTGAAATTGCTTTCTTTCCCCTCCCATTTTGTTGATTTGGATATGACCCTTTTTGTAATTCCAGGTGACATGGAACTAAAGCAAAACAAAACGTTGCCTCCTGAGAAGCAAATCGTAACTGCAGACCCTGATGTTACCATTGTATGTAGAACCTTTTCTTTTAGATTAATTGAATGGGACCCAAAAAAAAAAAAAAAAAAATCAGTGCAAAAGTTTTGCTGATTGAATGTTGATTCGACTAATTGGAGGAATAGTTGGGTGAAGCATTGGTATAATAAATATGCATATTCCTCACATTTGATAAATATGTATTCATATGACTTATTTTTGTGTTTTTTGATCCTAGGTTGAGCTGTCTGATGATGATGAATTTCTTGTTCTAGCCTGTGACGGAATATGGTAAGTCCTCCCCCACCCCCCCCCTTTTCCTTTCTACCATTCATGTTTGCCCTTTTAAAATATCAATGGTGAATCCTACTTATTATTCGGTACTTGATTTTGACTTATGAGGTTCTTATGCGGATCTTGAGCTAATTCTCTGAATAACAGTCTTGGTTGGAAGTGGAATTAGAACCTGCTGTGCATAAACTTTGTGAGTTGCCATGTCATATATAAAACTAAGAACCAGAGGTAGATTTTTATGTCTTGTCTTGTTTTGGAGGTATTTGCATTTGAAAATTTAGTATACTCGTAGCTACTTATCTTCTGCCTTCTATTGGTTTAGCATCCCAACGTGTAAACCCCTTAATCTTTAAAATCTGCGTTTCCTTTCTTATAATTTGGATTGTAATTCTTTATGGGAAATGTCAGTTTGACAAATTATATATTAGGTTTAAATTAACATTCCTCCCCCAGCAGAACACACTCTATATTGGGTTTGGATTTAAGTGTAATTCTTTGTGCTGAGTTTGCAATGACAGCTTAACATCCTGAATGCTGGTTGGGATAATGTGACTTCGTATATCTTGTCAAAAGGCTATGTAATTCTCCTTTTAGCATCCCTGTTTAAGTGTGATCATGTATTGATGTCTTCACCAATGTTTCTGGTATTTCTACTGAAAGATTGTACGTGGTGAAAGTGTTTGTGGGCAAGAACAAGGCTAAAGATAGAAATTGCTTGTCTAGATAAATCTATGTGATATTTTGTTGCCTTCCTCTTTTACATTGATATTTTCACCAAATGGTTGGTTCGTGTAACTTCCACGGATTTAGTTTGATACTAGAAAGCTTTTAAGACAAGGTAATAATGACTGCGTTATGTATATAATTTTGTGCCAGGGATTGCATGTCAAGCCAACAGCTGGTGGACTTTGTAAGAGAGCAGCTGAAATCTGTAAGTCTTGATGCACCTTCCTATAAAGTTGCTAATAGATGCTGTAGGGGAGCTTTCTTAAAATTGTTGATAATTTTGTGTAAAATGGCCAACCGTTTTCATCAAACCATGCAGGAAACTAAGCTTTCAGTGGTATGTGAAAGGGTTTTTGACAAATGTTTGGCACCATCAGCTGGTGGGGAAGGCTGTGACAACATGACCATGATCTTGGTGCAGCTCAAGAAACCTCTCAACCATAATGTGTCTTCTGAAGGAGACGGCTTATCTTCTAATCAACATGCTGAATCTAATCAACATTTGAGTGGTCACAAATCTAGTTAGTGGTAACTCTTTGTACTCAATTCCATCCTTTGTTTAGATCTGTTTTGTACAAAATAGTTCATCTGTATGCATATTTTAAAAGCTGAATTTGACATTAAAAAGTTTGTTTTGGAAGTGCTGTGAATACACACACTTCTCGTAGACACCATGTAAACACCAGGTACCAGTTCTGAGGGTTGGTTTTTTTTCTTCGGTTGCCAAACAAGTGACGAACATGTAACATTAGAAATGCCAATTTGGAGCCAATTCTCTTCAATCAACTACTGGAACTGTTTTACCTTGACTTTTTCCAAAGTACTTTGTTCGTTGATTCTGTTATTGAAATGCATTATGCATCTTTCTCAAATTTGTTTGATCAGTTTATTCCTGCTTCTTTTTGTGACGACAGAAAGTGGTAGAAACTGTAAATGACTTGAATTACAGTTCCTTGAATAGATGAGGAGGTTGTCGCCTGTCAGAGTCCCTGCTGTATGCCCAAGGAGAGTATGCATTAGAGAAAGACAAATCGAGGACTTCTTGCTTTTGTTTCTTCCCCCCTCCTCTTTCTCTTTAAACTGAGCCTATTCTGAATTGTATACCAGGCAAAGAGGCTTTCTTTGGCTTCTGCAGTTAAATAGGACAATCAGGGAATTCAGAAGTGTGTAAGTTATCAGAATCGTAAACTACTAATAGAGAAGGTGATATACCTTATTTCTTGATAGATATTTTAGGTGTCAAGTTGACCAACCAACATGATCAATGGCCTTATTTGTTAGGAGGCCCGTACACCCTGCGCTCCGGGTGGGGGTGTGTTGGGGTTAGGGTGTTACTGTCTTGAATGCGTGCAAAGATGATATTAGAGGTGCAAGTGAGTTTTCTGTCCGGCTTGTTGACAGATCAGCCTCCCAGCTTTGTATCTTACTCTCGTCAACAGTGACTGCTGGGGCGAGGGAACCTCAGCTCATATTTCCCTATCCATAAGCTGCATATACTACATGCTTTATAGTTTTATTCCCTTTGCTAAAGCTTTTGAAATATTGCAGGAAGATAGCATTTCAAATTGTGCTTTGTTTTTCTTGATTCAACCTTGGATGTATCTGTATGCGTTCTAAAAGCTCTGCTGGCTCTGCCGATGGATGCTTTTGTAACCCGGTAATGGCCGCTCTTCAGATTTTATGAAGAACGTGCAGAGACCTTTCAAACTTTCTTTTGCATGATGTTATCAAGCGTTGTATCCAATTGAAAATGTCACATAGACCGTGTATGCAGCGGGCTTGCTTGTGCTTTTCCATTTTTTCTGAGCACTTCTAAATTTCCGTTATGCTCCTGTTCGGCATCAGTTACGCATGTGAAAAAATTGTCTTCAGATTTACGTACCTATTTGTGCTCTACGATTTTATCTTCGCACTTTGCCTACGTTGGATCTTGGATATGCAATGTGTTATAAGACCAAGTCATATTCGTCCTTTTGCTACTTTTTGCCTTTTTTGTCCTTTTGTTTACTCACACAACTTAAAAGTACTGATTCGTTTTTAGTGATTAATTTAAATTTAACTTCTTGAGTAATAAACAGGAAAAAAAATTATTTGTAGATATAGTAAGGTTTTGATTCTATTCACATATTTATTTGGTGGACTTAACAATAAATAACACTAAATAATTTTTATAATTACAAATTTTCTGTACTTTACATAAATGAACAGAAGATGAGTATAGGTGATCATCGAATTAGATATTTTGATGTGGTGATGCTAACTAAATAATTGTGTTGGTTCATCCATATTCTATCTTTGTATAAAGATGGGGAAAAAAAAGGAAAAAACCTCAAATCTTTTATCTTCGATCTCGAAGTGCTAAAAAACGGTAGAGATCCTAGATGTGCGGGGTGTAATCCAAAAGGTGCTTGAACGCCGCGTGTCTAGTGGAGGAAAAAAATCTTATCCAATATGTACGAACCGTTTTAGAAGATGGATGAGAACCATGACGTAGATCTCTCAATGATCACGTGGGCTGCCAGGATGGGAATATCAAAAGTGCATATACTATTGGGAGAAGCCAACGTAGTCCTCGTGCTCTACCGGATTATATCATGACCTCACTCCACGTCACCTGCTTTGTTTGACACTTTGGATTAATATTTTCTGAAAAAATTACTGTTTTATAACTTACTTTAAAAAATTAATTTAATAAAATAAAATTAATTTACTTTAAATATATAATAACATTAATTTTAAAATCATAAATATTTTATACAATTAAAAATTTTACATACTGAACAAACTATTTTATAATTTTAATTTAAAGATATCTTAATTTAGTCAAGTAAAAGTAGAGTTATTAAACATCTTTTCTTAATATTAAATATTTAATTTGAATTATAATTACTATTAATAAGCTACTTTTCCCTATCATCTCTCCAACTTACTATAACTTAAAAAAGCGATTCACTCAAAATTTATTCACAAACTAATTATACAAAGTTTAACACGTGATTTTGGACATAAAGCTCATAAGGTTATGCCACTTGACTACAATCTTAATGCATAAGCCCCTTTATCCAAACGCATTTCTTCAAATCTTCATCAATTCGCTCTTTAAAAGAAAAAAAAAACTCTTTGAAGGATTTACCTTATAAAAAAATTAATATAATTAAAATTTGATATCCCATTTTCTTTCTTATAATTAATCATTTTTCAAAAAAGTATCAACACTTTAATTAATCATTATAGTGAGATAAAGAATATGCCGCAGTGACTAGGAGGTCAATATCACAATAATGCAAACATGGTAAACAAATATAAAGATGATGATAGAGATTGTTGCGACATCACATCCACCTATTTTATATGATAAGATAAAGATTCTATTGGGGTCCAATGGAATTTTTTAATGTTACTTTTACATTATTGCAAATGGACAAATATTAAATAATATATTTGTGTGAATATAGAGAGAGAAAAAATACATGAGTTATTCAACCGTATTCATAATATTAAACTGTTGTTCTTCTGAATTACAATAAAATATCTAAAATATCGCTAGTAATACTTTTTTAAGGTATAATTTAATAGATTATAATATTTTTAGAAGATTTTTGTATAAGTTGATAATCTAAGGTTCGAAATCCACCCTCAACGTTTTCTCAATTCAATCCAAAGTGTGAGGAATGGTCGAGCAAAGATCGATTGTCGTGGAGTTAATTGGCAAATTTCATAAATAATTGAACGAAACTTACACATAAAAAAATAATTAATAATCAAAATCAAACATATTAAATTGTTTATTAAAATTTTACTTCCAAGAAATAGTTAAAAATATAATATAAAATTATAAGGTACAACTGATAATTATAATGAAATAGTAATAATATTAACTAAAACAAAAATTTTATATTCAACTATGTTTAATATTCTTTCACCAAGTATCTAAAAACGGTTGAATATTGAGAAAAAAAGAGTCAAAATTAGGAATAGGATAAATAAAAATGCAAAAATTTAGGGGATTATCCCCTATTAATAAGTAGAAATATTCCAAATCCACCAAATTAAAGGAAACAATTCCGTGATCAAATCCAAAAGCCAAGGGTCGGATAAAGTGTGTCAAGGGAAGCCTTTGTCTCTCTCTCCGGTCCAGACCACACAAAATTTCTCACTCTTTTAGTAAAAATTCTACAGAATTACAAAGAGACACGTTACCCCCCAAAAAACGACCACCATGGATAAGGACCTCTCAGCCTACGCGGTCTTGACGCAAGCCATTCCTTTTCAATTCAATCCTTTGATCCCTTCTCGTCTATATATCTCCTTTGAACTTTCTTCTTATTATTGTATGTCCTATTCATCTTCTCCTTCTTAATCCATTCTTGCATTCAATATTTGTGCCCTACTCTTGACCTTTTCCTTGTTTTTGTGTTCTACAACTGCTGACATTCACTTAATCTTGCCGTGTCTAATCCGTTTTCACATTTATTTTAATCGGTCCCATTTGAATTTTTGATTACTGCTTTCACGTTGAAACAGAGTTTCACACGAGTCCATAATCTATATATAAGTCCGAGGCGGAAATTTGCTGTGCTAAGTCCGAGGCGGAAATTTGCTGTGCTCGTATCTGGGTTTTGTTCATTGGTTTTGGAAAGATTAGATTTTTGTTCATTCAAGTAAGTTGTAATTTACAGAATGGCAACTACTGTGGGTTGTGGGTCTCCTTCTGCTTCTTGGATTCATTTGAAAAACTTGTCAAAGAGGAAGGTGTCGAGCAACAGTAATAATAGATTCAGGGTTCGCTGTGCTTCTTCTGCCGTGTCAGATCCATACCAGACTCTGCGGATTAATCCTGGTGCCTCAGAATCTGAGGTTAGGAAAGCTTTCAGAAAGCTTGCTCTTCAGGTACTCCTCTATTTCTTCAGTTTGCAGATTCTGAGTCTGATATGGATAAAAATTTGTTCTTTACGAGATTTCCTTCAAGATGAATAAAACCCGTTCTTTGCTTTGACCGTTTATTTGGATTAAAAGAAAAAATCAATCCAGTTTATTTTTAATCTAAAAAAAAAGAAAAGAAAAATCCAATCTGTTCATATTTCTTCTTGCCGCTAATATATTCATTGATTAGCCATATTTCTTGTGATTTTAAATGCTATAAATTACCCCTGATTATTGATATGATTTGCTTTTGAATTTCAGTATCATCCCGATGTGTGCAGAGGAAGTAATTGTGGCGTCCAATTTCATCAAATCAATGAAGCATATGATGTAAGTCTCCTTCCAGCCCTTCACTAAGCCGTATGTAACTTCGTTTTATTGATGAGGTTGATTTTTCTTTAAATTTATCCCAGAAAACTAAAAAACCGTTATCGATTAGGTTGATTTATCTTCAAAGTTATCCAAGTTTAAAAAAAAAACTGTAAAAATAACAGACATCTTAACTGAATATGATATCTTGTTGGACGCATCTGTTCTAGTTTTATGTAAAAAGGATGTTGTCATGATGTAAGTGGACGATTTCAAAAGTAGAATGGATGGTCTGCTTTAATTGGAATATTTCTTCATTCATTTTTCGGGAATCATTGAATAAATGCTCTTGAGAGCTGAGAGAATGATAGATATCGATGACATTAATAAAGAAACAAGAGGCCATACGTTATCCTTAATTGTCTGAATGATCCTTAATTCTCCACGTAATGTATTTCAACTCCTATGTGATAGTGTATGGGAATTCTGCTTTGGTTGTCATTCAATTTAATCATTTGGTCACCACGTTTGTTTTTTAGACTTTGTCAAATTAGCATGACTGCATTTTAGAGCATAAGGGACTTCCGGAGAGAAGGATTAGATGGTTTTCTAGATTAATCTATGAGAATGGAGAGATTTTTAACGATTTTGAACACTAATATCTGAAAGGGTTGTAAAAACGTGTAATGAATCTATATGCTTGAAGTTTTTCTGCCACGAGACATCTTTATAGTGATGCAAAGTTAAGCTGTGGAAAACTTTGAATGGTATTTTGCAGTGCTAGGATCGATTATGTGCGGGATCATTTATGGTCCACTTTTGTTAACAATTGCTGTGGGATTGCTCATTTCTATCTGGGAAGTCATTCTTGTTGATAATGTTTTTGCAGATTGTTATGAGTAATTTAAGAGGTGAACCAAGTGTATCCCAAATGAACATGTATGAAGAGTATGATGCAGATGAACCTTTGAGAGGAATGAATGACGCTGATTGGGACATGTGGGAAGAATGGATGGGGTGGGAAGGAGCTGGAATTCGCGACTACTCATCTCACATCAACCCTTACATATAAGCCACCCACCCCGAAGCCACACCCAGAAAAGAACAGAACGTTTTTCACTTCTGATCTTCTGGAGCTTCAAAATTATACACAATCCCGCATCTCATCTTCAAAAGTTGCAGATTGCTGTACAGATTATATTTACTATCATTTCTTTGTAAATATGTCGGAAATCTCGTTATCATGTAAACCATCTCTATTCGAGAATCAAGAAATGAAAGAATTTGCTGAACGCTGTGATTACTTGTCCTAGCAAAGTATATTTTTAGTTGTTGTTGGTCAATGTCAGTAACAATTTGTTCTACTAATAATAAGTTTGTTGTTCAAGCCGTAAGGATTAAGTTTGATCCTGAATTACTTATCTTTTCTTATATTTCTTTTTTTGTTTTTTGTCTTTTCTTACTCTCTTTCCTTTTTTGTTTTAAATAGTTGTTATTGGTCGTTGGTTTCGGACATAGCAGAAAACAGTTGAATGCTACAGAGTCTCAAAGCCAACTATATTTTTCTTATTAAAAAAAAATTTGTTATTGGTCAGTGATTTGGGACATAGCAGAAAACAGTCGAATGCTACAGAGTCTCAAAGCCAACTATGTTTTGGCAGAGGATTCTACTAATGAGATTTTTGGTACTTTTGTTATGAATTATTGGAATCTCCATTAATTAGTGGAGGCTCCACTAATTATGGATTTATGTGAATTATTAGAAGATTTTTATGGATGTCCACCATTTAGTGGAGACACCATTAGATTAGTTGAAGATGATGTATGCCATGATGTATTTCACTAATTAGAGCTCTATAAATAGAGCTATTCTCTAAGCTTGTAATACACCATCATTTTGTGAAAGAAAGATTAGAGAAAGAATTGTGAGAGAAAGAAAGAGAGAAGTTTGAAGAGAAATTCTTGTGCAAAGAATAGTTAGAATTTTCTTAGTGTGTAGTGTGTAGATTTTATTCTAACACTACCCTAATTTTATAACAACTTTGATATTGTTAAGGTTTGTTATGATTAAGTCGACCATTAGTTATAATTTCAAATACAGGGATTCTTGCAATACCCAAATAGGATAAGACAAAATCAAATCCAGATTTGATAATAGAGGTTTAATCGTGCAATTAACTCATCATCCTATCCATTTATCCCGGGCGGTAAAGGTTTGTTGCCTTGTCCTCAATTTTCACGGACCCACTATAACTGAAGCATTGCCATGTGCAAAGCGAGGAAGAAGAGAACCCCGACGAAATGTACCCTTCGTGGCTGTATCTTGAAGAGCACTTTGTCTCCATACTCCTCTGTGTGTTTCTGTGCGTAAAGGAGACACCGAGGATAAAATAAATAAATAAATTATTAAAATTTATTTTTTACTGTTTAAATAATTTTCAAATTTTATAATATTGTTATAAAATTAGGGTAGTGTTAGAATAAAATCTTCACACTACACACTAATAAAACTCTAACTATTTTGCACAAGAATTTCTCTCTTTCTTTTCTCTCACAATTTTCTCTAATCTTTCTTTCACAAAATAATGGTGTATTACAAACTTAGAGAATAGCTCTATTTATAGAGCTCTAATTAGTGGATTACATCATGGCATACATCATCTTCCACTAATCTTAATTAGTGGTGTCTCCACTAAATGGTGGACATCCATAAAAATCTTCTAATAATTCACATAAATCCATAATTAGTGGAGCCTCCACTAATTAATAAAGATTCAAATAATTCATAATACTCCCCCTTGGATGTCCATCCATTACATAAAGAATATGCCTCGTTAAAACCTTACTAGATAAAAACCCAATGGGAAAAAAAAATCTAGTGAAGGAAAAAGAGTACACTATTCTATATGTCCATTTATTACTCCCCTGATGAGATGATTCCTTTAAATCTTTAAACCGACGCATACCGATTTTATATCTCAACTTTTCAAATGTTGCAGTCGGTAAAGTCTTCGTGAAAATATTTGCGAGGTTATCACATGACCGAATTTGTAGCACATCAATTTCACCTTTCTTCTGGAGTTCATGAGTAAAGAAGAATTTTGGTGAAATATGTTTTGTCCGATCTCCTTTAATATATCCTCCTCGTAATTGAGCTATGCAAGCTGCATTGTCTTCATAAAGAGGAGTTAGAATACCTTTGATTGATGATAATCCACAACTTTCTCGGATATAATGAATCATGGATCTTAGCCATACACATTCTCGACTTGCTTCATGAATGGCTATAATTTCAAGCATGATTTGAAGAAGTAGTCGCTATAGATTGTTTCGTAGAACGCCATGATATAGCAAGTATTTTCACATGTAAATAGATAGCCCGTTTGAGAACGTGTTTTATGTGGATCGATAAATAACCAAAGATATCGCATAACCTATCAATGTTGGACTCGGTTTTATTTGAATAAAATAATCCGAGATCAATTGTACCTTGGAGATATCGAAGGACTTGTTTAATTCCATTCCAATGTCGTCGTGTTGGTGAAGAACTAAATCTTGCTAATAAATTGACAAAGAAAAGCAATATCATGTCGTGTATTATTAGCAAGATACATCAATGCACCAATTGCACCGAGATATGGTACTTCAGACCAAGGAGTTCTTCATCATTTTCTTGAGGTCTGAAAGGATCTTTATCCACATTTAATGATCGGACGATCATTGGAATACTCAATGGATGTGCTTTGTCCATGTAAAATCTTTTTAGCACTTTTGTCGTATATGTTGATTGATGAATAAATGTTCCACTCTCCAGATGTTCAATTTGTAAACCAAGGCAAAATTTGGTTTTACCAAAATCCTTGATTTCGAATTCTCTTTTAAATAATCAATTGTTTCTTGGAGCTCTTCAGAGTTCCAATAAGATTAATATCATCAACATATATAGCTAATATCACAAATTTAGAACCAGCATTTCTTAATAAAAACACATGGACATACCTGGTCATTTTTAAATCCCGCTTTCAATAAATATTCACTAAGACGTGTGAACCACATGCGCCTGCATTGCTTCAGTGCCATATAATGATTTCTGCAACTTGATGGAGTAATTTTCACGAGGATAATGTTTATATGCTTCGTGCATATGAAATCCTTCGGGATTTTCATGTAAACATCATTTTCTAAATTTCCATACAAGTAAGCAAGTGACAACATCTAATAGGCGCATATCTATCTTTTCATGTACCGCCAAACCGATAAGATATCTGAGTGTAATAGCATCAACAACAAGAGAATAAGTTTCATCATAATCAATACCTGGTCTTTGTGAAAAACCTCGGGCTACTAATCGCGCTTTATATCGAACGATTTCACTCTTTTCATTGCGCTTTCGCACAAATATCCATTTGTAGCCAACAGGTTTTACACCTTCCGGTGTTCGGACCGCAGTCCGAAGACTTCACGTTTTGTCGCTGCATTTAACTCCGATTGAATCGCATCTTTCCATTGCAGCCAATCTTTTCTATGCCGACATTCATCAATCGATATTGGTTCAGGATCATCATTATCCCGTGTAACATCAAGAGATATATTGTATGCAAATATATTATCAATAACAGCTTTCTATCCGATTCCAACTTCTACCTGAAGTGGTATAATTGATAGAAATTTCAGTGTTACTTTCATCAACTTCTCGGTTCTTTGTCATCAGCTCTCTCTTGGTCTTTATCATTCTTTTCTTCAATATGATCTTCTGGATCATTTAATCCTCTTTTCTTTCGAGGATTTTTATCTTTAGAACCAAGAGGTCGGCCACGCTTCGGCGTGTTTTTGACTCAATAGCCTATAGGTATAATATTTTGTTCTCGCTGGAACTTCAATTCGAATAGGAGCATTTATAGTTGGAATATGCGATTTTGTAACTCTTCTCGGAGTCAACAAAAGCGTCTCGGCATTTGATTTGCAATGCTTTGCAAATGAATTATCTTTTGAACTTCAAGTTCACATGCGCTTGTGCGCGGATCAAGATAATTTAATGATGTTGTCCAAGCAAGATCCTTTTTATGTCTGTTTTGGTTCTCCCCTAATTTAGGGAATAATGATTCATCAAAATGACAATCAAGCAAATCTTGCCGTGAATACATCTCCCGTCGTGGGTTCAACATACCCGATAATAGAGGGAGAATCATATCCAACGTATATCCCCTTTCTTCTTTGAGGACCCATCTTTGTACGTTGGTTTGGTGCAATTGGAATATATACAAGACACCCAAAAATTCTTAAATGAGCAATATTTGGTTCTCGACCCAAAAGCCAATTGCAAAGGAGAGAATTTATGATAACTAGCCGGTCTTATACGTACAAGTGTTGCAAAGCATGTAGAATAGCATGTCCCCGTGCAGATGTTGGGAGATTTGTTTTCATTAATAATGGTCTAGCAATTAATTGTAATCGTTTAATCAAAGATTCAAGAAGACCATTTTGTGTGTGAACATGAGCTACAGGATGTTCAACATTAATCCCAATTGACATGCAATATGCATCAAAAGCATGTGATGAAAATTCACCAAGCATTATCCAAACGGATATTTTTAATGTGATGGTCCGGAAATTGTGCTCGTAATTTAATTATTTGAGCAAGTAATCTCGCAAACGCCAAGGTTGCGAGTAGATAATAAACATACATGTGACCATCGGGATGATGCATCAATTAAGACCATAAAATATTTGAACGGTCCACATGGTGGATCAATAGGTCCACAAATATCTCCGTGAATCTGTTCGAGAAATGTAGGACTTTCAGCTCCTACTTTTACCGGTGATGGTTTAACAATTAATTTTCCTAGGGAACATGCAAGTACATGCGAATTTTTCTCGATGTTAATATCCTTTTATTTTTTAAAGGATGACCATGTGTATTCTCAATGATTCTTCTCATCATGGTAGATCCTGATGACCCAACCGGTCATGCCAAATGCTAAAAGTAATAGGATCAGCAAACTTCGGTTTACTAGATGATGAATTTCAATTGTACGTATTTTTACAAAATATAGACCAAGTAGAAAAAGACGGCAATTTTTCTAATACCGATTTCTTACCCAAATGCATTTGAGTAATAAAAAGATGCTCAATCCCATTTTCCTCATTTGTTTCAACATGATACCCATTTCTCGTGATATCTTTAAAACTCAATAAATTTCTTCTAGATTTTGAGGAAAATAGTGCCTTATCAATAATAATTGTTGTTCCTTTAGGCAACAATATACTAGCTCTTCCTGAGCCCTCAATTACATTTGCACTACCGTTTATCGTATAAATATTTATTTCTCCCATTTTGAGATCGAAAAATATTTCTCATTTTTTAGTATGGTGTGTGTAGTTCCACTATCAATAATGCATACATCATCATTAACAACAGACCTATCCGAACACAAATATATATATGCAAACGTAAATATTATTAGAATAGAATGAAAATGAAAATACAAAAATATCGTGGTGAGGCTTTAGTTCTTCTCGGACACTGCCATCACCAATTAAATGGTCTATCCTACCGTCTGGGTGTTCAAAAAAATCCGATACATCCATATGGGTAATATTGATATTAAGATCTTCAGGATCAATATCATCATCCTTAACATTATTTATTGGATGTTGAGAAAAATTTGCTTCCACATTTTTATTTTTCAATGAAGCTTGATACAATTCAACTAAATGTTTAGCCGTACGACAGTTTCGTGACCAATGACCTTTCATGCCACATCTATAACATATATCCTCATTCTTTTCTTCAATTTCTTTTTTTTTTTTCCCTTATCATATTTTCTGTTCCACTTCAGGTGGCCAGTATTTCTCACAGTTTGATTATGATTGTGATAAGGGAAATATCGAGCGTGTCTATGACCATAACCACGACCACGGCCACGGCCATGGCCACGACCACGACTATAACGATGGCTTCTGCTAGATCCAACAGCATTCACTTCTGAGAGTGCTGTTGAGCCAGTTGGTCTGGCTTCATGATTTCTCAATAATAACTCATTATTTTTCTCTGCAATGAGGATGGTAGTAATTAAATATGTAAATTTTGTATACCTATTTTCTCGATATTGTTGCTGCAGGACAATATTCGAGGTATGAAAGGTGGAGAATGTCTTCTCCAACATATCTTCATCAGTCACTTTTTCTCCGCATAATTTTAATTGAGATGTAATTTTATACATTGCGGAGCTATATTCATTCACGGTTTTAAAATCTTGCAACCTCAAGTGCAACCATTCATACCGTGCAGTAGGTAGTACGACCATCTTTAGGTGGTCAAATCTTTCTTTTAAATTTATCTACAGGCCATATGGATCTTTTTCGGTAAGATATTGCATTTTCAAATTTTCATCGAGATGACGACGAATAAAAATCAAAGCTTTAGCCTTGTGTTGTGCAGATGCGCTATTATTTGCTTGAATAGTTTCACTAAGGCCTTCAGCATTTAGATGCATTTCTACATCGAGAACCCATGACATATAATTTTTTCCAGAAATATCAAGGGCTACAAATTCGAGTTTAGCGATGTTAGCTATAGAGATCAATAAATGCGTACCTATCTTCTGGCTTTGGTAACGGCAGAAATTCGTGCTTAGTCTTCTGGCTTTTGTACCGGTAGAGACTCATGCTGATAACGTGTTATAAAATTAGGGTAGTGTTAGAATGAAATCTTCACACTACACACTAATAAAACTCTAACTATTTTGCACAAGAATTTCTTTCTTTCTTTTCTCTCACAATTTTTCTCTAATCTTTCTTTCACTAATCTTTCTTTCACAAAATAATGATGTATTACAAGTTTAGAGAATAGCTCTATTTACAGAGCTCTAATTAGTGGATTACATCATGGCATACATCATCTTCCACTAATCTTAATTAATGGTGTCTCCACTAAATGGTGGACATTCATAAAAATCTTCTATAATAATTCACATAAATCCATAATTAGTGGAGCTTCCACTAATTAATAAAGATTCCAAAAATTCATAATAAATAATTTTTATTTTTTTAAAACTTGTTATACATTTATAATACATTATATTTTTTTATTTAATTCTACTTTACAAATAATTTTTTATTATATTCAGACTGTATTTGAGTAAAAATTTTTTATTCTCATTCTAAATCAAAATTTCACTTTAATTCAAATATAATATTTTATATAATTTTTATTTTTAAAAAACTATCATCTACTCGCAATCTATTATATTTTTTCTATTTAAACTCACTTAACTTCATATATTTAATAATTTTTTTATAAAATTCATCTCAAATTAATTCTTTTTTATTTATATCTTTAAATAAACTAATCTTAATCAAATTCTTATCGACTTATAACCTTTGTAAACTAATTTATTTTTATCAAAAATAATTTCTCTTTCCTACGATGAACGCAAAAAGCATAAGGTGGTCTCCTCTGCTAACAAATCCATCGATTCAAACATACTATAAATACCGATTTGGATGTGAAACAAAAAGCTAAAAAGAGAAGGCAGTTTTCTTCGTATGCTGAGACAGCCGAAAGCGAATGACGTCGACACGTGGGCCCCGCAAGACGGCACTCCAGAGTAGTAGAAGAAAATACATAATATCATCACGGTAATCAAACAACTGATGACTACCTGTGAGTTAAACGGTGACGTAAACGGATCCAAACACGACGGCGTATTGTCCAGCTTCCCGCCCCGAGGTAGATTCTTTCCCGGCGGGATTTGTGTTGGTGATTCTGAATCTGAATTGGCTAAATTTTCAGTCTTAATTCACTGATTCAAGTAAGGAATCCTGGAATGGCAGTGTAAAAGATTGTGACGGAACCACGGCGGGCGGAACCCTAGCTGAATCGCTTTAGAGGTATGTAAGTTTTGCCATATTCTGATATCCATCTCTCACAACACTGTAGCAATTAATTTGGGTTTAACTGCATTTTGGATTATTTTTCACCAGATTTGGATGTGTGAATTGTGTATGTATGTGTGGGCGGGTGAATGCATTCGGAACTATAGATAAAGCCGTGACTTCTTGTAATCAGTGCCGCAGTGTCGTCAGAACCTTCATGGATCATTATGTTTATTGAATTTCAAGATACCAGGAGAATTATTTCGGGTAGTTTAATGGAGATGAATAAACTGAAACAGAATTGTTAGTTGGGGTCTGAATATTTTAGTGAGAAACCAACGGTCGAAGTCTTGTAGCATTCATTTTGGTTTAAATTTTTTTTTCCCCCCAATTTGCTTTTCTGAGCTTTGCTTGTCTATTTACCTGGCTGATAATCTTTCTTCGGGACACAAAGGAGACATCTTTTTGTGTGTGTGTTCTGAAATTCAAGTTTCCTTTTATTTGGGGTATACAAGGTGCTTTTGGAGCTTGGGGTGTGTAAGCAGTAGGATTGTTTGATTGTTGTTCTTTATGAAGTAGTGCAGTCTTGTGATGCTCTATGATCATTGTATGTAACTAGGCTTATTTGAGGGTATAGCTGTGAGAAGGGTTTTGTATTTATGTTCTTCTTGCGCATCTCCTGCAACAGCATATTGGTTATACAAGACTAACAGCTAGTTTTGGGTGAAAGTTTTGAAATGCAGTAAAATTTTTCGCTGATGAAGCTGCACACATTGGTATTTTGATTCAGTTATCTGCAAGTAGTACAAAGAGTCCAAGAGTTAGGTAGTGAACAAAAAAAGGATTGGTTCAACCTCTTGTGGGATTTTAACAATTTATGGTCTTATGATATCTTTGTGTCTCCCTTTTAACATTTCATTTTGGGGATAGTCTCGATTGACTTGATTTGTTCTTTCTCAGAATTAGATGCTCTTAGACAATGGCTGACCTTAAAGAACGCCTTCTACCTCCAAAACCTGCGTCTGCAGTAAATCTTAGAGATCCATCTTATAGGCCATCTGCTTCTGGCCGTCAACCATTTCAAAGTTTTGATGTTTCAGGCCTGAAAAAGCGTGGCCAAGGCCTTCGATCATGGATTCGTGTTGATGCTTCAGGGAATTCTCAAGTTATTGAGGTTGACAAGTTCACTATGATGCGCCGGTGTGATCTTCCTGCTCGTGATTTGCGCCTGTTAGATCCATTATTTGTTTACCCATCCACAATTCTTGGAAGAGAGAAGGCTATTGTTGTAAATCTCGAGCAGATTCGATGCATTATAACGGCTGACGAGGTTCTGCTTTTGAATTCTCTAGATAACTATGTACTGCAATATGTAGTGGAGTTACAACGGCGATTGCATGCTGCTGGGGTAGGGGAGGTTTGGCAGTCAGAAGGTGGCGAGTCAAATAGACGGAGAGGAGGCAGGAACTTCGACAACGTCTTTGGGAATTCATCACCTGATTATTTGCCTTTTGAGTTTCGGGCTCTTGAAGTAGCTCTGGAGGCTGCTTGTACATTTCTGGATTCTCAGGTGTGTCATAGACTCTATCATCATATTGTATGCTGCTTTTGCTACTAATAGTAGCTTGGAATCTGCTGAAAATTACAAAATCATTGAGATCTTACTGGAAATGCTTGAATAGTTGATAAATGGGTTTGTCTCCAGGAAATTTTCCTTCTCCAAATGAATGATGTGACACAATATTGTGCCAGGAGTAACATATCATGATCTGCATTTTTATCATATAGAAATGGCAGGGGTCTTGTTTTGTCTTCTAGGTTTCATCTTCTCAGTGGGAGTCTACATTAATATATGGATTTTCCAAACATTTGAATTTAATCAGGCAGCCGAATTAGAGATTGAAGCATATCCACTGTTGGATGAACTTACTTCAAAGATCAGTACCCTAAATTTGGAGCGTGTTCGTAGATTGAAAAGCAGACTTGTTGCTTTGACCCGGAGAGTTCAGAAGGTGTTGCATCTATTATGTATTCTTTTTCTATCTTGATTAAGCACAGCTTCCTACTTCTGCTATGTTGTTGATCTCCCCTTCTTACCATTATTCATCTAGGTTAGGGATGAGATAGAGCAGCTAATGGATGATGATGGTGATATGGCTGAAATGTATCTTACAGAGAAGAAAAAACGAATGGAATCATCACTATATGGTGATCAATCACTAATGGGTTATAGGTCAACTGATGGGGCACTGTCTTTTTCAGCCCCAGTCTCTCCCGTTTCTTCACCCCCTGAAAGCAGAAAGCTCGAGAAGAGCTTGAGCATAGCAAGGAGCAGACATGAGAGTGTGAGGAGTTCGGAAAGTGCAACTGAAAGTATAGAAGAGCTGGAGATGTTGTTGGAAGCTTACTTTGTTGTTATTGACAGCACCCTTAACAAGTTGACCTCGGTATTTTCTAGTCATAATATTGTTTCAGCTTCTTATTATTGGTTCTAGGAAAACTATTTTATTCAACGGCCTTTTCTTTTTTCTTCTCTCTGGTTTCAGCTCAAGGAGTACATTGATGACACCGAAGATTTCATTAACATTCAATTGGTATGTTTCTACTTTCCCAACTAAGATATGGAGTTTTTTTTTTTTTTTAAATCCGTCAAGCACCAAAATGCAAGTGGACGAGGCTGGTATTTTATCCCTTCATTAACTGAATTCAATAATAATTCACTGTAGTTCAACCAATCATTTCTCTGTGCTCACAAAATGTGGAAGGTGCTCTTGTAGTAGAAATTACGAAAGTTGCTGCACCTCTCTCTAAGAATTCCACCAACTAATCTAATTGAACAATACAAGACTTCTGCCCAATGGTGTTCTCCGATCCCAGTTAGCAGTTTAACAATACAAATGCTTTTCATTTGAAGCCACTAGAGATCAAAGCATGTATTCCTTAAGAGATGTTATACCTGAACTGGGTCATGGTTATGATCCAAATTGAATGACAGTTTATTGTGATTGTCTTTGACATGGTTTTTGTTTGTATTGCACTTCTGCATTTCAATAAATATCTTTTTCATGATTAATTTGGAAGCTTTTAGCATTTCAAACTAATGACTGATAAGCAGAGACAGACAGAGATGAGCGTTTAATTGAGAACTTTGTGCAGGATAATGTCCGAAACCAGCTTATACAATTTGAATTGTTACTTACAACTGCAACATTCGTGGTTGCCATCTTCGGTGTGGTGGCTGGAATATTTGGCATGAACTTTGAAGTACCACTATTTACTGATCCCAATGCATTCAAATGGGTTCTAATCATCACTGGAGTAAGCGGAATTGTCATATTCTGTTCGTTTTTGTGCTTTTTCAAATATAAGAGGTTGATGCCGCTGTAATGGAGAAATTGATACCATTTGGAATCAAGACAGTGCCGTTAGTAACCTTTGTCAGATCCACTTACTGTATGCAGGATAACATAGAAATATAGCAAAACAACCATTTTGGTCCATTTTTTAATGTATGTTTTTTCCCACATTTTTTTCGTCTTTAGAGGCATTTGTCTACAATTCTGTGAAATGGGAACATGACGTATTAATGAATTATTGGCTGTAAGGCAGCCACTTCTGCCATTTGAAAGTGAACGTGGGAAAATGTTCCGGTGGATGATCTTTCATAATCGAGAGTTTCTCTTGGAAAAGCTCTAATTTCATCTTTCATGAGTTTGCATATTAGACCCTGCGTTTCAGATTGGCAGGTATGACAATTTGATTATAATGAAAGGTACTCTTGGCTATGACCCCCACATGGAATACTTGCAAATCAATACCGCATTAATTGGGTAAGGATCAAAGATAGGGAGGCAAGACCCTCGGGAAACTAGGTTTGGTTGTCTACCTTTGGGCTATAAAGTTCTCGAAAACTATTAGGCAACTTCTGCGATTTATATAGACTCACGTAGATTTCCAAGGACCCGAATCCGGTTCCAGGATTTCTCCTGCAGTTCAACACCTCCACGTACAGTATATTCTTTACATTACAATACATATTATAACACAGAAAAATATAGATTGGCACGGATTGGCCAGCCAGGACTTATGCTAGGATATTGCCATTCTAATAACAATCATAGTGATGGAAACTTTGACAACCTCGAAAATCCATTCTCTACAAAATCACAAATCGGAAGCCAAAATGAAAAGCCAGAATTTAAGCCACTCTTTGTCTCTTTATCATAAGCAACTGAAACAAGCTCTTGCTAGCAACACTAATCGGGATTCTACAAGTAGGGTGGGGGTAGGTAATATTCAGGTTGAAAACCAGACAGAGCTCAACACTCCCAACGATAACATGATTGTTGAAATAATTCCTCCCTCCTTCAGAAGGTTGAAGCTGCAGATTAACCTCTTGAAAGTCTTTCATTTCGCGCTTTATCAGCTCTTGCCATATAATCCTGATGGGACTGGTGTTTTGAACCTTGACAAAGGAAAAATTAATCAGATCAAGCTGAGGATACTGTTAAAGCACAAGAACTTACCTCTAACATTTCATCGATTGAGAAAAACAACAACTACTGGTGAGTAAAGGCTGCAATTATTCATGCCATTGTTCCTCAACATCCAAAAAGCAGATTAACATATTTATCATGTATAGTTATAGACTACACATAACTCGCATCATTACATAATTCACAAGACATTGATAAAGTTAAATAAACTTTTTGAACAGGTTTAGGAGAAGCTGTCAGCATGTTACTGGCATTTTGGATAGAGAAATCTCCACAAAATTAGGTCTGCGCATGCATCAAGGTCCTGTTATCTTTGACAAAGTAGATTATCTACAGATTAGAATCGGTTGAATGCCAGAAAGACTTGCTTCCCTCCTTCTTCATTCCTTTTTCTATAAGCCTTTTTAAAAAATATATATATATATAAATGTGAGGCTTCTGGAATGAATATTCAACTGCTGCCATTCAATTATCTGCTATAAGAAATGTTGAGGGGAAAAAATATTGCCAAATACAACACAACCTTTTGGTGCTCGTATGAAGTGTGCCCACATGTATATGGTTGGTAATGGAAGCATCTAAATTAGATTACACCCGGTGTAATCGCAATTACAAAAGGTTTATTCTCAAAACATACCTTCTACTGCTCCACAGCCCCGTGACCTCAAAGAAAAATGAAAAAGGAAGTAGAGGATCTTTATGTCTTGCACTTGTCATGGTCATTTAAGTAACACAAATGAAGTTGCAGTTTTTCAGCCTAGTTTAAATTCAACAAGAGCTAGTTTCCTCCCTCCTTCCCTCTGGTTGTTTTTGCAATTGCATGGGGATATGCTCTATATTTCTCACTTCGCACAAATTAACAGAAGAAATCCTGGTTAAATCTGACACACTTGAAGCTGAGCTTAGCAGAACTAACCGTCTTATAGTTGGCATCACCAAACTCAAGCTGGTACCACAAGATTCTTTCTTTCCCTGTTTCGAACTTGCCCAGTTTCTTGCTAGATGACATACCCTTATTCACTTGTGACATTTCAGGAAAATTATAAGAATAGCAAAAAATCATTACCAGTTGAGACTAAGTGTACACTAAGAAAAATTTCCATGGTACTAACCTTACAAGGGATAAATCACTCCATGGAAAGAAAACAGCAAGCTGCGAAGGTCTTCTAAATGATTCAATCAAAGATCGTCAACCATTTTCACTATAATCCATCAATATTAATTTTACTTTGACCTCAAGAATCCTGAATTATTTTTACCACCATCGTCAAATTTCATCAGGTGTAAACTAGATGCATAAGAAAATTTTCAATCAGGCAGGGAAACGGTACGAACGGATTTGATTCGATTATAAAAATAGAACCTTTTTCTAAGTGTACTCCAAACAGCAAAAAATTAAACCCAAAGAAACTTATTTGAAGGTAGGAGGAATAAACATGAGACAAACCTCTGTTCATGAAGTACCACGGAACACCAACGACGACACTGATAATGGCGATGCCAGCCAGGACATGCTTCTTGTCACCGCTGTACAGATAGTGATCCAATTTAGCCCTGAATCCACTGCCTCCACCACTGGTCTTCTTGGCGTCACTAGTCATTTTTTTCCTGATCTTGAAAGCTTGCTTTTCGAAATATACTAAACCCTTTAGGCTAAAACCCTCTAATTTTCTGATTGTTCGGTAGGCTAGCCTCTTGGGTTTGGGCTCTTAAACCCTGCAAGAGAGCGGCACTGCTTTGCGGTGGCACGTGTTTGAGTTTGGAGACACTACGTTATGTGGCATCTGGCCACGTGACATTTTTGTGATTATCCCGTTTGGAAACTGGTACCGCTACCCTCTAGCGAATTCTGTAAACTGTAGGTGATGGGTTTTTTTTTTCTCCTCTCTCTCTGTTAGGATGGGACAAAAATTAAATTTCTGACTTCTTCCTAGCGAGGTGTTTTTTCAAAGTTCGGTTTTCTTTCGTTTCTTGTTTTGGGTGTTTGGTACTCCATTTGGAGGTGGTGAATCCTAAAGAACCTGGAAGTTACACATATCGGCCAGGGTTAAATTTAAAAAAATTTTATTTCTTATACAATTAACAATTGAATATCTAAAATTTTAATTTTAATAATTAAAAATTTTAATTAAATTTTTGTTAAATAGTTATATCATTACAGTCATATAAGAGTCCAATTTTTTTTTGGATTTAACCCTGTTGTGGAAAGAAAATATGCGTATGTCCATTGGGCAATTCAGCATCCAATTGGAGACCAACAATTAGAAGTCTGTGCTGTTCCATATGCCGCAAATTTCATTCCTTTCTGCTACATGATTTGTTACATTTTACGGCTGCCTTTTCTCTAGTCCTTTCGTGAAACATTGACACACGTATGGGGAATCCAGTGCTAGCCAAAACGCACAAGTTCAAATAAAGCTGCTCATTCCCTCCGAGCATCTCCAGTCAGTTTCGGGTGTCAACAATGGCACTAGTCCTTATGAGAAGACTCCAAAGAGCACATTCCTTACTCTGGCTGCCCCAGCTGTTGAGCTCGATGGCTAATCAAAACATTTCATCTCCTTCGCTGGCATATCATTTCAGTAAGACATTTCATCAAACACTTACCAACCTCCGCTACCTTGTTCCACTAAGCTTTAGTTTTTCCACATTACAAAGCTCTCAGTATCAAGAATTGCATGAAATTATAGACTTCAATCGATATATAGTGGAAAGCCACAAAAGTACTCGAGTGGGCGTGCGTGAATTAGTTGACTCAGTCCACAAAACCAAGAATTTTGAGTCTGGAGATGAGGCCTTGGATTTTCTTGACAATAGTGGTGTCAGACCCAGTAAAGATGTTATCTTTTCAGCAATTTTGTCTTTGAGAGAAGAATGGAAGTTGGCATTCTTGGTATTTAAATGGGGTGAAAGATGGGATTGTATTGTTGAAAAAACTTGGTGTCTTATGACATGGGTGCTGGCTAATGATAGAAAGTTTGGCACTGCTTGGTCTGTGATTAATAACCTGCATCAAAATTCAATGAATACTCAGCAAGCAATTCTCATCATGATTGATAGGTAATTTCAGAGTCCTTGGAAAAATGTTGTCATTTGTATCTGCTTTTTTCTCGATTGGAGATTGTGTACTGATGAAAAATAGGTTTGCTAAATTTTGATGTAAGTTTCTATGGTTTTCATGCTTTTTTGCATGTTTCCTCCTGTTTTTTAGATTTATGTGATAAATCATTAAAATTTCATTGGAAACATTGCTTGAATTTCTAAATAAGTTCACTTCCTTACCCCCCCCCCCCCAAAAAAAATAATAATAAATAAATAAAACTAAGCCTTAGTTCCAAGTAACTTGGAGTCGGCTATATGAACCAATATAAGACCACGTGTAATCATTCACATGAATCCTCTCCTTACATTTCTTTCTATCCACTCTCATACTCTCATCCAAAGTTAATAGAAACATTACTCTCTTAATCACCTCCATCCTCATCTTTTTAGGCCTGCCTCTACCTCTATCCAACCTATATTGCCTCCATCCTTCAATTCTACTAATAGGGACATCCTTCGGTCTTCTCTATATATGTCCAAACCATTGCAAGCGGTTTTATTTCATTTTGTCTTTAATGGATGCCACTCCCACTTTTTCTTGAATGATATCATTCCTTACTTTATCCTTTCCGGTATATCCACACATCCACTTTAATATACATATCTCTGTTACCTTCAATTTCTGAATATGGCACTTTTTAACTGTCCAACATTTCGTACTATATAGCTAAACCGGTCTGACAACTGTTCTATAGAGCTTTCCTTTTAGGCTTAACGGCATATTATGATCACATAGAATATTAGTTACACTCTTCCATTTCAACCAACCAACCAACGTTAATTCGATGCGCAACATCGCTATCAAGCTTTTCATCTTTCTGGATAATAGCTCTCAGATATCGAAAGTAGTCATTCAATGGAATATCTCTGTCATCCAAAGTTACACTTTGATCCGTGGTTCTGTCAGTACTGAACTTGCATTCTATAGAATCAATTTTACTTCTTCTGATTCTGAAACCCTTAGATTCCAATGTTTGTGGTCACAACCCCAATTTAGTATTCACACCAACTCTAGTCTCATCAATCAGAATAATAGCATCAGCAAACAACATACACCATAACACACAACATCTTGTATGGCACAAGTCAACTCATCCATAATGGTCGCAAAGAGAAAGGGACTAAGTGCAGATCCCTGATGTGCTTCTTTAGTGTTTGGAAACTTTGCAGTCATTGTAGCACAGCTTCTTATACTTGTGCATACTCCATCATGCACATCTTTAATAAGGTTAATATACTTCTGCGATATACCTTTCTTTACCAGCACCTACCATAGTACTTTTCTAGGCACCTTATCATAAGTTTTCTCCAAATTAATAAATACCATATGTAAATCCTTCTTTCTTTTCCTATAATATTCAATCATCTACCATAATAAATGAATCGCCTCCGTAGTAGAACGCCCCGACATAAAACCAAACAGGTTATCTGAAATCTTTATAATGCCCCTTAACCCGTGTTTAATTACTCTCTCCCAAAGCTTTATTGTTTGACTCATGATTTTAATCCCGCACTAATTGGCACACTCTTAAACATCCCCTTTATTCTTGTACAAAGGAATCGATGTACTCTTCCTTCACTCTGTAGATATCTTATTAACTCTGTATATCTTGTTGAACAAACTTGTCAACCATGCAACACCTATCTCTCCTGAGTACTTCCAAATCTCAATCGGTACATTGATCATAGTGAGCTAAATAGCTTCTTTTTTAAAAAATATATAATAATAATAATAAACAAATTAAATGGTATAAAATTCACCCACATTGTTTGGTCTCCTTTTGTGTATTTAACAGCATGGGAAATCATATAGTGGTATTGTGGTTCTATTTTGTATGTGGCAGTATTCTCAACTTAAGAAATTTCGTGATTTCAGTTTTGCTGAGAGCCATTGAGTTTTAGCTCAATTCCTATCAAACATTTATATAGCATCTAATTGCTAATATCAATTTCAGCTCATATTAACAACCTGAAAGTACCACCATGTCTAATTACTTCAATTGTTTTATGTCAGTAAATGTAGCCTCTGAAACATAATGTAGAAATCAAAGATCATAGTGAATAAGAATTGGATTTTGGAAAAAGCTGTATCACTAGGTGACGAAACTAAAAATTCTTAAATTTCTTGAAGCTTTTCTTTAAAAATTCCACAATTTTGTTGTTGCTTGTCTTTTGTTCTCCCATGTTCTCTTTCATTAAAGATTTTACCTGTCATGTGCTGTCTAGATTGAGAAGCAAATTAATGTTCATCTACATACAGTACTCGTCAAAGCAGAATAACAGTTCTATCAGCAGAAGACAAAAGCTTTGTATCACTACAACAGAATTATGTATTATTTAGTGGCTATTAATTCCATTATTCATTTTTGTTTCTTGCATCCAATTTACAGATATGCAGCCGCAAATCTTTCTGGAAAGGCTATACAAGCATTCCAAATTATGGAGAAGTTCAGCCTGTCTCCTGATCAGAGAGCATTCTTCACATTTCTGAATATTCTTTGTAAGCACGGGAACATTGAAGAGGCTGAAGAATTTATGTTCCTCAACAGAAAGCTCTTCCCTCTCGAAACAGAGGGCTTTAACATAATTCTGAATGGATGGTGTAATATAGCTGTTGATATATTTGAAGCCAAGAGGGTTTGGAGAGAAATGTCAAAATGCTGTATTTTACCAAATGGCACTTCTTATTCACACATGATTTCCTGCTTCTCAAAAGTTGGCAACCTGTTTGACTCACTCAGACTGTTTGATGAAATGAAGAAAAGGGGTTTTGTCCCTGGCACTGGGGCATACAATTCTTTGACATATATTCTAGCATGTGAAAACTGCTTGAAGGAAGCTCTCACCATTGTAGACAAGATGAAAGAAGCTGGTTTGCGTCCTGATTCAATGACGTACAACTCTATGATACGTCCACTTTGTGAAGCAAAAAAGTTAGAGGAGGCAAGAAAGATACTGTCTATGATGATTGACGATAATGTTAGCCCAACTGTGGATACATACCATGCATTTCTTCAATGTGCTAGTTTAGAAGGAGCTCTTGAAGTTCTAAATCATATGCAAAAAGCTAGACTTGGCCCAAACAGAGATACCTTTGTTCTAATTCTGAGGAAGTTCTTTGATTTGAGGCAACCTGAAAGTGCTTTGACGGTATGGCTAGAAACGGAGCAGTATGATATTGAGCCTGATTCAGCACATTATGCCATCTTGGTGGAAGGCTTAGTAAAATGTGGATTGTTGGCTAAGGCTAGAGAATTCTACACTGAGATGAGGACTAAAGGAATTGATAATGACCCAAAGCTTGAGAAACTCTTAAAAGACCCTGTTGGAGGGGATGGTGGTCAAGGAGGGAAGATGGAATGCAAGGAAGCTGGAGGGTTTTTTATGGGTGGCATTAGTGAGATTAAAAGAAAAAGATACCATAAGAGTACGAGCAAGGAGGGAAGGAGTGGAACTTAAAATTCTTCGTGAAATGATTGTCCTTGACTACTTTCAATGCCATATTAGTATGCAGCTCATTGACTTCTTGTGCGCTCTTTATAGCATCTGTTCTGGATATTTTTCGTCCTCTCATATAGTAGTGTGAAATAATCTGTCGAGTTGAATGCCAGTGCCCAGGAATCGTGGTTTTATGACACCTGACTCGTGCTACCTTTAAAAACAGTGTCCTTGAAGGTGGCTTTCTAACATTTTGGAAGTCTTAAAATCCAATGAGCCAATCGGGCAGATTTTCATATAGAAGTCACTCTGAGATGATTGGCAGCTTACTTCCTGCTGAATGGAAACATTAACAATTGAGATATATGAGCCTTCACTTGATGAAACTCCACGTTCAAGGTAGGAGTTGCTGACAGCCATTTCTTGATTCTGAGAGAGACATCTGCTCCAGGTTTTGTTTACTGGAGGATCTTGAATTTGAAAAGCACTGACTGTCAGGTGATTTTAATGGGCTTTGGTATCAATAGGCCGGTAGTTCAAGAATATCTGGTATCAAAGAGGAGTATTCTGGTTCTTTGACTGTTTTAGTTCTAATGTTCTCCATGTCACGCGACAGCTTCTTTGTTGTGCCATTTTCACAGGAAGAGAGGGTGAGAAAATCAAGAATGACTCTCTGTACTAGTAAGTTCAATCTCTAGGCTGAGCATTTGCATATGCAAATCTGGTAATCAACCAATTTCATCGTTCTTGTACAGGCAGCACGACTGCAACTGAAGTATACATGTAAGTTCCTTCTATGATCTCCTTTACGGGGATAATACATGGTCAAGGTAATACTTACTGAAGGACATTTCTTTACTGAAGATTTATTGGTTGCTTAATATGATTTAAGATTATTCCTGACTTCTTTTTCATTAGCTACTGTCGTTGGTGGGTTCGGGTTTTAGATGTTGGTGAAAAATGATGCGCTCTCCTTTAGTCAAATGACATCTTTTGGTCCTTATTAGAGATGAGGCTAGTGATGCGTCCGACAACAAATTACAATCACTTAATACTATTACCGAAAAGAACAAAAGTGAAACCTCTTCAGAAGATGTATAATGTAGCAGGGACGTGGAGAACCGAGAAAGCATATTTAGCTTTACCTCATCCCTAAAGCACAATTCTTGAACTAGGTTTAATGAGTTAAAGGGAAATTTGTAGCCTTCATGCTTAGGCACTAAGAGTCCATTGTGGGGGGTCCTTTTGGGGGATCCAAGGAAGATAGCAGTGCTTAAGCATTAAAGTCAGAATAACGACACAGTAAACTAAAATGATCTGAGGCATCACTTATCAGGCATATATGATTTTGTGATCAATCTATTATTATTCAGATGATGTGCCAATAAGTGATAACAAGATGAGGATATCAAGAAGAAAGGAGTATTTATACACTTGACAACCCAGTTAATGACTTTTACAAAACTAACCTGTCCTTGAAGTGTGAAAAATGAACATATTTCGCCTGCTGAACAAGATTCCTTGTGTTGGGGGACCTTGGATTTCTAACATGTAATATTAAGATTTAGAATTTCAGACGGATCAACATCACTTCATATTCTTGCTAATACGAGTCTTTGATGAGTATTCTTTATTAGAACAAAGAAAGTGCTGTCGAGACTCGATACCAGAATCCATAGCTTTAGCCTTCTCGAACTTTGTTGGATCCTTTTATATACTGGCAGGTACTTTATTGGATCCTTTTTTTAAACTAACAGTTAGTATTTGTCTATGATTGATGAGTATCTTTAAATTTGTCCTGAAAAAGTAGCTTTGTTTGGTATGGTACTAGTAGAGAACAGTGCTCAAGACGGTCAAGAAAGTGTCACCACTCCAAAAACCAAAAGAACCCAAGTGGTCCATTTCCAACCAACCAACAAGGCCACCAATTATGAGGTCCCTTATCGTCCTCCTCCTCACCCTCCTTGCTGCTGCCGCCGTCACTACCGTCTCCGCAACCGACCACATTGTCGGTGCAAATAAAGGCTGGAATCCTGGCATCAACTACACCCTCTGGGCCAACAATCAAACCTTTTACGTTGGTGACCTCATCTGTACGTATATGCAATGAAACTTAACGATTCCTGTTCTTTCTTTTCGTAGTACTAGTAACATTCTACGGTTTCTTCTGGATATTGTACAGCATTTAGGTACCAGAAAACACAATACAATGTGTTTGAAGTGAACCAGACTGGCTATGATAACTGTACGACGGACGGTGCAGTGGGGAACTGGAGCAGCGGGAAGGACTTTATACTGCTTAACAAAGCTAAAAGGTACTACTTCATCTGTGGAAACGGTGGCTGCTTTAGTGGGATGAAGGTTTCGGTTGTTGTCCACCCGCTTCCATCTCCGCCTCGCTCTGCACTTAGCGGTAAGCATGAATCCGCCAAGGCTGCTGCAACGGTGGCGCGTGGAGTTGGATCGGTGATAATGGTGGGCCTACTCTGGTTCATATGGGCTGGATGTGGCTGGATCTAGTTGTCACGTTTGTTGTTTTCTCTATATATATGTATTTTGTTTTTTTAATCACTTGCAGGCCTGGGCTTTTCTGGCTTTCTATTTTTGTTTTCGGAATTGGGAATTCTTTTTGGGCCTTGCTATCAATTAGTGTGTTTTAAATTCATTCTAAACCAATTGTCTAATTATTCTGGTTTCTACCTTCGTTTTCTTTTTCTTTGTTTTTTTTTTTGTTCATTAATGGCAAAGCATTTTTCTGCAAGCTGTTGAGCGGCCGATCAATAAATATGTGTTGTGTCCAAACCAGGCCCTTTAATGGGCTCAACTAACATTTCTGGCCTGATCTTGACAGGCCTCATACCCAATAATTCCAAAAGTTATTGAATTTTATTCTTTTTTTTTTTTACCTCACTGGATAACTATAAATTTTGAAAAAAAAAAAGGATTTACTTGATTTGTATTATGGTAGGATGGTTGCTCAATTTGTTACAAGTATTTTTAATTTGATATACATCTTTTATTTTTTATTGGAATTTTTATATAATTATTTTTTTTTTTAAAAAAAATCATACTAACTCAACGACTTAAACAGGGTAGGGTGTCGTAAAATTTCCTCCACATGGCGATCAATAGTTGGATTGGAATCTTGATAATAGGAGGGAGAGGAAGCCCTATCGCTGTAACTGGGGCAATGTCTTAAATAGATTTTAAATATTCATTTATTTATTTTTACTTTTATCAAGTAGATGAATAATTAAAGAGATTATAGGTAGGATTTATATTAGTGGAGTTTATCACCCAAATCAAGTAAATAAATATTTTACTTTTATCGCACTATCTTTGTTAATTTAAAAAAAAAATAGTAATAGGACCTATGTGTTAATGATATATATATATATATATATATATATATATATATATATATATATAAAATTAAAAATTTTGGCGTACAAGAAATATATATTTAAATCCATTTAATTAGTTGAATTTAAATAGACATTTATTTATATTTATTAACTTAATTTTTATCATCCATATCAATTTATTAATAGCTGGCATTGGTGTGTGTATATATATATATATGTGTGTGTGTGTGTGTGTAGTTGCAGTGTGTAAATGATTTGAATAGTTATGTTAAAATACAAATCCTTGTTACTTGTTAGAGAAAGTAGGCTACTTAAAGTAGGAAAAAACTAGGCAGAAATAGACTCCCTCAAGTGAGAGAGTCAAATTAGTCAATCCTCAAATAAGACCTTCTTGAGTGAATGGAATCTTAAACATTATTGTCTTCCTTTTAAGTATATTATATTTGGGGTCTTTGTCCACAAGAAACACATATTAGGACAACATAATTTACAGTTTGATTCCTCAAAAAATATACTAGATCTAATTTGAAAGCACATTTTTATAAAGTATAAAATTAAGTGTGATATCCTAATCTCACATGGAATTAGGACGAGAATGGTGTATGGTATATAAAGATGAGTTTAAGTACCCATTGTCAACTATTTGGCCTCCATCTTCGCCCAACTTAGGCCCATCCTAATCAGGGATACTTAGCAAAAAGAATTTCAACGATATTTTCTAATATCAAAATCCACATTTAAAAATATTATTAAAGATTTTCAAAATAGAAAATAAATAACTAGAAAATTAAAATGTCAACATGAATATGCCTGTGAGAAATGTTATAAAAGTCTGAAATTCATTGACATTCTTGTGGATTGAGATATCTAGAATTAGTTTAAATTTGTGCCAATTACTAATGATTATCTAATAGTTAATGCACATTACAATATCTTCAATATACTTATTATAATATATTTGGTATATCAAATAATATATAATACTATATTATAACGTATTAAAGACATTACAAAATAAACAATTTTAAACATCATTAGCTGTTGCTCTTCCAACAGCTTTGCCCCAAAATGAATTAGTTTACACGAGTTGGAAGTTTAAATGGTCTAAAAATTCTTAAATCATTCATGGAAAAGAATAAGACACTTGACCAAATCACTTATCACATGACTACTGATGCATTGTATGAGAAAATGACATGTGTGGTTCATAGGCTTCCACTCTATGTGATAAATTAATTCCTTTCCCAAATGATGAAGCAATTGTCTACCTATAAGTTTCTGTTAAGAATTACTGAAGTTAAACAGTACATTCTCTTTTTTCTTTTTTGACTTTCTTTAGGCGTCCATCGTGAGTAGTTTGGATGACCACCTTACATGCATTAGATTATGAAGACTTAGTTTTTGAATTTGTTTTAGGTGAGTGTTTAAGGAGGGGAAAGAGGTTTCATTGTAACTTAGAACCATCCCTTTGAAGAAATTCTGCCATATAGATTAAGAAAAATGCATCAAATGGCTTTTCAGTTTCTTTCAGGTGGGTATTTTCTGGGGTGAAGGGGTTTTATTGTAGTCTAAATGACCTGTTTGCATGCGTTAAACCATAGAGATTCAAAATATTCTGCTACTAGTATAAGTTTCAAAGAAATTGAACTAGGGAAAGGAAGGGGGGTGTGGCAAAGGGGAGGCCTCATAACACTAATAAAGAAGGAAGAAGTGGACCAAACAGCTTTTATTGGAGCAGGAAAAAGTGGATAAGGCTGCTGGCATCCTAGGAACATATACTTGAACCCGTTTACACGAAAACAACTTTCTATAGCCTTTGGCTAGCGGATGATGTGATTCGGAACCATAAACTCTCCGTGGAGTTTTGCAACACTCTTGGTCGTGGGCAGTAAAACTGATTATTTACAGTAATTTTGCATGTGAGTTGCATTGATTTTGCAGACACAAAGAGAAACACCATAAACAAGCGGCAACTTTTACTTTAATCAAGTCTACATTACAACGTCTGTGTTCACCTTTTCTGCCTCGTGTGCTGCAAGAATCATCAGTTCTTGATTACTACTGATACGGTCTTCAATAGGATATGATTTTACCGTGTTCCTTGTTCAAATTTAGTGGGATCAGGGATGGGATGATGAGTTGAAACCAGAGAAGCATGAAATTGACAAGGAAAGAATAGAAAAATCAGTAAGTTGAAGTCCAGGAATCTACAAATGCCAATCCAACAACATTTTTGTACATGTCGTGGTTATCACAGACTCATACTTTTTTCCCTCAAGATCCAGCTGCAATACTAAGTGTCCGATGAAAATAAAAGAAATGGTAATACCCTAAGCTAAATATGGAGGGTTGGCAACAATAAGAGCCACAATTGACTTTTGATTCAAGATGCACCATCTAATTTACATACAAAAGAAGAGAACTCATCATACAACAATTTTTTTTATCCAATTAAACAAGCCTTTCTGGAAGATCAGTATATGTCCTCTCTTCTATGTTAATCCAACAAAGAGAAGACCAAAAGGCAGTTTCAAAACCTATTCAGCATTGCTTTTCTGTCTTCTTCTTGATCTGCTGGATAGTTTGGAAGGAGGAGATGGAGAGAACTCAAATGGGAGAAGTGGTAGGTCCATCTCCCCTTTCAAGATCTTTACAATGTCTCCAATGTCTGGTCGCAATTCTGGTACTTTTTGCAAGCAAGCGAGTGCCAAGTTGATACACAAGCTTGCCTGTTCCTTGCTGTATTCATCTTTTAATTTCTCGTCCATGAGTTCTAATACATTCCCAGCATGAGCTAAATGCCTGCACCAACTTATCAAGTTTGCTTTTTCAAGCTTCATTGGTGAAGAAAGAACATGCAATGGCCTTCTACCAGAGACAATCACAAGAATCAAAACTCCAAGACTGTAAATATCAGCTTTCTCCATTAAAAAACCACAACCACCATATTCTGGTGCAACATAGCAGAGAGTCCCTCTCATGCTTGTTGTACTGCTTAATTCTCGGCTGAAAAGATCTCCACTGAACATATCACTACTAAGAGAACGGGCATTCTTCTTCTTCCAACCTTTCCTAAAACTGAACTCTGTATCAGGATCAGTTACATTTTGGCTCTGTTGTCTGACTTTGTTCGTCTTGAAGTAAAAGCGCTTACCCAAGCTGAAATGTGGCACCTTAACGTGATTTTTGAGCATGACATCAAGCTTATTTGCCTTGTTACTCTTTCTGCAGAGTTCATCAAGGTGCTCTTCTTTCCACCATTCTTGCATCTTCCTATGCTTCTTGTTATGCGTTCTCCACCTCCTTGATTCTTCCTTCTCAAGCCCCTTCTTTGCACACTCATATCCAGATTCTTCTAACTGGTTTTCAAATTTATCTTCATTTTTATCTTGCTGCAACGAGTGATCCAAGTCGCTTTTCTGAGGAGAGCATATCTTTTCTTCATCCCAAATTGGATTAGTTGATGGGCAAATTTGGCTCCCTATCCATTCCATTACGTAATCCCTGCTACATAGTTCGCCACTTCCATCCTGTTTCCACCACCAGTCCTTCCCCCATTGTTTTGTGCCAATGGCACTATCATCCCGCACCAAAGCAGCATTCAGATTCAACTCCGCACTATGATCAGCACTATTCAGCTCCTCATCATAATTCAGAAACTTGTTCCAATCTTCTCGACCATTTTCAATAGCTGAAACCTCCTTTCCCTTAGCATTCCTACTCTGAGTATGATTTTCATTTACAGTATGGCAATTGAAATTCAAAGTACCCAAGCTTAAACTTCTTATATTGTGGGATATTTTACTATTTTTCGAAGATGAAGAAGCTTGCAAAGCCAAAGCAAAATCTACCTCATCATGACTCTCCACTGGTGTCCCAATTGCGGGAGTCTCAGTGTCTACAGCTCCTGCACCCAAATTTCCGGGAAGTTCTTGACTTTTCCACAACTCCTGACTCTTCCCCAAGTCTTGACTAAACAAATCAACCCCAAATTCACCCTCAAGCTTGACTCTTGACAACCCAAAATCCGAAAGCTTAGCCTTGTACTCTGAATCTAGCAACACATTACTGGGCTTTACATCCCCATGAATCACGGGTGGATCACATTCAAGGTGCAAAAAGGCCAATGCTTTTGCAATATCAAGGATTATGTCAAACCTTCTAGCCCAGTGCAAACTCATGTTAGACTCAGAAAATAAAGATTCTTGTAAACTACGATTAGGCATGTACTCATAAACAACTAGTCTTCTACTTTTCTCTATGCAGTAACCCAAAAGATTAACAATAAGGGGTGACCTCAATCCACCAAGAATCTGCAGCTCATTCTGGAACTCTCTTTCACTCTGCAAAGAAGTCGCGTCAAGAAGCTTCACAGCCACTAGTTTTCCATCTTTAAGAATTCCTCTGAAGACAGTTCCGGATCCTCCTTTCCCAATGGAATTAGCCTCACTGAAGCCACTGGTGGCTGACTTGAGCTCTTTATAACTGAATTTTTGAAGCTTTACGAGTGGGGTACAGGAATCAAATGGGCTGGTGCGTGAACGATGGATTAAAGAGTACCACAAATAGTACAGAAAATAGAGAATGGCAAATAGAATAATAGCAGAAGCAGTACTTGTGATTATCAGAAAAACCAAACTTGTTCTTGGCTTTGGATTCGATGGAAAGGGCTGCCTTGAAGGCATTCTGCTTCTTCTAGCTCAAAGCTCTGGTTTCTTGGGGTCTAATGGCATGGAGGGGACAAAGGACTTGGCCTTGGAATTTCTTGGGAGTAGGGTCTGCTCTTCTGAGATGATTTTCTGGGTTCAAGGATGGTTTCTGTTATACATTGCTTTACAGTTGGATAATCTTGTATAGATTACACAATAATACTGTAATATGATTTGCTATAATAAACACATGTAACGCCAGTATATACTGCTAAGTCCTGTGTAGCAATATTTTGAATTTTCTTGTTAAAAATATAATAAGCTGAGTTGAAGATTGGCATGGCGGGGGTCCCAAGGAGCTTTTGACTAAAGGGAAAGGCTTTTTTATTTTTCAGGTTTCGGAGGGCAAAAGGAGAAGGGGGCAGGGTAGGGGAGCGAGGAAGGATTACAGTGGTGGTGTTGGCTTTTGGGCACTTGGGAACTTCTCAGTTGATTTCTTTACAGGAAAAGTAAGGACCCACGCGCTTCGTTGCCCAATGCTCAATCGCAGTCGTCTCAGTGGTTTCTATGACTTGGCCAATTCCCAGCTTTCACTGGAACCATAGGGGACCGTGGACTCGAGCTACGTATGACAGACGGCCACTGCCCCTGCCGGGGAATAAATAACTAGTTCTAGAATTCAAGCTACTCACTGCTCGTGTTGCAATCCACCTTCCCTGTTAACCTTGCCCGCCAGATAACTTTGTATCTTTATTTCTTCTGTGCGAATATTATTGTAATGATAGTCGAATAGTTATAGTGCAAGTAATTTTATTTTTATTTTTCCGTGATCATGATAAACTAATAGCCTTGAGAGTCTTGAACATTGTTTGTTAGAATATATAGATGTTTCGAGAGAATATAATAAGGAAATAAGAATTTTTGAAGCGTATATAACATTTTTTTAAAGTGTTATTTATTTTTATTATACTAATTATTTGTTAAATAGTTAAAGTACATTACATACAATAAGAATTTTCAAGAAATAAAATAAAAAATATTCTAATTTTTTAAAAGAATGGTCAATAATAATATATATATATGTATATATAATTTAAAAAGAGATGTACTATTTATAAGAAAAATATATTTTCACTAATAATTAGTCATGTTTCTACAATTCATAACTTTTCACTACTATTTATACACTTTTTTTATTCAAAATAAATAATATTTCTTATGAAAAGATCTAAAATAAAATTTAGAAAATAAAAATTATAAAAAATATGAAATTTTGTCGCTTTTGACATTTTATTTTACAAGCTATTTATTAATCCAATCCTAACAAAATGGGGTGTGGAATGGTTCAATGCGATTATGGGGTCAAGATTTTGATTTTTTCTTCTTTGGGGACTTTGATGTGTTTTTTCATTTACTTTTGTTTAATAATTTTGGGCGATATCAAAGTTAGATAGGGACTCCATTTTGAAGCTAGAAGTGAAAGGAGAGAGGTTGTAGCAAGAAGGGTACAAAAGACTTTGTGCTTTTTCATTATGGTACCAAATTAGTCATCATTAAAGCTTACAAAATCTACACTCTCCTACACCCAAAATTCAAAATTTTAGGAGCCTCACATAATTATCCTTTGAAAAATGTAAGGTAGTATGATACGCCAATCTCATATGGGATTGGGATGAGAAGTGTGAATAGTATATAAGGATGAGTTTAAGTATCCATTGTCAACTTAATATATCTATTTTGACCTAGTGAAGACGGCGGCCAAGTAGTTGACCGTGGATGCAGTCAGGCCCATAGTCGAGCCCTCGGGTTCGCGAGCACGAGATGTGACATTTGGCATCATATACCGTGCGCAATGAAATCCATCTCTAGAATCTCATACCGTTTAGTTAAAGTATGAGCCTAGCAAAGATACTTGAGCCTAAAGGAATGGTGAGTGTATGAATGGTATATAAGGATAGGCTTAAGTATTCATTATCAACTTAGGAGTATGAGCCCAACAAAGACAGTTGGGCCTAAAGGAAGGGTGAGTGTATGAATGGTATATAAAGATATGCCTAAGTATCTATTATCAACTTGGGATATCCATTTTGACCCAACGAAGACGACAGACAAGTAGTTAACCGTGGGTGCTGTCAGACGCGCTCCCAAATCTACAGGCACGGAGCGTGACAAATAGTCAATTTGGGATATCTATTTGGCCCAACGAAGACGACATACAAGTAGTTAACCGTGGGATCTGTCAAACTCATAGTCGCGCTCCTAAATCCACGGGCACGGAACGTGACAAATAGTCTATTTCATCCATAAGCACATAAAAAAAGAATACCATTTCTTTTGTCAATCATATTAAACAACTATACAAGTATAATCAATTGAACTTTTTAATAAGAAAAGATAGTTACATGCAATTTTCTAGACTTCATGATAGATTAAACTCAAGTTTTTAATTCGATAAAATAGAAATATTAACTTTTTTTTCCTTGTGTAAAATTATTAATTATTCGTATTATAAAACTATTATTTTTTTCATTATATACCAATTACATATCACAGTTTTATAATCGTGCCACTTTATTTTGATGAAGAAAAAGTACTAAAATGCTTGGATGCCATGGTTAATCAAAATTTAGTTTCATCCAATACCTTAACAAAAATACAATGTTGACATGCTAATTCCTTGGACAAATCCAGAAAAGAGTGTCTCAATAGCAAAAATTAATGTATTCACATGGTGAGATAGCCTACAAGGGCAACGGAATGATGGAGATATTTTGTCTCCTTTGATCATTGTCCACTATATGCCTTATGGCAGCTTGTGTCCATGTGATAGCTACCCTCCTTATACATTCCTCTTCTTCATCTTTGAATTACTAAAATATGGTTTCATGCCCATGCTGCTAAACAAAAGAATTTGTTAGGTAAGAAAGAATGTGCATCACTACCAAAGAAATTCATGTTTCCCTCTTTATATTTACCATCATAACTAGTATTTTTGGTGCTCCATTTTTTTAAGGAAAAAAATTTTAAAATAATCAGCGTCAAAATTGAGTTTGATTCGAAAAAAACTTATATTGTGATGAACGCTGATATAGTATAAAAGCTAAAATTAGTATTGAAAAGATACTATATAAGAATTTTCTCGATAAATATATATTAATATGATGTAATTTGTAATATAAAAAATTAAAATTTAATATGTGAAATATAAAAATGAACCATAAATAACAACTTCTTCTTATAATTATGATGAGGGGAGGGGTTTTTATTAAATACTCCATCCGTTCTATAATATAAGTCGTTTGACTTAATTTCACACATATTAAGATTTTTAAAAACAAAATGACTTTATATTTTTTCTTCCTAAAACACCCCTATTTAAATGTCCTTGAAAATAAGAGGGGAGAGAAAAAGAGGGAAAGAAAACAATAAATAAGGACAAAAATATAAAAGTAACTTTAAAATCTTCTTGAAAAATTTCCAACAATTTATAATTTGGAACAGCAAAATTAATCTCTAACGACTTATATTATGGGACGAAAGGAGTAATATTTTATCACAAGCATATTTTCATAACTTCTGTCTTGTATTTTATAAAAAATATAAATCGTAAAATGTGTAACGAAGAATCAAAAATCGAATTCATAACTTTACGAAATACTACTATCTATAAACTAATCTTTTATTACGGTGATATATATTTCGAAGACTTGAGGACTTTTTTTTCTGTTTATGGCAAAGAAGCATGGGGTTAATAGTACAGTGAAAACGCAAGGTCCTTGGGTGCCCCTCCAATCCGAATCTTTTGAGTAGTGATGGTGACAATGCAGCATAGCACAAATGGCATTTTTCAGTTTCCACTACACATTTTTTTGTAGAGGCAAATTGTTGACAAGTGTAAAGGAGCTTTTGTCACTTTTCTTCAAATGGTTCAAAGAAGAAATTGAAGTTTATGGATCAAAACTCAAAAGCATTTGCTTTGTTTTGTTTTGATGGTAGCATACAAGGAACATGCTCTCCTTTTTGTAGGACCATTACTTTCCACCACCAACAAATTTACAATTAAATCTTAAGGAGCTGTAATTTAAATTATTTTACAAATTAATACCCGTGATTTTTAAAATGTGTATAACTTGATAGGTTTAGTTACAGGTGCAGATTTGCACTTTAGTTTTAAAAAAGGGGGAAAAAAGAGATACCTTGGATTAAGTTATTGATCTTTTATCATCCCAAAGCTTCCAAAAACTGGAAAAAAAAAAAAAAAAAAACTTCTCCAAAGCTTTCCTTTTGATTTAACTTTTGGGTGTTAAATCAATGTCCAGTTTTATTTATCAAAAGATGTACTCCATTATAATTAGTATTCTCATCTTTATGCCTTTATTTGGCCTTTGTGCAACTTTATTTATTAAAAAGGCTTCTTTTACCCTAATGTCAATTATGCCCTTTTTACCATATTACTGTGTAATTATTTTGACTAAACTGAACCGTTAAACCATGCATGACGTTTAATTTTCATGCATGTTGACCCTATCCGAGAAGAATATTGGTGGCTCTTAGAAAAATAGTCACAGCTGGTCAGTTGACGCACTTTGTCTTTATTTAGTTTGTTAATTTTCTGAAATACAATTCAATTAGTTATAACACTCTTAATATTTGTATTGTGAGTGGATAATCGCAAAATCAAATACTCATTCGATTATCTTTGCGATTGAGTCGAAACTGACCAAGACACATTCTAAATTTACTTAATCTGTCAGAGTTATAAGATTAATCAACAAATCTATTTATAAGGAAGCGTTATACCAAGAATATTGATTGATGGCTCTTAGAAATAGAAACTGGGAAATCTCCTATGATACTACCTCTATTAGTACAAATGGAAAAAAGAGCTGGAACACAATTGTATAATTTTTAATTTAATGTATATCCAACTTTAAAAAAAGCACTCGATAAATTTCTTTTAATATACCAGCCCACGATATAAATCCAGTAAAATAACTATTTTTTTAATATAAAAATATTATTAACCAATTGAATTATTAAATTATACAATAACTTATAGAAGTTAAAAAGTTATCTCTGTGTGCTTTTTTTATAATAGTTTTAGTAAATGACGGAACTAGAAATTTGGAATTGAAAGAGTAAATTATATAAAAAATATATATTAAATAATTTTTTAAAATTTTTAAGGATAAAAGGTAAAATTTTTAATTTTTTTTTCAAAAGAAGAACAAAAATTAAAAAAAAAAAAATTGTTCTGTCTCCGTCTCTAGTTTTTGAAAATGGCAAATTGGGTCTTGTCTACTGAGGCCTTTAATTGAATTGTGGTCTATGCTAGACCGAGAATGTTGACTCCCAATAGCAAGTCTTTGGGCCCAGATTTTTTTTTTCTTTTTTCTTTTAAAGATGCGGAATGAGAAAATGAAAATAAAACAATTATTCATATTTGTTAAGGTTTATATTTTAATCAATTGAGATAATATTATTTTGTTATCACCAAATTTTACGGTGTAAGATGACCTTTATTACTTTTTTTAAAAGAAAATATAATTATTTTTAATTATTGGTTGATAAAAATGGGAAAGTTAATTTATTTAAGTACTTTTCATTGTTATTATTAATTTATTATTTAATTATTATAAAATATATGAATTGGAATTTTTATAAATTTTAATTTTCCTGTTGCTGTGGAGTATATAAATAGCGTAAATTTCCCCTTTTTTTTTTAAAAGAAAAAAGTTCGGTGGTTTCTTAACCGCTTTTAACGGTAAATATGCCACTGCAACAGTTGCACCGCAATTCCTCTTCGCGCGCATTTCTTCCGACAATGGCATGTGACCCTTCTCTCTCATCTTCTTTCTCCTCAACCTTTGATTAGCAAATACAAGATTTCAAGACATTTCCTTTTCTCAGATGATTCCTGTAAGTTAACATTTCTTAGCCTTTCTTTGATTTTCCCCAACCTAAATGTGGTTCACATCTTATTCATTCTTGAATATCTGATGTTGTTTACAAATTGATTCGGGATTTGCTGCAATGTGCCCTTTTACGTGTTTGATTAAAGGCCTTCAAGGATTTTTCATAAGGGAAGTTTTTCCGTAATGAAACTTCAATTGGAGCCGATACTTTTTATTAAGAGGAATTTCTGTGTTTTATTTGGTTAGTTTTCTAAAATGTTTGGTAAAGTCAAGTCCCAGTTTATAGATGGCAAGAAAGAGAAATTTGTAAGGTAGGATAAGGAATGTAAATGGATGATTGTGTTGTTTTTGTTGCTATTTTCTTCTCAAATTCTTCATTAATGTGATTATTATGTTCATTGGTTTCTATCAGGTCTTATATACTGCTTAAATTTAATTTTACTGATCTTTCTTGATGTTTAAGTCTAGCTGTCGGGCCATCAGCATGGATTCCTTGATGTGTAATAGGATCATTTTATGTTTTAGAAGCTAGCTTATGCTATGGAAATTCTCTTGGTCTTGACTTAGGGAATGTTGCAGGCTCATTTTCATTATGAGTTTTGGATTGCCCGAGTCATCTTATTTAATATGTAGTTTCTTATCTATGTGCCTAGTTTAGTAACTTCACTAAATAATATTATTTTTACTTCTTTGTGCTGTAGGTTGAATGATTCGGACTCTAGATCATCTAAATCTGATATGTCTGGATTAACTAGACCGGCTTTTGGTGTAGAGGGGCTAGCTCCTTCTGGTCGTCCCCAAAATACTACTCCATCACATTCACTTAAATTAGGGGTGAAAAGAGGATCTGAAGGTATAATGACATTTGGGCGATCATTAAGATCTGGAGTCACCCGTGCAGTGTTCCCAGAAGATCTTAAAGTTTCTAACAGGAAAATATTTGATCCCCAAGACAAGACTCTCTTGTTGTGGAATAGGCTTTTGGTCATTTCATGTATCCTTGCTGTTTCAGTGGACCCTTTGTTTCTTTATCTTCCTGTTTTCCAGCCTGAAGGGATGTGCCTGCACATTGATGAAAGTTTAGCATACACAACTACAACTTTGCGGACAGTAATTGATGCCTTCTACCTCGTTCGCATGGTTCTCCAGTTCCGGACAGCTTATATTGCACCATCATCTCGAGTGTTTGGGAGAGGTGAACTTGTGATAGATCCTAAAAAGATAGCAACAAGATACATACATCGGTATTTCAGTGTGGATTTTCTTTCTGTGTTACCTTTACCACAGGTCTAAAATATATCTTATTTTTATTTAATGGAAAATAGAATCATATGTATATGCCTATTGTTTTGTCGATGCATGATATTAGGTATTCTTGATACATGATTAAGCCATTGGGATTGAATGATTCATAATATCAGGAACTTACATTTTATTTGTTTTATTTCTTTTGATTCCTGTCCAATGCAGATTGCAGTCTGGAGATTTCTTCATAGAGAGCTTGGCACTGATGTCTTGAATACGAAACGAGAATTGGTGATTATTGTATTTCTTCAATATATTCCAAGATTTGTGCGGATTCTACCACTAATTTCAGACCTTAAAAAAACTGCTGGGGTCTTTGCGGAAACTGCTTGGGCAGGTGCCGCATACTATTTGTTATGGTTTGTGCTCGCTAGCCATGTAAGTACCTCTACAATATTGCTTGCTAGAATAAGTATCTATCTCTATTATCAAGTTTTAGGGAGGAATGTGTTGGGAAATAAACCGAAAGAGCGCAAAATACCAGGCTCCACCCAAGTCACAATTATATCAAAGATCAAAAACTATTTCCCATGTGCCAATAAAAAAAAATAGGAATTAACCAAAGATACCACCTAAGTAACGCCACGCCGATAAAAGAAAGCACCAAAGTAAACATACGAGACACAAGATTTTTAACGTGAAAAACCCAATATGGGAAAAACCACGGGACCTAATCCAGTAAAACTTCCACTATCAACAATAATGGGCAATACAAAGTCTTCTCTAGATAACACTTGAGGCACACCAAAAATATATCAATATCTTCTCTCAAAGCTACAACTAAATAAGAATTGAGTTTGGAAGGATGTTACCAAAATCGAAATCTAAACTGTTAGATTTGTAGTTCTTGTTGAAAGGATCACGTAGAACCAAATTTCGTCTCAATCGGATTCCGAATGACCATCCAAATTGAGGATCAAAGCTTGAAGAAACTCTTGCAGTTTTCTTCCTTGCTGTTCGCCTTCCTCTCAACGAAATTACGCCAGAAAATTGCCGTCATCTATACTTGTTGATTTTTGTTATGTTATTACTTTGTTTATGGGCTTTTATTTGTTTTGTTTTATTTATCCATCAAATGGGCTGGATATATTAAGCCCAACAGAATGCTACTTTTTCATTTTTCTAAAATTTTGTTTTCTATTAAGTTAGCTACTTAGTCTGGAGCAATGTTCTTTGGACTGGATCGGTCGGACCAAGAACCGGTCCCCAAACCGATCTGGTACATCCTTTTGAATCGAAAATTTTAAAAATCGACGTATTTTGTTCAAATCGGTTTGGACTGATCGGTCCAACCAATTGAACCGGTATTTCTTTCTTTCTTTTTTTACCTCTTAAATAAGATAATATATTCATAGGAAAAAATAAGCTATACAAATGGAATAAATAATTTATAATAATAGAAAAAATATCATATTTTCTTCTAATTTCGTTATTTATGTATTTATATACTTGAATTACACTATATTATTGATCAATTTTATTCTTAAAAATATTATATTTTTAATTTTTGAAATTAATAATATTACCAACTCAATTACGATTTAATTGCGGTTGGACCATTAAACCGTAAACTAATAAATTTTCTGATTCGATATTCGATCCGATTCTAAAAACAATGGTTTGGAGTATCTGAAACAGAGTCCTGGCATTTGGTACAATGACAATTAACTGGTCTCACTCAAAATGTGGTCTTCTTATTGCAATGACATCAAAATTACTGTACTATTGTCACCGAGAAAGAAAATAAAATATTGAGTGATATTGACTCACATTTACCAGGTCAAGTGGCTCTAGTTCTCAGTGAGTCTCCTAGTAGCTCAAAAGAAGCCCCCAAGGAGCATCAGTTAACTTCAGAGGTTTGATTAGAATACTAAACTAATTTACTGCTCTCTCTATGACAGATAGCTGGAGCCTTCTGGTATCTTTTAGCTGTGGAACGCAGGGATACATGTTGGGGAAAAGCATGTAAAGAAAGTGACAAATGCAATCCTAGTTTCCTTTATTGTGCACGCGAGGAAAGTATAGATATTGCCAAATGGAGAAACGTCAGTCGGACTGTTCTTGAAGCAAAATGCTCTGCTGACGATGAAACAGCTCCATTTAATTATGGAATATATGCACAAGCCTTAACATCAGGAATTGTTGAATCTGAAAACTTTGTCTCCAAATTCTTTTATTGCTTATGGTGGGGCTTGCAGAATTTGAGGTTATCTACTGCTTTATTTGCCTTTCATGAAATTTTTTATGGTATGTTCTGTCACTGAAATTTTTTTTCCTCCCCATCTCTTCCCCATCCCAGCGCCTGGTTAGTTTCCCATGCCCTCATCTCAGAACTCATTGTCAATGGCACTGCCTTATATGCGTGTTCATTCATTGGGGTCCTATTAATAATGCACACATTAAGAGAAATCATGTTGTAATAAGTTTTGGTTACAATAGTTGGTAAACAAAGCCAAGAATCACTTATTTTGGTGTTCATTTCGACAGTACACTTGGCCAGGGGCTTGTGACTAGTACTTATCCGGGAGAGGTTCTATTTTCGATAGCAGTAGCCATATTTGGTCTCATCCTATTTGCTCTTCTCATTGGCAACATGCAGGTGCGCTAACAATATTGTTTCTAAGGCCTCTTAGATTTGGCTGTCTGGCTCAACGTGGCAGCAAAAGATTGCTAATCTATTTTACAGAATTATCTTTATAGAAGTTTTTAAAGAGTTCTGTGTTTTTGCATCAGACCTATCTTCAATCGATTACAGTTCGCCTTGAAGAGATGAGAATTAAAAGACGGGATTCTGAGCAATGGATGCACCATAGAGTGCTTCCTCCTGAACTCCGGGAAAGAGTTAGGCGCTATGATCAATACAAATGGATGGAAACTAGAGGGGTTGATGAAGAAAGCCTGGTCCAGAGTCTGCCAAAAGACTTGAGGAGGGATATCAAGCGGCATCTCTGTTTGAATTTGGTCAGAAGAGTAAGTAGTTTACTTTGCTTATCTTTCAGTGACTACTGGGGTAGGGAATTTCCTAAATCTTGAAGTATGATCTCTGTGCATTGCAAATATAACCTACGGTAAGATTTGATATGCAGCTGCTTGTCTTCTGTACTAGCGAACATCTTTCTTGCTGCATGGATTTGTAGATCGATGATTGTATGCTAAAATCATCTTTTTATGTGCTAAAAATTGTATGGTGGATCTTGTAGGTTCCTCTGTTTGCAAATATGGATGATAGATTGGCTGATGCCATTTGCGAGCGACTTAAACCAAGTTTATACACAGAAAACACCTTTGTGCTCCGTGAAGGGGATCCGGTTGATGAGGTGCTGTTTATCATCCGTGGTCGCTTGGAAAGTGTAACCACAGATGGTGGGAGAAGCGGGTTTTTCAACCGAGGTTTCTTGAAAGAAGGTGACTTTTGTGGAGAGGAGCTCCTGACTTGGGCGCTGGATCCTAAATCTGGTTCCAACTTACCACCATCTACTAGGACAGTGAAGGCTTTGACAGAGGTGGAGGCATTTGGTCTAATTGCTGATGAAGTGAAATACATATCCAGTCAGTTCAGGCGAATACACAGTCGCCAAGTTCAGCATACTTTCCGTTTCTACTCCCAGCAGTGGAGAACTTGGGCTGCTAGCTTTATCCAGGCTGCATGGCGTCGCTATTTGCGGAGAAGGTATGCAGAACTTCGTCGCCTTGAAGATGAAGCACCAGAGGAAGACATAGGAAGTGAGGTGATTACTGCCACCTCATCTAGATTTGGAGCAACAATGTTAGCCTCAAGGTTTGCTGCTAATGCTTTACGGGGAGTTCAAAGGATTCGTAGATCCAACTCTAGACCGTCTATTCTGCCGCAAAAGCCTCATGAACCAGACTTTGCTGCTGATAGGGAGGATTGAGGAGTTCCCAATACTGTAGGTTATCTTCTTGTGAATTGAAATTCTCTTGAAGGAAACTGGCTCTAGAAAAATTAGTTTACTCATATTTATGTATTCTATTTTTATTAATGTATTGTGAGAAATGAGATATAGAATATATAAGATGTAACCTCATTTTATTGGAATATAATATTTAGTTGGCCAGAGCACATAACGAGGACAGGAAAAAGCACAACTTAATTACAATTTTTCAGAGCTTCCAATTTAGGAATCCCCTCCCCTCAATTGAAAAGATTTTTGTGTTTGTGAGGCTCAAATTCCAACTAATACAATACAAAACATTTGTGAATCAAGAGAGCTTGCATATGTGCAAGAAATAAGGACCCGGGAGTGGGGATTGTTTCTGAGTATAATCTTGGAGCACGCATCAGTATATGCACGCTGTATAATTCACTTCAAATGTTCAAGATACTCATTGAAACATTATCTTCCCTTTTCGAGCTGCCTCTGTCCTCTTTATGTCTTCTTGTTGCTTCTGCTGCTTCTGTTCAACTACGCCATGCTGATGATAACTCGAGATCAATATTTTCCTCCCACCATGTGACAGTCTGCAGCAGTTCTATTCCAATTAGAAAAGTGCAGTTCAAACAAGAAAATGGAATGGAATTGCATGAAGGAAAAAGTGGACATTCCAAATCCCGAGAGAGGGATCTGAAGTTCTGAACATAAGGAATCTACTGATCTACTGCTAATTCAAAACCTTATAGCCTCTTCGAAGAAATTCAAGTGAGCTTCCTTGTTCCTCTTGCAGGCCCAACACCCTCAACAGCTCTTCTTTGGTCTGACATGCCATACAAATGATGAGTTAGTTTTGCAGTTATTCATAATGTTCACCATTTTAAGGACAGATGAGATGACAAAATATTACTTCACCCAGTGTGAAGCGAGATGCACTCTCTGCAACACATGCAAAAGAACCATCTGTCTGTTTCAGCATCACCTGCCAAGGCCCTGTTAAAGAAAGGTTAGAGGAATAGCAACATTGTCTTGGATATTATCAAGTTCATAGGAAATACTACACATCATGGAAAGCACAAGTACCATACGCAGGATTTAAATCAGATTATGATTGGTCTTTGTTCTATAATGGTGGTACTGATCAAGACATAAATGTAAATTCGTTTACTAAACTTATAGAACAAAGGATGAAAGTACTCAATGCCCTGCAACAAGGAATATTAGAATAAGGCAGAGGTCCCAGAAAAGGATGGATGGATTTGCTTGGAAATACTTCTACTGAAATTCCATCTAGTTTAGACATTATCAAATGAGAGAAACGCGAGATTTATATCATTAACTGTCAAATGGAAATTCATGCTGACATCCCCAGATTAGAACAGATCCTCTAACGCTAGGCACAAAAAAAAAAAAAAAAGAAGAAGAAGAAGAAAGAAAGGAAAAAATGGGAAACGAACAGACCCCCCAAAAAAAGGGAAAAGAACAGAATAAGTGTTATGGGTATCAGCATTACAAGGAAAAGCAGCACAAATAAACACCATAACCCGAACCCCAGCAGCATTATACAAGATGGCCAAAGAACAAATAATAATGCAAGAAAATATTCATCTCACCAGGGTATTGACGGAACAGAGCTCCACCATAATTGACAATATATGGTGCCACTGCAACTGTCTTCCAATCAGAAAACAAGATTTGATGAATAGCATAATGGAGAATAAAATGCTGAAAACTAAGCTAACAAGAATGAAATGTACCTTTGAGTATTCCCTTGTGCGAATGTAAAAAACTGGCATAAATTGAGAAAGGAATCTATAGTGTAAATCTCTGGTTGGAAATCCAAGAAGACCTAGGTCAGCACTGCAGATTGTGATAGATATTTTAGTTAGATGAAAGAAAAATCGAAGATGAAAGAAATATTTATCCAACTAAACATGAAAGTACCGCAATGTGTCAAGTTCCAGATTGAAAAGAAGGGCAGGAGTTGAGTTGGCAAATTTCTCCTGCATTAATTCAAATGAAATAATTGAAGCCTCAATGAACTGAAACAGGAACATGAGATTGACAAGTAGTAACTCGGATTCTGATTTCTTTTCACATCCAACATTTACGGAACAGAGACTATGGAGATTGGAAATGAATACTGAGGGACTTAATATGCCCCTCGATTATTCTACAAAGATCTCAGTATTTCCATGCAGAGATGAGAAATATCTCAAAATACTTATGGACAAGGATAACAAACCATATTACTGCACTACAAGATTATGAAATGCACATGTAAACAAAAAACACCCATCAGTAATTAAATGCACAAGACTCCCATCATCCTTGATTTTTGGAGGAGAAGCAATAGGACAGCCGAATATATCAAGTGCTGTGTAATACAAGAAATGTTTAGAATGTCTTAGAAGATTCCATAACAACTCAAGGCAGAATAGAAAGTAAAGAACAACTAAATGAAAAACAGCAGACCTGTCTTTTAAATTATCACACCCTAGCACAAAGGTGCTACACAACACCTCTTTAATAAAAGGGGCTAGCCCCGGTGTGGCAAGCGCTCGCCACCTTGCGGGGGTAGGGGGGAGGGAACTAGATATGCACACAGCCTTCACCTAACATTTTTGCCAAGAGGCTGTTTCCACGGTGGTTCGAACCCGTGACCTTTGGTCACCTAAGGAGCAACTTAACCGTTGCGCCAAGGCCCGCCCTCACAACCTCTCTTGAATATATGTACTCCCTCTGTCCACAAATAACTAGCCTAATTTCCTTTTTAGTTTATTCAAAAATAACTGTCCACTTTCTAAATGTATGTTGTATTTAATTATTTTTTTTCAATTTTACCCTTAGCACAATTTTTTATCAATTAATTAGTATTACAATTACCCATACTAAAGTTATTTTAACTAACAATGAAACCATGTTATTCTATAAAAATAGTCAAAAGTGTAATTTAATGTGGTGACATGGGTGAAAAGAAGACTCTAAAACAAAGAGTCCAAAATCTGGTAGGAGGAAAAGAAGACTCTAAAATAAAGAATGGGAAGAGAAACACGAAGGACATGGGTGAGAAGAGAGAGACGGATGTAATTATTAGAGTGATGTAATTAAAGGATTGGTGGGATTCAAATTAATGAGGTGAGAAAGATAATAAAAATACTCCAAGGGTATAATGGACATTTTAATTATTTTTACTATAGAATTCCACAATTCCTTAATATGCGTAGTTTTTATAATTAGGCCAGTTATTTGTGGACGGAGGGAGTATTTATTTATCTCTAGATCAAAGAAAGCTCTTTTACTGCTTCAACTTTATAATGGGTAAATGTGAGAAAATGCAGACTAGATGAGAAAGCAAATGAGGAATTATTTCTGTAATATATTCCACGTCTTTTCTGAAAGGCTTTCTTTTACATGCGCTGCTAGTGGTCTGCTTGTTCTTCTGGCCCTTTTCTTTAGGCATCCCAAGATTGTCACAAAGAAAGGCAGTCAAAGTCCAAAAAAGTAACCAATCAAACTTATCTGTGGTAAAAACCTGTTCAAAATATAAAATCTGGGGACAAAGAAATGGTCAAATGAAAATTATAGGAAGCTTACCCTTGGAATTTCGTTTTTTGCATTACAATGATGCAATAGGAAACATAAGAAATGCGAGGAAAATAAATTTAAAAGCAAATGCAGCATACCACATACTTCTCTATCAAAGAGAGATCACGTGTGCTGGAATTTATAAACATATAAATTGATGGTGGCTTATCAGACTTCCAACGATCTGCATTTCAAAGAAATAGCATATCAACATAATATATTCTCAAAATATGTTGTGCTAATGACGATTGTAGGTATATTCTTATGTACAATACTAAAGACTTAAATTCAGGTCTTGTGAAGTGAAGATTTTCTTTTTTTCACAGCACAACCAATAATTTTTCTTCTAAATAATAATGAAATATATTAAGCAAATGAAGCTCTGATATATTAAGCAAACCTTCATTCTCATCCTCAAAATCAAAATCCAAAGTATTCCGAACAGATCTGAGAAATGTGGTTACAGGACCACCAGGAATATCATCCAATGATCTAATGGTTAGACCGTCAATCTGAATGAGTAAGCAAAGGAAAAATTAAAACTTTGGATCCACATGGCATGTCAAAAATTTTGACATGAAGCTCCTTCTATCTTTATAGAATGATCATCAATTGAACTAGTGACAATTAGGTAGTATGTGGTACCCAAAGAAAGAAGCAAAGGAAATAATTTACATAAGATAAATAGAATCATGCATTCATCATAGTGATTTTCTAGGAGTCTATGTTGAATTTGGGGCTTCTCACTTTAACTTCCTTTGTAGATAAAATTCTGGCTAACTACTCTAGCATGGTGAATAGAAATACCTGCTAAAGGAGCACTTTTGTCATGGAAATAGAGGAAATTTTTGTTTCCGTTGCCCTATCCAATATAATAGAAATGACTGTAGAGTGAATTGCTGCACCACCAAATAGTCTACCCTCAACATCAAAAGTATGTTCCAACAACTACTTAAACAGTCAGTTCACCACCTCAATACCCCTCAGAAATATGTGCATATAAATGGAACACATTAAGTTAGACGAAACTCTGGATTGAACAGGTGTATTAGAAAGTAAAAAATAAAATAAAAACTTTAGACTGAAGACCTAAATTGAGACTCTAGTTCCAAATGTCAATACAATCCTTCACATAACACGTCCTTTCTTGCACAAATTTTTCATTGGTATATACAGCATTCAAAGTTGCCAACGAGCCATTCTCTTACCGAGTCAAAGGCAGCTTTAAATAGTTCTGTAGCCCTACGCTTTTCTGGCTTATCAGGAAATACCTACAGGTCAATAAGTCGCAAAAGAGTGAGTTCTTCCTCTTAAGTTTGGGTACGCCCATGCTGATGTATACTAGGAAATTTGAAGACAGGGATCTTCTCAGTTCTTACAATGCAAGCTCTCGTCTCCGTCTTCTCTTGAAGTTTCTTCACAAACGCCAAAATAAGTTGAATGTTGGCATCACTATACTCATCTGATGACCCCTTAACAGATTCAGGAATTGAAGCATAAGCAGTATCTGGTTAATATGTTATGTCAAAATGCAATAACTTGTAAACTGCGATATCAAAGAGAAAAGAAGGAAAAAAATATAAAAAATACAGGAAGTACCTTGTAATCATTCTGACCAAGTACAATGAGAATGAGAGGCAATGAATGTGAATAAAGACCATACATTTAAGGATTTACCTTATAAGAAGAAATGTTGCTAGGCAAGGGACTGATGATAAAGACCGGCGAAGAGGAAAACAAAAGATGAAAATGGTGTCAGGAAAATGAAGATGATTAACAACTTATACACTGTTATAATTCATCATATGTATACCAGAAATGTTACACTACATTTAAAATTGTCTGGCCCTGTAACCAGAGATGCCAATTATGAAATAGGCATTGCTTAAATGTGAACTAAAACCGCAGCAAACAACAAGGCATGAAACGAAAAAATTCGGGAATTTGCCAATGCTTTTAAAGTAGAACTGACAATAAGAAAGAATAAAAGGGGACAGAAAATTACGGGAACTCAATTTCAAGGCGTTTATTGCCATCATTAAGAGCATAAAAGAGAGCATTGGCAGCATCAGCTACAAGAACTTCATAGGATCTAGGCTTATAAACTGATACCCCCAGCTTAGGATCCACCTCATTAGCTGCAGTGACATTTGCTTCTTTCTTGGTGGTGCAGTAAACTGGGCTGATTCTTGAAAATAGTCTTGAAGGAGGAGAATAGGATGAAAAGAGTGGGGAAGTGGAGAAGAGAGAGCAAGAAGGATTGCGAATGAGAGTGAGAGAGGACGAAGGAAAGACGAAAGTAGAAGAGAGTGAGAGTGGTGGCGAGAAGGCCGTGGCAACTGCCATGTCAATGGCGTTGGTTGGTGGTGGAGGGAAAATGTTGGGAATAATAACGGCCTGTGGAAGATGGGTGATAAGGCAGCACCGGCCGCCTGGTATTTTTGGGCACTTTGGGGACGTGGAAAATTAATTGCCCTACAAAAGAAAAAGGATGAACAAATTAGAAAAATAGAATAAGAAAATTATTTTTTTTAGCGATGATACCATAATTTACTTATTATTCATGATATTTTAATTATCCATTTTTCATTACTTTAAAAGTTAAAACTATAATTAGTTAAATTATTAACCAAATAACATAGATGTATGTCTGATTAAGCATTCGAATTGAAAGTTTAATCTAAAGACTTACAACTTCTTTACTAATTCTGATAAAAAAAAATTTAACCGAACTTGTTATAGTATATTTTTTTTTAAGGATGTATTTGGGTAAAGATTGGATTAAAATATGTTTGTTAAAATTTAATACAATATTATTAAATGTAGGGTAAATATGAGGTCTAATTAATGAGAGAGATAAAATATGATGTGTTGTGAGTATATGATAACTCTCGGAAATCGAAAATTATTTAAATTAACATTATTTTAAATTAAAATTTTAGTTTGGATTGAGAAGAGTTTCTTCCTAATTATAATCATATGTCAAAGAATTTGAACGCGGTCCCTCTACACTAGGGGCCAAGTGCTCACTTGTTGACAATGTTGCTCATTAAGGCTATACTTGGATAAAGATTTGATTGGAATTTGTTAAAATTTAATAAAATATTATTAAATGTGAAATAAATATAGAGCCTAAAAATATTATTAAATGTGGGGCTCAATAATTAATGAGAGAGAAAAATATAATGTATTGTGAATATATGACTGCTCTTGGAAAATGAAAATTATTTAAATTAATATTATTTTAAATTGAAATTTTTGTTTAGATTAGGAAGAGTTTCTTGCCAAATACAGCCTAAAGTTTGGTAGCTTTTGTTATCATCTTCACTAAAAATTAAGTTTTCTTTATTAAAATTTTCATAGACATTAAAGCTGTATTTGGAAGGAAATTATTTCCAATCCAAATCAAAACTCTAATTTAAAATAATATTAATTTAAATAATTTTATTTTCTGAAAAATGTTATATACTTAGAATACATCATATTTTTTCTCTCTCATTATTGATTGGACTCTACATTTACATCATATTTAATAATATTTTATTAAATTTTAACAAAATTATCTCAATCAAATCCTTATAACCTAATAATACTTTAAATATTATTTGTGTTTTATTTAATTTTATTTATCTCTTTTGTTATCATGCTAAACACTATACTTTTTAATTCTATAAATAATTTAACTAAACATATTGTAATGTTACTAATAAATTATATTATTTTATGATTCGTCGTATGCAATATCTAAATATACTTATATTATAAATAAAAGATATTCCTTTCATTTCAAAATATTTGTTCATAAATTTTTTTGCACACAAATTAAGGATGTTGAAAATAATATTACAATTTAGATAAAGTTCATATTTTACCCATATTAAAAATATGATAACTATTGGTTAATAAAAATTCTTAAGAAATAAGAAGAAATAAGAGTTTTGGAAAGTTGTACAGTTGACTTAGAATAAATGATGATAAAATAGGAAGAAACTAATCATTAGTTCTAGAAATATGTACATGAATAAAAATTTTGAAACAAAACAAAAAAATTTTATGAACAAGTATTTTGAAATGGAGGGAGTATATAATATTTTTTTGAGTTCTTTGTAATTTATCCCCATTAAGTTATGAGTAGTAGTACTTTAATACCACAAGTTATAAAAAATGCATTAGAGATCCATTGACTAACAGAAATTATAAGATGACGCCATTGACTAACAGAAATTATTTTTGTAATAAAGTGTCTATTTTGCTCATACTAATTATAAGATCTTGACTATCAAATCCTGATTTTATTATCTCACCTTTATAGAAATAAATAATATTTATTTGTGAAAATATCTCTGTAATTTTAGAAGAGAATAAAGTTATAATACTTTTATTTTTAATTAAAAATCATAATATTTTGATTAAAAAACTTTTAATAGGCTCATGTGTCAACTCATAATGTGGGAGCAATTTTGGCGGATGAACAATTTTGGAGGCCTTCAACTTTTACACTTATACCTCTGGAATAAATGATGAGGAATGAACTTCTTGACCATCTGCGAATATCGATAATACCTTGTAATATGGATTATCGCACACCCAACTCTCCCTTAAGATACAGTAATTGTCATAGGAGTAGATATAATAGGAGAAATTATACTAATAATAATCTTAATGTTTCAAAAGATTAGCTTATTTTTTCATCTATTTTATTTATATTATTCCTTCATAATCTGTTTTATTATATCTAAATATAATTTCTCTATTATACTTATAATATTAGAATATATATATATATATAGTATTATTGTACGTAACTATTAAATATTATCAAATTTTAAAATAATTATTTTATTTTAGTTATAATATTTTTATATTATTTTATTAAATTATAAATGGTTTTAAGATGATATGATTTGTATATATAAGGTTTTTGTTGCATTATGTCAGTTTGAGTATTATATTACAAGTGGTTTATGATGTAACACCTCACTTTTCTATGGCGTAATAGGCTTACCTTCATGAAATGTCATCCCATCTAGTTTCCCAAATAAAAGGGTATTTATAACGAACTTATCTTAACACACAACGATTTTTTTTTCAAAATATTTTTATTAATCGTAGAAAAATACATAGATTTGATCTTAGATACAAATATTCAAGTTATAGTAGGTCCAAGACAAAGCGTGAGCTTCTAGGAATCCACCATGCCTCTGATTCCTAAAACTTTTCAAAGAGAAAATAGCATACGTGTAAACACAAGGCTCAGTGAGTCCCGTATATGCTGATATTTTTTCATTGTAAATAACTCATGAAGAGTAATCTCTAACTTAGACAAGTTAGTTCAGAAATTTTCATGTGAAAACAATTTAAATCCGGTATTCATGAATTCAAAGTAAAAACAAATTGATTCAAGTATTCAGGATGTAGAGAGTAATTGTACTACATATTCAGGTATTCAAGTGTTCGAGTATTCAAGTGTTCAAGTATTGTTAGTGCTTATACCAAGTATTGTCAGTGCTTAGTATTCAACTCAATACATACGCTAAGCATTTTTTTTTTCAATAACGGTGGGAATTTAGACCCCTACCAATTTATTAATAAATAAATAGTTATATGGCTAAAAACCTCCAACTAGATTGGGCAGACGATTTTCTTACAATCCTTAGAGTAGGAACACCCCTACTGTCTAGGTTACAAAGCCCTTGAACACGCTTTGGTAGGTGAAAGAAATGAGAAAAATGATGGTTAAAACCAGCAGCACAAGCTAGATTGGCTAAGGCATCAGCCACTTGGTTAGCCTCTCTGTATATATGCCTAAATTCAATGGAGCGAAAAGATCTGCTTAACCATTGGACATGACGTTGAAGATGGTGAAGAGTTCCAGTCGTCTCCATAGATGAGGTGAGGCACTGTAAAGTAGTAACTGAATCAGATTGGAGTAGAATATTAAGAAATCCATGTTTTCGGGCTATTCTCAGACCTTCACAAATAGCTAAAAGCTCTGCTTTCTTATAGTCTCCCAATCCTGTATGTCTAGCAAATGCCATCAGAAAATCTCCCTTATTGCTCCTAAAGATACCTCCCATGCCTGAAAGACCTGAACCCTTGGCTACCCCATCAACAGTGACCACAATAGCTACATTAGAAGCAGACCAATAAACTGGAATAGGGTGAATTTGCGACCTTGGGGCGATGCTGCTGTGGAACCCATGCAATGGGAAGCTTGGCTAAGCGGAAAAGCTGCTGAGGAGAGCTTTCTGAAATACATAATATTATCTCTCAAATGAGCTGAAGAAATAGAACAAGAATCATACCTAGCCTTGTTCCTCTCCTTCCAAACTTCCCATAAGAAAGCAGACATAAGTAAGTGAGCAAAAGGCCTACATCGCTGGGGAACCATCCACTACAAATGCCAAAAAACACTAAAAGAAGAGGGAGCTGAGAAAGAAAGACCGCCCCATACAGAGGGAAGGATGGAAGACCATAAGCCTTTAACAACCCCACAATCAACAAAAACATGCCATAAAGATTTCATAGCTTCATTGCAGAGGCTGCACTTGGAGCATAGTTGCACACCCAGACATTGTAATTTGTTATCAAGAGGCAGGAAGTTATTGACAAGGGGCCATAGGAACAAACGAACATTAGCTTGGACTCCCAACTTCCATATGTCTTCCTTTACCTTGCAAGTAGTTTTACGCTTTCTTATCAACTCCCAAGCTGAAGATAAAGAGAAAGTACCTGAGGGAGATGGAATCCAAAGCATAACATCTTGAGCTTCGGGTTGAAAAGGGGGCTGAATTTTGAGAATGGAATATGCCAGACGATCATCAAGCAGTGTCAAAATCTTCCTGGTATTCCAAAAGCCATTGGAAACACAATCCTGAACTAAAATTTCCGGAAAGCGTATGGAGGTATTGCGGGCAGCAAGATTACCCTTGCCTGTCCATTTATCAAACCAAAAGGATGAATTCCCAAATTTCAATGAAAAGGCAATGTGAGGATCTGCAATCTTGGCCATCAGGAGTATGCGCTTCCAAATCATTGAGGACTGGGGAGTCTGCTCCAGCATTGAAGGATGGATATTTGCAGCATTGTATTTTCTCCACATAAACAAAGATCACAGGGTATCCCTTTCCCTAAATTTCCACCACAACTTGAGAGCAAAAGACTGGCTTACTTCTTCTAGAAATCTGAAGTTAAGGCCATTCTCATTCTTAGGAAAACACAAAGAATGCCAACTCATCCAATGTCTTTTTTCCCCGTGAACTGAGCTTCCCCAAAGAAAATTGGCCAAATGCCTCTCGATGTCCCAGTAAACTGATTTTGGTAGGTTGATTACCTGCAATAGATGAAGAGGCATAGCAGATAATACGGATTGCACTAGATGCATTCGACCTGCTTCGAAAAGATGTTTGAATCTCCACCCTTGTAACCTTTTTTTAACCTTGTCAATCAGAGGCTGGAAATATATCTTCCTCCTTCTACCTTTGAACATAGGACAACCAAGGTACGTGAAAGGCTGAAAAACTTTCGAAAAACCCAATATTCTATGAACCAAAGAAGCCCTGTGTGTTGAAGCTTTATTTGAAATAATGAAGGAACTTTTGGCATCACTAATGAGCTGCCCGAGCATTTTTTATATTCCAAGAGAATGGATTTCATCAAAGTTAGAGCTTTCTTTGATGCCGTAGTAAAAACCAGCGTATCATCAGCAAAACTGAGGTGAGAAACCGGAAAGCAAGAAGAAGGCAGTTTAAAAGGAATAAACCCACCCATATTCAACTTCTTATTCAAGCCTCTTGGGCAATGATAAAGAGCATAGGATATAGAGGATCCCCCTGTCTTAAACCCTGCAAAGATTTGAAATAACCACACATTTCTCCATTTACCATCACTGAAAACCAGCAATTATTTACACAATTCTCCACCAGCTTGATAAAGTGGGCATTAAAGCCAAACCGAGAAAGAATCTCACACAACGAGCCCCGAGAAACTCTATCAAATGCTTTAGACATATCAATCTTGAGAGCCACATTATTTCCCACCACTCTTCTGTCTATGGAATGAAATAGTTCATAAGCTAAAAGGACATTGTTAGAAAGATTACGCCCTTTGATGAAACCCGATTGATTTGGAGATATGATTTTGGAGAGCAAAAGACTAAGCCTTGAAACTAAAACTTTAGTGACAATTTTATTGCAGTAGTTACAGAGACTGATTGGTCGAAAATCCCCAAAATTTTTAGGGAAGGCCTTCTTTGGGACCAAAACAAGAAGAGTACTACTAAAGCCTCTCGGAAATGGAACTCCAGCAAAAAAAACTTGAACAGCATGTAAAACATCTAATCCCATAATATCCTAACAATGAGTATAAAAGTTTCCTGAAAAACCATTTGGCCCTGGAGCACTATCAACTCCCAAAGAAAAGACAGCCTCTTTAACTTCATCTAATATGATGGAAGGCCTGAGAAAGAAATATTGTCTTGTTCAGAAATGGTAGAAGGGATGCAATTGTACATCCAGGAGGACTCGACCAAGCTGGTAGCTTCAGAGGGAGCCAAGAGTATAGAGAAATAACGAACCGCTTCTGCTTTAATCAATCCCATGTCATGTAGCAAAGATCCTGATTCATCTTGGATGCATGTAATACATAATTTTTTGCTCCTAACGTTACAGTAGTTATGAAAGAATGCAGTTCCTGCATCTCCCTCTTTTATCCATTTAATCCTGGATTTCTCCCTCCAAAAATCCTCCTCATTCTTTAAGTGAAAAGCTAGATTTGCCTTGCGCTCTTGAAGGGCAATATGGTCCACCTGAGTGTGACTTAATTCATACGCAAGTTCAGCTTGAAGTACTTCGTCCTCAGCCTTGGAGATATTATCATGAATATTGCCAACATGCTCACGATTCCACTGTCTTAAAGCCACCTTTACTGCCTTTAATTTTCCCAAAAGCATTTGCATACCATTCCTATGAATATCTAGAGACCATGCTGCTTTAACCGTTTCCAAAAACTGCGAGTGCTTGGTCCATAACTTCAAAAATTTAAAAGGCCGAGGAGCTGAACTAGGAGCTAGCATCTCAACAGAAACCAGAAGAGGAGAGTGATCTGAGCCGCTCCTTGTAAGATGATGCACCTTGGTATCATGAAACACCTCCCTCCATCTGCTATTAATCAGAATCCGATCTAATCTTTCAAAACAAGATCGCTTCCCCATTCTGCACCAGGTATATTTACTCCCAGTAAAAGGCGGGCTATGCAGATGACAATCATTAATGAATTCCACAAAATCAGTAATAGAAGCAAGGTTAGGGGAGGCAGAACCCAAATATTCACTAACTTCTGCAATCACATTAAAATCTCCCCTAATCAACCAAGGAGCTTCAGGATCAGCTATGAGCCGGAGAGATGCCCATAGATCGATCATGTCATTCCTGTTACACGCTGCATAAACAATGGTGCAAGAGACAGATATTCCAAATATAGAAATTTGCAAATGCACAAATTGTGAGCTATTTTCAATAACTGATAAACTGATGTGATCCTTCCAGAAAATCTATATTTTGCCATTGATATTAGAAAAACCACAATGAAAACCCAGCTTCAACACATACCGCTGCAAATTGTCTACAGATATCATAGGTTCCAAAATAGCAAAAAAATCAATATTATATGTGCGAATCAACTTTTTCAGTCTTCTAAATGAAAAGACATTAGTAATGCCTCGAATGTTCCAGATGATAGTATTCATTTAACTAGTTGATAAGGGCAAAGAGGCATACTGTAATGGGGGTCTTCGCTTTCTGGGAGGCATCAAACGAATGTCTGTATCAACCCCCTCCTTTGTCTTCTTTTTCTTTTTACGAGTAGCCTTCTTTCCGTCCACTACTGCCTGGAGAAAGAGCAAGAAATCAGCTTTGAGCGGGGGCCTCTCTGTATCTGAATTGTACTTCCTGTGAGCATCTTGGGCCTCATCTTCACTGGATTCAGAAATCAATTTGTTTGTATATAAGCAAGGCATGTCGTCCATGATCTCACCTAAACATTTGTTCGCAGTGATAGATCCTATAGCCACCTTGGGACTTAGTGACTGCAATGTTGTTTGCTGTTCCCCAACATCATCCTATCTCGGTGCTGTCGTTGGGATATCAACTGTCTGAGGAGCATTTGGTGGATTATTAGGAGCCAAAAGGGGAGCAGATGGTTGGTTGTTAGGCACCACTACTGGTAATGCAGATAGAGTGTGAGGATCTAAAAGATGAGATTGCAGTGTGTTCGAGGGGTTTCTGCGTTGTGCGCATTGTGCCTACAATTGCTGCATTAAAGTAGTTGGGTTTTCTCGACAATATGCAGTAGCTGGTGGGATAGCTGTCTGTGGCTTAGGAATCCATTGTTCCTTAGCCGATGGAGGCTTAGGCACCACCTTCTCTCTGAGACCGCAGTAAGTGAAGTCATGACCAAGTCTAGAGCACTGTCTGCAATAAGATGGCATGTTCTCGTAGGTCACTGACTAGAAGAACCCAGAGTCGCCTTCGCCTATCCATATGGACGCCGGGTTGGATTTAAGCAAATCCACTTCAATGCAGACTCTTGCGACACTAGGCTTCAAAAGATTAACTGTGGCATCATCAAGCTTCAATGGCCGCCCGATCGTATACGCTATTATGAAGAGAACATGCTTTTTGAATAGGTGAATCGGCAGATGTTCAAAGGAAACCCATAGAGGGACGATGGAGGGATCTGATGAGACTCGAAAGTCCTTAGTTCATTTCAGAATTCGCATTGGAAACCCCTTAAGAAACTAGAGATTCTTCATCCACAGCCGAAGATAGTCTTCCTCCAAAGCCGGGCGGATTAAAACATGCTTTGCGTCTAAAGATCCAATAATAACTTCCCCTCGCAGGCCAATTGTTTTAAACTCCCTTCACAGATCCTCCATAGATGGCCGACCTTGAGGAAATTTTCCTACCAAGGCAAAACGGTAAGGGGCAGCAAGAGAAGAAATCTCTTCATCAGAAAAGAAGATAGCCGGAAATCCCTTGTAAGAGGAAGGCTGTTTGATGGAGGGGCAGACATCACCAGAGTTGTTAAAGAGATTTGCAAAGGACTTACGTCCCCATGCAGCTGAAGTGGCCGTCACCGGCAGCGGCTCAGCCGCCATGCCAGGGATGTTGTCACCAAGATCCGAAAAGATAGGAGTTTCTCCTTCTTAGTGCTTTGAAAAAGTAGGAACCAAGATACTGCCAAAGATTGCCTTTACGCTAAGCATTTAAGTTAGTGTATATGCCAAGTATTCAAATTAGTCGGGTATAGTATACAAGAATGTCATGTTCAAGAATTTAATATTCATGATGTTCTCAAGAATTCAAGTTTCATAATATTTCATGAGACTCCAATTGTGATACCCTAATCCCACATGGGATTGGGATGAGAAGTGTGTTTGGTATATAAGGATGAGTCTAAGTATCTATTGTCAACTTGGAATATCCATTTTGGCCTAACGAAGACAGCGGCCAAATAGTTAACCCCCGGTATAGGAACTAAGTGCTATACCGTGCGCGGTGGGAGCTACCTCTAGAAACTGATCAACTTTTGCTTTCATTCATACGATTCTTATTCTATACATAATAGTAACTAATTAAAGTATAAAAAGAAAGAGATATTACATGTGATGCAAGAAATATATTTGCATTTTAGGAGTTAGATAGGACTTGCAAGACTTGTAAGAAATTGTAGGGTGGCATTAATGAGATCTTGAGGTCTCATTCTAAGAGTGAAAGTTTAAAATTTTATATATTTTTTAAATTTTTAAAATTTTAATTTATGCTAAAATGAAAAAATATAATTAGTTCGCATTCTGAGAACGCGATATGCTTAAACAAAACGCAAAAATCTCCACCGACTATCCTATTGTCTGAATTCTATTGAAAATTAACACCGTTTAATAGAAACTCCACTCTAATAGTATAATTTTTTCCAAAGGACAAAAGAACCAGAAGAAAAGTACTCAGTCCATCCATGGTCCGTTGGGGGCCTAAAACAATGATTGACTCAAATGCTTCGAAAATACAGTGCACTATATAAGGCCTGCTCGAGTCTGGTGTTCTCTATCTCTGTGCGTAGGTGGATTTCTGACGGACTGGTGATCAATTTCCTCAAGATTAAAGGAAAAAGATGAGAAGGAAAAGTTAAAGGTCTTGAAAAGATCAAAAAACCAAGAAAAAGAAGCATATTCCGTGGCTACAATGCACGGGATTGAGTTTGCTTTTCAGTGCCACTTAGATCCCACGTGTAGAGCATAAACCAAAAACCTGCAGGCGGATCATTGACATATTCGTTGACTCTGGCTGATTTCTCTTTCTGGGATCCACCAATGCTTATGTGTCTTTCGATTTTGCCCAAAAAGCATGCATACAGCCAAGAGGTGAGCAGAATTCCCCTAATCCCAGGAACACCATTGAACCCACCTCGAAATTTCATCACATATATATTTATTTGGTTATGTTATTATTGTGTTGCTCAGTTCAAGTCCATGCAAAATCCGTTTTCGCTCCCTAAACCCTTTGTTACTGTAAGAGTAATCCCTTGCTCTTAGTTGGATATTGCTCTGTAGCAGTCTCTTATGGAGTTGATGAAACACATTTGCCCTGATTCTCCATATGTAAGCGAATACTTCTTCTTCTTCTTCTACTTTCTTGGAAAAGGAAATCGACTTCGTTGAAACTCGGTTTTTTCCTGGCATTCTTGTTTACTCAAATTTTATGTAACTTCCCCGCGCCCTTTTATGAGGGAAAACAAACGATTTTGTTATGTGGAGAGAGATTGGGGGTGGGGGAAGAGGTAGTGGTGGAGAACCTTCTTCAGCGAACTCTTAAAACCCACTAAAAATACAAGCTTTTAAGTATTTCATTCCCTTTCCATGTTATTCTTCTGTCAAATACATCAGAAATGAAACCGTAAAAATGCGGTTTTCAGAAATCTTCAGAAGAAAAAATTTTATGCACGCAACTATTGACATACAGCGTGTGCTTACCGTTGGACGTATGTATTCCTCTAAATGACTTCGATGCTGGAAAGCTAAAGATGTTTCTTTCTGAGCTCCTGACTCCTTTTGCGTATAACGTTCTTCGTAATTTTGGGAATTAATGATCAATGAACATTCGTATAGAGTATTAGGACTTAGGAGTTCAATTTTCCTTTTCCTAATATATATCTTTCAACCAAAAACTGAATTGTAAACATTATTGGACTTTGCTGCCATATTTAAGTATGCAATTTATTGTCCCAGTTGCTGTGATTTGTTTTTCTGCCGATTCTAATTGAAATATCCCGTTTTTCTTGATCAGGTATGGGATGGAAATGGAGTCTCAAAATGTTTTAACAATATATATCCTGTATATCAAAGTATTGTGCTGCTTATCTATTCAATCGAAAATGTTGTTGCTTTTGTTTACATCAATTTCTGCATAGTCTTTCCTTAGTTGTAGCTACAGTGCTTGGTTTTGGTGCAAATATGGTGACTTTGGTTGTCATCACTTTGGTTGGAGTTACCAGAAGAAGTGGCAGGGAAAGTAGAAGGGTAAGTGGTCAATCTGTTGTTGTTCCACATGCTTATTTTTCTGAGACAGAATAAAAGTAACTGTGTTGTCAAATTGTATTTTTAACTGCAGAAAAGACAGTATTATATAATATAAATATTGCAAAGGAAGCAGGTGTTCAAATGATTGCTCCATTAGACATTGTACAGAATTCTAGTTTTTCAGTTATTGTAGATTCTTGTCTCTGGCCATTGCTCTAAAAATCCTTGCAATTTTAGAATGTCAAGCTACAAATTTTGGATATACTTTCTGGAACATTTAGTATGTCATCTGGCTTTTATTAACAGGATTGATTTGGTCAATGATTCCTTTTTATGCTTCCAAATCATGGAAACATTACCTACCATTTTCTTTCATTTGTCTTCCAATGTGAAATAGATATTGTTAGCACATTTTTAGAGCCTGACTTTGATGACCAAGTCATCAATGTGTTGTAAATTTGCAAAATCTCCAGTTGTTACATTATCAAGAGAACACAATGTCCTTCATGGATGTCTAGTTCATGATCTGTGCATTTATGGTTTACTAAATTGAACAGATACACCTTTCAGCAAAGGTTCCATTGTTTATTGTACCTGCTGTTGGAGCATGCGTAACATTCTTTGACATGGTTGTGCTTCTGAGGAAACTACTGGACGGTTTCCCAGTTGCATTTCACGAGTGGTTGTTCCGCGGCTCCCTGTTTGGGGTCTGGGTAAGCTTTTAGTTTTTGTCAAGTTAGTTAAAATTGGCTACTGACAGCTGTCAGTTTATATTCTGGAAATTTACCTTTTTCGTTTCTTTGTACAACAAATATAGGTTACAGTATTACTTGTTTCAGTGTGTGACTACTGGTTTGTTGTTTTCTGCAACCGAATCTTGTGTCTTTGGTGGATCATAAAACCATTTCTCTGGATTCCACATCTGCAAGTAGTTTTTTCTTCACAAGAGGTACTTAACTTTCTTTTACTCTAACAAAAACACTACATAAAAGAAGAGAGGTGTTTAGCTGAAAAGAATGTGCAAATTGCAATGCACAGAAGAACGTTTGGTTAAAGAATAATAGGTTAAGCATAAGGGATCAGAATATTTTGTATAATGTTGAATAATTGTTTCATCCTTCTAAAGCTTTTTCTGAAACTGTACATAATGAATCTGACAGTTGTTGTTTTGAGTCTGATCAAGTGGTATTCCATATATGTTATTTCAAATTTAATAAACCTGGTGGTTTTCATCCTTCTGAGGATTGTTGTCTTCTTGTTTTGTGTTTGACAGGCCTTCATATGTCTTGGGGAGGGCTTTCTTGCTTTTCTGGATGTCATCTTTGGTATCTTGATTAACATCATAAAAGGAAAGTGGGCATCTAGTAGAAGCAGGTACTGTCACATGCTTGTGAATTCTTGTGAATCTAGAGCTATATAGACAAAAATCTAAGAGAAAATATTTCCATTATCTTCTGGTGGAAATATCGAAATGTTTCTTGTCTAATAAACGTTTTTACTGCATTTTGGTGACATTGAGTTTTTAACTATGTAGTTCTGTTCTAATTAAATTCATTAAAAAAGAGAGGAAAAATTTAAGTCTATCCTTACCTTCTTCAAGTTTGACAACCCTTGAACATAGGGATGCCAAACTCTTATATATTTGCATGAGCTAACATTACATCACTTTCAAGTCCCATCTTATACCCTTACAGCTTACTTTATATACAAGAGCCTATCTAAGCTGTTGAGTATCCTGCATTTTTTTTTGTAGGATTACATTCTTTGTTTTCTGGATTTTGCGTACTTTAATTTAGTAAATCTTATGGCGGTTCCTGACTTTGCATACTGATATTGAATGTTTACTTGGAAAAGATGTGATTCAATAGAAGAGTCACTTCTTCCCCGCAAAGCGGACACTAAGGAAGGCTGGAGTAGAGCATTGGTATGTGTCTCATGTATCACTATATATTATTTTGTTGCTAATGCTTCTTTAAGCAATTTCCTCTTTACTTATAGAATGTTTATGACAAGATTATCAGGAAATGTTAGGCAAGAAGTCATATTGAAAAAGCTCTTTACATAAATAGATTGTATTCTCCTTTCCTCTGGCACTTGTTCAAGTGAAATCACCGCATTTTAAAAGGAGACATTTGAATACAGTTTCATTATCTTGCACAGCTCAAGAAATTGGTGACAATGAATTTTAGTTCATAGCTGATAGCTCTGTCCTTTTCTACTTTAGATTTGATCAAGTTGTAATGCTTCCATGTTGTCAATTCTTATAGGGAATTGCGAACAACGTTTGGCACCTAATAACTTTCAAATCTATTGATTCTGTAATGGAAAATGGTGTGAAGAGGCAGCTTGACTTTAATGATTTGCTTCAGCTACCTGAAGACATGGACTCTTCATGCTGTTATAATTTATTGCAACACTGTTGGGATGCTCAACAAAGAAACAACTCTTCTAACCCTTCTTTGCTGAAAGCAATTTGTGGTGCATATGGATGGCCATACTTCCGTTTAGGTCTTTTAAAGGTATTTACTTCTTAAGTGTTTTGTCCTTGTAATTTCCACTAGAGGTATATATGTAATAATTTCACTATTGAATAAAATGTAAGCACGATAATTTAATTTCTGAGAAATACTTTTTGTTGGTTCCTTAGAGTCATTAATGACATTGCAAGAAATTTATTTTTTTAATTTTATATTTTGGCATGAGAAGTGATGCTATTTAATATATTGGAGAAATTGAAGGCCTTCACTATACTTGATAGAAATATTGATAACAAATTTCAAATAGCATATGTTTTATAATCTTTGGAAGACAATGGTATAATTTGTTAAGATGAAGTGATCTCATTTTCCTACTCATAAGCAGTCTCAATTGTTTTTTTAAGAATTTATTGCTTACATATGGTCACTGCTTGCTAATATCTAGACTTCAAAATATAAATTTAAAACCTTTTTGGCATGTGTATTTTGTTCAGTTATCAGGCCTAAGTGAGAGCATAAATTTTTGCAGGTGGTTAATGACTGTCTGAGTTTTGTCGGCCCGGTACTGCTCAACAAGTTGATCAAATTTCTTCAACAAGGTCTATATTTTCATATTTGTTGCTTACATTTGATCCTTCAATTGATCTGGAGGCATAACTAATTTTCATACACTAAATGCATTTCAAACAATAGTTTACAGGGAAGATGCAAGTAATTTTTGTCCTTTTTTTTTGGCCTTTCAAATGTTGCTTATTTCCTGTTAGCAGGCTCTAATCACTATGATGGCTACATGTTTGCTGTATCCTTGGGCCTTTCATCAGTGTTAAAGTAATTCCTAATTCTCAAGTTCTTGTTCAGCTATTTTCTTCTTTTCTTTAGCTAATATTTCTGTTTTGGTGCTTTTTAGTAACAAGAGATAGAGACTTTTAAGTATCTTGTTAGGTTTGCTGGCGTGTTAGTTTATCAAACATACATAAAGGTCTCAGGTAACAGTATGCTTAGTAGGCTATTTTTATGCACAACTCAACTTGGTAGACATATATGTCTGTCACGAAAAGGACTCTTCTGGAGAAAGCCGCAGCCCAAACAACTGTGCCCTCTGCGGCTGCAGTTGGATATTGTTGATAACATCTAAGTACAATTTTCTGATGTATGAACAGACTGATGTGTCAGTCCAAATGAATAATATAGCATCATAGCATCTAGGACTTTGATAGTTAAAAGCATGTGCGTCTAAGGCTCAGAATAGTTAGACAATGAAAAAGATTTTCAATTTCAATTGTTATGACATGTCTTTCTTTCCTGAATTCTAACAAGAGTAATAGTTGAATAAAATACTGCTCTCTCGGTCTAATTGACCACTAAAAGTGAAGGGAAAAAAGGTAGGCTTCTAAGGCAACATGCCACTGTCCTCAGCCTATAAAATACAACCACTTCTATAGATAGTTATATTTCTGTGATATCTGGCTTATGCCTCAAACCACTGACTGTGGACTAATGTGGCACAATATTTAAGATTTACATGCCAATGGTGCAGATCCTTCCTCGACACCCAGTATTCTTTTCATCTTGCCAGATTAAAGTTGAGGCTACGATCCAGCATCATGACCATAGTTTATTTCAAGGTAGACTTATTAAGTATATGGATTATCTTATCTGAACCTTTTGGTGAGATGATCTAGTTGATGGGATGAAGTGTTAATGGATTTAACTAGTCTGAAAATGGATTCTTGGTTTTTTTTAATTATTAAGAAAAAAAATATCGTTTGAGTAAACAAAAACGAAGTACTATTCTTTTGCTTTTTGGCCTTTCAATGACTACTATTTTGAATTTTTCCCCCTTGCTTTCAGCCTTTTAATTCTTTTAGAAAGGATTCATGCATTGCTTGCCAATGTATTACACTTATACATTTTTTTTTCAGTGCCTTTGTGTTAGATTCGCAGAGAGGTCAAAATTTTCAGAAGGAGAAATTCAGACATTCATGTCTGTGGATGCTGATAGAACTGTTAACCTATGCAACAGTTTCCATGAAATGTGGAGGTTGTAATTCTGCACCTAATCGATCTCATTTTCTATACTTTCTGTTGTACACCTGCACTTGTTTGGCTCTAAGACAACTAAAACTAATAGGCTATTTGCTCTCTTTTAACTGTGAATAGCATAATGATGCCATTGTCAAGTATGACAATGGTGTTAGAATCAAACGAAGTTTTATATGCACTGTTATTGTTATTCATTTTTCAAAACATTCTCATTGTGCCACTGCATCAGCTTGCCTCTGCAAATTGGAGTTGCTCTATATCTACTCTATGTGCAAGTCCAGTTTGCATTTCTTTCCGGAATAGCAATCACCATTTTGCTAATACCAGGTAAAATATATCTTTTTTCCCCTTCTGCTGCACTAATTGAAATTTCTTGGAGAGAAATAACTTGGTAAATTTGTTCTTTGTCTACTAATTATATCTGTCATTTATCTTTTTACACCCTCCTCTCTCTTTCCAAGTATTTGTACTGATTGAAATGTCTGTGTGGGTCTTTTCACTGAGATGAGTTTGAAATGAGTTTAGCAAACAAATGTAAGCATGTTTATGCAAATTTATATTTATCTTGGGAAATCATACAAGTTCAAATTGTCTTCTCTTCTCAGACGTGGCACCAGCTGGCCGGGAACCAAAATCTCATTTGTTATTCTCTGTTGCACCAATAGATGTGTTTGACAAATTAATTCATGCTGGAACTTTGGTTTTGTCTCTCTGGGTTTACCACTGAAAGAAGGCAAAACTCAAAGGATCGAAAAGATTCTTTTGCACATTCTTTTTGAATGACCATTCCATTTATAATGCAGAGTTTTATGGTTATTATGTTGGAGTTTAGCTTCCCTTCCTTTACAATCTATCGCGACTGACAAAGAAATTCGCTTTTTCATTTTTGCATTGCATTGGCATTTTTTAGGATCAAGTTTTTTGCACTATCCAAGTGCTGAACAGCATGAAGATGATAATTACTGCTTAATTTAGTCATCCATAGCTGCAGTGTCATGATTTCTTTCTACTTTATCAAGGATTCACTTTTTATGGATTGAAGAAGCACACAGGATATAACTCCAATTTGACGTGAAGAGTAGTTAGCTCCCTGGCCAGTAAAAGATTTTGAATGTTATTAACTAATGATCTATTCAAATTTGTTGTAGTTTGTGTGCTAATCTGAGCGGGTTCTTTCTGTAGTCAAAAGATTGATTGATTTTCCTTGTACTGATTTATCTGCAGTAAATAAATGGATTGCACAATTAATTGCAAAAGCTACAAAGAATATGATGGAGCAAAAGGATGAAAGGTATGTCGGTTATAACGCTTCTATAACTTTGTGAGATACCACAAGTATTTTTGGTTCATTGTAAGGTGCTAGATTTTTACCCTTTTGAAGTCGAATTTTCTCAGCAATTTATATGCTTAATGTATATGACATCTGTGCTAATCAACTACTAGGGTGCTACTGACTTTATCTTCTTGCTGACTTGATATTGGAACTTTGAAGGGTTAGGTCATCAAAATAATGTTTACTTAACATGCTAAGATTTTGGCAGGATTAGAAGGACAGCTGAACTACTAACATATATTAGAACCTTGAAAATGTATGGATGGGAGTTTCTATTTGCTACTTGGTTGATGAAAACAAGATCATTGGAAGTGAAATATTTATCAGTAAGAAACTATCCCTTCTTTGTTTTTTTTAGTTATATATACTGTTTGGGATGTAAACTTACAGTTTACTTCCTTCTCTACTAGACCAGGAAGTACTTGGATGCCTGGTGTGTGTTCTTTTGGGCAACCACACCAACTCTTTTCTCTTTGTGCACATTTGGTCTTTACACATTGATGGGACATCAACTTGATGCTGCAACAGTATGTAAATGTTCCTTCAGAGAATGTTGCACATGATGATTTTATATACACTTATCTGAGATTTGCCACTGTTTCATATAAATGTACAGGTCTTTACTTGCGTTGCACTATTTAACAATTTAATCTCTCCGCTAAACTCATTCCCATGGGTTATAAATGGGCTGATTGATGTAAGTTCCCATTAGTCTTATATTCTACTATCTATCATTACACAATATGCTTTTGGATTATTTATATTCTCATCTTGTTTCCTAGGCTGTTATATCTTCTGGGCGGTTAAGCAAGTATTTATCCTGTTATGAACATAAAGCTGAGCTGGAAAAGACAGGCAACTATTCACCACCCTCTTGCTCCAATGACCAGTATAATCTTCAGAACATGGCTGTTGCTATTCGCGATGCATGCTGCACGTGGTCCAGCAGTGATAAGAAAGAATTTAATTTGCTGTTGGATAATGTTACACTTCAGATTCCAAAAGGTTACCTGGTTGCTGTAGTTGGAGAGGTGGAATCTCTTGCCACAAATTCTCTGTTTTTTCCCCTTACTCCTTCTACTTTATGTTAGATGCTCTTTCCAAGAATAGGTCTGGTGCTGGTTTAACTTTTCACCGTGTTCAAATGTTTTGTTACAAATTGTAGAAAACAACCTCATTTACTCATATGCTTCAGATGTACTTTACCACACTATTTGATCTTTGAACTAATAGTCATAGTGTTGCAAACTGGCTCAAAGCGCTTTTGCTTCGATGCGGACCATATATCATCAATTCTCTTTTACTACTAAGATCCACAAAAAGGAAAAACCATTGTATTTCTCACCATTAAATGTATATAACATCCATCATATTGTGGAAAAATCATTGTTTCACAGGTTGGATCAGGTAAATCATCCCTACTAAATTTGATTTTAGAAGAAGTGAGACTCATCAGTGGATCAATATATTTGGCAGGATCCATTACATACGTACCGCAGGTTAATATATTTTTCCTACAATGGGAAGTGGTATCTATATTCTTAAAGAAAGGTGCTTATGCTGTCTTTTGCTGTTATAGGTTCCCTGGATTCTGTCAGGAACTATTCGCGATAATATCTTGTTTGGTACAGATTACAACCCAACAAGGTGGCCAATCTTTACTAAATAAAATTCCTTTTGTGTGTGTGTGTGTGTGTGTAAGTTTCATTGAAATGTTGTAATTTAACCTCATTGCTTTCAAGTTCTCATGTACAAAAGATTGTTGTACCATATGCACATTGGGAAACTTTTCCTCACTGTAGTAACTACCATAAATATATTTTCAGAAGGCAGAAACCTTATGAAGGTTTTTAACACGGTTTAGCAGTCTATAATTTGTTTCTTTCTTGAATCAGGTACTCAGATGTACTAAAGGCTTGTGCACTAAATTTTGATATCTCCTTGATGATGGGAGGTGATATGGCTTGTATAGGAGAGAAAGGAATCAACCTGTCTGGTGGCCAGAGAGCCCGCCTTGCGCTTGCCAGGTAGTCAATTTCCTCAGTTTCAGTGTAATCAACTTGCGGAACACTACATGAAGTAAATTATCCTAGAACACCTGATTTTCTGATTCTTTATTTTACTCTATTGGCAATTAACAGAGCTCTTTATTGTGGCTCGGAGATATACATGCTTGATGATGTTCTCAGTGCAGTTGATGCTCATGTTGCTTGCTCAATTTTAAATAATGCTATTCTAGGCCCTCTTATGAGCCAGCAGACACGTATTCTTTGCACACATAATATCCAGGTTTGTTTCAGGACTCTCAGGCTCTCAGCCAGCAGATATCATTGCATTTAATCTCAAGAGGAGATTTTCTTATTTAATGTTTTTATTTTTCTATAGTTTGAAAATATTGATCTAATATCATTATGACTTTGATCGATTTCTAATGCATGGAACTATTTTGTGTTTTTATCGTTTGCTTCACAGGCAATACATGCAGCTGATATGGTGGTCGAAATGGAGAAGGGACGAGTGAAGTGGGTGGGAAATCCATCCAACTTAACCGTTTCATCCTACTTGGTGCTTCCATCAATAGATAAACTGAATAGTTCTTCTGAAGTTCAAGCAGAAGAAAGATCATCAGCTGTAGCAAGTGAATCCAGTGGGGAAGTTCAGGAGCAAGATTGTTTAAATGTTCTGGAGGCAGTTCAAGAAACTATTGAAGCTGAAATAAGGAAAGAAGGAAGAGTTGAACCCGTAGTATATAAGTCAGTAACTGATTGAATGAGATATTTGTTTTTGCTGAAGATATAAAGGCCCAATAATTGGTGAAACTAAATGACCTTGATGGTTTGTTATTTCTGTTTTCTACAGAAACTATGCAGCATTCGCTGGTTGGTTTATTACAACCATAACATGCTTTTCTGCATTTTTTATGCAAGCTTCTCGTAATGGGAATGATCTGTGGCTCTCGTTTTGGGTTGATACAACAGGAATCAGTCAGAAAGAGTACTCAACAACCTTTTATCTGGTGATTAATTAATTCTGTAAATCTATAGTGGTCCTGCAAAAGCATTTCTCAGAACTGACGTAGAAAATCTGTTTTTCTCTGTTTAAACACAATACAGTTCACATGTTTGCACAAAATGGATCAAAATGCTAAAGTCTCCACCTGTAATACTTGAACATGACTCTCTTTCATAGTTCCAAGACCCAAATAATTGCCAAAAAAATTCAAATCAATGGTCAAGATTAAGAATTACCTGCATTTTGCATGATGATTTCAATCTTTTGCTCTCTATGTTATCATCAATAACTTAAGCATCCAGCCCAACAGTTCCAACATCCAAAATATTGCCAGAAACTAAAATACATATGAAGTTCTTAACATGAATGTAGAAAGCATCAGACTTTAGTACTTTTTTTGGGAGGATGGGGGAGGGGGGGGGGGGGGTCGGTTGTTTTATCAAAACTGCAGTTAATTCAAAGGGCGTAAAGCATGTTGAGTTATGTTTACCTGTTCCAGTAAGTTTTTAACTGATGTCTCAGGTAATACTTAGCTTATTCTGCTTGGTGAATTCCTCGCTGACTCTGGTCCGGGCATTTTCATTTGCATTTGGTGGCATTCGAGCTGCTAAAGTGGTCCACGATCAATTATTAAGTAGGCTTATCAATGCGACGGTTAGCTTCTTTGATCAGACACCTAGTGGAAGAATACTCAACAGGTAGCACAATTTCCTTAGTGAAGACAAAAGGATTCCTGTTCTTTGATTTTTCAATTAATGGGTTCTACAGATTTTCATCAGATCTTTATACAATTGATGATTCTCTTCCATTCATTCTCAACATTCTCTTGGCAAATTTCGTTGGCCTCTTGGGAATTGCTGTAGTTCTATCCTATGTGCAGGTATAAGAAAGTCTCTTTTGTGTACACTCTGCAGTTTTGTTTCCTTCCATGTACTTACATTAACCGACTGCAAATTCTCTTATTGCCCTTCTGGTACATTTACAGGTCTTGTTTTTGCTTCTCCTATTGCCCTTCTGGTACATTTACAGCAAATTGCAGGTTATTATCTTACCTTTTATTTATGTTTCAGGGTAGCAAGGTAAACTATTTGTTGCACATATATTTCATCTTACATTTTGTTTATGTTAGAGAACAAGAGTGAGCTAAAATTGTTCATGAGAAAGTTTCAGCAATTTTTTCCAGGATAATTTGTTACTTGAAAGCTAATAAACGTCAGTCATCAGTTCTACTACAGGTCAACCTCACGCGAGTTGCGAAGGCTAGACAGTGTTTCTCGTTCACCAATTTATGCATCTTTTACAGAGACACTAGATGGGGCATCAACTATTAGGGCATTCAAGTCTGAGGTTAAGTTTTGGCCTATACTCTGTACATCATCTTGTGTTAACCCTTGCAGTAAATGAAATTGTTTGGATTCTACAGGATGCCTTCTGTTTTGATTTTTGGTAAATAAATTAGTTTTCTTGTTCCCAGGACTTTTTCCTGTTCAGATTCATTCAGCACATTACATTGTATCAGAGGACTTCTTATTCTGAGGTGACAGCAAGTTTGTGGCTTTCCTTGCGCCTTCAGGTACTACTAATAGTAGGCACACTGCTAATGCAACTTTTTACCTCTGCATGTGAAAGATGAAATTGATATGTACCACCTAATATCATTTATCACAGAACCTTCAACTTAATAATTTAATGGTTTCACAACTCTTATAATTGTTTCAATTTGCAATAATAACAGACTTAATGTTTCAGTTGTTGGCATCATTTATTGTCTCCTTTGTTGCTGTGATGGCTGTTATAGGGGCTCACAAGCATCTCCCTGTCAATTTAGGCACTCCAGGACTAGTGAGCTTCAGAGCTTCTTTCTTTACTCATGTTATATATATAGTTCCACGATATCTAGAAACCATATGAAGTACAGCAAATTAGTCATCTGCACGCTAATAATTCTGGTTCGGTTCTCCTTTCATCAGGTTGGCCTAGCCCTTTCTTATGCAGCTCCAATTGTCTCTTTGCTGGGTAGCTTTCTAACAAGTTTCACTGAAACAGAGAAGGAGATGGTTTCTGTAGAAAGGGTTCTTCAGGTAAACTAGATTGAAATAGACATACTCAACAGTAAGATTTACAGTTCAACATTGAAACAATGATCTGCTCTGATCAATCTAGTATATGGATATCCCTCAAGAAGAAGTTGGAGCCCAAGTGTTGCTATACCAGAAATGGCTATCCTATGGAGAAATCCAATTTCAACATGTGACACTTCGGTATATGCCATCTTTGCCTGCTGCATTACATGATGTTTCTTTTACAATTTCTGGTGGAACACAGGTCAGTGCACCTTTTTCTATCTCTTGCACATGGTTTTTCATCTCTCAGTTTCTGATGATCTTTAATTTGAGCATCCAAGACATAGGAACAGAGTCTAGCTGTTGAAAGCAAGATGACATTCCTAACCCTAAAATTTCTTACTAGAGGGAGAGGAAATTATTAGGACGACTATTATTTGTTCTTTCCAGCCTTCTTCTTTCCTCTGCCACCCTCAACAACTCCCCCCCCCCCCCCCAAAAAAAAAAAAAAAAAAAAACACTGACAACCAATGTCCATTTCGTCTTTTTAACCGTCATATACTTTTGATCTTAAAATGTTTCAAAATCCTGAATATTTTCATTTTTAACCTTCATTCTATGGAAAGTTATATTTCAGATTCAAAATGTCTAAATCACAAACTGGTGCCTCGTTTGGTGAATGTCAAATATGTGGTGGGAAAGGAAATTCTTAAACAAAGGCGTTGCAAGTGTCTAGGTTATGTTAAAAAACTTGCAAGCAATGCTGCAGTTCACATGACTGGAATTGTTAATACTTTGTTATGCAGTATCAATTAATTGCTATTACAAAAGCTACCCTATGGCAGAGATTAGTTATTATACTTATTACAGAACTCTACTTAAACCTTTAGGTTGGAGTCATTGGAAGAACTGGTGCTGGAAAGTCGAGTATTTTGAATGCCTTATTCCGCCTCAATCCTATATGTGGGGGTCATATTCTAGTGGATGGTGTTGATATATCAGCGGTTTCTCTTAGATATCTTCGTTCGCAGTTTGCTGTTGTTCCCCAAAGTCCATTCTTGTTTAAAGGATCACTAAGGTATAGCAGGTTATGATAGATATTTTTTACTTTAAGAGTCAGATTTTGATTATGTGTTGTCCTTTTATTCCACATTAATTGACAGGGCCAATCTAGACCCATCCGAGGAGAATGATGACACTGAGATTTGGAACATCCTCAAGAAATGCCATGTAAAGGAGGAAGTGGAAGCTTTAGGAGGATTGGACATTCAGGTAAAAGAGTCTGGGTCATCATTCTCTGTAGGACAAAGGCAGCTGCTCTGCCTTGCACGCGCACTTCTAAAGTCTTCTAAGGTACCTCAATAAAATGAGAGATCATATGCTCATGGGGTTCGCCTAGCTGGAATGTACTAATAAACTGAGGTTTCAGGTGCTTTGCCTGGATGAATGCACTGCCAATATAGACACTCAAACAGCTTCAAAGCTACAGAATGCTATAGCAAGTGAATGTCGAGGGATGACAGTCATCACAATCGCCCATCGCATCTCAACCGTTCTCAACATGGACAATATCCTGATTTTGGACCAAGGGATCCTGGTATACTTTTCTTTGAAAAACCATTTTCCTTTTTTTTTGGGATCCTGAAACAATGACTTTATACCATCCAGAATAATCCTAATATCTGCCCTTTGTAGGTTGAGCAAGGAAAACCAAACGTGCTCCTACAGGACGAGTCGTCTATATTCTCAAGCTTTGTAAGAGCCTCCAAAATGTAAAATTCTCATCATTAGTGCCTGTAATTTCTGCAACGGCCATGTTGTTCAAAGGTAGCACTGTTGCATCTCGTAATCCTAGGCTGGTTTTCTGACTCCGTGATTCCCTGTGTAAAGACATTTGGCATAAATCTGGCTGGTCAAACAAGTTCACTGTGCATCCCATGCATGCTATTATCATTAGATACTTATATATGACGTATTAAATCCTGTCGATAACTTTCTTTTGATTAGGAATGGTAATGGGATCGGATGGCCATGAACTAGAAATTCCAAACCCACTCCTGCATTTGGGGGCGTCCCCTCATCTTCGATATGGGAGAAGGCGGGAATCCTTGCCTTTGGTTTGACGGGGACAAAATAATTCTTGATCTCAGCCTAGTGGGGAAGTAAGGGTTTAGTTTGATTCAGCGGTCCAAGGATGTTTTTAAAGATTTCTTTTTTTAAAAAAAATTTGCATTCGATATATTTTCATTTTAAATTTTTTAATCATTCTAGCGACTTTTATAGTAGTTTTTAATAGTTTACGTGCTAATTATATTATTAAATTAGAAGAGTAAATTTGATAATTTATAATTTTTTTCCCTCTTCTATTGTATTTTATTTTATTTCTTGCCCTCTCTCTTTTCTCCTAACCAACAGAATCTCTCTCCCTCTCAGCCACCGCCATCTTTAAAATTTAAAATATGATTATTCATATTAACATAATTTTGTTGAATAAAATAATAATTTAATTATTAATTTTCTATATACAAATAGTATAAAAATATTTTATACAATTTTGAAGTCTTATAAGTCATTAGAATTTTAATTCTTGTGACTTTGGTAAAAAGAACACAATAAAATTTAAAAATATTTTAAATTACCTGAAAATGTGAAATCCATTAATTTCAAAATATTGCAAAAAGTAATACCCTCTAAAGCCTTCTTATTGCATATATTGTATAAAATTTTGTATATTCTGTAGATTTTAATAATTAAAAAAATGATGTGTTTGAAACTTTAAGTTAGATTAGATTAATGTGATTTGCTTAGTTCAATGGCAAGATCTAAGGTCAATTATTAAATGAAATTTTGCTAAAATTTGAATGTTAAAAGTTTGTTCCATTTAAGATAATTATATCATCTAGGGATGGCAACGGGGCCAGGTTAGGTCGAAAACTAAAAATTTTGTGCCCTCCCCCGCCTTCCCCAATTTCTTCTTGTCCCTAATCTGTCCCTGACACGGGAATAGGCTGGAATTCTCACCCCCAATCTATCAAGGATAAAGTAATCCCCAGCCTTGGCCCCCTGGCTATGTTAAAAAAATATAATTTATATAATTATATTATAAAAAATATGATTATTAATATTAGGTTATGTTAAAAAAATATGATTATAAAAAAGTATAATATAATTTGTTATAGTACATAATATAATCTCTCTCTATGTATATACATATATAGGGATGGTCCGAGTCTCTAGTTTAAGAGAAAAAATTAACCTAATATCATCTATTAATTAATATAATTCATAATAATCTTATTAATGATGTGAATCCTTATGTAATTAATACTAGTTTGAGTAATGTTATGGACTATTTTAATGATTAGAATATTTGCTTCTCATAATAAGAAAAATAAATTAGAATAGTAAAAATTATTATTATTACCCAAAAATAAAATGATGTACGAATTATATTCAATTATGAATTATTTAGATGGATAGTATAAAAGAATTAAAATATTTTTTTAATATCATGATAGATATAATTAACTAAATATCTTGCATTACTTTATATGTATGTATGTATGTATGTATATATGTATGTATAGGACGGGTTGGACTAGACGGGGTAGGAATTATGCAATCCTAGCCTCTCGCTTGCCTCAACTAGCTGATTAAGAAATGAAATCCACTCCAATTCTATCCCAACTTAAATTAAAAAATCTCTGATCCAATTAAATAAATTGAGCATTGAAAAAATTGTCATTTCGACTGCTGATACCACGCAACTGTGGATTTGCTGAACAATAGATCCCTCAAGTGTTTGGCTAGTCAAATCATTGTTGAACTCAATAAGACTCGGTCAGATTTGGGGATGATTTGCAGGAAGATGCTTCGTCCTCGGTTGACCATTCTCATTGTTCTTGCTTTAGCTTTCAGTTCTCCTTTCTGAATTCTTGGGTTCCTTTCACATGTTCCATTGTAATTAGTGTATTTCTTTAGAATTTTCTAAAGTTTCGTTAATGAATGCCCAATAATGGTCTAAAAGATGCTGCATTCCCATCTTGATTCACAGTCCCTTGCCAGATTGATGAAGAAACCAGAGTGGTTGAATACAATATAAATCATCGAGGCATCAAATGCGGTTGATTGGCTTTTAACCACGTGGGCCTTATATTGGAAATGTGGTCCTCGTCCTCGGCAGAGGTCTCGGAATCGTGTTTGCTTATCAGCCAAAAGATCAAGACCTGTACTGGTTTTTGACTAAAATGATAACCTTTTAAAAAAAAATTTTGGATGAGGGTACAAAATCTGAAATACCTCATAAGAGGGGTATCTCGTGTCTACCAGACACAAGGTCTGTCCGGTATTTCTTCAATAAGTAAAACAGTCAACGTGTCAGAAAAAGCTAGAAAAGCCTGCAGAAATTGTGTACCACGCATCTGGAAGACACGAAGATATCTGCTTTTCCCACCCGCCATGGCTTTATTCAGTGGAACAGAGATTCCACTGAAAGTTGCCCTTCACATGATCATGCAGAGTTAATTCACGGGAGAAACAGAGCAAAATTTTACCTATAAAATGCAAACGATAGCCGACTTCATTTCATTCATCTTCATTCATTCACATTTCATTCATCGTTCTCTCCAATGTAGCAGAAAGCCGCTTGAAGAATACGAGCAATTTTTCTTTTCCCTATTTTTAAAATTTTCAAGCTATTTTCTTCTCCCGCTTATCCAGAATTATATATCATATTTATTTCTTTTCATCACCACTAATTTATCGTTGGAGGTTTGTGTTGGAATTACAAATCAGAAAAAGTGTTGCTGCCTGTGCACCCGAGCCATACACGCAACTTCTATATTACAGGTTTTTTTTTTTAAAGAAAAAAAAGAGATTGTATCAATTAATTTGTTTATTTGTTCAAATAGATATATTTGAATTTAATATTAAAAAATTAATTATTAGATTGTGCACTTATAGTGAAATTATTGAGATTTTTAGATATTATGTTTAGTAAAATATTGACTGATTTATAATATGTTTTGATCTGTTTAATCAAAATATAAAGTAAATTATCAATTTTGTCTATTTTATGTTTTGTTGCATGGTATAAACTGCGTATGGTAGATATTTGACTAAATTACTTATTGTTAGGTTAAAGGAAAAATGATCGACTAATTATATTTAATAATTTAATTAGGAAAATATTAATATAAATTAGACGAAAAATATCTAATTATGCACAAATTTTCAAATTAAATAAAAAAATTCAATGTAGTATATATTAAAAATTTAGGGTGAACCATATTTTTAGCTTTTATGGTGAACTTAATAATTTAATTTATTTGTAATTTTTAGTTAGTTATTTTTTTATACTACATTTAATTTAATTGTAATTTACATCTATGTTAAAAAATCGTTATATTTTGTTTGATATTTGGTTTTTGATTATTTGTGAAGATTAATTGATTTATATTCATATTGTATAGCACAATATATTATTTTTGGTTGAGATGTGATGAATAATTAGACTAATTATTTTTAATAATTTGATTAGAAAAATATTAATATAAATTAGACAAAAAATATCTAATTATGCACAAATTTTCAAATTAAATAAAAAATTTAATGTAGTATATATTAAAAATTAAGGGTGAGCCTTATCTTTAGCTTTTATGGTGAACTTAATAATTTAATTTATTTGTAATTTTTAGTTAATTATTTTTTATATTTAATTTAATTTAATTTACGTTCATGTTAAAAAATCGTTATTCTTTGTTTGATATTTGATATTTGATTATTTGTGACGATTAATTGATTTATATTGATATTCTATTATATAACACAATATATTATTTTGGATTGAGATGTGCTGAATAATGAGACTAATTATTTCTAACAATTTGATTGGAAATATATTAATATAAATTAGATGAAAAATATCTAATTATGCACAAATTTTCAAATGAAATGAAAAAATTTCATATAGTATATATTAAAAATTAAGGGTGAGAGTGAACTTTATGTTTAGATTTTATGATGAATTTAATAATTTAATTTATTTGTAATTTTTAGTTAGTTGTTTTTTATATTTAATTTAATTGTAATTTATGTCCATATTAAAAAATCGTTATATTTTATTTGATATTTGGTTTTTGATTATTTATGACAATTAATTGATTTATATTTATATTGTATAGCACAATATATTATTTTGGATTGAGATGTGGTAAATAATAATGATATTGGTTTCATATAGTAATTCAAGGCTGTGACATACTTTACTTATTTATTTTTTTTGATAGAAAAATTCTTTTACATTGTTTATTTAGGCACAATGTCACTAGAACAACTTATTAGATTACGGTTGTATTGGGATTGCGAGATTATACATACCCTAAACGGCAATTTGTTTAACGGTCCATGTTGCAAGGCATTGATTATTAAAAATCAAGTTAGTTACCTTGGTTTAGTCAACAAAATATGTACACTTCGTGGATTAAACATGTCTACTATTCAGTTGCAAATAACAATGAGAGAATATACTATTTTTGGCGCTGCACTAAGTTCTACAACAACTTCCGTAACAAACGATGAATATATGGAAAGCTTGTGGTACTATGCATCAACCGTGAAGGGACAACCAATCGATCTGCATGTTCATCATGAGATAATACAGATTCAAAATGTAACAGATACAAATTTTGCAAAACAACACAACTCCACGCCTATTACGGAATCCTTCATTGAATTAGTGAATTCAACCACTCCAGTGCATATGGCTAATATTGATTTAAATACGCCTACACCTGCTTACGCCAGTAATCCTAGACATCTCCTAAGTGATAATTTTTAATCCTTTCATACTCCGATAGTTCCGAATATCCTAGTCGTCAGACCAACTTCGATGGGGTTTGTCACGCCTCCATTTCATGTCGATGTTTAGCCTATACAAACACAGTCTAACCCTATGCCATTGTTTTCTACTGCAGAAATAGATATTCCATTAGATATTACTCCAGTCGATAAGTGGGTTGCTCGAGAGCTCAATTAGGTAGGTACTCCAGAAGCGACTGTGGATAGTTTAGAAGCAACATCCGATATTAATGGACCTGATGCGGAAGATACCTCCAACGAGGACGAGGGGGATGGTGATGCTGGAGAACATGGTCCCCGTCCTTCTACAATGCCACAACCTGCTAATATACCTATTGAATCAGACTGGTTGTATAATTCATCATATTCAATGTATCTTGACAGATTGGCTACTTCTCAAGAAATGGAAGATGAATGTGATGGAACGCCGACGGGAAGTAGTCGGATGGATTTATGGTTAGAATCTAATAATGACTTGAGGATTGGAATGTGGTTCAGAAATAAGGAAGAGTTGCTTTGGGCAGTTCGATTGTGATCTGTCAGATTGGGTCGTTAGTTCATAGTACAAGAAAGCAAAAGTGCATTCTAGGTTTCCGAATGCAAATATTTAACTCCCCAATATCCCTGTTATTGGCAAATTCGTGCGCGAAAGAAAAAATGTTATGGATTGTGGCAAATTACTTGATAGCATAGAGAACACATTTGTCTAGTTCGAACAATAGATGACAACCATCGCAACATGAGCTCCAAATTTATGGCGAAGTATATTATGTCAATGATTTATAATAATCCAGAAATAATGGTCTGCGAGATAAACAACTATATACATGACACTTTACATTTCACTCCATCTTACAAGAAAGGATAGAACGCGCGCAAGCATACCATTGAGATGATTTATGGTGACTGGCCTTCTTTATTTGCACAACTGCCACGGTATATGCAAGCCTTACAAGATGCCAATCCAGATACCATAGTGACATGGCATTTCTTACCCATGGACAGTAATGGCGCAAAGAAATTTGGATATGTTTTTTAGGCGTTCAAGCCATGCATTGATGCATTTATTTACATGAAATCGGTGGTCAGTGTTGACGGGACATTTTTTAGGGGTATATACAAGGAAAAATTATTAATAGTAGTTGGTCAAGATGTTAACAATTATATATTACCCCTTACTTTTACAGTCATTGACGAGGAAACTAATGACAGTTAGGGTTGATTTTATCGTTACTCAGAGCGTATCTACTAAAGGATCGAAAATTTTGTTTAATATCCTACAGACACATTGGGATAGTGAATGCCTTTCATCGACTACCCGGTTGGCAGGAGCCAATGACAATGCACAAATTTTGTCTTCAACATATCTAAAGCAACTTCAATACAAAGTTTAGTAATCATCAGTTGAAGAAGTTGATGTATGTAGTCAGGGATCAAAGTAAGAAGTGAAAATTTTTGCAAATTATAGAAGAAATTAGTATGTTGAACTCCCAAGCCAAGGCATGGTTGAATTTGATTTCGAATGAACAATAGACGCTTACTTATGACGGTGGCCATATGTGGGGTAATATGACAACTAATTTGGCTGAATCATTCAACAATGTCGTCAAAGGCATACGTGCCCTACCCATCAAGGTTATTGTTGAGTCTTCTTTTAAAAAAATAGTTAAATATTTTAACGATCATAAACAAGAGGCTAATCACGACATGTATCACTTTCTTTCGACGATATGGGCAAAATTTGTAAAGAATGAGGCGAAAGGAAGAAAACACCGTGTGATGGCTTTTAATTAGGATCGGGGTATTTTCAGTGTGGTGTCAGCACATCGTGAGTATGGAAAGGAAAATAATTCTTACGATGTTAATATTGGTACCAGGTCATGTAGATTCTACAAATGGAAAATATATGAAATTCCTTATTCACACATATTTGTAGTATGTCAGCAATTGGGGCTGAACCCTGGGGATCTCGTGTCACCCGAGAACATAATAATGTCCTACATGTTAACGTATACACCGCAATTCAGACCCATTCCGTACGAGGATTATTGGCACGACTCTGGTTTAATCTTAACGCTGTACGCTCACCGTTTCAAGAATCGATGATCTGGTCGAATGCGGACGGCACGTATTCGGAATGAAATGAATGAGCGTAATCCTGATTCACTTCCTCGATGTGAGTTATGCTATCGCAGTGAATATAATAGGAGAAATTGCACCAACGGTGCCGTAGATTGATGTTAGAATATTTTACATGTTCTATCTTTGTAATTCATATGGCTGATGTAATATTTCTTCTTTGACATGTTGTATCAAAGCATTCTTATATGTGTAATAATATTCATCACGTCTGTTTATATATTTTTGTGGTATTATGGTTGCACCAATGATGATATTTTTTAATTATTTTGTTTAATAATATATTACAATCGTTTTTTTTAGGACATCATTGATGGAACCTGCACAAGACGGAGTTGATCTCGACCCCATTATTACGGACTTGTTGACCCTACAACGTCGACATAGATCGACACATATTTGGGCAGGATAGTTGGAAAATACTATCCTTACTGCAATGCGCAATGATAGTGCTTTTTAAATTGCTCGACCATTCGATCCACGAGTCGAGCAACTTATAGATATAGTTGGGTTCGGTGGAATTATTTATTTACCATACATGAAGATTGATCATCCCCTAATTATAGAGTTGGTGGAAAGATGACGCTAGGAGACACACACGTTCCATCTTACAGTGGGAGAGGCCACAATTATACTATAGGATGTAGAGGTTCTTTTTGGATTACGTGTGGAGGGTGACCAATTATTGGTCATGGGTTCAACTACCCACAGGCAGAGCTACTAGATCTATGAGACACGTTCCTTGGTTTTCGGCCCACAGGTACAGACTTGGATGGATCTCGATTGAAGTTAAGCTCACTCGAGGGAGCACTGACTCAACCTCTCCCAGCACACGCGACTCCCGATATGGTTGTACAGCATGCAAGGTGTCGCATTATGCAGCTTATTGGTGGATTTTTGTTCTCTGACAAATCCAGGAATCGAGTTCATCTGCGCTTCCTTAAGTATATACGCAATCTCGAGTTGGTTGGTACACTGAGTTGGGGTAGTGCGGTATTAGCTCATTTGCATCGTTATATATGCAACGCTACTGTTTATACGGCGCATCAGATCAGTGGTCCACTTCTATTGATTTAGGTACGAATTTAAATCCAAAATTAAATTAATTATGTTAAATCATAAAATATTTTTCTAATATTATTATTTTACTAGAAGTACAGTTATGGGCTTGGGAGTGCATTCCCACTATTAGACCGGATAGAGTACGTCCGGTAGAGGACATTGGCCCGAATGTGTCTAGAGGAGCAGTATGATAGAGTCCACTGGAATTATTTCGCACGCCAACACATGTGCTGATTGCATATAGAGATTAGTTGGATCGGATACGACACAATCACATATGTATTACTATGACATTATGAGTTTGGAATCGAATTTTAAATAATATTTATTGTTATTTATTGTTTGAAACTAAATTTATTTATTTTTACAATTTATTTGGCAACCTTATGATGCGAACATGTTAGCATCTCTACCTCTATACTGTACACACGACCAACAAATTTGGATATCTATCACATCTCTACTGTGTAGGGAGACGATTGAGTTACATCGCTCCGATCAAGTTATGTGGCAATTTGGATTGTTACAAATAATTCCGAATGCTGTTGACACGGGGTCAAATCTACATCAGCGGGATCTATGTACTATTGGTACTGGATGGGATGAGGTGGACGCGCTATACCGTGTTAATTGGATCAACAAACATGCTTATATTATCACCGGACAGCCTACTTTCAGGCAAGCTGTTGTTACGCTTGATTATTTTGCGTGGTATTGGATTCATATACGATGATTAATTAACAATCCTACTATACAACAACCAAATCCCGTGAACTATTAGTCTAGTAGTTCAGCAGCTAAAATACTCGTAAGTCTATTTTTCCTCATTCATATAAGCATATATAGAATTCTGACTTATTTAAAATTTTAACGATATTCTTGAAAATGCATATGCAGATCGACGCACTGCACTGGATCTGGCACATAGGCAATGAAGCGTCTCAGTATGATGCATTATACGCGCAACAAGCAGTCGGAAGAATGTCCGATATTGCCATGCGTACTTTAACTGCTAGTGGCGAAACCGATCGTCTAAATCGAATGCTGTATGAACCATCCAAACGATTGTATGCTACTGATCCGATATCGTCGATTCCCCAACAAGTACCTCAACCATCAATAAGGCGGGCCGAAAGACAGGCACGTCAGCGCGCTGCAGTTGAGGAAGTTCCTTCGTAGCAGTACTACTCACCGGTGCATGGAGATGAAAATGTTTATGCACCAGGTGCTCCTGCAGCGATCAACGATGACTACGTTCTAGTCACTACAAGAAAGTCAACAAATTGCAACGGATTTTTGCAACGGCTCACCGACGGAAAAAATGGATAAGGGATGTAGTTGATCGACTCTCGCACATCCGTTGTAAAATTAGCGACGGATTTGAGACGGAAATTATTTGCGACGGATTTAGAAATTCTGTCGCAAATCCGTTTCAAAATTAGCTACGGAAATTATTTTTTTAATAAAAAAATTGAAGAAAAAAATTTAAAAAAAATGCTCTAGCTAATCCGTAGCAAAATTAGTGACAGATTTGCGACGGAAATTATTCGCGACGGATTTAGATATTCTGTCGCAAATCCATCTCAAAATTAGCGACGAAAATTATTTTTTTAGTAAAAAAATTGAAGAATTTTTTTTTAAAAAAATGCTCTAGCTAATTAATTGCAAAATTAGCAATGGATTTTCGACGGAAATTAGTTGCAACGGACTTAGAGATTCCGTCGCAAAATTAGAGACGGATTTGCGACGGAAATTATTTTTAAAAAAAAATTGAAAAAAATTGCTCTAGCTAATCCGTCGCAAAATTAGAGACGGATTTGCGACGAAAATTATTTGCGACGGATTTACATATTCCGTCACAAATTCGTCGCAAAATTTGCGACGGATTGGTGTTTTCTTTAAAGTTGCGACGGATTGATGTTTTCTATAAAATGAAATTTAAAAAAATTATCGTTGTAAATAATTTTAATCTAAAACATTTAAAGTTACTTATTAAAGCTTTTTTTGTATAATTTTGTATACTATATACACATGAGTGTTCTTATCATAGAATATGTCCATGATTTTCTTACTAATATTGCTTATTGTATAAAATATTCTTACATGTTCTTTATAGATAATTTTACAAATTGAGTAATAAGGAGTTTCATTAATTATTAAGAAAACTTCATTAATATATACATATATATATATATATATATATATATATATGAATATATATATGTATGTATATGAATATGTCTGTGTGTGTGTGTATTTGTGATTATATTTGTATATGTGTATATATTTACATATGTAAATAAATATGTGTGTGTATCTATACATATAAATAAATGCTTGTGTGTGTATATATAAAATATAAATATATAATATGAATATATATATATATATATAATATGTATACACACACACACACATATATATATATATATATTTTTCATATATATTTGTGATTATGTTTGTGTGGGTTATATTGTGTATGAATGTATGCATATATTTATTTATATATATACATATATATGTAAAAATCATTTAATAAAAAAGATAGAATATAAATATACAAAAATATTTTTTTTATTTTGAATAATATAGTTTTATATTAAATATAAATATACAATTTTTTGTTATGTATTTCGTGGTTAATCTGTAATTTTTTGTCACGAAATCACAAAATTACTATTAATTCCTGACAAATTCGTGACATTTTTTTTATTTTTTTTCCAATTTTTTAAAGATAATCTACAAAAAAAAAAAAAAAATTCAATCACTTTTCTTCTTTCCCCTCCCTCCTTCTTCCCTTCCCTGCCCGCCTCCCCCTACCCAGATCTGCAGGTTCACCGCGCACCACCCTCCCTCGCAGCCGCCACCCCCCGCCAGCACTATCCCCCGCCACCCGCCGCCCCCTGCCCGTGCAACCCCCTCCCCCGGCTGTCGCCCCTCCCCCTCTCCCCCTCCCCCTTTGCCCCCCACGGCTCCCCCTCCCCACGGCTATCCCCCTCCACCCCGGCCCCCTTCTCCCCCTCTCCGCCTTCCGCCAACCACCCCCGGCCCCCTTCTCCGTTCCCCCCTCCACTCCATCTGCCGACAACCCCCCTTCTCTTATATTATTTTCAATTTTTGCCCACAACACTTAAAACCTTTTTCTTCGCACTCCAAATTTGGAGCATTCTCCACGAATTAGAGAATCAAGAAATTCAACCAGAGGAGACTAAGGTTGAATCCTCATAGCATATCAGAGGCTTTAGTCATCATTCAATATCAGTCTCCAAAACAAGTAAATATCATTCTTTTTTTAAACTCTTACATCGTCTTTGATTTTTCGAACGCTAGTAGCAGGTGATATTTTGTGTTGATATTAATTACAAGAGGAGCTATCCAAAATATGATCCGTTTGTATTAGTTCAACAGGCATCTCAGGTGTACTATGCCTCATATCCAGGATGCAAAAGACCAAGTTCCGATTGGTTAGCTGTGTGTAAAGTAAAAGCTCGACATGTAATTGATGCACTTGTGATTGATAAAGCTTACCAAGAAGAGGTAGATATTCACAATGCAATGAGTATTTCCTTAGTTGTTGATCTTGGTCCCTTAACTCATGAAACGGGCACAAGTGATTTGTTGGATGTTCAATAAGAAGGATTACTTAGGGATACAAATGAACTCGAAGATGAGGATGAAGACGAAGACGAAGGTAACTGGAATACAGATAGCACGACAGAGATGGAAGAAGAAAAATATATATCAGAGGATGACTCGAGTGATTAAAGTACATTTATAATACGTTTGTGATGTAAAGTTTAAATAATTCATGATGATTGCTTATATTGTTGATCAATAATCTATGTTAAAATTTCATGTTTTACTAATTTATTGGATGATCAATTATTATACCATTTTTTTTCCTTTTTATTAGCTTAAATATAGTTAAGTACGAGTCAATGCTAATTATTTTCTTTTCCACAGGTGTTCTTTGCCTTTCCATAGGTATGCTTCCTTTTTTTTTTTTTTTTAAATACAGTTAAGTGTTAGAGGAGACTCTAACTATTTTCTTTTCCACAGGTGTTATTTGCCTTTCCACAGGTATACTTTTTTTTTTTTTTTAAAATACAGTTAAACATGAATCAATGCTAATTATTTTCAGCTTAACAGGCGTTCTTTGCTTTTCCAAAGGTATATTTTTTTGTCTAATATATGAACTGAATCCCTGTGAGTGATGGGTGATCATTCCCCATGAATGATGGGTGATTACTCCTCCTGGATAATGGGTGATTACCCTTAAATTAATTGTTGTTGTTGACATTGACTTTTTATTATAAATGTCTTCTTTGTTAGGATATAAAAGCTGTATAAAAGAATACACATTTCATTATCTGATGGCTTTGATCCATTAACAAAGGAAGAATCATGCACTCGCCCTTCAAAATGCTTGGAAAAGGTTACAGACTTATGTGCAAGAATGAAGCCATTTTGAAAGAAAACAAAAATAACAAACCTTTTCTTTCTCAAGTTGTATAAGTGGTCAAGTTTCTACATATTCCAATTTATCTATTGGCTGTTAATTTTTTGTTATGGAGAATGTGTTCTTTGATACAGGTTTTGTTGTACATGTTTTGTGTGTTTAATGTGTTGATGATACTTGGAATATGTTTAAATGTGGCATTAATGCCTGGAATATGTTTAAATGTGGCATTAATGCCTGGAAAATGACCATTTTATAGGGGAGACTCTGTCAATTTTTTTTATAAATTTGCATTTATAACTTGTTCTACATATATATTACAAATATGTTTGAAATTTAAATAAATTTATTTCAAAATTGGGATGTCTGGCGATGGACAGTCTTCTGGAGGTGTTGGAACGGACCAACATACCCATCCTCCTGACACCTCATCACCATCACACGCATGGTACCTCTCTGTACTACGAACGATTTCTGGTTCACCTTCGCAATCAAGAGGTGCTTCTCCAGCAAACGCTCCTACTTCTGCATCACACCATTTAGGATCACATGCCACAGACGACCGACCTATGATTATTCCTCGAGGAGATGGGTGTGTAATTTATAATTATTAATTGATTTTCAATTCAGTATATCTTCTTTAATAATCATATTACTTTCCTTTCTGGTTATACAAAATAGGTTTGCTGGTTCAGATAAATGTGTGAGAGAGATTTAAGGCATATTCAAGAAATAATTTAATGGTTCATACGCTACATACTCACATGTCCCGATACACGTTCGGGACATGTGGTTCGAGGAGTGGGGAGTATGTTTCTTTTACTTTCTTACAAATTTAATCTCGTGTATATGTTATTGAAACTTATATGCTCATGTGTCATTTGTTGTATTTGCAAACAAATTTACTTTAAACTGTTAATTTAAACTTTAACGGCGATGGTTTACTATATTTGCAGAAGTTATTTCGTTGGGCTCCTGAGCATGATCCCCAGATACGGAAAAATTGGGAAAGAAAGTGTGCAAAAAGGCTTTCCGATACTTTGTCGAAGACCCGAAAGAGCACACCTGCTAATTCATATCCAACTTGGATTGATCCAACTAATTGGTCGGAGATGAACAAACATTGGTTGGATCCCAAATATCAACGAGTCATGCAGTCAGCAAAGCAAAATCGGTCTCGTACCGGTGTCACTCACACAGGAGGTTCCATCTCTTTCATTGAGCACGAGGAACGCATGGTAAATTCAATTTTATTAACTTTTGTATATTTCAAAATTGTCAGAATCATGCACTCGCATTCGAAATAATATTCTTTTCTATTAATTTAACTATAGAAGAGACGTGAAGAGGGCACATTTAGCTATCTGGACATGTTCAAAAAACTACATATGTTCCAGAACGGGGAAAGACAGGGTCAGTTTGTGGGCGAGCGTCCGTAGAAGATATTAGTAAAAACAATTTATTCTTACATTACTTATTGTAATAGGTCTTCTTTTAATTTTTATAAACTCACGTTATTTCAGGAGGAGGCAAATGTCACCAAGGAGCGCTACTCTCAAATGGAGTCTAGCGGGTCCGTCGACTCCGTTGCTATGCCAAATGACAAGGCCATTATCATTGAGGCAGCTGGTGGATTCAACAAGGGTCGTGTCTACGGATTGGGATCAGAGGCTACTCGCATGAAGGAGCAGATGCATGCATCTCATTTATTAGGATCATCTTCATCCACTCCTATTAATGTTGCCAGATAGTTGAGACTAGGGTTCACAGAGGATTCAGGAGGTTGAGGATCGATGGAGGCATCGAGAGAGAAGTCGATAAGTACAAGTGCCGTGAGGAGAGGATTAAAAAGAATTTTGAACATAAAGTTGCGGAAATCACTTCTTGGACGGCAGTTATGTCCGAAAAGATGGGGGTTGCTATGCCACAGCTGTCTTCGGTATTTGAGGACGAGGACATGGATGAGGATGAAGACGAAGACGAAGACGATAATTTATTTATTTCCCCACCTGATCATCACCCCGGTCCTAATACTGGGTTTGATGGTCCTCCCGCTCCTCCTTCAGCTAGTGCACCTAATCCTTTAGCTACATGATTGTATTTTGAACATTATTTATCTATTGTGATACTTATGTGTATACATGTTTGGATTATTGTAGTTTTACTTTATGATTTGGATTGCAATTTATTATTGGTTTCAAAATTTTATTTGTTTTATTAGTTTTACATTACAGATTTGATATTTATGAGAAAAATTGCTTAAATATTTGTCACAGGTTTTCTAAAATTAATTTTGACAAATATTTGTCACAAGTTGCTACGGATTTGCGACGAATTTTTTTTTTTAAATTGCAATTATTCCGTCGCAAATCCGTAACAAGTTGCTACGGATTTGCGACGGATTTTTTAATTTTTTTGTTGTAATTATTCCGTCGCAAATCCGTAACAAGTTGCTACGGATTTGCGACGGATTTATTAATTTTTTTAAATTATAATTAATCCGTCGCAAATCCGTAGCCAATTGCTACGAATTTGCGACGGCATCTTCCACATTTATTTTAATTTCAAAAAATCCCTCTTAAGTTGCAACGGATTTGTGACGGATATTTTTTCGTTTATTTTAAATAGGTAATTATGCCGTCGCAAATCCGTAGCTCTTTGCTAGGGATTTGCGACAGAATTATTTTCCATTGTATATTATCCGTCGCAAATCCGTCGTAACTTGCTATGGTTTTGTGACGGACTTTTTTTCACATTTTATTTTATTTTTCAATTATTCTGTCGCAGATCCATAACAAAATGTAATTTGGTTGACCAGAGATTTGGCCGTCGCAAATGTGTCGCTATTTGCGACGCTCTTATTTGCAACGGCCTAATCCGTCACAAATCCATCGCAACACTTGATTTGCAACGGATTTGGCCATCGCAAATAGCATTTTTTTTTTTTGTAGTGAGTTCTGCCAGTTGCAAATGATTTCATCCCTGGTGCAGTGGTTTCAGATGACCACAATAATTTTTTAATTTCGCAGCATCTAATTTTCGATCATAGGTTTGTTTTTTCGGAGGGCGAGTTTGCTGCTGGTACATCCACTGGGCCATCTGGGAGACAGTATAGACAGTTTGAGGATGATGTAGGTCCGTCGTACACTACAGATGAATAAGATGAGGGACAACTTGAAGCACATCCTCAATAACAATCTTCGAGACGAGTTCAACCTTAGGGGCACCGTCGATGATTTCATTGTGGAACTAGTTTTCATACGTGGTTTTGACAATTTTATATGTACGTTGTTGACATTTAAAATTAATTATAATTAATTTTTATATATAATTGTAATTAAATTTTAGTATTTAAAATAATAAATTAAATTCTAAAAATTAAATTTAAATTTAAAAGAATTAGAAAAACAATAAATAATAAAATAAATTACATGTCTACATATAATAATATTTACGCTAACGAATTAATGTGAAATTAAAAAAAAAATTGCTACATGTTTTTAACGTACACATTTAAAATTAATTATACATAATTATAATTAAATTTTAGCATTTAAAAATTAAATTTAAATTTAAAGAAATTAAAAAAATAATAAATTATTATTTCAAAACTATAATGTTTAACGGATTAAAGATAAATAATAAAATAAATTAAAAAGATTAAAAATTATTGCCATTTTTTATGATAAAAAAAATTAAAACCCTATTTTAGTATTAATTGAGAATTAAAATAATTTAAAATTTTAATAAAAATAAATGTAATTTTATACTATGAATGGGAATAAATAAAAATTCTTATTGAATATAATCGTTTATTTAAATAAAAATTAAATTAAATAGAAATGAAATTACATGACTACATATAATAATATTTATGCTAACTAATTAATGTGAAATTAAAAAAAAATTGCTACATGTTTTTAACGTGCACATTTAAAATTAATTATACATAATTGCAATTAAATTTTTGTATCTAAAAATTTAATTTAAATTTAACGAAATTAAAAATTTTAAAAATTATTATTTCAAAACTATTATATTTAACGGATTAAAGATAAATAATAAAATATATTAAAAAGATTAAAAATTATTGTCATTTTTTTACGATAAAAATAAACTAAAATTTTATTTTAGTATTAATTGAGAATTAAAATAATTTAAAATTTTATTAAAAATAACTGTAAATGGGACTAAATAAAAAAATTTATTGAATATAATCGTTTATTTAAATAAAAAATTAAATTAAATAGAACTGGAATTACATGTCTACATATAATAATATTTACGCTAACGAATTAATGTGAAATTAAAAAAAATTGCTACATGTTTTTAACGTGCACATTTAAAATTAATTATACATAATTGTAATTAAATTTTTGTATCTAAAAATTTAATTTAAATTTAACGAAATTAAAATTTTAAAAAAATCATTATTTCAAAACTATTATATTTAACGGATTAAAGATAAATAATAAAATATATTAAAAAGATTAAAAATTATTGTCATTTTTTTACGATAAAAATAAATTAAAATTTTATTTTAGTATTAATTGAGAATTAAAATAATTTAAAATTTTATTAAAAATAACTGTAAATGGGACTAAATAAAAAAATTTATTGAATATAATTATTTATTTAAATAAAAAATTAAATTAAATAGAACTGAAATTACATGTCTACATATAATAATATTTACGCTAACGAATTAATGTGAAATTAAAAAAAAATTGCTACATGTTTTTAACGTGCACATTTAAAATTAATTATACATAATTGTAATTAAATTTTAGTATTTAAAAATTAAAATTAAAATTAACGAAATTAAAAAAATATTATTTCAAAACTATTATTTTTAACGGATTAAAGATAAATAATAAAATATAGTTAAAATATTAAAAATTATTGTCATTTTTTGACGATAAAAATAAATTAAAATTTTATTTTAGTATTAACTAAGAATTAAAATAATTTAAAATTTTATTAAAAATAACTGTGAACGAGACTAAATAAATTTTTTTATTAAATATAATTATTTATTTAAATACAAAATTAAATTAAATAGAATTGAAATTGTTAATGTGAGAATTAAAAAAAAAATGCGCTTCCTTAGGCAAAGAAGAGGAGAGAAACCGTGCAAACCTCGTGTCTACCAAACACGAGGTTTGATAAAATGCATACACCTTGTGTCTAATAGATACGAGGTGCGGTTGTTACTTGTTAAAATTAATGGACGCTGAAACTGAAATTGATGAATGCTAAAGCAACGACATGGGAACGTCGAGAATTAGACCTCATGTTTGTCGGACACGGGGTAGAGCTCCTCCTCATGTCTGGCAGAGACGAGGTACCCCTTTTGTGGGATACTTCAGATTTCGTACCTCCATCCGAAATTACTTTTTAAAACGTTATATTTTGGTTAAACCCCCCCCCCCCCCCCCTACACCAAAATCACTCGTACAAACTGGAGAGTACTATTGCTAACATTTTTAATCAACAATCCACCTTTTCGGCTAAGGATATTACTTTTTATCTATTTTAAAGTATAAATTATAATTAAATGACTTTATATTATTTGATAAGAAAGCAAGAAATGAACATATATAAAAATTTTAGTGATTAAGGTGTTAATTTAATTAGTTTAAAATAATAATTAGAGTTTGATTCGATACTATTTTTAAGTCGAAAGTCATCAGAGAAACAATTAGAGTTCTATTGGACGAAAATGGTGGTTCTTTTTCTTTGTGCGGATCAGCAAGGTCTGAGGGAATAACCTTTGGCCCAGTTCCAATAAAATATTGGGGTTGAGGGAAGGGGAGTAGATTAGATACGAAGTGGCTCAACTCTATACAACCTTGTGCTAGAAAAGAAATTAACCGTTTGAGTGCAAGTAAATTTGGGATTCAAAATGTATAGATAATGCACTGTTAATGGCCACACAACAACGCTTTTGTCGTCGAAATTGGATTTCTACAATGGAAAAGTTTGTAAGAAATATTCGAGTTAGTTATTATGCATGGAATTTTCCATGCAAACATTGCGAACTCGTTGAACTACAACCATTAGAATTCCCTTGGATCAACAAAAGTCACTGAAGAAGAAACCGACGACTTTAACCAGTCTTGAATTTCTTCTTCCTTTCTGGCTCCTGTGAGGCGTTTGATGCACCAGAGATCATCCCACGAAAATTTTCTCCAGTGCGGAATCGCTTCTCTAATTGGGTTATTCTGGCTCACCTCCGCCACCACGAAACAGCAGCCAGGATCACCACTTGCCATATTATGGACGAAAGCACAAAGCGACTTCATTAAACTGGGGCCATTGTTTCCTACCATGTGAAGTCCAAACAGAAAATAATACCCAAAATATTCGAAAATATTGGGTATAGAGGGTAGCCTCAGCCATGGAAGAAACTTGTCCAAAGCCCTGCTCCCTCTGCAGCATGCGTACTTTAGGGAGCAGAGACCTTCTACCTTCAATCTGTAAACTTCTTTAGTATTCCATATGCTTAGTATGGCATAGCTAGGTGGAAAAATGCCAGATTTAACGTCCCAATTCGAGAGACATTTCTTGGGTACGGCCATGAAAGTGCCAAGATTAAGCTTGTTCTTGAGAATAACATCAATATCCTGAGGAAAGAATTCTGAATTGGCGAAAATACGACGATACATAAACTCTGCACGGTCTGGGGGGACTCCAATCAATGCCGTTCCGGAGCCCAGTGGTTTGTGATGAGCATGAACAGGTTGTGCCAGAACTGTAGGGCTCCTGAACTTGATGTAGTTGCATTTTAGGGTAAACAAATTTACAGAGGGCTGATTACTGCCTTCCGTGGCCATGTAAATGTATTCTGCACCATTATGTATGCACCTTTCTTCCAATTCTTGAACCATTTTTCTACCAATACCGAGCCGCCTGCATGAAAATCCACTCAGAAAAGTAAGTAATGATGACAATTAAGCAGATGCAAAAGGATTATAGCTGAAAGAGATATGGAGATTATTTTACTCTCCCACTTATTTTTAGAAAGGGAATGACGGGATTTGATTATATAAAGTGACATTTTAGGATTATCAATTGGGGTAAATAACCACATATACTTGTTTAACGGCTGCTTTTTGAGATTGGAACATGGAATATGTTCCCATAAACAGCCTTCAATTCTAATCATAAACTAGTCCATAATGCTATTCATGCATCTAAATGGGGAATACCTTTTGGCTCTCCTTACCATGGTGGAGTGGTTCTTGGATTTTGCCGATGATCCTAAGAAGAACTAAGATCTCAACAGATAATGCAACTGATATTTGATTGGTAGGATATAGGATTGAAGATGAAGGAACCTATGGAAAATGCTTTGCATAAACTTCTAGATATATATGTTAATCTTTGCATTCACATGCATCACAGCAATGCTAGGAGTATTCCCTCAGAGAGCTAGAAAGATAAGAAAGAAAGAAAGATGTTGTTTCGAGAACATTATGGTGAAAGTCTGTTGAATTGATTAGGATCAAACTGATATATAGCTATTTACCTGTGTGCTGCAGAAACCCTGAGCCCAAAAATACAAGCCAGTTTTACATAGATGGAAAGATCAGTTGGGGCTTCATTTGCTTGGGTCACAGACTTTATGCCAGCCCTAATAACACCCACAATTTCTCTTTCCTCCCCATACTCGGCTACCTGTTCGTCACAACAATATTGGAATCAAATGTAGTCAATCATTCAGTCCATTTAAGAATATGGAGTTTCATTATATAGTCATTTCAAGGATAACATCGAAACCAGAAGAGAATTTGCAAATTAATGGGCATGCATGCAAGCTTAATCAAGCGACGTTCGTTTTTTTTTTTTTTTTTAATTCCCGCAAACTAATGCTAATCGCTTACCAGCATCATATGCAAAGGGAAATTGCGAATGCGAGAAATGGGATCACCCATATCTGTAACAACAGATGGCTTCCCTTGTTGGCCGTCCTCACACCGCCTCTCCAACTCCTCCACTGCCACTTTATCTCTTCCGTGGTTGTATTCTCTCACCACCACAGGTGATGGCAGACTTGGAAAACTTTCGACGGCTATTTTCAGTGACATTTTGTGAAGTTGGAGATGTTCAAGATTGCAGAAACTAATACCAGTACTTTCTTCTTTAGGGTTCGTCACCAGCAGTTGCCTTTTATATATACAACCCGGCCGTGACTACACAACATGGCAACTTCAGAGAAGATAAAGTGAGCCTTTTTTTAATTTAATCTCAATCATGACCATGTATATATATATCTTTGGCATATCTATCCATAAACATATATATGCATATACACATGTACTATATTCCATAAGATATGATATGGTCATTGTAATTTACTGGGTGGTGTTTCCAATTATTGATCCATATGCCCATACTAAACTTTGATGCTGATATAGTATCATGCATAAACAATTTGTTTGCAGTACTTGCATGAAACTTTATAAATACAACAGGCTTCCTCCATGTTTCCTAACTAAAACTCCATATACTAAAAGCGTTTTACGTTATCTTATACCGAAATTATATGAAACAAGTTTTAAACATATATAAGATCAAGAAAAGCAAAATGCTACTCACATGTGGTGAGGTACAATTCATGAAACTAACCAATGCTTGGGTTTATACTTCTTTATCTTATTGGACAAAGAAGATTAGGAATTCTTGGAGACAATATCTGGAAACCTAGGATGACATATCCATATGCTTGCTGCAGTGATATGCTCTTGAAGACTAAACTAGCTAATTTATTTTGGTCAATAATTGGGCTGAGTTGGTGAGAATGATGCCTAACACTAGGTTTATTGGTGGACATGTGTGGAGGGCTCTTGTCAGGGCATGTCGTGATGCTCACATGATATTATTAAATTCGCATGGGTTTGCATCTTCCGCTAAAGAATGGAGATGATGACACAGAAAAGGGACAGGTGTAATTGGATGCTTGAGAATATATATATATATAGAAGTGAAGTGATTATTCCCAAAGAAATTGTTTTGTTAGTCGATCCACTTTTCTTTTGGTTCTTTGAATGGATCTTTAAGCATTTCAAAAAGAGGTGATGAATATGATGACGAAAGGGCACAACCATTTCAATTTGCACATGAAAGGCTCCCAATTTGGGGAAGTTTCCATAGTTGTACCTGAAATACAACATTCTTCCTTAGTTGTACCTGAAATACAACACTCTATCAGCCATTTCAGTGATTTCCTTGAGCCAATATCTTTGTCCTTATTCAACAAAGATGTCAAAAGTTGTGTGAAATTCATATACAAAATAATAAATTATTTTATATATAATTATTTTACGTATCAAGTCTAGTCGTCTTTAATAATAATTTTTTTATTATAAAAATGTTTTAAAATTCGTATAACCAATAATTGATTATTTTTCATAATATTTATTTATGTGCTTACATGCACCGAGTATAGTCATTTTTTACAATAATTCTTATTCCTCTCCCGTACATCATTAAAGATTCTACTGTGGTTTGCTTTTTGTGAAAGTGTTTTTATTTTTATTTTTTTCATTTTCTTTCATGAACATTGTATTTTGGGATCTAGTATGGAAAAATAGTACTTAAGTAGCTAACAAAATATTTATTTTCTTAATTAATCAAGTGGGCTTATATGGAGATATACACAAATTAGTTCTCAACTCGAACAAATCGAAATAAATTTATAAAAAAATTACAGAAAAAAAAACTCCACGTGGAGGAAACATTGAATAGTTTTTCACACTACTGGAAAATGGCCGATCACCCACGGCAAATTCCGTGGCTAATTGATCTCAGCCACGGAAATTTTTTCGTGACTGATTAATAAATAATAATTAAATTTTATTTTAATTAAAAAAAGTCAATGGTCCACAACCCATTTTGTGAACCAAGCATGCTTGATTGTAAGCTTCAAATTAATTGAAGAATGTTTTGAGTCCTTTGAGAGTTGAACCCATGACCTCCCATATGAGAAGTTAAGACTTAACCAATTGAGCTATGTCCAATTGCTTGGACATGTCTCTTTTTTTTTTTTTTCATTTAAACCATTCCTAACATTCATTTTGTATTTTTTTTTAAATCTTTATACTATTACAAAATACAACAATTATATTCAATTTACTATGAAACCATATTATTCAATATATTAAATTATTTTGTATATTTATATAATTAAAAGTTTATATACTGTTAATTATTTTATCGTTTTTATCAAATAATTTTTTCAAATAACACACATATATATAAAATATATGCATGTATTAATATATGTGTGTATGTATGTATATATATATATATATATATGTATATATATAATATATTTATTTATATAGATAAATATTTATAAATATTTATCTATATATCTATATTTATAAATATTTATATATAAATATTTTTAAAAATATATAAAATAAATATGAATTTTTATTTATATATAAATATTTATTTATATATATTTAAAAATATTTATATTTATATTTATATATAAAATATTTTTTATGTATTTATATATAAATAGTTATATGTAAATAAATATTAATTTATATATAAATATTTTTAAATATTTATTTATAAATATATATTGATCAAATATTTTCAGTGGTCGATTTGTAGGAGATCAACCACGAAAAAATCCGTGATCGATTTGTGACTGATCGACCACGAAAATTTTTTAAAAATTGATTATATATTGATAAAAGATTTTCAGTAATCGATTCAGTAGGTGAACGACCACGAAAATATCCGTAGTCGTTTCGTAGGTCGATTCACCCACGAATTAGCCACAAAATCTTTTATCAATATATAATTAATATTTGATAAAAGCTTTTAGTGGTCGATTCAGTGGGTGAATCAATCACGAATCACTACGGATATTTTCGTTGTTGATCACCTACAAATCAGCCACAAAAAAATTTAAAAAAAATTGATTATATATTGATAAAAGATTTTCGTGGCTAATCCGTGGTTGATCAGCCACAAAAATATCCGTGGCTGATTCGTGTCTGATTTACCCATGAATCGGCTCACGACATTTTTTATCAAATATTGATTATATATTGAAAAAATATTTTCGTAGTGATTGATCACTAAAATATTAATCGATACCTACGATCATACGAAAATCTTTTATCAATATATAATCAATTTTTTAAAAATTTTTGTGGCTGATCCGTGGGTGATCTCCTACGCCAGTTTCCGTGCTGATTGCCTAGTTTCTAGTAGTGTCATAATGAAATTCAAAATGAATTATCTCACTTGTATGTATATATATATATATATATATATATATAGTTTTAAATTCTGCTGTTTGACGATCATATCCCTTTTCAATATTCCGCTCTAGTTTTATTCTCAAGTGCTAAAATATCAAATTGCATGGTCCCTGTGTTTTGATTCCTAAACTCATCCTCCTCATATCCATTCCTGTGATCTTGCAGTCACATTTTATACGAATATCTTGGACGGTTGGACCCTGTTAGAAGTGCATTAAATAGCTTTGGGCACATAGCAAATTGGCCTCTTTTCTCCATATCCAGCCCAACTATATTAGCCATACCCAAAACTAGCAGCCCAAACAAGACCTAACGGCCCCAGTTCTACGCAGTTTCTTGGGAATATACCCTTTTTCCTTCATTCGGAGAGTGAAGGAAGGAAACAGAGTCGGACCTGAAAATATAAAGTTCTATATGCAGAGTTCGCATTTCTGTTTCCGTTAACAGAGAAGAAAGGAGAAGTATGGGTTTCTTGGCATGCATTGGAGTGATATCGCCCTTCCCATTCTACTATTGGCTATGGACACATCCGCAGACATGGGTGGATATGTGTGGGAGGGTGCGTGACCCGAGCAAAGTTATGGCATTGGTTTCACACCTTCTGAAGGTGGTTCAGTTCATTTCTCTATTCTCCGTGTCCACACTTTCTTGGCCGCCGCCACTCTACTTCTGGCCCCTCTTTATCTTTGGCCAGTTCCTTAACTTCAGGTTATTTTTTCACCCGCCTTATGAATTCTCTGTATTGGATTGTGTTTCATGTTTCATATACTAGATAGAGGTGTTTCCGATGTTGAAATGCTGTTTTAGTGTAATGGTTTGGGAAATTTCTTAGGACCCTGATGCAAAGTTCGATTTTTATTCATTTTATTGGTGATTTTGAAAATGCTTTTGAGTTTGAATTTGCTGCTTCTATTGCATCTTTAGCTCGAGGTAGAAGTCATCCTGTTCAGAAAATAATTTTCTTTTGTCTGGATTGGGAGGTTTAGAAGTTCGTGTGGAGCAATTTTGGTTATAATGACACTTGACTCTTTAATGATGTGTTCCTCTATCATTCATTGGCAATATGAAATTTGGTATATTGGGACTGAATGCTAATTAACTAGGAAGTTCTAGTACTACAATATTCTTACATAGAGCTTATGAAGCCAAAATTGCAATAGAATTTTGCTGGGATTAAGGGTATTCTCTGTTTCATGTGTATTGGCTGATAATATTTCTCCTATAGAGACATAATAAATTGTGATTCAGAAGTTATGCCCTAACCATGGACCCTACAGAAGTTATGCCCACTTTGGATATCTATTTATTGTCGTGGCAATCTTTTGGTTGCAATCATCTTGGGCTATACTTTACTTGGATATTGCTCCAAAAAACACTTAAATATCAAGAATTGATGGCTTTCCAATTTTATGGTTGGACATGGTCATGCAGCCATTCAACAGACAACCAAAGAAGAGATAACATGATTTCAAATAACCTCTTGAGAGAGCATTTCTTATCAGAGAAATTAGTTGGAGGTATATTGTCTTTTCACATGACTTTATGCCTTTCTTCTCTCCAGAACTGACAATGTGCTTTATTTGTTATGCCCAAAGTAGACATCAGGCTTATGATTGTGGTCCTTTAGATTTAAAAAACCAGTCTGTAGCAGCCAGCAGTAATCAGAAAAGGCCTTCATAACGCATAAATAATGCATATTTGCTATTAGTTTTGCTAAGTATGATAGTACAGCTTCAATGTTTGTGTAAAACTAGACGTGGAGTTGATTTATAGTGTTTCCTAGTTCCACACATTAGTAAGTACAGAACAAATTTCACTGCTTATGCTCAAAATGTGCTTTTATATGTACAGCTTACTATTTTTGCCCTCTGAACTTGTCCTTACACAATCAAGTACAGGGTATATCAATTGCTGGGAGAGTCTGGAACTTACTATGGTGTACGATTTGGGAAGAATATCCCATGGGTGACGGAATTTCCATTTGGAGTCATAAAAGATCCTCAATATGTTGGTAGCGTTTTGAGTCTTCTTGCTTGTCTATGTTGGGTTCCCTTAACATACATTCTACTATGGCTCTTGGGCTACGTCTTCATGATACATCTAGAATCCAAAGAAGATCCAGCTACACGTGCAAAGCCACTCTCTTGAAGCCGAGAGAAAACACTAGCCTGCTGGTTGAAACATGGTACCAAAGAAATTCTTGACCCTTAATGCATATGAATTGTGCAATCCACTAACTCTGTTTCTCTATTTTCCAGTTTCTAGGGAAAGAAGGAGAAAGGGAAAAAAAAAAAAAAAAAAAGAGTTGGCATGTATGACCTGTCGAATGTTGGTTGTAGTTCTGCTTTCCTTTGTGTTATCACAGATGTCAATGGAAAAACAATACAGCAACCTTTCTTGTTTCTTTGCCTCTTGAGAAAGCCAAGTTATTTGACTGAGTTTTGATTTAGGGAGTGGAGAGGAAGTATATTGAAGGGGGTCAGCTCTCCAAGTTTTGTAATTTTTGCATGCCGTGCGTTGGTTCAGCTCCTACCTTTATCTTTTGTAGCTTTTTCAATTAATGAAAGGAAATCCTCCCTTTTCCACCCACCACCCAAATAAGATGGCCAAGAAGTTCTCATTCCAAGCTGGTTTAGTTTGAACCTTCTTTGGGGCTAGTTTTGCAGCAGTAGCTCTGAATCTTAGATTTCTTCCTTTTTCTTCTGTTCTTCTCCTTTGTAATCTAGCCTTTCCCTCTGTTTGTAGCTATACCGTGAAGACCAAAGCAAATATAGTTATAGAAATTTACATTTCGAAACAATCCTTGCATTTTCCGCCAGTACCAAATTGTAAACATCATTACAAGTTCTCTAAGGAATTATAACCAGCAGCGTCCCTGTGGATGTTTGTTTAAGAAAAACCCAACAGGCAGAAGAAAAATTATCACACTTCTTGTACCATATAAGGTTGCATCAATGAAATTGCTACATGAGAAAATCCAAACTAGGGTTTTTGACATCTTAAAGTTAGTTTGAGAATGGTCTTACTCGAATCTGCATTTAGACAACATTCCAAGGTTACGAAACACGATAAAAAAACAAGAATTTGGCACTAATCGTATCTTGAGGACATATACCGCCTCCTCAGATGCCGATACTTTGTTGGGCTGTCATACCAAGTTGGAGTACTAAAAATTGCACGTTCCAACCAAAATGGATCTGGATCTTCAGTTTGAGAAATTTCCTTGAAGAACCTTTCCCAGCTCTCTATAACCCGCGTTAGACGAATACTCTTTCGGCGTGTGAACAGAAACTTGATGATGTCTTTTGCAAACGTGGTGATTTCCTCACCTTCAATGATGAACATGTACTGAAACAGAGGCAATATATAAGATAGTGATTAACCAAGTAGACATGAAAAAATGCTGTATGCATCGAAATTATTTCATGTGTTTTAGAGATTATTGGTCAGTTCTATCATAGTAGCCAACTACTCGAAGAGCAACAAATCAATAAGCACAAAAAATGAACATGAATACATATTTCTCAGTTAAAGATTTCAGACATATTAGGATCATCAATTTGACAGTGAAAGACCATTGAGAGAGAGAGATCACCAGAAAAACAAACCCCATGGTTGCTAAGATCACTTGGACTGTTTCATCTAATATCCCTGAAAGACTTTCATCATCTGATTCGCCTGAGCCAGAGCCATCACCGTCACCATCACCGCCACCACCAGTATTTTTCCCTCCACTGCCTCCATCATCAAAATATTCTTGTTTTTGAATCTGCTGCCGCAACATATCCTCTACTGATGGCTCCTTCTTCAAGTTGCCCATGGCTTTTTCTAGAGCTTTCCATGGAGAACCCTGCTGGCAATACATAGCACAGCTCAGGGTTCCACATTAAGCATATTGTACATACATAGATGCCAGTTTACATCCAGTAAGAGCAAGAGCATTTTGATCTCTATATGGAGAATCATAAGTTCCATAGAGAGAGAAACATACACAAAGAAACCAACTAACAGAGACAAGCAGAGGATGAGGGATCTAAAATCTTCATTCTACAGTTTTCAAATAAGTAGAGTCTACCACAACTACTATACAACACACAAGATGCACCCTGCCACTTCTTTCAGACTGCAGATTGTGCTGAAATAGCAAACAGGATGATCCCCTTCTGTCTAAAAAATCCAACCACATATGCAGCTCTATCTTAACACAACTACACAACCAAAATGCCTCCAAATTAAGCTATATTAAAAAGTACCACAAAGGAGGTAGTAAAGTGTGATGATTGGTGCATTGTTCGAGGAAAGAAGCTGCCACTGATTGAGTTTAAGGTTTGAAAGCAAGTTCATATCTTTTATTCTCATTTTTCCCCTCAATCACACTAACAACATGCAATGCTGAAGTAGGCATCAAAAGAAATTGTGGAAGTTGTGTCAGGAATGTAGCAAAAACATTACCCCTGAGGGCCAGCTTAATAGCAAAAGATGAAACTACACACCTTAATGCTTCATATGAATATCATAAGATCTGGAAAGAGGAGCACAAGCACGAGAGAGAGAGAGAGAGAGAGAGAGAGACCAATATTTGATAACTACAGAATATTCTATCCGATATTCCTTAATCTTCTCTAAGCTTTTTTTTAAAAAACTTAATATAAAAAAAAAAAAAAAAGCAGCAGCAACAACAACAACAACAATGTAAATAGTTGAAAATTAGAAGGGGAGGCTAAAAACATCCTCTGGCCTTACTTATCTAATTTTCAGTTGCTAGCTGTGGGGAAAATAATTGATCAAAGCAGCCTAATAAGGAAAATTGAATTACTTCAATAGAGAATTGCAGACAAGGATGTAGCCAATTGTATGCCCAGGACTTACGTGGGTTGTCTTAAGACTTTGAATGAAAGAGTTAAAGAATGAATATGAATAAAACATATCAACTATAAAAAGGCTTATTTTGACCAAAACCAAATTATTGAGGCTACATTTTTTTTTTCATTAAGTTAGCAGGGATAGAAATTAGTAAAAGTACTAGGATATGCTTGGGCAAGTTTTTCAAGGGAAATTGACTATAGGCCAACTGGCTCCTCGTTTTTTTCCAAGAGGGGTTCCCTGACACTTAGATTGGCAACAAGAAAAAAATTAACCTAAGAAAGTGGCAAAATCAAAAAGATTTCACCAAGCTCCACCTTCTCAGTTCACCATCTACATTCTTGTCTACTTAAAGAATCTAAACTGGTCACGAACAGAACATAGACTCTCCACAAAAAAAAAAAAAAAACCTTTTACCTCAGCCTCATTCTCTGATTTCCCTTTTCCTCCAAATAAGCAGACAGGTGTAGATTGCTTAACAAATGCACCAGTTCTAAGTTTCTGAGCACTCCCATGGATTTTTAGGCCCAGGTAGCTTGATGACCAGGCAGTCAAATTTACAGAGGCCTTCTGAGGTTGAAAATGCTGTGGTGGCAAAACGCATGGTGCTGAAGAATCAGAACGCAAGGGGTTCGCACTTGCAAAATTACAGCAAGTATGGAAGGCAGTTATTTGAATGCAGCTCATCATTACAAACTAATATGTTGCTTCAAAGATCACATGAAGTTCAAACAGCTAATGCTCGTTACTTGGACGCATTGGAATATCAATTAACCTGGATGATATTATTTACCTGTACACATGAAATATGGAATGTTAGTTCTAACACTTAAAATGTAGCAAGGCTCAGTGTGACACGATGGAGAGGCACATTTCAGACTGAAACAGGCATAAGTTTAGTAAGATCAAGGTTCCAGGTCTGTTTTTGTTCAAACACAAGGAATAAATAACAGTTGATGCAAATAGAACGATGCCAAATGTAGTTACAAACTATATTCGTACCCTAGTATCATCTATTCAACCCAACCATCCTTGAAATAATAACGAAATTTTCACCACCCACAAATAGAATCAAAAGAAATTATCCCTTATTACAGAGCCAAAGGGCATTCGGTGTATATTTCAAAATCAGAATCAGTATAGAAACTGAATCCAATGGAACCAAAATCAGTATAGAAACTGAATATAATGGAATCAGACTGCCTACAATTCATTCTGCTAATGAATGAGCGTGCTTCCTAATACTAAATGCTACGGTCATTTTCATTCATATGTTACGTCTCTGATACTAATAATAAATGTTTAAACAAGCAGAAGTAAGGTTTTTCACTACTTCTCTCTTCTCATTCCTAACCACTGAGCTCCTTAACCAACCACCTCCCCCAGGTTAATGTACATGGCAGTTAGAACATCCATTACTGCAGACATAACACTGCCAAAGAGTCTAATTTTACCCAGACACAGCATATGCAAGCGGAGTTCACAATCACAGATATAAAACTTGAAATTGCAACAGTAACGCTAGAAATGAGTATACCCATTGAACCAATATAGTTCAATTAAACCATTACAAGCCTAAAAATTTCACCAAGGAAATTAAGCCCAGCACGAAACTAAAAGAATCAAATTTTATCCGAAATCACATTCCAAGATTCCGAAAGAGAAAAACCCTTTTAAGCTCTCAGTTAAGTTTGATAGGTACAGAGACGATAACTAAAATTCTCATAATATGTAGAGAAGATAAAATCGAAATATATTAAGACTGGAAAAAAGGGGGGGGGAGGGTGGGGAATTACCTCCATTTCACATGGACTTCTATTGCCTTGATTTAACGGGTTTTGCAGAGGTCAATTCTGTTTCTCGCGAAAGCTGTGAGGGAGGGGAGAGAGGAGCTGGGTGGTGGCATCAAATGGTTGCGAAGAGCCCAGAGAGCGGTTCTGCCGGGGGTTTGGATGAGAGTACAGTAGATAGCCGGGGGAGAATAGGGCCATGTTTGGCAGTCGGAAATTAGTTGGGCTATCTTGATTTTTTCCTGTTTCAAAGCCCAATTCCTCTAGAATTGTTCTTATAAAAAAAAAATAGTAATAGAATTAAGAATTCGACTAAAAGAAAAAACTTTCGATTTTTAATATTATTATTATTTTTTTGGAAATTAAGAAAAAAAAACTTTCGATGACTGTATTGTTTTGAGTTAGTTACATTCATAATTATTATAAAATTTATTTTTGTCTTTATTAATTCATATTTATTTAAATTGTAAATTAAATACTTGGCTATTTAATTATTATCTAAAAAAATATAAATTAAAAAATCTTGAAATTTATATTCATTTAAAAACTCGCATTTGACAAATATTGTTGAAAGTCTCGACATGCTAATCTAAGCATCTGCAAAGAATAAAAGTTGTCCTTGATCAAGTGCCGTATGATGAGTCCTGTGAGAAGAAGTCATAATTAATAATTATACAAACTTGCTGACCCTCTTACAAGAATTATCCTAATAATTGTAGCTTTTTAACCGGGAACAGAAAATTTTACAGTAGCATAGAAGAGCAATGCTGCTAAATTCACGAAAAAAAGTTATCTTCTATAGATTAGCCAAGTTTAGTCCTTCATGGAATTGCAAAACAGAATGTACAAGGCCTGGAGGGTTTTGGAGGGAGAGAGAGAGTGGGAGTGGGAGTGTGGGGGGTGATAGCATCAGAGGCTTTTTAGACAGTAGCCAGGGCAAGGGGCATGGAGAAAATTTGGACAGTAGTCTTAACAGCTTCAACATCAATATCTATCAACTTTCCCGTGTTAGATGAAATTATTGAGCATTTCTTCTCTTCTGCATTTGGAACGAACAGCTTCGCCTTATCATCAGAGCAAAACAATGCAATGCTTCAAAAACACAAGAAAAAAATTATCAGGATTTGGTGTTTCTTTTCTGTATGTGTGACTGGAAAAGAGAAGCATTTACCTTGGCTTTTCACGAGCATTGGCAAGTTGGATTGCTGCTGTGTTTGTTGCTATTACCCCAGCTGAGTCGTTGATAAGAGCAGCCAGCTGGAAAAAGAGTTACAAGTCCACAAAAGTATCAGTGTTGCCTCCAGAATTCAGTTTCTTCTGGCTGATTGGAACTTATTTATGTGCAGGAACACATGATATGGTGTGATCATAGCACAAAGAACCAGAGATAACTAGCCAAAATACTTCCAAGGACCGTAACTAGTCATAGTACTCCTTGTTATATCACTAAGTTGAAGATCCCTTACAGCAATTAAAGAGTCTTTGACAAAAAGAATTAGCAGAACACAATAAGATCCCGACTTTAAGCTTGTGATTTGAGACCAAACGACAGTTCCTTCAGAAAGTCCAATCTAAAATTTCACTACATACAAGCAATGGTATGATTTCTTGGCAGTTCAGTCTGAACTTACAGGCAAAAAACTTCTAGAACATACTTTTCGACTATCACGGAAAGTGAAAAGTGCTGAAGAGCTCACAGATGCATAAACATCTGGTAGATCAGAATGGTTTACTTGTACACTTTTCTTCCTACAAACAGAGGCAGTTGGCGAGTTCCTAATGAAAATTCATCAGGTCTTGGCATATTAAGGAATGGGGAACAACTAGTCAGAATCAGATCACATACTGTTATTTTTACTATAGTTGTTCCAAGTAATTGATATATATCTTTTGTTAGATCCTTTACTCTCTAGATTTACAACCAAAAGAGGAACAATTGCTGTGGTAACTCTTTAGTTATAGGATTCTTTCTTTAGTGCTTACTTTAACATTCCTTGTTATATCTATCTGTGAATCTAGACTTAAAGAATACTACGAGTCAAAAAACTAACCTGCCCGGGAGTGGTAATGAACACTATACTTGCATCATCTCCAACAACATCCTCTACATCCTCTCTTATTTTCTCATGTGGGATGACAAAAACAGGCTTGAGACCACTGTTCAAGGTAGTGATTTATGAAATAATAAGCTGTCAGTTTTTCTCCAAGTTTGAGAATATTATGTTGTTAAAGCAGCCAAGCACCATTTTAGATAAACAAGTTAATTTGAAGGGTAAAATAATGAAAACTTAAAATGAGTAAATGACCATGGAAAGAGATTTTCTCATATTAATTGCTATAGTGGAATTCCATATTAATATGCTAGAACAGGAAGGGAAAAGTGTCATACTTTATTGCCTTGGTTATCTCAGCCCATACTTCAATAGGCAGCAAGCTATCAGTGTCACCCCTGGACTGCATAGAAGCTTTTGAGTCTGATTTTATCCCATGAATAACAATATATTTCCCTCTTCGCACACCTGCATTTGTATATTTTGCTTCAACTACCTCTCTAAGCTTCCTTGAGATTGACACCTTTAGGGGAGGCACGGGATGCCTTGGTACCTTACGACCTGGTCTCCCCAACCAATCAAGCATTTGATGATACCTGAAAGACAGAAGTAAGACACAGGTACATTGCATACCTTGTTTTACTGAATCAATAATGGCTATATCCTCATGCCAAGGTCTTAGTCTAGCAAGCAGCGGTATATATATCAAACCACAGACGCACTCACGGGAAGAGAGTATTCAGATAATTAAGGTTTTTGGTCACCACAATCCAACTTACATATGATAACCACCCTCAGACAGATTTGTACTATCTGGTGTGAATGTCTCTGATAGAAGTAAGCCTGCGCCTGCAGCATTAACATTTGGATATACGTAACTAGCCCTGTCTCTGGCTGTTGACATAAACAAGAATGCCGCGTGGCCAAGTCCTGCCAGTTTGGTTGACAAGATCATATCGTAGTACCTACTCTGCAAGCAAGTAGAAGGAAACTTGTATAGAAGAACCATCCAAATAACCCAAGTTTCAAGAGATCCCATTTGTCTGGTACTATTAATTCATGGTGTAATGATCCCCAGACTCAGAATGATTAATCAAGATAATCTTTTTAGAGTTTAGAAGGAAAAAGTCAAATCTGCTTCAACCATAAATTCAAAGAATTTCCATTGGCACTCAAAAACAAATCTATCCTTCTAGACTAGATTCCAGAAGCTAAAATATGCCCTTTCTAGCATCACCAATAAAGTTCCATTTCATCCAATCTCTCCCCCAAAATCCTGAGGAGCCTCCTATATAGTTCACTGGATGTTAGTTAAATCATGTGCATTTTCCGTCCCTCTCCCTTTTCAATGGATTTAAAAAATATGCACAAATGCAAAGAAGGCTGTAATCTGAATCCAGAACCAGCACATGCCCCAGCTCGTGCCAGTGGCTTTCCGAGCAGTAAACCCACGAAGAAGATGTAATAATTACCCGCTGGTAGATAATGAAGGGAAAAAAGTTGCCTCTTGTGGCTGTTTTATTGTTCAAAATCATATCAAATATGGATCAAATCAGCATTCAGTTAGTTGATGATCATAGCCTAATGCCAACCTGTTACATCTCTGAGATATTTCAACTGAACAAATCCATTCAAGTTTCATTAAAGTATGTGCATTGTGGAATACATCAAGAATTTGCAGTAAAATGTCCAACCTTAATTACTCCAACAAAATCAGTATACTCTGCTGGATCAGGAAAATCATCATCAGGGTCGAAAACATTAGCCCATCTAACGTTCTTATTCATTTCGTAAGTCTGTTTCCCTCTGTCGGATGCCACAACGTCTATCTGCACACCGGGGTATCTGTCCTTCAACAACTGAATTGCCGGAAAGAATAGCAAGTTTTCATAAACACCACCAGAAATCACACAACAACATCTTCGAACATCTCCTCTAATCTTCAATCCCAGTGAAGCAACTTCCACATTGTATCCCATAGGGAATTTCAAGAAGCCATATGGGTTATTGGGATTATCAGGAGGTCTTGGATCCTCTTCTTGCTTGCCCTCAGAGTACAAAGAGCCATACTCCATCTCAGGATCTTCACCATCGTCGAAAGGGTCGAGCCATGGATTTTTCTTCTTGGCATTTGGCCTAATTTTGCAAATTTTTTGTGTTTTAACAGATTGATCCGACGGGATGATTAGGAAAGACACTGTGTTTAAATTTGTTAAGGGAATTGAAGCTGGAGAATTAAAAAATGGCGAGGCACATTTGGATAGCAGAGAAGTTGCAGCCATTTTTAGTTAGTAGTTTTGGATAGAGGCCAGAAGCTGAAGGACTTTGGTGGCCACTTTGCTTGCAATTTTGTCACAGGCAGTGGACGATGGATTCGAATGTGTGAAGCCAGTTCGATAAGTAGGCCCCACAACTTTTTGTTTTTGTTTTTTTTTTTTTAAACACTCCTCAGCCGATCTAGGCGATCAGAACCGCCAATCCCAGCTTATTTGAGGCTTCGCCGACAACCGGCCTAACCTATGGGATCTCTTGTGATTGGGATAAAATTAAAACACCCCCTCCTAAAAAATATATAATAAAAAAATATTATGAAAATAATAAATGCCTGTTTATTTTTTAATAATAGATATCTATCTTGAAAATATATGTTACTATTTTTTTTTAATATTATTAATGGATGAGATAAGATTATATTTATTAAATTTATTTTTTATTCTTTTAGATAATGTATCTAAACATTTATAAATATAGGGACCTTATATTAACAAATATAATTAATCAATTGAATTTAAGTGATTCTCTCATTCATCTCTTTTTATAATTTCTTTAATATCAGTTTTTATATTTTATTTTCTTGATTCTTAATTCTATTTGGAATCAAATTTATAATACGTTATCAGTACGAGATTCTACTGAAATTGTTCTACTAAAGTGTATAATTAAGTCAACACTATCAAAGATATTCTCTCGATCCGTACAATCAAATAGTCTGATTTTTTTTTTTTAAGTGTACTAAACAAAAGAATAAATGTACTCTTTCTATTTAATTTTGTTTTGATATGGCGAATCTCATTAAATTTGAGTTTGCAACTCTAGATATTAGTGGGAAAAACTATTTATCCTAAACATTAGATGTTGAAATACATTTTATGCAATGGGTCTAGCAGATACCATTGTAGAAAGAAATCTATCATCATCACAAAACGATGCTAAAGTTTTGATTTTTCTCCATCATCATCTTCATGAAAATTTAAAAGAGGAATACTTTATTGTGAAAAAATCACTTATTTTGTGGAATAATTTGAAAGAAATGTTTGACAACTAAAAGATGATCATCCTTCCAAAAACAAGTATGACTAAATGCACAAGTAATGAGTATAATTTTGCGATGTTTAAAATTAGTTCACAGTTAAAATTGTAGAGAAAATGTTATTGATGAAGATATGTTGGAAAAAATTTCTCTACTTTTCATAATTCGAATTTGCTCCTGCAGTAGTAATATCGAGAAAATGGATTTAAGAAATATGTAGAATTGATATCTTACCTTCTCATTATTGAGCGAAATAATGAATTATTAATGAAAAATCATGAAACTCGACTAACAAATTATACTCTATTCCCATAAGCAAATATTGTTAGAAATTGTGATTTTGGCTCTAGAAGAGACTGTGATCGTGGATGTACATGCGGTTATAATAGTAATATTTATTATGATTACAAAAGTCAAAATAAAGTTACGAGAAATAATAATAATCACTAGAAATGGCCAAAAAAATAATGAGAAAGAAAAAGGAAAGGAGATAGTTCTTACAAATTATGAAGATAAGTGTTATCGTTGTGGCATGAAAGGTCATTGGTCTCGTACTTGTCATACGACAAAATATCTTGTTGATCTTTATCAGGTTTTTATTGGAAAAAAAAAGCAAAAATGCTGAAGTGAATTTCACTGTACAATATTATCTTTGTGATGATGATGATGATGATGATGATAATAATAATAATACCAATCTTGAAGATGTTAATATTGATGTAACTCACTTGGATGTTGTTGATTTCTTTGAATATCCGGAAGAAAGAATTGATCATTTAATTTGTGATGGAAGTATTCAGAAAAATTAGAAGTTTACTTTTAATGTTTTTATTTTATGTTATAATTTTGACATTGTAATAGTAGTTAGCATTTTAAATTTTTATTTTATTATTTAAAATATTTAAATTTATAAATATTTTATTATGCCCAAATAGCTATTACTCCATTTATTTGATACAAAAATGGCATTAAAGATATATGCATAATTGATAGTGGTACAACACACACCATATTAAAAGATAGAAAATATTTCTCTTACCTAAAGATAGAAGAAATAACTGTTAATACTATAAGTGGTAGTATAAAATTAATTGAATGTTCCAGAAGAACTAATATATTATTACTCGAGAAACAATTATTGTTATTTATAAAATATTATTTTCTTCAAAATCTCGAAGAAATTTATTAAATTTTAAAAGTATTCACCGAAGTAGATATTACATTAAAACAATAAAAGAAAATGGATTTGAGTATCTCTGTGTTACTCAAATTATTTCAAGTAAGAAATATTTATTAAAAAAGCTATCATCTCTTTCATCAGACCTATATAGCACAAGAATCCATACAATTAAAGTGCATCATTCAATACATTAGATGTTTACTGATCATACTACATTTATCATTTGGCATGATCGTTTGGGCCATCCAAGAGCTATTATGATACAAATGATAATTGAAAATATGCATGGTCATTCTCTGAGAAGTCAAAAGGGTATGACATCATATAAATTTTCATGTACTATATGTTTTCAAAGAAAATTGGTTATTAAACAATTTCTAATAAAAGCGGATTTTGAGTCTCCAGCATTTCTGAAAAGAATTTGTGGTGATATATGTGGACTAATTCATCCACTATGTGGGTAATTTAGATATTTTATAATTTTAATTGATACATCGACCCAATAGTAGCATGTCAGTTTATTATCAACTCGTAACATGACGTTTACGAGATTGTTTACATAAATAATTCACTTACGAGCGCAATTTTTAGATTATCCTATTAAAATGATTCGTCTAGATGATGTTGGAGAATATTCTTCCCAAACCTTTTATACTTATTGCATGTCGATTGGCATTACCATTGAATATCTAATAGCTCTTATTCATACCTAGAATAGTCTAACTAATTATTTATTAAAATATTACAATTAATTATTAGACCGTTATTAATAAGAACAAATCTCCCTATATTTGCTTAGGGACATGCTATTTTGCATGTTGTAACACTTGTGCATATAAGGCTAACAAGTTATCAAAAATTTTCTCCCCTGGAGTTGGCTTTTGATTGAGAGTAAAATATTGCTCATTTAAGAATTTTTAGGTATACTGTATATATACCGATAGTGTCAAATCAACGTACTAAAATGGGTCCTCAAATAAGATTGGGGATATATGTTGTATATGATTTTCCCTCTATAATTAGATATATTGAGCCATTGACATATGACGAATTTATAGCAAGATTTGTTGATTATTATTTTGATGAAATTCTATTTCCGAAATTAGGGAGAGAATACTATCTATATAAAAAAGAGCTTATCTGGACAACATTATTAAATTATTTATATCAGCGCATATGCACAAGTGAATTAGAAGTTCAAAAGATAATTCATTTTCAAAGACTTGCAAATCAGCCACCAAATTCTTTTGTTAACTCTACAAAGGGAACTAAGTCGCATATTCCAACTATAGATACTTCTATTCCGATAGAAGTTCCAGCAGAACAAAATAAAAATCTTATAGCTGCTGAATCAAAACACGCCAGAAGCGTGAATGACCTCTTGGTTCAAAAGATAAAAATTATCGAAAGAAAAGAGGAGCAAATGATCAGAGTGATTAAATTGAACAATTAGAAAAAAAGGATCAAGTGGCAACTGATTAAAAGATCCAAATATATGAAAATAGTGAATAGAATAATGAAATGTCATCAACTATATGACTTCTGACAGAAGTTGGAATTGAATAGAACTAACTATTAATGATATTTTTGCATACAATATAGCACTAGATGTGTTAAAAGATAATAAGGATCTTAAACCAACATCAATGTTGAAGAATGTCATCATAAAAATGATTGGTTAAAATGGAAATATGCGATTTAATTGAAATTAAACTCACTTACAAAGCAAGAGATTTTTGGACCTGTAATCCGAATACCAGAAGGTGTAAAACCAATTGGTTATAAATGGATATTTATGCGAAAGTTGAATGAAAATAATGAAATCCTAATGTATAAAATACGACGTGTGGCACAAGGCTTTTTGCAAAAATCGGATATTGATTATGATGAGACATATTCACCAGTGGTAGATATAATTATACTCTGATACTTTGTGAGTCTAGTAATACGTGAAAAGATTGACATGCATCTAATAGTGTTATGATTACTTATTTATATGGGTACCTTGATAATAATATTTATATGAAAATCCCAAAATGATTCAGTATACCTGAAGCATATAATTTTGGTCATCGTGAAAATTATTCCATTAAATTACAAAAGTTATTATATGGTTTAAAGCAATCAAGATGTATATAGTATAATCGTTTTAGTGAATATTTATTGAAATCAAAATATAAAAATGATTTGATATGTGTATATGTATTTATTAAAAATTTAGGATTATGTTTTGTTATACTTGTTATATATATTGATGATATCAATCTTATTAAATTTCATACGAGCTTCAAGAGGCAAAAGATAGCTTGAAGCAATAATTTAAAATTAAAGATTTTGGAAGAATCAAATTTTGTTTTGGTTTACAAATAAAATATTTGGAAAATAGTATTTTTATTCATCAATCAATATAACAGCTACAGTTTTGAAGAGGTTTTACGTGGACAAAGCACATCCATTGAGCATTCTAATCGTCGTCAGATCATTAGACGTAAATAAAGTCACTTTTCGACCTCGAAAAGATGATGAAAAACTTATTAGTCTTAAAATACTATATCTCAATGTAATTTGTGCACTAATGTACTTTACTAATAACACTTGACCTGATATAATATTTTTTATGAATTTATTAGTAAGATATAATTCTTTTCCAACACGAAGACATTAGAATGGTTTTAAACATGTCCTAAGATATCTCCAAGGAACAATGAATCACGGATTATTTTATTCAAATTAAATAAAACCAACACAATATTAATTTGTTATATAGATGTTAGTTATTTATTTGATCCACATAAAGTATATTATCAAACTGGCTATTTATTTACATGTAGTGCTACTGCTATATCATGGCACTCTATAAAACAATTTATAACATCTACTTCTTTTAACTATACAAAAATTATTGCTATTCATGAGGCAAGTCGAAAATGTATCTCAACCCCATGATTTATTATATTCGAGAAAATTGTGATTTATTTTCTTAAAAAAAAAATTAACACCTCTTTATGAAAATAATGCAACTTGTATAGGACAATTAAGAGGTGGATATATTAAAAGAGATAGAACAAAATATATTTCACCAAAATTTTTCTTTACTTATGAACAATATTTTGAAAAAATTTTGGTGATATCAAAGAAAAATTTCCTTTAATATATTTCGTCATATCTCCTTTAATATATTCACCTCTTAATTATGTTGTACAAGTTACATTATCTTCATAAATAAGTGTTGAAATTTCCTTTTAAGAGGATAAATCACATTTTTTTGAATATAATGGATCATGAATCTCAACCATATACATTCTCGACTTGCCTTATGAATAACAATAATTTTTACATGATTAGAATAAATGGCTACTATAGATTGTTTTGTAGAGCACCATAAATAGTAATACCACAATATGTAAATAAATAGCCAATTTGAGAAAGTGCTTTATGTGAATCTGATAAATAACTAATATCTGCATAACTAATCAACATTGAATTGGTTTTATTTGAATAAAACAATTCGAGATCCATTATTCCTTGGAGATATCTTATGACATGTTTAATACCATTCTAATGTTGTTGTGTTGGAGAATAACTAAATCTTGTTAATAAATCAATAGAAAATGCTATATCAAGTCGAGTGTTATTAGTAAGGTATATTAATGTACCAATTATACTGACATGTGGTACTTCTGAACTAATAAGTTCTTCATCACATTCTTAAGGTCAAAAAGGATATTTATTTACATCTAATGACCTAACGACTATTGGAATACTCAATGGATGTGCTTTGTCTATATAAAATATCTTCAAAACTTTAGCTATATATATTGATTGATGAATAAAAATACAATCTTCCAGATATTCTATTTGTACACTAAGATAAAATTTGTTTCTTCCAAAACTTTTAATTTCAAATTCTTACTTCAAACTATTTCTTGCCTCTAAGAGCTCTTCTGGAGTTTCAATAAGATTGATATCATCAATATATATAGCAATTATAGCAAAACTTGATCCAAATTTCTTAATAAATATACATGGATATATTGGATCATTTTTATATCCTTATCTTAATGAATATTCACTAAGATAATTATATAACATACATCCAAACTACTTTGAACCATACAATGATTTTTGTAACTTAATAGAATAATTTTCATGAGGACCAGAATTATATGCTTCAGGCATACTGAATCCTTTTGGAATTTTCATATAAATATTATTATCAATGTTCTTATATAAATAAACAGTCACAACATGTATTAGACGCATATCAATCTTTTCACATATTATTAGACTCACAAGGTATCGGAGTGTAATTGTATTTACTACGGGTGAATATATATCATCATAATCAATATCCAATTTTTGCAAAAAGTCTTGTGCCACAAGTCATGCTTTATACCATATGATTGTATTATTTTCATTTTTCTTTCACACAAATATACATTTATAATTAATTGATTTTACACCTTATAGTGTTTGCACTATAGGTCTAAAAATCTCTCACTTTGCAAATGAGTTTAACTCCAATTGAATCGCATCTTTCCATTTTGATCAATTATTTATATGACGACATTCTTCAAATTATGTTAGTTCAAGATCCCCATTATCTTTTAACACATCTAGTGCAAAAATATCATCAACAGTTAGTTCTATCTGATTCTAACTTCTGCCAGAAGTCATATAATTTATGGACATTTCATTATTCTATTCACTATTTTTTTATATTTGGGTCTTTTCATCAGTTGTCACTTGGTCTTTATTTTCTAATTTTTCAATTTGATCATTCTAATCATTTGCTCCTCTCTTTCAAGAATTTCTATCTTTTGAACTAATGGGTCGTCCACATTTCTTGCATGGTTTTGGTTCAGCAGCTATAGAAATTTCATTTTATCCTGTTGAAACTTCTATCCGAATAGAAGCATCTATAATTGGAATATACGATTTAATTCCCCTTGTAGAGTCAACAAAAGAATCTGGCAGTTGATTTACAAGTCTTTACAAATGAATTATCTTTTGAACTTCTAGTTCGCTTATGCACGGATCTAAATAATTCAATGATGTTATCCAGGCAAGCTATTTTTTATGTGGTTTATTTTTTCTCCCTAATTTAGGAATTAGAGTTTTATCAAAATGACAATTAACAAATCTTGTTGTAAATACATTACCTGTCAATGGCTCAACATATCTAATTATAGAGGGAAAATCATATCCAATATATATTCCCAATCTTCTTTGAGGACTCATTTTGGTACGTTGATTTGGCGCTATCGGTACATATACAACACATTCAAAAATTCTTAAATGAACAATATCTGGCTCTAAACCAAAAGCCAATAGTAAGAGAGAGAATTTGTGATAACTTGTTGGCCTTATACACACAAATACTACAGCATGCAAAATAGCATGTCCCCAAACAGATGTAGGAAGATTTTTTTCATTTATAACGGTCTAACAATTGATTATAATCTTTTAATGAATGATTCAGTTAGATCATTTCGGGTATGAACATGAGCTACTGGATGTTCAATGATAATGTCAATCAACATGCAACAAGCATCAAAGGTTTGAGAGGAATATTCTCCAACATTATCTAGAAGAATCCTTTTAATTGGATAATCTAGAAATTGCACTCGTAAGCGAATTATTTGGGTAAACAATCTCACAAACGGTATGTTATGAGTTGATAATAATCTGACATGCAACTATCGGGTCAATGCATTAATTAAAACCATTAAGTATCTAAATTGCCCACATAGTGGATAAATTGGTTTACATATATCACCATGGATTCTTTCTAGAAATGCCGGAGACTCAAAATCCACTTTTGTTGGAAATGGTTTAATAACCAATTTTCCTTTAAAACATGCAACATATGAAAATTTATCTAATTTCAAAATCTTTTGACTTCTCAGATGATGACTATGCATTTTTTTTAATTATCCTTCGCATCATAATAGCTCATGGATGACCCAAACGGTCATGACAAATGATAAATATAACAAGATCAGTAAATTTCTGATTTATTGAATGATGCACTTCAATTGTATAGATTTTTGTGCTGAATAGGTCAGATGAAAGAGATGGTAGTTTTTCTAATAAAGATTTCTTTACTCGAAATAATTCGAGTAATACAGAGATGCTCAAACCTAGTTTCTTCCATTGTTTCAATGTGATATTCATTTCGATGAATATTTTTAAATTTTAATAAATTTATTCGAGATTTTGAAAAAAATTATAATTTTTAAACAACAATATTTGTTCTTCTGGATAATAATATATTAGTTCTTTTGACACTTTCAATCAATTGTACACTACTACTTATAGTATTAACAGTTATTTTTTCCATCTTTAGGTAAGAAAAATATTTTTTATCTTTCAATATGGTGTGTGTTATACCATTATCAATTAGACATATATCTTCAATGTCATTTTTGTATTCAGTAAATGGAGTAATAGTCATCTGGGTATAATAAAATATTTATAAAATAAAAACTTCTAAAATAAAATAGAAGCCTGATAAAATAAAAACTTCTAAAATAAAATAAAATATTTTAACTAAAAAAATAAAAACTTAAAATGCCAACTACTATTACAATACAAAAAATATATAATATAAAATAAAAATATTAAAAGTAAACTTCTAATTTTTCTAGATACTTCTATCACCAATTAAATGATCAATTCTTCCTTCTGGATATTCAAAGAAATCAACCATATCCAACTGAGTTACATCAACACTAACATCTTTAATATTGGCATCATCATCATCATCATCATAAAGAGAATGTTATACAGTGAAATTTGTTTTAGCATTTTTGTTTTTCTTCTCAATAGAAGCTTGATAAAAATCAACAAGATGTTTTGTCGTACAATAGGTGCGAGACCAATAACCCTTCACGCCACAACAATAACATGTATCTTCATAATTTGTCTTTTCATTTCTCATTATTTTTTAGCCACTTCTGATGGTTATCATTATTTCTCATAATTTTGTTTTGACTTTTGTGATCACAATAAATATTTTCATTATAACCGTGTGTACGTTCACAGCTACGACCATGACCACAGCCTTTTCTGGAGCCAAAATCACGATTTCTAATAATATTCACTTTTTGGGAATGTAGTAGAACCTGTTGGTCAAGTTTCATGATTTTTCATTAATAACCTATTATTTTGCTCAGTTACAAGAAGGTAAAATATAAATTTTGCATATTTCTTAAATCCCTTTTCTCGATATTGCTATTGTAGGAGCATATTTGAAGCATGAAAAATAGAGAAAGTTTTTTTTTAACATATCTTCATCAATAATATTTTCTCCACATAATTTTAATTGTTAGCTAATTTTAAACATTGCAGAATTATACTCACTGACGGATTTAAAATCTTATAATCGCAGGTGCATCTAGTCATACAGTGCTTTTCAAATGACGACTATCTTCTGGTGGTTAAACCTTTCTTTCAAACTATTCCACAAAATAAGTGAATTTTTCACAGTAAGGTATTCCACTTTTAAATCTTCATGAAGATAATGACGGAAAAAAAAAATCATAACTTTATCTTCATTTTGTGATGATGATAGATTTTCTTCTACAATTGTTTCTGCCAGACCCATTGTAGCTAAATGCATTTTAGCATCTAGTATTCAGGATAAATAGTTTTTTTCAATGATATCTAGAGTTGCAAACTTAAATTTAGTGAGATTCGTCAGATTAAAACAAAATTAAATAGAAAGAGATCCTGATCTTCTGCCAATATATTGTGTGTTGTACTAATCTTAAGTTGGTTTTCATATAGCAGTTATTGTCTAGCGAAAATTTTATTTTATGTAAGCTGCATATTACATTATGTATTAAAAGAACTTAAAAAATTAAAAAGAAAATAATTATGAGTCAATTTTAAATATTTAGAGATTAAACCGTTAATTATTTATATGGTTTAGATTTGGTATGTATTATGGAAGTATCTTTTTTCACACAAATAAATATATTTTATATTTGTATAAAACTTATATTTGTAATGCAAAAATTTATGAATATCAAGCATTAAATTTATAATTAAAAAATTAATAATTTTCAAATATATAGTTTCTCATCTTTAGTAAAAATAATATTCGTATATTTAGTGGGTAGTATAGATAGTTATGATTCATAAATTGTATTAATCATTGCAAATAGTGTGATCCTTTCTATTATTCTTAACTAGTTTGATTCCCTGTGCATTGCACGGGTTTGTATAATATATTAATTCAATGAATTTAATAAATTCAGATAATTTTTATTTAAATTCAATGAATTAAAATAACATTTCACATTTGGCGGATAACCTTCATTTCAATTTATGTGAATTCATTTGTACTAAGTTTGAAAGTCCATAATTCAACAAATACGTACAATTCTTCATCATATAATTTAGCCTTCCAAATGAAAAGTAATATGATAGAGCAAATCAATATGATTTCACACAGTCTTTCCATATCACTGTAACTACAAACAAAAATTAAGAGTCAAAGCACAATAAAATTAGCAAACTACACCTAGTTATTGATAAGAAAAAAAGAAAAAAAATCAACTCCAATGCATTCAGAATACAAAAAAAGAAAAGGGGAAGAAATACCAATGACCGGAGTAATGGATGCCAAAAAAGAAAAAAGAAAAAAATCAATTCCAAGGTATTCAGGATATAAAAAAAAGGAAAAGGGGAAGAAATACTTGTGGATAGAAAAGTGGATGCAAAATTAAAAAGAGAGAGAGAGAGAGAGAGAGAGAGAGAGAGAGAGAGAGAGAGAGAGAGAGAGATAAAAAAATCAATTCTAATGTATTTAGAATACAGGAAAAGAAAATGAGAAGAAATACCTCTGACCAAAGTAGTGGATGCCAAAAAAAAAAAAAAGAAAAAAAATCAATTCTAAGGCATTCAGGATACAGAAAAGAAAATGAGGAGAAATACCTGTGGGTGGCATAATAGATGCCAAATTAAACAAAAAGAGAAAAATAAATAAATTCCAAGGCATTCAGAATATAGAAAAATAAAATGGGAAGAAATATCTGTGGGCAGAATAGTGTGCAAAATGGTATTCTGAATGAGAAGGAAGTGGAGACGGGAAAATATACAGAGACAACGACGTAACACTTGAAATTGAATTTGGACTTAAAAAGATAACTTCAAATGATCTTTCACATTTCTTTTAGATAAAGTTCATCTAAAATTATTTGAATCTAATAAATTTAGATGAATTCAGATAACTGTTGGTTTCCTATTAAAAAAAATTATTTGAATTCAATGTATCCACATGTCGATACAGGATTATACCACTTGTCACAATAGAATTGCGGAAGCCGTCACATGTCATAACAGTATGCTTATGCAGCTACTTTTATATATATAGTGATGGATATTTGAAGAGTGGATGGCAAATGCCCAAAAATGGAACCAAAACGGGGTTATCATGGCCCCAGCTGTAGCACCAGGGATGGCTCGCTAGGCTGCTTGGCATTTCTTTGTACATTTGAATTTTTCCCAGTTGGTTTTCTGTGTTGTTTGTTTCTTGGAGCAAATATTAGAATATGTTACACTTCCTTCTTTGTATCACTATTCTTTTCCATGTTATATGATCAGGTTTTACTTGACAATCAAGGTGGCTCACTAAATCATGGATTTTTAGTTTAAAAAATTTTGTTTAAAGGGAAATAAAAGTATCAATTGGTTAATATAATTTTTTATATGATTTTTTTTACATATGTTCGTGTATTATTAAAAAAAAATACTCAAATATGAATAGAATTCCAAAGGGACTGAATGCATATTAGTCCATAGCATACGGTCTATTTGGTAATTTAATTAAATATTTAAATTAATCAATTAAGTATTTGTTTCATTAGGTACGCTTAATAATAGATAGTATTAAGTTTGTTTGATAACAAATTTTTGTTATCATTTTATTGATTAAGACATACTAAAATTGTGTTATAAATTTTAAATAAAATGAAAGTTACTTTAATTTGAAATTTGAATATATTAAATACCTATCTAATTATTAATATTTTTATATTTAATTTAAATTGTAATAAAATATAGTATAAAAATAAATTAAAATTAATTTAAACTTTATATTCAAACTTCAAATTTTAGAATTCACTATTCAAACTTTAATTTTTTAAGATTCAATAATTAAATATTCAAATCTCAATTTTATCAAATGAACTCTTAGACCCAACAAAACATTTATATCAAAACTAGTTTGATGCCCATGCATTGCATGGGATAATTTGTGTTAAGTTGTTTTTAAGTGAAAATAATATTAATTAAGTTAGATTTTTTATTGTTCATTTGAATTCACAAACCATGAAAGCCCTCCAAACTCATCATAGAGAAATAAGTCTTAAACGCAACAATTGGGCCAAATCTAAATCCTCTTATCCATCCATCCAAACAAATATAGCCAATTTAAAGAACAATTGCACACAAATTAGAAAGGAATAACTCATCTATGCAATTTTTGTTGGGGATATGCCCTAGAGTCAATTTGTACTTATACTATTGTCATTATGTTTTATATAATAATATGAGGCTTTCCTTTCCATGAATAGTGAGTTTTGTTTTGTTGATCATCAAGTACGTGACTTGATAGTAAAACCCTACAATGAATACAATGACTATTCTAAAACTGTCCCTAATCGATTATTATTATTGGAATAATAATAAATTAAGATTAGTATGTTTGTGACTTGATGGCTATGTTTTACTGGCCATGGATATTTGTGATATCGAGTCAAGACATAAATAAATGTTAGAGAACATTGTATTGGACATGACCCACTGTGAGAGTACTTCATGGAATATGTCATAAGTACTTTTTAGCCATAATAATATTGAAAGTCCTTCGACCTAAATTCATCATAGTTTCCTACTTGATAAATTCTATATTTTGACATTGTCTAAAGTTATCTTTAACTAGATAATAAATTAGACTACTGTTGGATATAGAATAAATCAATGAGAGGAATATGATTGATTGTGAAAGAATTTGTCCCTCTCAGTTATGGGAGAGATATCCATGGGCCCCTTGATAAGTTAGACTGTTAAAAATGCATGGCCGTGCTCAAATATATCAATCTAAGATATTGATATCATTTGTTTGAACAGTCTACTATGAAATCAAGAAATAATTGATTAAGCTTAATAAGGATGACATGCTCCGTGCCTTATGCTTAATCTGGATATCGGTGACAAAAGGACTAAATATAAAATTATGGTTTGGTTCAAAGAGATCACCGATCTTCATTTAACCTGTATAGTTATAATGTTTTGCTAGAAACCGCTTATAACTTGTGGGCCATTTAAATATGATTTAGGCACACTGCTAGTGTTAAATGAACCTATAGGGTCACACAATAAGCGAACTTGTTAGGTTATTTTTCTGGTGACCAGGTTCGATGAATCTGAAAATATGTCTAAGTTAATCGTACTTAGAAAATTTACCAGATACAATAAATCTGGAAATATGCTCACATTCGATGTATCTGGATGATGTCCAGATTATAAGAATCTGACTCGGTAAATTAATTAGTTAAATTACCGAGATAATGGCAGAATCTTATCATATCAGTTTTAATTTAATTTGAATTTAAATTAGAATATGATAAGATATTATTAGGGTTGGACTCTAAGAGGTTTGGGGGTTTTTAAGAAAACCTTAGCCGTCTTTTCAAAAGTCCAATTTTTCGGTTGAGAACATTCGTGTTATTCTCTACCAGAAAAGAAAAAAAACCCCTCAAACCCTAGGCGCTAGCACTCCCCGGGTATCGAGTGAGTTCGTGGTGTGTATCCGATAGAGGACGTTCGCATACTGCAGCGTCTGGTGATTGTTCGGGTTGAACGTACAACAGCGCAACCAGAATCGAAGGATTTCGATTACAGCAACCAGAGGTAATTCTTAAACCATAGATCTTCTTAATCGTTTACTTGGGTCCTCGGGAGGGATTCGTGGATGTTTTCCGTGTTTAGGAGTCCACGAATTCTAACAATTTTTAATAAAGAGAAAATAATAATATTTTCCAATTGAATAACGACGGTATAAAAACAAATAGAATCTATCTTATTCGAATAATTCCAGTAGTAAATTTCACTTGTTCAAAGATCTTCTACATAGAAATGAAAACAAAACAAATTAACTCTGGAAAACAAAATGATGAGCTTCAAGGGGCATGTTCAATCAATAGGGAGAAAAAAAAAACTAAAAGATGTTTTTTGAGTACCTTCTTCTAATTGGACTAACTTCATCATGTGAATTACTGACAGAAGCATTATTAGTAACTTGTCTACTTGAATCGGGCTACATTGACTCCATTTCATTTTCTGACTTAGCCTGCTGATTTCGTGGAACATGAGATTGAATGACAGCTCCAACTACCTCTAATGTAGGACAAACTTCTGAAACCAGTAGAAAACAGTTATCTCCCTCTTCTTTAAGCTTCAAAGATATATACAGTTTCCTAATATGCTTAATTAGAGACTTCTCAGACAACCCTTTAATGTCAATGGCTTGTCCATCATCTTTCATATTTAAAAGCTGCATAATACACAAATTACAAGCATTTAGTACTACTAATATCATATATCAAAACAACTAAAAATAATTGTAGAAAAGAGGACAACTTTTTGTAAACTATTTCATTAAGCTTGCAAATTTCAATATCTTTTCTTGCAATATCGACAGTTTTTTAATAAAATTAATCTGTAAAAAGAGGAACCGCTATTGGATTTCATGCCAACCATCCAATTCTTATAATTTTCCAAAAACGTAAAGAGTAATCAAGCAATTACATGTTAAACAAAACACTTGTTTCAAATCACCAATTACAATAGGAAACTCTTCTAATATACATCTCACCATGTCCTCCAAACTATCCTAATGAAAAAAATGACTTAAAAAGGAAGTAGGCCATGTAAATTGAATCGCTAAAAACAATCAAGACGTGAGCAAAGCATCAATATAGGCACATCAGTACAAATAATATATCAATCTGAAACTTTTAGTCACTTCAGTGGCATTGAGGTCAGGCTCCTGCCAGATTTTGCACATAAATATTCTGCAGCTTGTGGACATGGGACAACATGAATTATATCTCAAAATTGTTCATACCACTGACAAAGAACAAAAATGAATTCCTGTTCCAAGTTCTAATTGAACTCCAATTTCAGTTGAAAATGTGCACTTTGTTCAATCGAATGCCATTTTAGCAGTTTGCAGCACCAAATGTTGTCCTTGTGTGATAATAATTAAAAAATAAATTGTTTTAATAAATCTGTGTACATCATCTTTTTTCAGTTTTAGAACCAAGAAATTTCTCTTTCTTTTCCTTACGGTAAAGTTTGTCATTTTTTGTGCAACCTAACAATTTATAGGCCAGCAATATAAACATAAACTGCTTGAATCCTTACTTTTGTCAGCAGATATGCAGTTCAAAATTGATAATGGCGAATTCTACTTAGAGTTTTTCTTTTATTTGGAATGGTAAAGTATACTCAACATACACAATTTTTTACGTCGGGAAAAAACAAAATATTGAAGATATACAGTCAATTTAAAAAAAAAATGGAGGTAACAAACAAAAAACTATTTTTACCATTCATGAAAAGGGATTTCCAGGATTCCCCAGAATTGCAGCTAAACATTTCAAGAATATATTAATCCTAATATTAAGCTTTTCAAAACGCGAAGAATGTCATAACCACCTCCTCCACTTAATCATATCGATTTCCTAACACCCACAAATTCTTTCCAAAACAAACCAAAGAAAAACTAATAGTTTAAAACAATAGATAAAACTCACTTTGAAGTAGACAACAGAGACCACCTGGTCGGAGCCCGATTGACCCCATTGAAACTTCTCCGAAATAAACTCCTGTAAGCATCCAAAGAATTGCTAGCAAAGCCAACCTAGGAGAAAAATGTTAACCAAGTACATAATGTTAGGAGCACCAAAGGATGTTTTATCTCTTGCTAGGAATGCAAGCTAAAAACAAATTCGGGCCTTATTTTTCCTTCAAATTAGAGGTCTTCTCTATGACCAAAACTACTTCTGCAGGCAATATAGTTAATCATCAAGGTGGAAGATTGTGGAATTGGAACTCTACAAAAGAGAAACTATAGGCAGAAAGGAAGATTAAAGCTTTAGAAATGGATCACTGTACCTTGGATTGTGTGATTACCACGTCCTTTTATCTCTTTAAAGTCATCGAAATTTTATTTCTTCAGCAAATCAAAGTCTAACCCACTTTCTAATCTAGAGTTATTGGAATCCAAATAATTCATTTTCTTCTTCTTACTCTTATCCCTCTTCGATCTATGGCTTCCTCTATGAATTATATTAGAATACCAATCAAAAGTTCCTATATTGTGAAACTAAGTAATTAAGCACGAAAAATGCATACTGCAACAAATTAGAGGAAGGATGCATATCCTATAGATATCAAGAATGAATTGTCAGTTCCATTAATCCACTCATCAGAAATAAGAAGGCAAAGGCAAAATGTACCCATACTTGCTATAGTAGATAAAGCACATTCAGCAATGTTTGAAATCTATGAAAAGTAAAATTACCAGAAAAGTATGTTAGCATCTTTTTTTTTTTTCCCCAGAAGGGAGATAGGACAAATGTTTTATAAAATTCACTACTGCATCCTTAAACTATAGCGTTCTCTTCTACATTTCTTTGGATCCCCATTGTTTGTTCCACTTTTGTTTTCTCTTTCTCGCTCTCTGTCCTACTTATTTGACCTTTTTTAAGGCATTCATGCTATGGCCAAATCAATCAAAACATAGACTTAAAGTAGACTCAAGATACTGCTTTTATCAATTCTCTATGTTCAAAATAAGGAGCATTCTAGATTCCAAGATTTTTATTGTATTAGATGTTCAAAGAATCCAAATTTGATCTTTTAAATGGAAATTTCATTGATTGTAGCAGTAACAAAACAATTGAACACTAATTCTAAAAGGCGCATTGAACATCCATTCAGCAACAAAGATCAACAAAAGAGCTATCTTTGATTAATAACTAAGCAAACCAAAAACACATTACAACATAGATTCAATAAAAAGAGTGCTTTTGATCCAAAAATATCTCTTTCAACATTGCATACGAAATTAAAAAGACAAACTGCCTATCTATTCCCAGCCACAAATTCTCTTTATTGCATTTGACAATCCTCTTTACTATTAATCTGCCACAACTCTTAATAGAAAATATCTGCTAATAAACATATGAGAAAACCATTTTGATGTCTAACCTTTAGATATAATAAACTATGAAAATTTATAAACTATGAGAGTTTCCTAGTAATAAACTATGAGAGTTTCATGCTAAATCCTTACACTTTAGTATAATAAACTTTGAGAGTTTCTTGGTAAATCCATCAAGTTAAGCTCTAATTGAAGATTTGGAAATTTCCACCACCATTGTCATAAAGGTAACCTTTAGACAAAGCTTGAGATCCTACCAGTTTTGCCATATTCGGTGCTGGCAACCCACTGTTTGGTGGTGGTGCCATAGTTAGCCTATTAACACCATTGCCAGAAAAATTCAGTGACAATTTTTTTAGAATCAAACTACATAAGAAATCTTCTCCCTAAGGGGAAAAAAAAATAAAGGAAGACTTGAATTAAAACTAAAGTATAAATTTGAATTAAAAGTGTAACTATGTCCAGGACTCTATGCTGCTCGAGAGTATTATTTAAATTCTACCAAATCAAAGTTAAATTTATCCAAGAAAACATGCTTAAAGCCAAAAGTCACATTAAGAAGTCTTTCTTAGATCGGAACCTCTCTTTTCATCATAATTTGTCATTAAGAAATTCAAAATTAAAAAGAAAAAAGAATGGGGGCTCTAAAATGGGAAAGAGTACCCCAAGTTAAAGCCATAGCAGCGCACGCCAAATCGAGGCAACTTCTAAGAAATACCTGGTACTCTTCCAAATCAATCAGAACATTGGCCGGTGGTCCGTCTCCTTCAACTCCAAACGACGAAGCACCTATCTTAGCATCTTTGATGCTCTGATTAGTACTAATTATTATTCTTATTCTGATTAGTTCTAGAAGATGTGACTTGTTTAATCTCTTGGACATCCTGAGGAGCGCTGCTAGGAGGGGAAGAGAGGGGCTGAAGAGGAGGAGGTGATGGAGAATTATTCGAGGTGAAGGCTTCTTGGAGGAAATGTTGGAACGACCATTTAGATGACTCAAAAAAAAAGAAGCTTTTAAATTCAGTGCTTCCGAATGTCAATACGCAGTGATGCCACATGTCATTGTAGGGTGCTTCTGCAACTATATATATATATATATATATATATATACACACACGTATGTATGTATGTATGTATGTATGTATGTATGTATGTATGTATGTATGTATGTATGTATGTATGTATGTATGTATGTATGTATGTATGTATGTATGTATGTATGTATGTATGTATGTATGTATGTATAGACTAGGTAGGTGGTCGAGCGTTGCTTGGGGGTAAATAGTTTTTTTATATATTATTTTTTAAAATTTTTATTATTGTTATAATTATAGCTGTTTTTTAATAAAATATTTTTTAAAGAATTGTAAAATAGATGTCAAACTTTCGATAAATTTTTTAATCTCATGTTGAAGATTACTTCCAATTTGTTGAAGACATATATCAATACATATAGTGTTTTTATTCAAAAAATATTAGTCAATACCTTTTTTTTTAAGATGAATTTTTATTTTTTGTTACTTGTATTTTTATTTATTTATTACAACATTGAATTATGATGAAACGATACTATATTCTGAGTGTTATTCATTATTCTATGGATGATGAATGTCTATGACTAGTTTTGTATATACATCTGAATTTATTTTATTCAATTTAATTTTCCAAAAAATTTCAATTGTGTATAATATTCATACATGGTTTTACATTATGAATACTTATAAAATTAATATATTACGATAATTTATTGATTATTTTGTTGATAATTAATTTGATATAAATTTATTTTATAAAGTATTATAATATGAAAAGTATTTTGATTAATTATTGTTATAATATTTTTATTTTTATATTATCAATATAAATATTTATAATATACCACATATAAGATTCATTATAACATAAATATTTTATATTGTAATACTTATGAAGTCAATGCTTTCATTTTGTTGCCCACGTGGCTTGCCTTTCAAAACTAATTGTGTTTGTTTTTGTTATTTGAGAATCTTTCCTAGGTGAATTTGATTCTGACTTTTAAAGTTTGCAGTGACGTACAGTAGATTTGTCTGAAAAGCACTTTTCAGATCAAAATTCGTAAGTTCTTCAAATGAGCATGATGGAGGTTTCATAGTCTATTGAACATATGCTCGATTTCTCAATTAATTCCAACTGGTTGGTTAAGAGGTTGGAATTGAAGAGACGTCGTTAGAATTCAGTTGTCTAATATTTTATAAGGTGATATCAATGTTTTTGCTCGTCAAAATTCCCATATGCAGTAATCTTTTGGTACATTAATTTTAATTATATATGGTGTTAATCGATGTATTGGTTGATAATATTCTGTAGATCAGGGTTCCTTTAACTTATCTGTTAAATCTTAATTATATTCTAGAGATCTTTGCCAATCTTTTTAATCTACTCTTTGTATACCTTATCATATGCTCGTAATATAGATGAAAGTAAACTATGTTTTTATATTTTTGGAAAAGTAGAATGGTTTCTTTTATTTATATGAAATGGGTACATAATGGTAATGATTTTTTTTTTTTTTGGGTGTGTTTTTTGCTTCATTGAATTTGTTTGAACATGCGATATATTTATTTGATAAGCATTGTTGAGTTAAACATTTCTTTTTTTTTTTTGGTTTTATTTATATTGTCATGTGTTGGAACACTTTATGTATTTTTAAATTTTATTTAACGCAAGTTAGTTTTGTATTTTATGCGGTTATAGAAATATCTATCAAATACAATGGTCTAATCTTGACCTCTCTTTGAGTTTTTTTAAATGACATTTCAATTTTGTTTGGTGGAATAGGCTTACGTGGTTCTATTTGGTTTGATTTGAAGTTGATAAATCTTCATTGTAGTCCATTATTTGTTTTTGAAATCTTCTACTATACCTGATCATTGCAGGAGTGTTCCCTGCTATTAGTAAACGTTGATTTTTTTAATATATATAATTGGGCAGAATTTATTTGTTTTTGAAAAAGTGGTCGGAGGCTGTTTTGCCCATTTCTTGCATTTCCCCCCTTTTTTTAAGTTGATGAAGTCAAATTGTCTTTTTTTTTTGTGTGTGATGTTCTCCTAGTGATTTTTTATGAAGATAACTACTGTCGAGGTGTCTATTTTTAATATGATTTTTTGTAGTATTTTTGTCAATTACTTGGGTATGATATGTTGGTTTTTAGATATTCAATTACTATAATGATAGTGACTGATGTTTGATAAAAGTTGGTTGGAATTGTGGTGAGTGTTTGAATTATGCTATGGTGAAAGAATTGTCAACTCTATTTGTGTTTTGTAGAAAAACATTGAAGCATGAATTCTTATTAGTTTGTGTTTTCAAAATACCTAAAGTTATTTCCTAATTGAATTATAAAAGACGTAAAGTTAGGGATGCCAAAGGTCATATTTTTTAAAAAAACACAATGAATGGAGTAGAAAATTTTTGAGGAATTCTTTTGAAAATTCCAACAGACATTTAGTTGTTATTTGACTTTATATATAAATAGATATGCATAGATGTGCAAGCTGTCAGCTGTTTTTTGTTTGCATTTGTTTGTAAATATTATGGAGTTATATAATGGCATACCTTCTGAATTTATATTAGTTGGTAAGCCAAGTATTCATCTATTCATATTTGAAACCATGGTATTGTTAACAGTGTAATTATAATCGCATAAAGTTTACTATGGTTTACCTGATAGGAGAGCAAATAGAATCCATATGATTTTGAGATCTAGAACATACGATTTTGATGAGTACATTGAGACTTTTATTCCAATGTTTACAACGATGGGAAAAGATAGTGATTGTTCCTGCAATTGGTGGATAGATTCACATCCTTGGGTTTTAAATGATCCTGGTATGCAACACCCTTTAACTATTATGTTCTTGAGTGAAGGGTATTTTGGTGATAGAGAAACAGAGAGGAAGATAGATTCGTTTGTGAAATTTTATCAACCTTTGGTTGTTGCTGTTGTTGAATCTCAAAAAGGGTATCATATTCATAAAGATGTGTTCAAGGAATTTACTAGAAAATACAAACTTCAGCTACTGGAGCAGAGATTGTTGACATTCTTAGGAAGTCTGATGACTGTACAAAGAATAGTGAATCGTCTAATAAAAGATTGAGGTTGGATTAATGGTAAGTAGATAATGCATTATTGGTTTTTTGTATTATGGTTTGTGAGGTTGTTAAGTATTTGTAATTCTATTTATGAGACATTTTGTTTTGTTTGAGAACATGGATATGCCTGAAATTGTTTGGGTTACTAACAAATCTTGATGTGTTTAGACAACATTTAGAATTATATTTCTATTTGAATGAACTGTGATGTTTTCATATACCATAAGTGATGCAGATGTCTGTTTTTGTTCATAGACTACAGGTTACATTGATAATGTTATTGATGTTAGAGTAGCAGATGTTTGTATAGATCTTTCCAAAATCATCAGTGTTAAAGGTATCAGCATACCAGAAGTATTATACTATGAAAAATCAATTTCTTATAAATCAATCATCAGTGTATAAAGCAGTAGTGAAACGATATTATAGTGACAATATTACCTTGTTCTTTTCCTGATCATTAGTTCAATGTTTTGTAGAAATGCTGCAGAATTGATTGAGATCAATATGTAAGCATGTTGTGTAGCAGAGGACATCAGTTATTGCAAGATAAAGGTTGGGTTGAAAACAACAGAATGAAGTATTGTAACATAAGATGACTCGTCAGCCATTGAAGATCTAGATAGATGTAGTAGCGTTGTATAATTGATGTCGATTTTCAAATATTCAATGCTTTAATGTAGACTACTTCATGTATATCTATTTTGCTACAGGAGAAAAAATTTGTTTTGATGCCAAACTTGTACTAGTCACATAAAGTTGTGTTATTTGATTATTTTTTTTCCAAATGTAATGATACATATGCCAGTTTTTTTCTACGGAAAAAAATATGAATGTAAATGTTTGTTTTTGGAATTTCATTTTCGATGGTTAATAGAAATAGACTAATGTACGAGGTTGAGAATATGTTCTGGTCAACCATCACTATATCCTTCATGGAACCAATGTATATGTGCACTTCTGTTTGTTTTCTATTAAAAGTTTACTTTGTATATTTTTTTATAGTTGTTAAGGTAATATTAACTGTTTAAAAGTTTGCTTAGTAAACGTACCATAATTTTAAACCATATGAGTACCAGATAGTTCTATTTTTTTGATAAGGATATGTAAAGTCCAGCCATTCTAAGAACATAATCGCCAGCATCCATAACTATGTTCTCTGCCTTTAGAAGAGCATTTGTCCTGGGGTTTCTTCCAACTGGCAATACTAGAGTGTCCTGTATTCCCATTGAGAAGAATTATGATCAAAACTTAGTCGTACCCATGAAATTTATACATTAAAGCTCAACGTATTGTCCATTGTATTTGCAGTCAAATGGCACTGAGCTTGGAATGAAGATCAAAGAACCCTCTCTTGTGTGTGTCTATTTTCATGGGTGTATACTCATTGAATGAACTAAAAGTTTATGGTTTACATGAGCTCAACAACTTATGTTCATTTTTCAATATTTATTTGCTAATTTGATTGGAAATATTCCTTTCATATATTTGGAAGTAGAGGAATCTAGAATTCAATTAACTAAACCAATTCAAAGTGTAGATAATGCCTTTTCTTGAATACAAAGATTGCAATATTTTCGGTCTAATTGAACAAATAAAGATTTCAGCTTCATTCCAATTTCTTCAAAAAGCATACAAATAATATACATGTACTTGTTTTATAGATTGTCCTGTAGATGGATGTATTTATTATTTTATTCAACAATCATCTGGCTGTCTACCATACTATACTCTTAATATCTATTGCAGCTTATGTCCTTTTGACTTTCTGAACTCATGTTCTTGCAAGAAGGACATAGCGAGATTATGATGTCTTTTAATCATTGTTGTTGTGACTATCCGATTTTGTAAGGCTTCCTATTGCATCCTTGATTCTGACATGCTCTCTATTCCATTTTGGACTTCATCTTTTCGTCCTAGGGAAAGCAAAAATGTTTACAGACTCACATTCTACTATGCACAAGAAACAAGATGAGTAACGGGGAATGTACAAAATTAGGTACAAAATCATTGAAACAAATATATTAATCATTCAAGCGAACTAAATCTTTGAACAATGAATCAGAAATATTCATAACAAATTCAGTAGAACAAATTTGGGATGAACCAAAACACTGCTATATGGGATTGTTTTCATCATCAGATGAGCTCTATTATTTCCATGAGCATTTTTGTATTTCTAGTAATATAGCCTTCTAGTAAGGTAAATATACGTTGTTTTTGTTTCAATGCCATGTCCTTTACTTTGTGTTCATCATCAGCATCGACAATGTGGATGAAATAGATTAAAATAATAAGTAACATATACATACATACATACATACATACATACATACATACATACATACATACATACATACATACATACATACATACATACATACATACATACATACATACATACATACATATATATATATATATATATATATATATATATATATGTTTATAGCATATCTACATAGCTTATTTTACTAATGATTTTTTAGACAAGCAGACAACAAACCATTGTTGGAATATAGCTGACATAAGTCATAGACAAATAACACCATTATTTGGATATCTGATTCTCCTTTGAAGGAGTGGCCTAAGTTCAGTTATAAAGGTACAGGAAAATACCATGTGTAATGAGTGTGCATCCATATAACAAACATCCATGTTGTTGGTTTTTTTGTCTTTCTTCGTAAATCTAAAAAAAAAATTATATAACATTACAGTACCCATATGCCTAAGAGCTTTCAGAAGTTCGTGTTCCAAATCTTGAACATTTCTGACACTTTACTTGGGAAGGTGTACACCAAAGCTTTCCCCTGAAAAAGGCATTAAAGTTGTTATGTCTAATAGCTTTTAAGAAACCTTTGCACAATGCAAAAGTTTCAAATGATTGAGTGTGATTAAGCCACATAATGATATTAACATCACAAAATAGGAAAATTATATAGAGGTTCACATACGAATCATATTTGTGCAGGAGCAGGGTTTCTCACCATTGCCACTCTAAGTTTGTTGTCTCAATGAAAGTCTTAATCTTGTTGAACTCAGCAATTTTACTAGCAGGAAGAGAATTCTGAACAACATTACTTGTTAGAAAACCAAGACGGATTCAGTAAATTGTATACATAGAAAACAAAGAGTTACATATTTCAAGTAAGACTAATGTACTTCTAAAAAGTCACTTTGCGCACTTCAAACGTCCTCAAAACCATCTTCTATCTTGGCCTTGACATTTAAAATAATGACAATAACAAATTCACCTTTTAGAGGCTGTAATATTTTGTGTCCATAGCTGTGACATGCTGCCACGTTAATCATCTCTAGGAGTCATGTTTAACCTTAAATACTATTAATAGATTACTCACCAAATTACACACCAACAAAATCTTTTTCAAGGAGGAACGTACATAATATAAACTCATTTGTTCAACTATAGGCAATCACATAGGTGGATAAGCAACCACTGAGATCTACATCAGACTCATAAAGTAATAATGAATATTGCTTACCTAAAAGCAGATTCCACAGTTGCCTCCATTAGAACTAATGAAGTAAATGATTTACCCATCATATTATCCAAAGAAATCCTGAAAATCATGGGGAAATAAAATATCATTGTTTGTGTTTCACTACCAAGTAATCTCCTTTGTGTTCAGCTTGAGCAGTGACAATGTAATTCAGCTGCAGCTACAAATAAACATATACATGAGTATGGTGTATTTTAAACAATATACATACATAACCTCTGATAGAGCAATCATCTGCTATAGATACATTATCCATGCACATATAGTTGATAGCTGAAAACATAGCATGAATACTAAGAACATATTTATCAAGTACTAAGCTTTCTATATAAATATATAATTCATAAATAATAGTAAGAATGTATTGAGGTGCAAAAGTAGAATTTTGATCTTTCTACACTGCTATTAAATCTAAAGTCTAGCAGAACTATATTTAGAGTAACATTCCTTTGTCTTAAAGCAGATTCCAAGGCTTTTATAAATATGTATTCTTTGTTGTCATTTTCGCATGTTTTGCACCAAAAAGCTTCTCTCTTTTGTTTGTTCCTTCTGTTTTTCAAATGAAGGACTTGTTTCTTGTCACCACTATCTTGTGATCTACAACACATAAGCAAATAATTAGTTTGAATGGCAAAAACAAACTTTCATTGTTATAGCATTAAACTCTTAATTCATATCATGGACGTCGTATTCTTTTCTTTTCTTGTTGGTTTGGCGTTGTAGTCTCAACAGTGTTTTCCATGTCTTTGGTTCTTCAACTTCTGAAAGTTTTTCAGATTGCAAACAATATTGTTTAAACAAATCTACCTATCTATAATGTCAAATGATTCCAGACTAACACTAAACAACAAAAAATTGATACTTTCACATACACCATTCCAAAAAAAAATAAAATAAAAAAATGAAGACACTGGTTAATGGTCATAACTTTGCATCCAAAACCAAGAAATCAATATTCATTAACTCTTCTGGTTGCTGTGCATTATATGTTTCCCGCTTTCGAATCATTCTAAACACTACTCTTTTATCCTGCTTTCCCTTCGTCAATTCATTTAGCGAGACATATTGAAAATTTCCCCTTGCCATAGCAGCAACTTAAAAAAAGATTCGTCGGTATACAAACTATAGTAATCCTCCATTTTTACCTATAGTTGGCAATCAATATATCCTCCCAGCCGCTACACTTCTATTACAACCCCCCACATATTTTTATATACCAATAGATGCAAAGAATTTCATTAAAAAAAAAGGGGAATTTACCTGACCCAAAAGCCATTTCAACTGCCAAAAGATGCTTCAACTCCGTCAGATGCTTAGTCTTCGGGAAATTTTATTTATTGTCATTAGCTAATATGGTTCAAAAATCAAGGAGCTTCAGAAAGGGTTTTGCAAAGAAGTATGCAGAAGATGTTGGATTTGTGTTTTTGGAGATCTAGGTTTGGAGCAAAATTAAAAGCCATCAAGAATATTGAGCAGAATCGATGAGTTGCGATTTGAATATGGAGACGAAATTGAAGAGGCAAGAAAGAAGAAGAGGATCTGTTCACCGTATTGAAGATAAAACACAATGAAAGTCAACATAATGTGAAGCCGAACGTGAAGAGAGTTGAGGGGAAGCCTTTTGCGAGGATGATGCAACTAAGGCTTTCTCAATAACATCCACGTGTCAAGCTCTCCTTCAGTATTGAGCACACATGGCAACACCATAGGCTTCCCCTTTCGCTTATATATATATTAGAAAAGAAAAGGAAAAAATAAATGAATTATTTATTTATTTTTCTCTAAGTGACTCCAAAAAAAAAATGTATTAAGTGAATAGTAGTTATAATCCTCAATCATTTATTAAAAAAATAATTACTCACTATAAAAATTTCACTATGCTATAGTCATTAATTTTATAAATTAGCATTTAAACATCTAACTAGTTTGATTAAATTTGTATACTATTCTAACAATTCATTGAATTTAATAAATTCGGATAACTTTCATCTAATTCAATAAATTTAGATAATTTTCATTAAAAAAAACGTTCAAATGAATTCAATACGGTCACGTTTAATGAATTCAAATAACATTCATTTGACTAATTCAAATAACTTTCACATTTAACTTAAAAAGGGAAAACAAAACTTTATCTAAATTCAACACTAATTAATCAATTGTTTTTTCCTTTAACTAGGATGGGGAGAAAGGGAAAAGTTCAAAAGATGGAGCATTTGAGTTTTATTTAGATTGAGGAGCATTTCTTTTCAAAAATTTTAATTGTTTCTTTGGCTTCTAAAATGTCCAGTATTCGAGTTTGATCAGCGCATGCAACTGAGTGGTATATTTTTTGTTTATGTAAGAGTTGATTTTTTTTGAGAATTCATCATGATCACTTGAGATTCGATTTTTTATATTTCCTCTTTTTTTTTTTTTGGTGCGGAAAGACAATTCTTGGATTTAGGAGGGAGTCCCGAAGGCAAACCTCCCCCACCCGAGCGTCGAGGCTCCACGACCGGGTGAGATGTAAATCGGGATATGCACCAGTGGTAGGTACCTGAGGGAGAGGACCTGCGAGCAATCCCCAGGTGGGAATCGAACCCATGACTTCGACCAGCCCATCACAGGCATGTCACATCAGGCCTTACCAACTGGCCTATGCCCGGGGCACGGAAAAACAATTCTTAAACAATCGTGATATAGTTTAGTTAGACATGATTGAAAGAAAATCCACCATCTTTAATTTGTTCTCTGGCGTCAACACACACTATTCTAGAAACTGCATACTTTCTTCACTCAAGCCAAAACTCGATTCCAAAAATCCCTCAAAAAATTCAACAAAAAACAAAAAGTAAACTTTTTTTTCAGGCAACAGTTTCTATCTTTTTCCTTTACCATTCCCACATGCTGAATTTTATACGCACTATATATATATATATATATATGCAAACAAACAAACATAGGTATTATCCACGTTCATATCATCAAAAAACATAATATAGCCAACATTACAGTAATTCGTTAAGTGCGAAACCCCGGCACAAATTAATTAAATTTGATTAATATGAAGGAATAGAAAACATCGTCTTGTACCCTATCATCTCCTTGCGATCATTCTTGATCACTCTCGGTTTAGTTTGTCCTTTCTATGTACGGCATCGGCAATTCTTGATTTCTTTCTCGAACCCATATTGGATAATTTTGTATAAACATAGATAACCCACAAGCGGCCCCCTCTTGCTTTTTACCCTACTATAGAGAAAATTAAGTTTGCAATCTATAAGATAAATAACCATGAAAGAAAAACCATTACGTAGCATAGCATGCAACTCGAAAATCATCCCTGATAGAAACCCGAAAAAAGTCACAGAAGGAACCGCGACGGAGAACCTTTTGGGCAGCAGGCTTCGAATCATAGGATCATCCCAACTGCGACCATAGCGATCATCAAAAAGTGGATTATCCTGTATATTCTACAACTCCTCTTGTTCACCCATATCAGAATCAGAGGAGATCTCTACTTCCTGTTGAGGAAGTGTATCATCAGAGACCCCATTAACGTCAGTGCAAGCCTCAGCAATAGAAGGAGATGTAAGGATAACAATGGAAGGTAGTGCCGGTGCTGTAGGGTTTTCCATAGCCAGTTCGGAATCTGCCGCATGAGACATTTCCGTGGGCAATGCCACTGTGCATATGGCACCTGATGAGTCTCGGATATTGGCCTTATAGAATCTTTGGTCGCCTTAATATGATCAGAGAAGTCATCATTACTCCGATCAGGGTCTTGCAAGGATTTAAAAGGAATAGCAGCACTGTCGCTACTATGGCCAGTGATGGCGGTATGTCCAGCAGCTTCAGCACTATTGACAGCAGGATGCAAGTAGCTTTTGGAATTCGAAGCTTGTACAATCTTGATTTGATTGGGAATTTGGCAAGGGCAGTTTGAGGATTTGAGTAAAGCTTGAGATGGATTCGGAAGCACCCATCCCAAGGGCAGTGGTGAGGGGAATATGTTATAAGTGGAGAAAACAGTTCCCTGGTAATGGTAGTTGGGAATCTTATCAGAATGCCTTGGAATCTCCATTTTGCAAGCAGGATCAGTGCAGTCAGGAGCTTCATCAGAGGCATTGCGGCTCCCCAATAGAGTGCAGTCAGGGGATTACCATCTTATTTTACGTTTCTAGCCTTTAGTCAGGATTCTAAAGTTAAAGATTGTTAAAACCAATTGTGTTGATTCTGGAGAACTCTTGATAATAAATAGTAAATTATCAAACTTTCAAAGTAATTAATCTCATCCAGCAACGAAAAAATATGTTGACCTTTTAAATTCTTAAATTAAAAAAAATTTATCCAAAAGTTTATTCAACACAATAAATTTATACAGACAATCTTTATCTAAATTAATAATCTTTACATTTAACCTTTATTGATTTCAAAGTTATCACGTGTCAAAATAAGATGTAGCCACTTATCACTATTTATATATATATATATATATTGAAAGTTGAATATTCATTCTTTTAAATACATAAAATGCTCATTATATCAATTTTCAATTACACATGCAATGCATTCAACAGTTATACATTAAAAGAAAAAAAAAAGGGGGAAAGGTGGCCTCACTCTTATCTGCTAAACTGAAAACTGTGGTCCCGCCCCTTTGATTACCCGTCTAAACAAAAAATAAATTAAATTAAACAGGGGATCAACAACCACAATGAGAAGAGAATAAAGAAATAGTTTGGTGTGCAATTTAAATATTTATAATTAAAGTCTTCTTTGAGGACTATCCAGCTGCCACACAATGTAATGCAGCCGTCTAAACAATTTGTTTTGTTTAAACACTCTCCATTCTTGTGTGTTTTGAGTTTAGAATTACTATCAATTATGATTCTTCTTTCTCTCCTTTTCTTCTGTCTCAAGTTTTATATATATATTACACTTTTTCTCTTTTTTAATTAATTTTTATTATCTTCATCTAAAAATAATTATATATTATGTAATTACTATATTGATGCTACTATAAAAATGTAAGAATAAATTTATTGTTATAATATATTAGTGGAAATTTCACTAATTAGTGAAAGCTCCACTAATTATAAATTTCTATGGATGTCCGCCATTTAGTGGAGACACCACTAATTAAGATTAGTGAAAGATGATGTATTCCACTAATTAAGAGTTCTATAAATAGAGCTATTCTCTAAATTTGAAATACACCATCATTTTGTAAAAAGAATTGTGAGAGAAAATTGTGAGAAAAGAAAGAGAGAAGTTTGAAGAAATTTTTGTGCAAAAAATAGTTAGAGTTTTCTTAATGTGTAGTGTGTAGATTTTATTCTAACACTATCCAAATTTTATAACACGTTATCAACACGAGTCTCTACCGTTACAAAAGTCAGAAGATTAAAGCACAAGTCTCTATCGTTACACAAGTCAGAAGATAGGTACGCATTTATTGATCCCTGTAACTAATTAATCTGGCTAAACTCGAATTTGTAACCCTTGATATTTTTGAAAAAAATTATATGTCATAGGTTCTCGATGCAAAAATGCATCTAAATGCTGAAGACCTTAGTGAAACTATTCAAGAAAATAATAGTGCATCTGCACAACAAAAGACCAAAGCTTTGATTTTTATCCGTCGTCATATTGACGAAAGTTTAAAAATAGAATATCTTACCGAAAAAGATCCATATGTTTTGTGGGTAAATTTAAAAGAAATATTTGACCATCTGAAGATGGTCGTACTACCCACTGCACGGTATGAATGGATACACCTGAAGTTGCAAGATTTTAAAATCGTGAATGAATATAACTCCGCAATGTGTAAAATTACATCTCAGTTAAAATTATGTGGAGAAAAAGTTACTGATGAAGATATGCTGGAGAAAACATTCTCCACCTTTCATGCCTCGAATATTATCTTACAGCAACAATATCGAGAAAAATGGTATACAAAATTTATAGATTTAATTACTACCCTCCTCATTGCAGAGAAAAATAATGAGTTATTATTGAAAAATCATGAAGTCAGACCAACGGGCTCAACAGCACTCCTAGAAGTGAATGTTGTCGGCTCCAACAGAAGCCATTGTTATAGTCGTAGTTGTGGCAGTGGCCGTGGGTATGGTCATAGACACACTCAATATTTTCCTTAGCACAAAGAAATACTGGTCACCTGAAGTGAAACAGAAAAGATAATAAGGAAAAATGATATTTCCATTAATAATAAGTATCACATTTTTGAGATGTTACATTCTAATGTCAATATATACTATATTACTGCTAACAGTTCATAAAAAAAAAAAATTTATCTCCTCTTGATCATAAGTCTTGTGTTCATTTGCATTTCCTTCATTCATCTCACTGGTGGTGTTCGCGTGAACTTGAGGATATATGCTTGTAATTGCTCTTTTTTAATTGAGTTGACAAATTAAGAATGAATGTTTGTAAGTGTTCTTTTTCCATGTTTGCATCAGAGGAAGACAAACAGGTAGCAATTATGGATTTTAGTTCCTCTTCTTCGGCATCCTCCTCCTCTTCCTTCTCCCTTGGGCCAATATCCAGACTAGCAGCAGAATTAGCCGTGAAGTTACTGCGCAATGAGTCTTGGATTTTCTCATCCCCTTGAGTTTCTTATTATACTTGGCCTTGAAGCATGCTTGTCTCAATTTCTGTGTTTGGTCCTTCAACCGCATATCAGGACTTTCTTCTACTAACTTCTTCTCACGTTCCAATATCTCAATGACTTCTGTGAACTTCTTCTCAGCCATATGTCCTCATTCGTCTTTATCTCACTCCTGTAAATCGAAGTGATATTATCGGTGTAGATACATTTATTCCAGTCATTATTTACTTATAAATCTTTCATAATTTCATACTTGCAAATTACACGTGTGTGTGAGAGAGAACCTGAACATTCTTGATTAGGGTCTCCAAGCTCATCAACTTCCTGTGAGGCCATTGAGGAATTCCTAACTCCCTACATCTATTCTTGAGAGGGGTTAAACTAATATTCAGTTCTTTGGCCACGCTCTTGATTGGCAGGTAAAAGTATTGCGAAATGGTTTCTTTTGATAGTATCTTAGAACTATTACCCTTCTCCTCTCTCTGCCTCCTACTCTTATTCTTCTCCATAGGAATTTCGTCTACAATAATATCTTGAACTTCGATATTATGCATTTCATAAATCCTCACTCCGAATTCGTTGCCAAGACCACTCATTATTTCTCCTAAAAAAAGAAAAACAATATCAGTAAAGGTAATACCATACAAAATTCATATTTGAATGTATGATAACCTGGAACTATATTTTGGCTTTGTTCAAAATCCATTAGGAAGTAGAAAGGATCATGCACAAGCATATCCTCATTCAGAGGAATAGCATCAAAAGCAGTCTCTTGAATGGGTAGATCAAATTGAAAATTCAAAACAGCATGTCCAAAACTACCACTGATTTACATCACAACAAACCAAAAGAGAGTTTAATTTCATTATTAAGCACACTAAAAAAAAAAAGAAGCCCTCAAAGGTATCTCACCTGAAATTAGGCGGAAGTAGTTGGCTTAGAAAATTAGGCGAAAGCGATTGACTTGGAAAGGAAAATACATCAAAATCTTCTGTGTTAGAAACCAAGTCAAAATTTGACTATATCTCAAATGAATTACGAGTCTCTATATCTGCTTTGAGGTTTTTTATTTTTTTTATGTTTACTAATGACTGAGATATATATCGATACATGTGTGTGTGTGTGTGTGTGTGTGTGTGTGTGTACGAGGAAGAAGAAGAGGTAGATGATAGGTGGAGGAACGGAGGAGAAGAAAAGACAAGGAGGAAGGGGAAAATATGGTACCGAAAAGAGTGAGATATATATAGAGTTTTTTTTTAAATATATTTCTTGGCGTTTCCTACTTGTTATGTATGTAGTATTCCTCATAATGTTCTTACATTTTTATTATTCTCTTGTGAAATCGTTATTTCCTAAATTAGGGGGAGAACAGAAACAGTATAAGAAAGATCTTGATTGGACAACATCATTAAATTATCTTGATCCGCGTACAAGCGTGTGTGAACTTGAAGTGTAAAAGATAATTCATTTGTAAAGTATTACAAATCAAATGCCAGACGTTTTTGTTGACTCCAGAAGAGTAACAAAATCGCATATTCCAACTATAAATACTCCTATTCGAATTGAAGTTCTAGCAGAACAAAAGATTATACCTATAGCTGCTGAGTCAAAAGCACGCAAAAAGCGTGGCCGACCTCTTGGTTCTAAAGATAAAAATTCTCGAAAGAAAAAAGAATTAAATGATCTAGAAGATTATATTGAAGAAAAGAATGATAAAGACTAAGAGAAGACTGATGACAAAGAACCAGAAGTTGATGAAAGTAACACTGAAATTTCTATTAATTATACCACTTCCGGTAGAAGTTAAAATCGGATAGAAATAATTATTGATAATATGTTTGCATACAATATATCTTTTAATGTTATACAGGATAGTGATGATCTTGAACCAATATCAATTGATGAATGTCGGCATAGAAAAGATTGGCTACAATGGAAAGATGCGATTCAATCGGAGTTAAATGCACTGACAAAACGTGAAGTCTTCGGACTTGCAGTTTGAATATCAGAAGGTGTAAAACCTGTTGGCTACAAATAGATATTTGTGCAAAAGCGCAATGAAAATAATGAAATCGTACGCTATAAAGCACGGTTAGTAACCCAAGGTTTTTCAAAAAGATCAGGTATTGATTATGATGAAACTTATTCTCCTGTTGTTGATGCTATTACATTTCGATATCTTATCAGTTTGACAATACATGAAAAGATAGATGTGCACCTATTAGATGTTGTCACTGTTTACTTGTATGTAAATTTAGAAAATGATATTTACATGAAAATCCCCGAAGGATTTCATATGCTTGAAGCATATAAATATTATTATCGTGAAAATTACTCCATCAAGTTGCAGAAATCATTATATGGCCTGAAGCAATTTGGGTGCATGTGGTTCAATCGTCTTAGTAAATATTTATTGAAAGCGGGATTTAAAAATGATCAGGTATGTCCATGTGTTTTTATTAAGAAATTTGGTTCTAAATTTGTGATATTAGCTATATATGTTGATGATATTAATCTTATTGGAACTCTTGAAGAGCTCCAAGAAACAATTGATTATTTAAAAAGAGAATTCGACATCAAGGATGTTGGTAAAATTACAGTTTGCCTTAGTTTACAAATTGAACATTTGGCAAGTTTCATCAATTAACATATACAGCAAAAGTTTTAAAAAGCATTTTCATGGACAAAGCACATCCATTGAATATTCCAATGATCGTCCGGTCAATAGATGTGAATAAAGATCTTTTCCAACCTCAAGAAGAGGATGAAAAACTTCTCGGTCCTGAAGTACCATATCTCAATGCAATTGATACATTGATGTATCTTGCTAACAATACACGACCTGATATTGCCTTTACTGTCAATTTATTAGCAAGATTCAGTTCTTCACCATTACGACGACATTAGAATGGAATTACACAAGTTCTTTGATATCTCCAAGTAACTACTTCTTTAAATCATGTTAAAAGTATAGTCATTCATGAAGCAAATAGAGAATGTGTATGGTTACGATCAATGATTCATGATATCTAAGAAAGTTGTGGATTATCATCTATCAGAGATATTCCAACTCATTTTTATGAAGACAACGTAGCTTACATAGCTCAAATACGATGATAATATATTAAAAAAGATCGGACAAAACATATTTCACCAAAATTCTTCTTTACTCATGAACTCTAAAAGAAATGTGAAATTGATGTGCTACAAATTCGGTCATGTGACAACCTCGCAGATATGTTTACGAAGACTTTACTGACTGTAACATTTGAGAAGTTGAGACATAAATTTGGTATGCGTTGGTTCAAAGATTTAAAGGAATCATCTCATCAGGGGGAGTAATAAAATAGAATAATGTACTTTTTTTCCTTCACTAGATTTTTTTTCCCATTGAGTTTTTATCTAATAAGATTTTAACGAGACATATTCGTTATGTAATGGATGGACATCCAAGGGGGAGTGCTATGAATATATTAGTGGAAACTTCACTAATTATAAATTTATGCGAACTATTAGGGAATTAGTGGAAGCTCCACTAATTATGAATTTTTATGGATGTCCACCATTTAGTGAAGACACCACTAATTAAGATTAGTGGAAGATGATGTATTCCACTAATTAAGAGCTCTATAAATAGAGCTATTCTTTAAATTTGAAATACACCATCATTTTGTAAAAAGAATTGTGAGAGAAAATTGTAAGAAAAGAAATAGAGAAGTTTGAAGAAATTTTTGTGCAAAAAATAGTTAGAGTTTTCTTAGTGTGTAGTGTGTAGATTTTATTTTAACACTACCTAAATTTTATAACATTTATATATATATTTATTATCTTTATAAGAGATTAGTACATTCAAAATATTACATATAAATTTCGATTCCTAATATAAAAAATATTGTTATCATATATAAAATATTATCATTAAAATTTTAATTATTTTTATACCAACTCAACCTTTAAATAACTCCTACACTCTAGATCTCTTTGAAATGGAGGGGACTAGCATGATTACACTAAAATTACGTTTATACAGTAATTAAATTAGAAAAATTTTAATCTAAATAATTTTTACTGTTTAAAAACTCTCATTTATTGATAAAATATTATTTTTTTCTTTAACCTCACATTTTTTTTATAATTTAATTTTTCAATTGAAAATTTTTGATAAAAAATACAATCTAGCTACACCCACCGGGTAGCCCGGTTGGTTGCTTCTCTCGTTCGTTTGTTTAGCAAAGGGGAAAAAAAAGGAGTAAAGAAAAGAAAGATGGAAGAAAAGAAAACGAAAGGAAAAAAAGAAAAAGAAAAAATCCCCAATAAAAGAATCAAAAAGAACGAGGGCCCCGGATCATCTGATGTGGCAGACTTTTACTGGTGACCTTTTGCTTCTGCTTCCGGCCTTCGGGGCTTCCCTCATTGGAAGGGTCTTTTGTATGTATCCAGAAACATCATCACGTAGCAGCCGTTGGTTTTCGAGGATCGAACAGCCACAAATTTCCCAATTTGGCATTCACTGATTCACTTCCACTTTTCTTCCCATGTCCCCAACTACTACTTCTGCAGTACTCTGCTCTGCTGCTTCGCCGTCACACCATCATCATCACCGCCAATGCTTCTAGGGTTTTTGTTCTCAACTCTCATTTCCACCCAATCACAATGCACTTCATTGTGTCCTGGCTCGGAATCTCCCAGCCCTAAATAGTTGATGTGTTACTCCCTTTTCTGCTGATCGTTTAATTTGCAAGTTTTGAGGCCGTAAATTGTTGGTTTTTTGTGTTTTTGAGAGAAATTTTAGCAGTGTTGGGTGGGATTTGAGTATAATTAGCTGAATGTCTGGGCCTCCGAGGGTCAGATCGATGAACCAAGCGGAGTCAGAGGTTCGACCAGTTCTTGTACCTGCGGGTAACAAAGCGAGATCGGCAGTGGAGTTGCGGAAGCCAGTGATAAAGCCGAAGATTAATGTGAACAAAGCTCAGGAGATCGATGGGAAGAAAGCTCCGCCGGTTATGGGGGATTCGTCGCCGTCGCCTAAGAAGAAGTTTGGGAGCTCTGTGCCCTCTATTATGAAGCATCAGACGCAGCAGCAAGAGCAGAAGTCGTTTTTATTGAGGTCTAATTTGTCAATGAATGCTTCGTGTTCCTCAGACGCCTCTACAGATTCTTCGCATAGTCGAGCTTCTACGGGCCGGATTAGCCGGAGGAGCTTGACACCCACACGGATTAGGCGGAAGCCGCAATGCGGGTCCAAAATTGAAAAAGTTGAGAAATTGGAGAAAACTGGTAGTGAGATTGAGATTGTTGCAATGCCGGGGACGGGTGATGATTCTGTGGCTAAGAAAAGGTGCGCTTGGGTTACTCCAAATACTGGTACGTCCAGTGCCTCCCCCCCCTCTCTAAAACAACACACCACCCAATACAAACTCCCCAGCCCTTCTATCTCTCTCCTTGAGCTAATTGCGTAAAGCTTTTTTTTTTTTTAATCAGAAATATCAGTTGAAAAAGGTGTGATTTTGGTTATGGGAAATTTGGATTTTTTTAGTTTTTGGGGGTGGTGAGCTTATGTAGTTTAAAATGTGGACTTCTTGTGCAAATGAATTTAACATATGCTTTTCTGCTCTACTTGATTGCAATTTTGAAATGCAAGATTACATGAGATGGGCTCAGGGGATTAATTCTTGAAACTCTTTGATATGATGTGGGCGTAATATAGTTTGGGCCAGAAAAATAATCCATACTGAGCGTCCCATACTCCCACTAGAATTTTGCTTAACTTAAGGATAGGCTCTTGAATACTATCCGCATGGTGTTTCCATTTATTATTTATTTGTCAATGCATTTCTATCCTCACTGCCTTGCCATGGTTTCAAGTTGAAATAAGATTTAGCAGGGCAACCATAAAAATTATGCTCACTCAGCTTCTAACTTCTTTTGATAGCAAGGATCAGCTGTCATATAGGGCCTTCATTTGTTTATGAAGTGGTATATTCATTTCTTGATGCATCTCAAGATTTCTTCTTGTGCTTTTGTTTTTGGAGTTGGTTCTTTATATGTCTCTGAGTTTACATGTCAGTGCTCCGAAGTATTTGATTTTTTTTTTCTTTTCTTGCCTTCAATATGATATCCATGAAACATTTACAATTTTTTTTAAAACTTCAGACACTACTCTGCAAAAACAATTCCCAAATGTAGATTTGTGTCTTGGTTAAAATGTTGCATTTTTGCTTGTCAGAAACATCAAGGTTCTTGTGCCATTTGATTTCTTTATCCTTGTGGCTCATTCATTTGAATGAGAAAAAGTTATCCTATTAAGTTTCTTTACCATCTTTTCTATGAGGTTTGCGCTAATAAAACATCATATCATATATTAGTCTCATCAACTTTGCTATGTAATATATTCAAAACTTGAGGTAGTGTATGAATGCACTGAATTTCATGCCAATCAGCACCCTATGAGGGTCTTGAATCAATACACCAGGACTGTTTTTAGTCTAATTTACCTTAAGGTGTTCATATTTGGATTCTTCTTGATTATTGTTCCTTCCTTTTTGCTTCTTTTGATGACCTATTTATTATATCTGTAACCTATTTTCAGACCCCATCCAGTACACTACATTGTTAGAGCTGCACATGTCCCGATCCTTTTCCATTCATTAGTCTAACTGATCAGTAAATCATATTGACTCGTTTAAATTGATAAGAAACAATTGAAGGGCAGTTAGAGGACTAGCTTCAAAGGAGAAAAAAAGCCTAACAATGAATTGCATTTTCATAAATTTTTTTCATTCTGTACCTAGAAATTGCAGGGATGCATAAGTGTTGATAGCTTATTTTCCTTTAATTTTTTTGGCGTGGAGGGAGGAGAAAGTCTTGCAAGGGGGTGAAAGGATCAGTCTGTTTGTCATGTTATTCATGATGGTGAAGGACTGTTAATCCTTGTAAAGCTGTAGTAACACTTGATGACATTGTAATGGTGCTGGAACCCAGTAGCAGTGTACGTCTAGATATGACCATGTTGTATCATCAGATGGCTTGATTTTTGAGTTTGCGACTGTTTGTTCAACACATTGCCATGTAATATCTCTATGATGCAATGAAACTCGTATGCACATAGCATTTGTGAACTGTAAAATATAATTGTATGTTTGCCACTGGCTTGTTCTAACTGGTTTCATTTTCCAAAGATCCACTATATGCTGCTTTTCATGATGAGGAATGGGGAGCTCCAGCCCATGAAGATAAGTACGTAATCCATTATGGCCTTTTGTTGTTTAATTTGTGATTCCCCAGTTTGCATTAGCTCATTTGGTGTCTTCTCGGTATGCATTTGATTGTTTCCAACAATATGCAGGAAACTTTTTGAATTGCTCAGCTTATCCACTGCATTAGCTGAACTGACATGGCCCACCATTCTCAATAAAAGGCACATATTTAGGTACATTTAAAGTGGTTTTTCCATTCTATTTGGACTGTTAGAAGGTGGATGCAACCTGCGGATGCTTACCGTGTTAATGCACCTCAAGTCATTGATTCAGTTGAATATAACTGGATGCAGAGAAGTCTTTCAGGATTTTGACCCAGTAGCAGTCTCAAAGTTAAATGAGAAGAAGATAGCAATGCCAGGAAGCCCTGCTAGCTCTCTTCTCTCTGAGCTAAAGCTGCGAGCAATTATCGAAAATGCACGCCAAACTTGTAAGGTATGGCATTTATTGTAGACTTCTTTCATTTTGATCTATTCCTGCAAATCAAGTTCTATCAATATCACACTGGGTTAGAAGGAACAATTATTACCGAAAGCAACTCACAAAGAAAGTCAAAGAAACATCACATATTAAGTTTGCTTTTTGAAAGAATGAAACAGCCTTCGGCTTAAAAGTCCTAGCCCTCGGAACTTTCTTGCTACAGAAAGAAGGATGGGCCTCTCAGCTTACAAATCCAATCATTAAGAAAATTAAAAATTTCCATAGAAAGTAAAATATTAATTCGAGATGTCATCCACTAAAAACGTGTTCTGTTTTTGTGCTTGTGATGCAGATAATAGAAGAGCTTGGATCTTTTGAGAAGTATATATGGGGTTTTGTGAGTTACAAGCCTATAATTAGTAATTTCCGTTATCCAAGGCAAGTTCCAATCAAGACATCAAAAGCTGATGCCATCAGCAAAGACCTGGTCAGAAGAGGGTTTCGGGGAGTTGGGCCAACAGTCGTCTATTCATTCATGCAAGTGGCTGGAATCACAAACGACCATCTTGTAACTTGCTTCAGATTCCAGGACTGTATAGCTGTGGCAGACGCAAGGGATAAAGATGATGGCCTAATTGCAAAAAGTGAAGGGAATCAACCCCAGGATTCTTCTGAAGTGGGCTTAGAAAGGACAATAGACGTCTTGAGTTTATCCACGTAGTAATTTGTCAATGATGAAAAAGCTAAAGTTGGTACACGCATTATTCGTAGGGCAGTGTGTCCCATCCTTATATGCCGTGAGTGATTTATGTACAAATAATATGAATTTCTATGTTCGTTGCATTGTAAATCTCAAAATTGGAATATGCCTGCTCGGCAATTCCATGTTCAAGGCTCTCCTGGTGATTTCAGCCGCCTTTTGTACAGTATTGAATTTCATTTGACAATTTAGCTGGCTCAAGCCTTTTAGACTTCAAATCATGAGCATTTGAAATTGCTGAGTACTTCCTGTATTGGCCCCATTTGTAAAACTGACTTGGATGATGGCGATAGCTGTTTACCAATTCCAGGTAGGCCGAAACTCATTTTAGGCAGGTAGGCAATTTGCAGTTGTACTATCAAGAAGCAATCTTGGCCGGGGGTTGCGTTTGCTAGACGAAGGGCTTGTTCAAAAGACTTTGGGGTTTCGCAGATGATACCGTAGGACGGCCTCTACTTCTTTACACCAAGAAAGCTCCATAAAAACTATTAACTGAAAATGTATGGTTAAAATGCAAACAGAAGCAACATTTTCTCACACACGGAATAAATGTTAGATTGGACAAAATGTGATCTTGTGGCAGAACGGATGATCCAAACTGAAGTTCTGAAAATTACATACGTACGTTTTACAAAAGCTATGCCGTGGCATGCCCCCTACCTAAGTAATACGAAGTCCTTCATCAGACTTCTTTGAAACTTCAAATGCTTTAAAGAATTTTCAAAATTTTCCTACTCTGTGTCGAAAATTCTTTTGGCAAAGTACAGAAGAACCATCAAATCTAACATTTCACTGGACTAATCGGTCGAAATTTTGAACAAAGTTGGAGAGAATATTCATCCGAATCTCCTAAACAAAACTAAGATGATCTCCACTAGCTGGATTTGGCTTCAGCTAGCTTTTGGGCTTAATTGAAATAGCCCTAAACTACAACCTCCTCCAAATGGTCCTATCCCTTGACTGGAAGGAGTTTTGGAAGTATATGCCCTCAAACCTTTTCCAATTTTTCCCAAGTGGGAAGTGAATATATACATACATCAATCGAAACTTTACTTCCAAATCCAATTAGTCAAATGCAAATAAATTTGACGACAATCCTAGACTTTTCCTTTTACCACTTTTCTGTCTGATTATGCTGGAGAATTTTTCCTGAAATGGCGGCTGCAAGTGCTGCTTTGAAGCTTGGATCTTTTGTCAAGGAAGATGCCATCTGGTCTACGAGGAACTGTTGAAATTGGGGTGATTCCATTTTTTTCAGGTTAGAATATCTTCCATCTTCTTGGGTTTTTGGTTTTGTAAGATCCAAAGTGATGGTTTGTCCAGATGAGCTTAGAGAAGTCGAACATGGGACTGATCCAAGTGATGTTACACAGCGATTTGAGGTAGGTGTGGTTTCCATTTTCGATGGGTATGGATGGTTGTGCTCGCCTTCATAAGTTGCGACTAGGATTGATTGATCATCTACGCTTCTTTGTACCTGTTGAGATGAAATGGCGAACAGGGCTTAGTCCATGTCGATAACGAGAAATGTGAATCCAAGTTTCTCCATAAAATTGCAGTCTCCATTCCGAGGCTTGTAAGGATTTGCTTACCTTCTTCTTGACAGGGCAGCTAGGAGCAAATGAGCATTTGAAGTAAGCTCTGGGAGAAGGGTTGTCTCTAGTGACCTTCTGACCGTATTTCCTCCATTGATATCCATCCTTAACAATCTGCAATATAACCACAAGAAGGAGGTAATTTTCAGTACTCAACGTGAAGTAAATCCTATCTAATCATACACAAGGATGCGACGGATTTAGATTCATTAACAGTGGCCCTCCTCATTATTGGTTTAATTTCATACACGAAATGAATAAGTTGAAGCTGCTGTGAGACTTACAAGGCTTGTATCAGATGCTTCTGTTCGCACACAAACTCTAGAGATCTTGGCTTTCAAGTGTTCTTCTCTTGGTTTCTTGCACGAACCTTCATCACTGGAGCTACTTTCTGAAGGACCATTAGTTGCATCTACGATGGTATCATTGTTGTTATTGTTGGTTGCGCTTTCAGCTTTCCTCTTCCTGGATGCACCAATATCATCGGTTCCTGCTGGATTCTTGCTCATATACTCCAGCAAATGCTTTCGCAAAGCATCATAGTTCTCACACATAACTGTCAACATTTGTGTTAGCTTCTGGTTTTCAGCACTGACACGATTTAATTCCTCCATCAAAGCACCAGTCTGAAAGCAAAGCGAAGGAAGAAAACTTCAAGCTATACTCTAGAAGCTCAATCAAAAGATCAAGAAAATCTCTGGGGGTTTTGTTCCTTAGACTAGTTATAAGTGGAAAGCCTATCACTTTGGCAAATTAACAGTAAGAAATAGTGAAACCTTGGGCAAAATTACATGAGAAGATTAAGAAATGGAAGATCATTTTACTTACCTCTTCTTTGACAGGCATTTTCTTTCCCAACTGATCAATGAAATTGCTTTGCACCTCTTGTTTCTGCAATAAACAACATCTTGCACAGTTAGCATCTTGATTAGCCCAAGGCAGAAACGAAAAGAAAACACTCGTTAATCGTCTCTTCATCTGATCATAACCCAGAGATCTTTCACACGTACCAGGCTATCATCAAGAATTCTCATGGGCTTGACATTAAGATCCAATGAGGTATCAATCAAACTCGTATACTCCATAGCTCGCAGTATACAACTAATGACCAAAATCCCACCAAGAAATTGTCAAATAGAGCTGCGAATTCCTCTACAAAGCCCTCTGAATCCAGAAACTGAAGAAGCAGCAGCAGTTTGTATAGAAGATAAGAAATCTAGATACCAAGAGATCTTATATACTAGTAAGACTAGGAGAAAAGCCACAAGTTGCAGGAAGGTAGGAGGGAAGAATCAGTTGTAGCTTGTGATGACTCTTTTTCCTCTGATATCGGTGAAATATTTATATACTAGTAATTGGTGAACAGGTAGGCAACGCAATTGGGTTGGCGTTTAGTTTCTACTACTGAGAAAAACAATAGAAAAGTAGTGTGTTTTTCGTGTCGGTCATGACGTTGAAAGCTCATTTCTTTCTTCCTTTGGCTTTGGGATTAGCTATATCTTGAAAGTCTTCGAACGAGTAGTAGTCAAGTCAAGCCCACCTTTAGGAATTAGGAAGGAAGAAGAAGAACAGCAAGGTACCTACACCAACTTTACAATTATTATCTTATTCGCCGTCTACATGTATGTTGATATTTGAGGTCTGATTTGACCTAATCCTTCTCCCCCCACGCCGGTATTGCCTTCATTATTTACTGTGCAGGAGGATATATTTATAATTTTAAGAAGGGATATTTCAGGCAAATTTTATAATTAATATATATTTAATTAATTTATTTAATTCTTAAATTTTGATATTTATAATATTTTTGTTTTTAATATATATATTTTTTACCGTTTTAGTCCTTAATGATTTTTTTGATATTATGATCTTTAATTTTTATTTTTAAGGACTATAATGACTAATTTTTAGATAGAAAAATAAAATATTAAGAATCATAATGACAGAAAAAATCATTAAGGATTATAACGCAAAAAAAATATTAAGGACGAAACATTACAAATTCTAAATTTTAGAGATCAAAAAATTCATTATCAATTTGATTGGGATATCTATTTTAGTTCAATGAGGACGACGACCAAGTATTTGATTATAGGTGCTGCTAAATCCATTATTGTATTTTTGGATCCGTGGACGCGGGGCGTAACATACTTAATTCTCATATGATATAAGAACTAAGTATTACACTGTTTGAATGGTATATAAGATGAGTTTAAATACACATTATCAACTTGAGATATATATTTTAGCTTAATAAAGACGACGATCAAATAATTAACCGTAGGTATTACTATGCTTATTGTCGTGCTTCCGGACCTACGTGCACACGACGTGACACACTTAATTCTTATAATAAGAGTTGATAATATGCATCCCGTGTCTGCAAGCTCGAAATTGTAACTATAAGTTTAGTAACACTCACAGTTAATTTCTTGACTGTCGTTCTTTTGGGCCAAAATAAAACTATTACTCAATATTATTTTCTTTTTTTATTTTTATTAATAAAAAATCTATAATCACTATTCGAATAAGCAACTTTAAATAAATCTCATTCTTATATAATAATGTACAAATTATATTAAAGGAATAAGTTATATAATGTGTGTATATATATATATATATTTATATAATCTATTTATATAGATATATAATATAATATAATATAATATATATATAAATAATACGTATAATATAAAATATATGTAAGGGTGGGGCGGGCTAAGTTAGACAGGGGACAGAGATCATCGGCATGTCTCAATTTAAATCGAAAAATTCTCAAAATCTTCAATTTAATCGAACCGAACTTTCAATTTAAATAGAAAAATTACCAACTCTGTCGACTTGTAGTAAAATTCTACCGGCGTGGGCTTCTTTTGTTTTGCTTTGCTGTCATGTCACGTTTTCAAACATTTTCCACGTTCTGTATATTATTCTATTACGAATATTATTTAACATAGTTGAAAAAGAAAATTATTTTTAAGTACAATCCTTTTGGGGCTGTCCTCTACGCGTTTCATACACTATTTCTTCTTCATTCATCTTTGCGCAGACAAGATCTGTTCTCTAAATTTAGTTCAAACCTGTTTGAATCTTTTTATACATTCCTTCATGCCTAACTTCAATTTGGACATTTTTAACCAATCGAACTTTCATCTTTTTATACTATATCGATAATTCCAAAGTAATTTTTTTTTACATCAAACTACTCCTGATATATTGAGTATGTCAAGATCATGATTCCTGATATAATTGGATAGGACAAACCTTTCTGTGATCACACTTTAATGTTTTTTGAGGATAAGATTAAGAGCAAAAGGATTTTGGTACCCACTATTGTTCTTATCTGGATAAGTGCTCGTTTTGGGATCTTTCACGTTTTAAATTAATATTCTTTCCGTCCTAAAAAGATTATGATTGTTATGAATTATTGGAATCTCCATTAATTAATGGAGGCTCAACTAATTATGGATTTATGTGAATTATTATAAGATTTTTATGGATGTCCACCATTTAGTGGAGACATCATTAATTGAGATTAGTTGAAGATGATGTATGCCATGATGTATTCCACTAATTCGAGCTTTATAAATAGAGCTATTCTCTAAGCTTGTAATACACCATTATTTTGTGAAAGAAAGATTAGAGAAAGAATTGTGAGAGAAAGAAAGAGAGAAGTTTGAAGAGAAATTTTTGTACAAAGAATAGTTAGAATTTTCTTAGTGTGTAGTGTGTACCCTAATTTTATAACACGTTATCAGCACGAGTCTCTACCGTTATTAAAGCCAGAAGACATGTACGCATTTATTGATCTCGCTAAATTCGAATTTGTACCCCTTGAGATTTCTGAAAAAAAAATTATATGTCATACAGAAATGCATCTAAATGCTAAAAAAAAGGAGATCCATATGTCATGTGGATAAAAAGAAAGATTTGACCACCTGAAGATGGCCGTACTACCCACTGCACGGTATGAATGGTTGCACCTGAAGTTGCAAGATTGTAAAACCGTGAACTCCGTGATGTATAAAACTACATCTTAGTTAAAAATTTTACGGAGAAAAAGTTACTGATGAAGTTATATTGGAGAAGACATTCTCCACTTTTCATGTTCTACAATAACAATATCGAGAAAAAGGGTATCCAAAATTGACAGCTTTAACATGAGTTATTATTGAGAAATCATGAAGCCAGATGAACTGGCTCAACAGCACTCCCAGAAGTGAATGTTGTTGGCTCCAGCAGAAGCCATCGTTATAGTCGTAGTTGTGGTAGTGGCCGTGGTTATGGTCATAGACACACTCGATATTTTCCTTATCACAGAGAAATACTGGCCATCTGAAGTGGAACAGAAAAGATAATAAGGGAAAAAGATATTTCCATTAATAATAAGCATCACATCTTTTATTCATATCACTAGTGTTCATATGAACTTGAGGATACATGCTTATAGTTGCTCTTTTGTAATTGAGCTGACAAATTTAAGATGAAGGTTTGTAATTGTTCTTTTTCAATATTTACATTATAGGAAGACAAACAATTAGTAATTATGGACTTTAACTCCTCTTTTTCGGCATCCTCCTCCTTTTCTTTCCCCTTTAAGCCAGCATCGAGACTAGCAGCAGAATTAGTCATAAAATTACTGCGAAATGAGTCTTGGGATTTTATGATCCCCTTAAGTTTATTATAATTAAATTTCTTATTATATTTGACCTTGAAGCATGCTTGTCTCAATTTCTGTGTTTGGTCCTCTAACTGCGTATTAGGACTTTCTTCCACCAACTGTTTTTCACATTCCAGTATCGCAATGGCTTCTTGTAATTTCTTCTCAGCCATATGTCCTCCTTCTTCTTTATTTTGCATATCCTGTAAATCGAAGTGATATCATCGGTTATTTACTTATAAATCTTTCATAGTTTCATACTTACAAATTATAAGTATGTATGAGAGAGAACCTGAACATTCTTGATTATGGTATCCAAGCTCACCAATTTCCTGTGAGGCCATCGACGAATTCCTAACTCCCTACATCTTTTCTTGAGACGGGTTATGCCAATATTCAGTTCTTTGGCTGCGCTCTTGATTGGTAGGTAAAAGTACCTGCGAAATTGTTTCTTTTGATAGTGTCTGGGAGTTATTGCTCTTCTTCTCTCTCTGCCTCTTAATCATCTTCTTCTCCCCAAGAATTTTGTCTGCAATAATATCTTGAACTTCGATATTATGCATTTCATGAGTACTTACTCCGACTTTGTTGCCAAGACCACTCATTATTTCTCCTAGAAAAAAGAAAATAATATCAGTAAAGGTAATACCATTCAAAATCCATGTTTAAATGTATAATAACCTGGAAACATATTCTGGCTTTATTCAAAATCCATTAGAGAGTAGAAAGGATCATGCACAAGCATATCCTCATTCAAAGGAATAGCATCAAGAGGAACAATATCAAAAGCAGTCTCTTGTAGGGGCAGATCAACTTGGTCCAAAGCAGTATGTTCAAAACTTCCACTGATTTACATAAAAAACAAACCAAAAGAGAGTTTAATTTCATTATCAAGTATACTAAAAACAAATGGAAGCCCTCAAAGGTATCTCACCTGAAATTAGGAGAAAGCGGTTGGTTTGGAAAGGAAAACATATCAAAATCTTCTGCGTACGAATTAGGCAGAAGCGGTTGGTTTGGAAAGGAAAACATATCAAAATCTTCTATGTTCGAATTAGGCAGAAGCGGTTGGTTTGGAAAGGAAAATACATCAACATCTGCTGCAGAAACCGAATCAAAATTTGACCATGTTTCAAATGAATTACGAGTCTCCATATCTGCTTTGTGATTTTTATTTTTGATGTTTCCTAATGACTGATAACTGAGATATATATCGATACATATATATATATATATATATATCTGTATGAGGAAGAAGAAGAGGTAGATGGTAGGTAAAGGGTCGGAGGAGAAGAAAAGATAAGAGGGGAAGAGGAAAAGTCGGTATCGGGAAGAGTGAAAAAAAAAAGGAGATATTTTTCTTGGCATTTTCTGCTTGTCATCATTTTCTTATATTTCTTTTCTTATTCTCTTGTGAAATCATTATTTCCTAAATTAGGGAGAGAACAGAAACAGTACAAGAAAGATCGTGATTGGACAACATCATTAAATTATCTTGATCCGCATACAAGTGCGTGTGAACTTGAAGTTCAAAAGATAATTCATTTGTAAAGCATTACAAATCAAATGCCAGACGCTTTTGTTGACTCTAGAAGAGTAACAAAATCGCATATGCCAACTATAAATACTCCTATTCTAATTGAAGTTCCAATAGAACAAAAGATTTTACATATAGCTGCTGAGCCAAAAGCATGCCAGAAGCATGGTCGACCTCTTGGTTCTAAAGATAAAAATCCTCGAAAGAAATGAGGATTAAATGATCCAGAAGATCATATTGAAGAAAAGAATGATAAAGACCAAGAGAGAACTGATGACAAAGAACCAGAAGTTGATGAAAGTAACACTGAAATTTCTATCAATTATACCACTTCCGGTAGAAGTTGGAATCAGATAGAAACTGTTATTGATAATATATTTGCATACAATATATCTCTTGATGTTACACTGGATAATGATGATCCTGAACCAATATCAGTTGATGAATGTCGGCATAGAAAAGATTGGCTGCAATGGAAAGATGCGATTCAATCGGAGTTAAATGCACTGACACAACGTGAAGTATTCGGACCTGCAGTCCGAACACCAGAAGGTGTAAAACCTGTTGGCTACAAATGGATATTTGTACGAAAGCGCAATGAAAAAAGTGAAATCGTTCGATATAAAGCGCGATTAGTAGCTCAAGGTTTTTTACAAAGACCAGGTATTGATTATGATGAAACTTATTCTCCTGTTGTTGATACTATTACACTCCGATATCTTATCAGTTTGGCAGTACATGAAAAGATAGATATGCGCCTATTAGATGTTGTCACTGCTTACTTGTATGGAAATTTAGAAAATGATGTTTACATGAAAATCCCCGAAGGATTTCATATGCCTGAAGCATATAAACATTATCCTCGTGAAAATTACTCCATCAAGTTGCAGAAATCATTACATGGCCTGAAGCCATTTGGGCGCATGTGGTTCAATTATCTTAGTGAATATTGATTGAAAGCGAGATTTAAAATGACCAGGTATGTCCATGCATTTTTATTAAGAAAAATCTGGTTCTAAATTTGTAATATTAGCTATATATGTTGATGATTTTAATCTTATTGGAACTCTTGAAGAGCTCCAAGAAATAATTGATTATTTAAAAAGAGAATTCGAAATCAAGGATTTTGGTAAAACCAAATTTTGCCTTGGTTTACAAATTGAACATCTGGAGAGTGGAACATTTATTCATCAATCAACATATACAGCAAAAGTGCTAAAAAGATTTTACATGGACAAAACACATCCATTGAGTATTCCAATGATCGTCCGATCATTAAATGTGGATAAAGATCCTTTCCGACCTCAAGAAAATGATGAAGAACTCCTTGGTCATGAAGTACCATATCTCAATGCAATTGGTGCATTGATATATCTTGCTAATAATACACGACCTGATATTGCTTTTGCTGTCAATTTATTAGCAATATTTAGTTCTTCACCAACACGACGACATTGGAATGGAATTAAACAAGTCATTCGATATCTCCAAGGTACAATTGATCTCGGATTATTTTATTCAAATAAAACCAATCCAACATTGATAGGTTATGCGAGATCTTTGGTTATTTATCTGATCCACATAAAGCACGTTCTCAAACGGGCTATCTATTTACATGTGGAAATATTGCTATATCATGGCGTTCTACGAAACAATCTATAGCAGACTACTTCTTCAAATCATCGTTGAAATTATAGCCATTCATGAAGCAAGTCGAGAATGTGTATGGCTAAGATCCATGATTCATTATATCCGAGAAAGTTGTGGATTATCATCAATCAAAGATATTTCAACTCCTCTTTATGAAGACAATGCAGCTTGCATAGCTCAATTACGAGGAGGATATATTAAAGGAGATCGGACAAAACATATTTCACCAAAATTTTTCTTTACTCATGAACTCCGGAAGAAAGGTGAAATTGATGTGCTACAAATTCGGTCATGTGATAACCTCGCGAGATATTTTCACGAAGACTTTACCGACTGTAACATTTGAGAAGTTGAGATATAAAATCGGTATGCATCGGTTTAAAGATTTAAAGGAATCATCTCATCAGGGGAGTAATAAACAAACATATAGCATAGTGTACTCTTTTTCCTTCGCTAGATTTTTTTCCCACTGGGTTTTTATCTAATAAGGTTTTAACGAGGCATATTCTTTATGTAATGGATGGACATCCAAGGAGGAGTATTATGAATTATTGAAATCTCCATTAATTAGTGGAGGCTCCACTAATTATGGATTTATGTGAATTATTAGAAGATTTTTATGGATGTCCACCATTTAGTGGAGACATCATTAATTGAGATTAGTTGAAGATGATGTATGCCATGATGTATTTCACTAATTAGAGCTCTATAAATAGAGTTATTCTCTAAGCTTGTAATACACCATCATTTTGTGAAAGAAAGATTAGAGAAAGAATTGTGAGAGAAAGAAAGAGAGAAGTTTGAAGAGAAATTTTTGTGCAAAGAATAGTTAGAATTTTCTTAGTGTGTAGTGTGTACCCTAATTTTATAACAATGATACATATATTAAGGAAATTTTAAAATTTATATAATTATAATAAAAAATAATTATTAATATATTCCTTAATAAAAATAAATCTTCATTAATTAGATTAAAAATATATATATTTAATGAATAGTTGAAAGATGGATAAATTAGAAATATACGTAATAAATACATTTATAATTTATAAAATTGACAAGTAATATTTGAATATAACAAAAATAGAAATTTTTAACTTTCTTTCTTTTTAGGACGAGGAGAGTTCTACAAAGAGTAACAACATATATTAAGAAAAGACTTTGCATAATATGTAAATTCATTATACCATTTTTTTTTAATTTTCTTATGGTGCAAACTCACCAAATCATCGAATTTCGTAGCTTAATCGATTGTTCCATCAATATATATCAAATGCATTCCCCCCAAATATTATTCCCTCCACATCGAATTCAATGTCAAAGTTAATCTAATTGAAAATGTCAAAAAGTAAATATATTTTTACTTGAAATTTTCACAAGTAATCTCTTTCATTAAAAAAAAAATCTAAACTATATTAATTTATGAGTCTGGACACTAAACTTTTTAATGGATAAGGATACTTAAGATGGTAACTATACTCTACAACATTGTGGTATTAAGTCTAAACAAAATATTTAAATCTGGATAAATGAAGTATATAATTTTCCTTATATGATAAGATATAATTATTTTTTCTCCTTATAAATTAATACTAAAAAAGATATTAAAAAATTAATTCTTTAAAATATAACAATGTAAATCGAATTTATAACTTATATGGTAATTCCAATCAATAGAGATACTTAACCTATCACCTACCAATCTTGTCAGCAACAGTGGTCATGTTTACCATTCATCTTCCTCTTCTTCTTACCAAATTTCAAACCAACACATTACACACGAGGGGGAGAAAAACCCAAAAGACAGTGAAATGTGTATTTGGAAAACTTGAAAATCATTTTCCAAGAATCTCATACTACTACACAAGTTCAAGGAATCAAACATTTTTACACAATCAAGAACAAAGATCAGATCCTCATCAGTCATCATCATAAACAACAACAAAACCCATACAAGGAAACCTTCGAGTTCATTTAACTTTGTCCTTCAAGGTTGGAAACCTCGTAACATCCATTGTATTTAGAGAAATCAACAAATGTTTTCTTGTTCAATTAAATCACACAATTTGGTGCCAAAAAAAAAAAAAAAGGCAAAAAGGAACTGAGAGATATATAGATAAAAAAGGAAAAGTAATCCAATGGAGGGATTAAATGCAATGAACTGCAAAGTACGTGTCAAAGTTGGCTGGCAACTTTGGGCACCCAAATTGGGAGAAAATCTTCTAACTTTCAAACGTTGCTTATTAATTACTATTTTCTAAGTAGAAATGTTTATATACACTGCAATTTGACACACGGAGACACACAGACATTGGATTTGGCATATTTACTTTATTGATTATGTTCATTGCTAGCTGCATATAATGGCCAATTTGTGGTTATATTTGTGTTAGCCTGACTTTGAATATTTTTTCAAGACTTCAACATTGGGTCCCTAAGCTGCCAACCCCTATCTGTCTTCTTCTGTATTCTCTTTTTCCCTTCGCAGCAAAGGAGACTAATGATTTCTTTTCTTGTTACATTAAATAATGCTACATTGACTTTTGTCAAAAACCGTTTCCATCCTCCTCCTCTTGTTGTTTAATCCTACAACAGGTGAAGATAATCATATCAATGATTTTTTTTAATTAATAAGAGAATTCATAATCGCTATTCAAATGTGCATACAGAATTCATGTCTTAAAATAGATTTAAACTCAAAGCGTCACTGTAAAATTCCCAATATCAATTATTTTGACTAATTTAATAGACTGATTATATAAATAAATAAGTATCAAATTCAATATCATAATATAAATAAAAATTTTTAAATTTTATAGATAGCATAAGTATCTAATGTAGTATTTAAAGCAATTATAACCAATTTAAGAATTTGTTTGGCCTAGATTTTAAAAATCAGGTTTATATAAGAAGTTCAATTTCCCGTATTGAACCCCCATTCAACTACTACCCACCTAAACCACTCCTTTCTCTTCCATTCCTCCTAAAAGGATCAAGAAGAGAAAATGAAACAGAATACTTCAGGCTAAAGATTCAGAGACAAAAAATGTATTTGCCGAAGTCAAATTGAATAAAGAAAAAGAATGCAAAATCTATTCTGGGAAGATGGAGGACGAAGAAGAAGCTTCAAGGAGGCAGCCTATGTTGCTGAACAGAATGTCCAGCAAAAGTGCAATACCGCCTCTCAAAAGTCAAAAGCAATTCTGGAAAAATATTTTTTAAAAAAGGTCAAAACTAACTCTTCAGACGATGTAGTTCATAAAACTCGTTAAATCCCCACAATCGATTGTATTCTTTTTTTCTATTCATTTTAATCGATTTACAATTTTTTAAAAAATAAGATTTTTTTAATTAATTAATTAATATTTTTTATTTTATCTTCAAAAAATCTCATCTTTTATTAAAGGTAATTAAATTTTAAAATTTTATATATTATAAATATATTTAATTTACTTTAATTTTTCACTAGAAGTGCACAATACTCATTATATTAAAAAGGGGTATTTGTAAAAAAAATAGTAATTAATAAAGTCTTAATTTATTAATAGAACAAATAAATTAAGATAAAAATTTTAATTAAAATAAACAGATAAAAAAAAAAGAGGAAGTACTTCTTTGAAATTCAAACCCTAACTTCCTCTCTCTAAGAATAATTAAAAGAATACACGAAAAAATCTTCGAAAACAAATAATATATATATATAATAAGTTTACTCAATACATAATTAGAATAATTATAGAATTAAAATAGATAATATAATTATAAAACACGGATTTAGAGGAGATGGGAGTTTGCATCAGTCATCTCAAAACGATAATCTTAAAACTTTTATAAATTAACTATTTTTCCAGAAAATTTTAAAATAAATAAAATTTATCTTCATAATGTGTTTGGTTAAGGTGAAAAAAGAAATAAAAAGTGGAGGGATTATAAATTCAAACGTCAATAAGTAATTTATATTATTTAATTAAGAAATCACTTTGTATATATAATAATAACAACTGTAGAAGGCTCCCTTTGTGACATGTAATAGTATTCGTAACTTTTGTGATAACATATGTCAGTGTTTTTTTTAGACACTTACGGTATTGAATTTAAATAAATGTTTTTGTAAAGAAAATATAAAAACTTATCTAATAAATAAATACTTAATAGACTTTTAAAAAATCGTAAAGTTATAAAAAATAATTAATACTTACTTTTAAAAAATCGTAAAGTCATAATTAAAAATTATTTATTTGATGCATCTTATTTTACGTCTCTTCGTATAATACACGAGTATCAAATTAGTAAAAATAAAAGAAAATAAATTAAGAAGAAAAACTTCATCCATGTCAGTGAAATAACCCATTTAAATTTGTCATTTCATCCTAACAAAATAAAATGAAAATAAAAGTTTCTTTTCTCCTTCTCCCTCCTCATTTGTGAACCAAATATATAAGATTAGTCTCTCCTATAAATTTTTTAAAAATTTAAAAAATTTTCATTTATAACTCTCTCCGCCCGACTAAATTGACTTACTTACTATTTTTGACTGTCTTAAAAAATTAACACTGTCCTTAAAAGGAAAGTTTTTAATATATTATATATTATAAAATAATTAATATACCTCACATATATAACTTTTATATATTTAAATTTGACATAAAATATTATAGGACTCATATATTTCTTACTTTTATTTACTGTATTATATTATATTATATTATTATTAATATATTCTAAATTTTACTAATTTTGTTTAAAATATCGTGTCAAGTCAATCAGTCTCAATTTAGTTAGGGAAGAAGGAGTATAACTTATTTTAACTAGTGGTTAAATTCAAATACTTCATCCGTCCACAAATAACTGGCGTAATGGTAAAAACTACGCATATTAAGGAATTGTGGAATTCTATAGTAAAAATGATTAAAATATTCATTATACCCTTTAGAGTATTTTTATTACTACCTTTGTTTCACAATATAAATTGTTTTAGACTTGTATATAAGAATTAAGGATCTTAATTTTCACACAATTTTAAAACTAAACTTTTAAAACACTCCTAATTAAGTCTTTATCTGCTTTAGTAATTGGAGAGGGTTGAGTCATCATTAGTGAAAAGATAGAGATTGCAGGGAGGGATAGAGTTGGAAAAAAAGTAATAACTATTTATAGAACTTTGTAAAACGACTTATATTGTGAAAAAACTTTTCAGAATCAAAACGATTCATATTGTGAAATGGAAGTACTCCCACCGTCCATAAATAATTGGCCTAATTTTTTTTAGTTTGTCTAAAAATAACTGTCAACTTTTTAAATATAGATTGTATCTAATTATTTTTTTTAATTTTACTATAAAATTTCACAATTATTTAATATGTGTAGTTTTTACAATTAGACCAATTATTTATGGACGAAGAAAGTAGTTCTCATCTTATTAATTTGAATCTCGCTACTTCTTTAATTGCATCACTCTAATAATTAGTATCTTTTGCCTCCCTCTTTTCACTCTTTGTTTTAGAGTCTTCTTACTCGTATCATCTCATTAAATTATATTTTTAATTATTTTTATAGAATAACGTGATTTTTATTGTTGATTAAAATAATTTCGGTAGGAGTAATTGTAATACTAATTAATTGATAAAAAATTTTATTAAGAGTAAAATTTAAAAAAATAATTAAATATAACGTATATTAAAAAAGTAAGTAATTATTTTTAAATAAATAAAAAAATAAACTAATTATTTATCAATGGACGGAATATCTATCTCCCTCCCTAACATCCCAGCATTTATGTCGGCGAAAGAGGTCTATAACTTCAAGAGTAAGATTGGCTGGGGAACGGGTCCCCAGTCGGGAACACGTGCATTTCCGGTGTTACGCAAAAGAAGGGATAAAAATCATCCACTTGAAATTTGACGAGGAAAAAAAAAACACAAAAATTTTACAACTAATAGTTTCAACTGTCAAACTTGATAAACCCTAATAAAAGTTTTACAACGTAATTGAATCGTCTATGACTGGTCGGAGAGTTGAAAATGGACGGCTTTTGTTGGTAGAAACCCGTACGTCACATTCGTGAGGTCATGACTCTGCAATCCACAAAAGCTTAATCCAAATTCCACCAAAATTAAATAAGACAGCAGAAAAAAAGAAATTGAGCTAAGTGTAAAAGTCAGAATTGAACCAACCCAAAGACTTTGGCATGGACCATGAAGAAGAAGAAGACGACCAGAACTGAGTCGATAATGGGCAGTGACATTCATTGAACCGGAAATGGATTTTCTACGTCTGTCCACATTCATGAACTGGGTTTAATTTACATAAGCATTTTAAGATTGTCTATGTCCATTTAATTTAATAATACTCCAATGTTGTAATGAAGAGAAAGGAAGACCGAGGGAAAAGTATTCAGAATCTAGCAGCTGAGGGAGAAGAAAAAGCATTGAATTCAAAAAAGTGTGGTTTTACTTCGAAAGCACATGTTTAGGAATTCTTCAATGCTTCTGTGCACGGCAGGGTTAGTACTTGGAGGTGGGGGGGAGAAGATAAATTAACCAGCACCTGAATTTAGACCTTTAGTTCCGAGTGTGATTCACGATATCCTATCAATTTTCGGCACGAATTCATTGATTATCGCTAGATTCATCCCCCTTTTGGAAATAGCTCCATTTTTTAGTCTGATTTTACTACGCGTAATTAGTAATAATTTATATGATTGTTATTTATTTATTTATAATATTTTATTTTTTTATCATAAAAAGTATATTTTAATTACTAATACTATCTTCTATACTTGAAATTTTAACCATTAAATATAATTACTATTAATATAGTACGTTTATATATAAATATTGAAAGATCTCCAATATTATTAAAATTAGAGAATAATTTTACCCCTTTTTTTTTAAACCTTTTTCTTCATTCATCAAATGGGAGGAATATAGACAGAAATTGCCCTGTGTTATATATTATCAGTTTAAATACGTTTTTACTAATTAGATAATAGAATATGTCACAAAATATTATATAAGACGAGTTTTTTTTTTTCTATATGTGTACTAATAAAAATAGGATAGAATTGTAAAATTAAGAAAATAAATGGAATTGTATAATCAGTATTTTTTTTTGCAAAGAACACTTATAAATCAGTATTTGATATACTACAACTTGAAATGAAAACGTACCATTACAATTTGAACTTCTCTTTCTTATACGATTATTATGCAGAAGTCATTTCTATAATGACAAGACAATACATCACGATTTGAATTATAGTATCTGAATTCTAACTATGCATCATCGCTAATTAAGTCATTAACTCAACCGTGTATCTGCCGTTGGTAAATATTCCCTCCGTCCTTATTTATCTGACACAGTTGAAAAGTTTTGATATTCTTTTTTATCTATCACATTAAAGAAATTTAAGTACCATTAATGTTAATTTTATTACTATACTCTTGTATTAAATAGTTTTAAAAAATAAAAGTGTAATAATTTTAAAGATAGAATTGAGTAAATAAAACAAGAAAATAGTTGTAGAGAATATTAAATCTAGGAGTACTTTTAGAATATATAAATAAAGTTGTATAAATTTAAGAGACTAACTAATTTTTCTTAAATTATGTGAAGTAGTTAATTGTGATAGATAAATAAGAACGGAAGAAATACTAAAAGAGTAGTTAGCGTTAATTAATTAATTACTATACTAGTACTTATTAATCTTGAAAACTTAATTTCATACGGACTTAATTTAATGACTTGTTTGTAATTGTGTAAATCTCTCTTAATTTCCATGTTAGTTGTCGGCTTATGGTCCATGACATTATCTTGACTTTATGAGAGAAAAAAGGGGATTTCTAGACAGCATGAAAGTAGATAACCGACTTTGCAAAACCTAGGGGCTGAATGCTAACCCTAATACTAGCATTAATTTCAACGCGTATAAACCAGAAAACTATTTTCATTTTTCTTCTACTTATATCATTGCTAGCAGGGTGAAAGGGATAAGATTAATGAACTTTCTATCATCGGCAGAGACCAGAGCAGGAATACAGGATAACCATTACCCGTAACATCTTGGTCTAAGGAAATTGTGGACTAGTTTCTACCCACTTGTCCATTTTGAGAAGTTTTTGGAATCTCTATTGGGGAAGAAAGTCAAGAACCACTAACATTGGTAGCTATGAATAATTTGGATTTTGCCTGCGCTATTTTAGCATGTTGTTTTGAGTAGGAATTCAAAGGATATAATTTAGTTATCTTTTAAGTTGATCGAGATAATTAGTATTAAAAATTTTATTTTAATGTTTCAGATTTGAATTTTTTTTGATGATATAAGTTCTATGCGCTTTTAATATATAGTAAAACAATGATAATAAAATATGTAATACGAGAAAAATATGTTAATTAAATAGTTATCTTTTAAATTACCAACCTCACTAATTTTATCTTAATTTCTTAAAAAGGTGATAACAAATCTTGAGTTTTCGAGTTAAGAAATTATTGGAAATCTAGAAACCCAACTGGGATTGTTTGGATTGGTATTCTAGAATTAGGTAGAGATTCCAATAGCAGGGGTGGTTTCTTTTTCCCTTTTTTTTGCCCCTTGCAAGAGGGATCCATTTTGGACGAAAACAATGGTCCCCAAACCATTTTTCGTAGATATAATAGTCCTCGATGATTCTGTCTTTATATTATGGATAAGAGACATCTTAATCCCACTCTTATTGGATTTGAAAAAAATGAACAAAACGACATAGAAGAGACTGTACTTTTTGGATTCAATTGGCTGCTGGTGGGTGGTGCTGCCTACGTAGTCAATCGTAGTTTGAAACCATAGAAAATCCACACACACCACACGTAGTGTACGAAGAAAAAGAAGAATATCCTCGTGGTCGCGGAAAGGAAACACAATTTTGACACGCTTTCCATTTCTTTACACTCTCAGCAACTCAGTTTGTGGAGGCAAGCATCGCTGAGTCTTCTAGATTAATTTTTCCCGGTGTGTCTGCGAATTATGTATTATTTCTTCCGTCTTAATTAAATTAAATTATTTTAAAAGTTTTTACATTTTCTTTTTAAAAAATTTAAATATATAATATATTATAAAATAATTAATATATTTGTATATGTTACTTTTATATATTTAGATTTAATATAAAATATTATAAGATTCACATATTTTTAGACATGCATAAAAGAATGTTTCCAACTCTGAGCTTTACGGAGAAAAAATAGTAAAAATAAAAGGAATTAAAAAATAATAATAATAATAATAACATACAAGATTTACATTATTCGATCAATGGACCTAGGTTTACGAATAGAGAGATTTCTTATTTCTTTTTTAAAAATTATTTCAAAAATTATTGATATTATAAACTCTCAAATTGCATATTTATATTTTTAAAAAAATAAGTTTTCATACCATGAGAACTTCACCCGTACACTCCCAAATAAGGTCAGTAATGGACTCAGGCTTGGGCCAACGCACTTCAACCACATACCTTAAAAAAAATTTCTTTTCGTGTCATACTTTTAAAATTTTAGATCAAATTACAATTTGAATATGTTACCATAATTCAGGACAACTAATCTTAAATACTTTGAAATTTCGTCTCATACAAATTTTATAAGATAATGCTTAATTATTAACTCGAGTTTTAAAGAGATTATTACTTGGACATGCAAACAAAATCAAGCAATTTATCAAACTAAGGTTCATGCATGCTTTGTTTTCTTCTAAACCTTTGTACCTTGATATTGAAGTATGTATTCATTTGTCCCCCTTTTTTTTGTCTTCAAAGAGAGGCATGCTTGCTGGGAGGACGTTTTTGAAGGGAAACCCTAGCTTTTGGTTTGAAAGGTGTCTTCAATCTAAGCAACTAGCACATATTGGTCAAGAAAGCACACGAGAATTTTTGTATGAGATTAATTAAATAGTTTAAATTTGGTTCAATATTTATCACTGTCACTCCTCGGTAAACTTTTTTTTTTTTTTTACTGTGGAATTATAAGCATATTCTATGTTAAATTTTGCCTTAATCTATAAGCATATTCCAAGAATTACCGCAAGAGGTCAGTATTATCCATAACGATAATCAGAATTGTGGATTCATTTCCCACAAATTAAAAATGGTTCAAATCCTATGTTTGCCTTCCAAAAAACTCAGAAAAAAGAAAAAACCGTTTGATAAATTGTTTCACTTTCAAAAGAAGTTTCCATGGCCACAAACAAGGAACAAGAAGCATTCGTCTAGGCTGATTGACACATTACAAAACCACATGCTTGGAAGGTTTTGGTTCGTGATGGCATCCATGAGATCATCAACCCTAAAAATAATTGAACAGCATCAAATCGAACAGTGTTTATATATATATATATATATATATATATATATATATATATACACACACACACCCCCCCCCCCCAATCAAATCTTATTGACAAATCAATCTTTTTATTTTCTTCCACGGCATTAATTTCCATTTTTCGTTTTGATCATTCCTTGACCTTAAACAGTATTTGATAGATACATTTTTTGAAAATTCATCCCAACACCTACCTTATTTCGTCTTTTACCTTGTTCTTTTCCAGACTAATTTTAAACTCATTTTTTTGTACGGCACCGCCCCTTCCTTGTCTATATATATATATATATATATATATATATATATATATATATGATATATATGCAAGTATATCAAATGTATTATAAGAGTAAATTACCAAATATCTTACTCTTATGTTTGGTTCACAAGGGAGGAGGAGGAAGAATAAAAGAGAAAGGAGAACTTTTAGTTCTAATATGTTGAGAGTAAATATAATTTATTTTTATTTTATTTGGTTAGAGTGAAAAAAATAAATAATAAATATTATTTTGATTTAGATTTTAATCTGTTCAAATTTAAATAGATTATTTTCCTGACGTGACTTCCTCCTAATTTACTTATCTTTTATTTTTTTTTCTTAATAAAAAATAAATCACTCATTTAAATTCAGATTTGTATCTTAACCTCTTTTTCTCCTTCTTTTTACCTTAACCAAATATACTATTAGTCATGAATATTCCTACTCTATATATAATGTATATCACCTAATAATAGTTAGAACACACTACGATGTATATAATAATTGCATAACAAACATTATATAACCTATCATCATTTAAAAGATAATTTAAAGTCTTGTACTTAATATATATATATATATATATAATGCTTTGTATATTACCTAATATATATATCAAATACACTATGACATGTATCAAATATCTTTTGGAGTATGTCATCACATCTAGATAACAGTTAATTTGACAAGAATTAATTCCTTTCCTGTGACTTTTTCTTTTTATATATCGGAAAAATTTTGTATGATCAATTGAATAATGAGCATTTAAATTGCTCATAACATGTGCAATGGGGACGCCGGAAGCGGAACAGTGTTTTGGGCGGTTGTAAATTCAATGGGTATTTAATCTAGAATGAGGTCTACGAGGGTTGAGGTGACTAAGAAGAGTCAAGACGAGAAAATGGGAGCACGCTTTCACGTCGTGGGTCATACGTTTCATTATATAATCTACGTAATAGGTCACATGAGAAAATTATCCCCTCTTCACTACTGAAGTCGACAAGAGAGTACGATTTTAAAGAAAACAAAAGGATACGATGAAATCTCTCTGTCTTTGCACGTTTTTAATTGTGACTTGTGAGGCACTGTTCACACATTTTTGGCAAATAAAACTTGTGCCAAGTTATCATGATATGGTTGTTATAGAACTCAAGAAAGCAGCTTGATCAACATGTAAAACAATTGGACTCAAAAAAGGAGTTTTTCTTTCTGCTTTGTTTTGATGGAAAAGATTGATGAATTATCTAATGCCTGGTGGGATTTTGTTACAAAGCAAATGACCAAACATTCCCCTAACATGTCGGTAGACGGCGAAGAAATTAAGAATATTGCATGATGTTTTGTATCTCTTGATATAATTTCTTTCGTAGAGTGAATTAATTTTATTTTTTTTGTGAGAATAACTTTATGATCTTTAATATACTATTACTTTCATTTTATAATATAAGTCGTTTTAGACATATGTACAAGAATTAAGGGTATCTAAATTTCAGCTAATTTTAAAATTAAACTTTCAAAAAATACCTCTAATTAAGTTTTTGTCTACTTTAAAAATTGGAGAGAGTTTGATCATAATTAGTGAAAAAAAGAGAGATTGCAGGAAGAAAAAAAGATGAAATTAAAATAATAATTTTTTATAAAGTTTTATAAAATGACCTATATTGTGAAAAAACTTTTCAAATTTAAAACGACTTATATTGTGAAACGGAGATAATAATGTATATATATAATTATTGGATTTTGATGAATAATTATGTGGATGTATATATAATTGAAATTTGATTATAGTGGGAATGTGCATTGGACATTAATTATTGAGAAATTGAATGTTTTAATTCATAGTTCTTCTTTCTAGCTATGGTGGTAGATTCAAAGCCCTAACTAATTTTCCATTTTTGAAAGCCCTAAATTGAATGTTTTTGACTACTATTTTATCTCTTTTACTTTTTATTTGTCTTTTCTTTAACCACTAGTAGGATGCTCATGCGTTGCATGGGATATTCATATTTTATACTATATGCTATTTTTTTTTATGTATTATATGAATTTTTAAAAATGAATTTTTTGATGAATTGAATTCAAAATCATATGTAAGTTACACATATGTAATTTATGTATGTAATTTTTTTTTTGAATTTTTGATATCATATGTAATTTACGCATATGACATTTTGTGTATATTTTATCCATTTTATATATTAATTGCCTATAGATTAATATGTCGATAACAACATTTAAAAGAGTTACCATAATCAATTATCTCTAACTCTATAATCGATAATGATTTGTATATAATATAAAAGTTACAATCTCTTATTAATCAGAAAATACACAATCGATTATGAAATAATACTTGATCGATGATGTTCTTCAATGAAATAAAAGTTAGAAGGTACATGCCCTAAAACTTTGTGTGTATATATATAGATATTCCTAGTTTCAGAACAACCAAAGTATATGATGAACTAAAAATATTTTCTTTCTCTACATATGGCTAAAGATCATTCTTTGGTCGATGAACAATCGTATTACTTTCTTAAAGAAGCTCATAATCATCTTTATCAAGAACATCACTCTTCTCCATTTCTCTATAATTAAAAGGCAAAAAGATGAAGAATGTCATACTAATTTCCCTCTTTTTTTTTTTTTTTTTGGGGCAATGGCATCCAATTCAGCTAACCACTGAATAATGTTCTTTCCACGAAGAGGCGTAGTCTTAGACATCCCACTCTTAGAGAACAGATGCTAATGAAGCTTCTCTCTTTTCATTATGGAGTGACTACAGATCAATTTCTCGATTGAAAACCATAAATGCCTCATCTTCAATACCGACATAAAACAAAGCCTACATGAATTTGAGACAAAAAATGTCACACTACAACACCAAACACATCCCTAAAACATAGACAGTAAGATATAAAACAAAAAGCTCTTAAACCCCCATTATATTGGGACCAGATTATATGCCAGGCCTATGAGAAACGATATGCTACAAACACCACTCATGCCGGCCAAATAAGTAATAGGACATTCCAAAACTATATCATCAGAAACAAACATACTAAGCAGATCAGTAAGGAATATCATTAAATATATTAAGAGCTAAACAAAATGCAAGAAGAAAAAAATAATTACCTTTGCAAGGGAGATGTCTTTGTCCTTGTCCTGAAAAGATATCTCTAAGGTAAACTTATCCCTTGCAGCCTTGAAGATCTGACAAAATTACCATTCATCAATAATTAATCATGATTCTAAGGCTTGGAAAATATTCCCAATTTTTAATTTCGCCCCAACAAAATTCAATAAGAATACACAAATGGCTCAAATTACTTAAACATATCATAATATTCAACTACTCATACATACCAAAATCACTTACATACAAAGAGCAACATCTAGCAAGAGCCAACCACTTTAGTAGATTAACTTGGACCTTGGCATGGATCAAATGTAACAAATATGCAGTCATAAAATCAAAGGAACATATTTATTTTAAAGGTTATCAGTGAAAGACAGCTCCAAACCATCATGTAACTGAACATGAGAAGCGAAAGAGGCCAATATGTATCAAAGTATTGAACAGAAATAAATGAACATTGTCTTGCACACCATTCAGTCTTAGACTCACTGCTCCATAAACTAAAGAAGAAGGAAAGATTAAGAAGACGATGACGAAGAGAAGCTGTAAGGTTGTTGGATGAATATGCCATCACTCATAAAAAGTAACTATTTCACGATCCCAGAAATGGAAAGAAATACATATAGTCTTCAACTTCCTGCATTGTTATCTAGCTAATATAGTTTAAATCAGATTTCCATACAAATAGCTAATAATGAGCAAATTTCTTAAACAAACCTATGATGGTAAAAGTTAAGTGCAGTCAACTTATTACATTTTCAAAGTAAGAAGAAATGACTGTTTAAAAAGTGGAGATTTCTTACTTTTATAAAAAATTTGGAATACTTGAAAGGCCATTCATCAGTATTTTTGACAGCAGATCTGTAAGTAACAATAAATTCATTATTATCATTGGCAATATGATATTATGATATGTAAGTAAGGGGCAAAAAAGTCACATGTTACAACACACCCCATAAAGCATTAATAGTAGTAGACCATTAAAATTCCAAAATTTGATCAGTCAAAGCCCTTTTAACATCAGTAACAACATCAAAAGACACATCCTTTGTTCAGTCTAAATTCACAATCAAAGCAACTTTCTCATCAAATTATCAAGCTGCTTGATTAGAACAGGTCTGTGAAGGTGTGAGCCTAATGATTTCAGGCATTTTTGTTGCCTTGCTGGGTTCTTCGCGATTAATTTGGTTGACGTATTTGCATATTGCTACTTCAAGAATGGCCTGGAGGTGTCAATGCTTCTGTCTTTTTGTGATCATCTTAATTAAGACAAACACAAAATCCACAATGTTAAACACACAAATTTACTAAAAGAACGTGAAAATTGAGGAAAGCATCAACATTCGAAGAAAGGAAGTACTCAAATAAAATAACACAGATAAACATTGATTACTGAGCTCCCTGAAACAATACCTTTCAGAGAAAGCTAAACACCAAATTCCGTAGGGAAGGATTTTTTAATGTTGTAGAGAGAGAAATAGAATGAGAGGGAGAGGGGGAGTTTCTGTGTGCTGCATTGTTGAAGACGTCAAGCTCTGTGTGAGGGCAGCGGAGTTCTGCAAGCTCAGTTCTCACGCCTTTAATGGAGGATGGTCCATCTTCCACTTTGAGATCTCCAATGCAATCTCGTGTGGAAGACCAACAAAGCAAACAAAGTTCAGTGATGAATCCCAAAAAATGTAAGGAATTTGAAGCATCTACTATAAATATAGCACTAAATGTGAAGAAATCAAACCGAGAAACAATCTTATAAATATCTCATTTCATTCTCATAAAAAAAACTCCTCTAAGGACAATAACAATCAAACGAAACCTACGAAGTAAACCCAAAATCCTAAGACCAATATCTATACCTAGTTAATATACCTAAGAAAAAACTTAAAGGAATACTGAAAAATACTTCACAAATACTTTTATGGTAAAGTCATCAAGAGGGGAAAAAAATCAATTAACTTAAATGTGTTGAGGTGTCAAACCCGCATGACTTTACCCTCAACTTTACACATTATTAATTTCATAATGACTTTTAATACCTATGCTTTATTATTATTATTATTGAATTTGCACAAATGAGGTAGAGAAAATTCTCAACCTAAAAAAGATAATTTTTTCTCATTTTCTTTTCTTTCGGTTTCCTTTTGGAGGTTGACCAGATTTAAGCTGGTTGGAGAAGAAAAAATTCCCAAGAAGCCAATTATTTCAAAAGAGTTGCTATCCGAAAACACTCTTCAAGCACCCCAGCTGGCGCCGATGACTTTTTCTTCTAGAAAATCAACGACGAAGGCCCATAAAAGATATATGGATTGGACTTAGATTATTTCACAGAAAGATTGAGAGCATCATACTAATGGGCCTATTTTACACTTTTTTAACTGGGCTTGATATTTACAAATCATTTGGAGGTCCTATCTCAGTCGGCAGCCGCAGATGGTTTAATGGAGAAATATTAACAAAGGCTGAGGCCCGGCTCCCTATATGCAATTTGGATTCTCCCCCTCAACTTCCTCTAAGAAATCAATGCATGTTTTTTTATTCTAATATTTTTTTTTCTTTTTTAAATAGAATGTATTATTATTATTTTAATTTAATAGACTCTCGTTCACAATATTATTTCAAGTAGAAAGATAAGATTTTCTTCAATTTGACTAATAATAACAATACCTTCTACTTAAAAAAAATAAAAATAAAAAAATACGTGACAATTTGTCAAGAGTGGAGGAGAGAGAAAGGAGAAAAAAGTTGGGAGAAAAGATCCGAAGCGGCCCATAAGATCCTTTGCTCCACTCTCTCCCCTATCGATATACGGGATTGTCATATATATATATATATATATATATATATATATATATATGCAAGTATATCAAATGTATTATAAGAGTAAATTACCAAATATCTTACTCTTATGTTTGGTTCACAAAGGAGGAGGAGGAGGGAGAATAAGAGAGAAAGGAGAACTTTTAGTTTTAATATGCCAGGAGTAAATATAATTTATTTTTATTTTATTTAGTTAGAGTGAAAAAAATAACTAATAAATATTATTTTGATTTAGGTCTTAATCTGTTCAAATTTGAATAGATTATTTTCGTGACATGACTTTCCCCTAATTTATTTCTCTTTTATCTTTTTTTTCTTAATCAAAAGTAAATCACTCGTTTAGATTCAATTTTGTATCCTATCCTCTTTTTCTTCTTCTTTTTACCTTAACCAAATATACTATTAGTCATGAATATTCCTAATCTATACATAATGTATATCACCTAATAGTTAGAACACACTACAATGTGTATAATAATTGCATAACAAAACATTAAATATCCTATCATTTAAAAGATAATTTAAAGTCTTGTATTTATATATATATAATGCTTTGTATATTACCTAGTGTATATATCAAATACACTATGACATGTATCAAATATATTTTGGAGTATGTCATCACATCTGTTATGTTAATTTGATAAAAATTAATTATTTTTCTGTGATATATATGACATGTATCAAATATATTAATAAAGTGAATATATACTAGTTCTATATAAATGGGAGAGAGACTGGAGAACAAAATAAGGTAAAGGACATGTACCATCCATGAATTACATTGCTCCTCTTTTTTCCCTTATTTGTTTTAATAAAGTAAATATGTGGCAGTTTCATATGAATGAAGAAGAGAATAGAAGAGAGAATTGGATATATGATTCATACTACCTTTTCCTGACCTAGTGTTAACAACATGGGAAGTTTAAAACTCTGTAATTGATGAACCAAACAAGCCCTTCCCGAGTTCCTTGCCCTTCGGTCTCCGGTCAAGAAATCCTATCAGACCCGCAAAGCAGCAAGCAAACGAGGGTAATGCACAGTTCGACATGGTTGCCTTATGAAGCTGTGGAGACTCTCTGAAGGGAAAAGAGCCAAATATAGTTTCCTGTTGTGTCTCCGAGCTGTTCTTTTTCCATTTGTCTAAACATAGGTGCAATTTTCCAAAGGTGTCAGCTAAGCCTTTTCCTGAAACAACTATTGAGTTGGATATAAATCATGCAATAGTTCTGCAGATTTCCTTGATTAGGAATGCTTTAACCACCTACCAATGACGAGGACCCTTTGTTGAAAAGCAGATTTCAAGACGAGGAACCCAGATTTTGCAGCCCAAAGAGTGAGGAGAAGTCATAATCAGGTTGGACAAAGATTCAAGAAAGGGATAAGATGAACTGACCTTGCTCCTTCACCTTTTACCGATGAAACTTGGAAACAAATTAAAACCTTTTTACACTGGGATTTTCCAGTTCCTTCTTTGAAGAATTTAATTTCCTTTTTTAGATTATAACATTGCCTTGTAAGTTGTAATCCTTAAACTCTTGTTTTGTCCTACTCATGACTTCCCATCAATTCCTTTCAGCGGCAATATCCCATATATGCATTCTCATTCTCTCCTCAATCGCTTCACTGACTTCCTCTCTTCACACAGCTTCAATTTCAAAGATGTTTGATGTCAAGAATAACCATGTGCAATATATAAGGCAAAAAAAATTAACAATCAAAAACACCAGAATTGCTAAAACTATTTTACATGAATATAACTATTCAATTATCGTTCTTCTCTTCAACTGAGTAGTATGTGTGTGTATATTTATGTATATATATATAGGAGCGGACACAAGTGTAGTATAGGAGGAGTCAAGGCCCCCCTAATTTTTGAAAAAAAAATAATATTTTATTATTAATAGTAAATTTAGAAGCACAAGATTTACAAATAAATTAATCTACAATAATTAAAAAAAAGAGTTCATAACAAATAATTTAAAAATAAAAAAGCTCAAGCCAATCATAAATCAAAGCAAAGGTTCATATCAAGACAAAAAGAATATTAAAAAAATTTGAAACACAAGTAACTAATTAGTTTTCTATGCAATTCGATAACCCCAAAAAACAAAGGAAAAATTAAAGCTTTCTCTACAATCCTCAAATATTATTTTTGTGTTTAGTTCTTTGTTATCGAACTTTAGAAAATGAAAGAAAAAAAATATTTTTAGAAATTAAAAGAAAGTAAAATGTAACTTGGTAAGAAAAGTAAAAACTTGATTCTTAACCTCCCTATTATACAATCGTACATCGTGTGCAAATATATATATAGTTTCTTTTCTTTACTTTTTATCATAGCACGACACCTAAAGTTTTATTGATCATAGAATATGCAATTGTGACTCAAGAAGCAACATGCACATACACCATGAGAAAAGCAAAGAGATATATTGATTAATATATTCAACATAATAATTATGAATATTAGATAATGTCATCCAGCCAATTAATGGATTATTAGACCAATTAATCTTTTCCAATTGTCCCTTTTTCTTTTAGTTGTTAAACAGATCAAATATAAAAAATAAGATATCTAGGTGCAGTGTGACAAATTAGCAAGACAAGCATTAAAAAAATAAACTAAAATTTCAATGATGCAAGATTCTTTTTTTCCTTTTCTATACAAAATGGGGCCGAAATTATGGGTCGAATTGAAAAAACATATTAGTTGGTAAAGAATATTTCAAGCTAACTAAATCTACAAGCTGATGCAAGGATAGATTAATCTTTGTTGCAATAATGAATCAACATTACTAAAATGGACCATAATGAAATGATTGTAAAGTGAATGTAACCAAAAATTTCAGCAATAACAATTCTCAAAAATTTTACTTCGAAATTAAAATTGTATAATAATCCCCCTTATTTTTTTAGAAAACTTAAAAAACAATTGCAGTTGTTGATCAAAAATCATTTTCTCGACTTTTTGACTTATTCCCACTATTTTTCATTTATTTAGTTATCTATTTATTTATTATTTTCTAAAAACAGTACTTTTCATTTATGTACTATAAAAAGATACTATATTATTAATGAAATTACTAGTAATTAGAATATGGCCGAATAAGGTATGGGGTAGGGTCACTCATTTTGAGATGGCATTTCTTTACAAGATAGGTTTTTCAATTATTTAGATAAATCAAATAAATCGTGAGATGTGTTTTAATAGCTCGATTTTGACTCAATCTCAACTAAAAAGGCATTTAAATCGAATTTGATCGTGCGACTGTCAACTAATAGTACGAGCTTATCAATAAGGTCATGAATCATTGCGTTATGTTTAAGGGTCACCCTTTTTTGTTTCATGTCAATGCGGCTGGCCTAATACTACAAAACACAAAGATAAATTATAGGTCTAAAACAATTAGAGAGATGAGCTTCTTAGGGACCTAGATCAATATACGATGTCACGGCATGACTTATAGCTAGAAAATATTGTTTAATTTATAGTTTTAAATTTTAAATTTCTGATTTGTTATAATTTAGAGGATCAAAGATAAATTTAAAAAGTCGGAATTTTGCTATTCATTATAAAATAACAACTTTTTTATTTTGCATTATGACAATTGACAACTAAATTGGCTATAATTTAGACAAACTATGGTTCATGCCTTAGAGTCATAATGTCATCGTTAGGGGGTATCATCTTACTACAGAATCCTCTAATAACTTATAATAAAAAAAAATTTAGTCCAATTCCCGAAGATTAGAAGACCCTTGTGGAGCCGATTCCCGATTATTAAAATTTTTCGTAATTGTTGAAAAATATAATACTTTTAGGAATATATATATATTCAAAACGTACGTCCTTTAAAACTAAAATTAGTAGAAAAAAATAAATTGAGAATTAGGATCAAATGTCCAATACTTTTTCCTTTCAATACAATAATATATACAATTTGATTTCTTTCTAGTTTTATGGAATAGGTATATCAAGTTTGGTTGCAGTGGATCTAGAAAGACAAAAGAAGGAAAAAAGTAAAATTGGAGCTATGTGTGTTATTATAGTATTTACTATCTTCGTTTTACAATATAAACCGTTTTAGACTTATGTACAAGAATTAAGAATCTTAAATTTTAGATAATTTTAAAATTAAACTTCCAAAAATACCCATAATAATTAAGTCTTTGTCTGTTTTGATAATTAGAAAGAGTTTAGATCATAGTGAGTGAAAAGAGAGAGATTGTAGAGAGGGATAAAATAGAAAAAAAAAAGTAATAAATACTTATAAAATTTTGTAAAATGACCTATATTATGAAAAAAAATTTCAAGTCTAAAACGACTTATATTGTGAAATGGAGGTAGTAATATTTATTACAATTTACTCTCATTAAGTTAGAAGTAGTGATACTTTAGTACCAGAAGTGGTAAAAAAGACACTAAAGTTCTATTAACTGTTAGTTAATGACGATATTGATTAACGAAAGTTATTTTTATACTCCCTTCATCTTAAAAAGAACGTCAAAAATTTCTATTTTATTGTACCAAAATACTTGTCAATTTTACAAATCAATAATGCATTTATTATTTATATTCTTAATTTACCCCTCCTTCAACTACTCATTAAAATATGCGTGTATTCCCAATCTAATCAATAGAGGTTTACTTTTATTCAAGAATATAATAGTCATTTTCTATTATAATTATATAAGTTTTAGCAATTCATTAATCTGTGTGCTATTTGCTAGATTGACATCCTTTTTAGGACGGATGGAGTAATAAAATGTTTATTTTACCCATACTAGCTATAAAATTTTGACTATCAAATCTTAATTCTATAATCTGACTTTAATACAAAAAAATAATATTTATTTGTGAAACTATCTTTATAACTTTAAAAAAGAATAAAAGTTATAATACTTTTGTTTTTAATTAAAAAGTCATAATATTTTAATTTAAAAAATTCTAAATAGGCTTATTTTATTTTTTGTTATTTTTTAAAGAAACACCATGAGGATTGAAATAACTTGAGTCACAATATACTTGAATATAGCCTTTTACTAATCATTTTTCTTTCTTTCTTTCTTTTTATCATAAGGGAAAAAACAATTAGCATTAGAATATTTTTCAAATATGACCACATAAAAATTTCTTTTTCTATGAAATATTAGGTTTAATTATAATTATTTTGTTAAAAATACGACCCCTTAAACTTCGTATAATAGACATAATTAATTTTTATATAAATAATAATAATTTTCTAAATCATAAATATACAAATCAACCGATTGTATTGCCAAAAAATTTAGAATGAAACTCGAACATGGGTAGATGAGTTGGTGGGATAATAATTAGTGGAGTAAAAACTGTAAAATTGGTATAAAATTATTAAATTTGATATTCTAAAGAATAAAAAATTAATTAATATGAATAAAATAGACGTTTTATTAAAAAATTAAATTTCGTTGGTCAATACCGTCATTAACTAACAGTTAATAGACCTCTAGTATATTTTTTATAATTTGTAATATTAAAGTACTACTATCTTCTAACTTAATAGGGATAAATTATAATAAATTTTATTATTTACTTAGAGTGAAATGTAAAAAGAAGTAAATTAAGAGAGATTATCATTTAAGGTGAAGCAATAATGGCAAGAATAATTTTACTTTTACTCTTAAACAAATTAAATAAAATTCATAATTAATAATTTTCCCTTTTCCTCTCCTCTTCCCTCCTTAATAATAATAATAATAATAATAATAATAATAATAATAATAAGGAGGAGAAGAAGGAGGAGGAGGAGCTAAGAACAAGTACTTACAATAAACCAAGTGTTAGCTGCCCTACTCAACTGTAAAACCTAGTAAGTTGGGGAGGGGTCCATCTCCAGAACACGTGTTTGCTGCTGATAGGCTTAACCATTATGCGTAGGAGCGTCACTGTGTTTGCTGCCGATAGGCTTAACCATTATGTGTATGAGCGTCACTTTCAAAGATAGAAAGACAGGGGAGATCCTCTGTGGTCATATTAATCAATCACTGCTGTATTTTCCAAATAATATAGTGGCAGATATTTCTATGGGCTTGCCGCCTGCCGCTCTTTCCACTCTAACCAATTCTGTGTCCTCCAATCATTAAAGGACAATCACACATCCGGCCAAGCCCCCTGCTACGCCTTTTATGTCGCCTCCTCCCTTCCTTTATCGCCACCTGCCCTCAATCCAGAAGACTTCATAATCATAATTGTCTAGATTTGATGTCACTACTGCACTCTTGTTGTTTTAAGAATGGCCTTGGTTAATGCCTCTTGAACGCGGTTTTCTTGCTGTACCGTCCACAGAACCTGCCTATCAATCAATAGCAATGGAGGATCGATCCCATGAGTGTGAGTGTGAAAATAGTAATCTCGTCAATGGAACTCGGAGCATTGTATTTGGAAAGTATGAGATGGGGAGGCTATTGGGCAAAGGCACCTTCGCCAAGGTTTACTACGGTAGAAACCTCAAGACTTCAGAAAGTGTAGCTATCAAAGTTATAAGCAAGGATCAAGTCAAGAAAGAAGGAATGATGGAGCAAATCAAGAGAGAAATTTCCGTTATGCGATTGGTTCGACACCCTAATATTGTGGAGATCAAAGAAGTCATGGCTACGAAGCAAAAGATTTTCTTTGTTATGGAGTATGTTAAAGGGGGTGAGCTCTTCGCTAAGGTGGCCAAGGGGAAGCTTAAAGAAGAGGTGGCAAGAAAGTATTTTCAGCAATTGATTAGTGCCGTGGACTTTTGTCACAGCAGAGGGGTTTCTCACCGCGACTTGAAGCCCGAAAATTTGCTTCTTGACGAGGATGAGAACTTGAAAATTTCAGATTTTGGGCTTTCAGCTCTGCCTGAGCATCTGAGAAATGACGGGCTGTTGCATACTCAGTGTGGGACTCCAGCTTATGTGGCTCCAGAGGTGCTGAGAAAGAAAGGCTATGATGGGGCTAAAGCTGATATATGGTCCTGTGGAGTTATTCTATATGTATTGCTAGCTGGTTGTCTTCCATTTCAAGATGAGAATGTGATGAAGATGTACAGGAAGGTTTTCAAAGCAGAGTATGAGTTTCCACCTTGGTTTTCTAGTGATGCAAAAAGACTGATTTCAAAGCTTCTTGTAGCTGATCCAGGGAGAAGGATTTCAATTCAAGCTATAATGCGAGTCCCTTGGTTCCTTAAAGGATTCACTAGACCAATTGCCTTTTCAATTGAAGAACCAGCCCAAGAAAATACTGATCAGATCCAGAAGGATGACATCAAGCAAGTAGGATTGGTAAATTCAAAATCAGCGCCACCTTTTTACAATGCATTTGAGTTCATATCATCCATGTCATCCGGCTTTGATTTGTCGAGCCTGTTCGAGAACCAGAGAAAGTCAGGCTCACTTTTCACATCCAAATGCTCAGCTTCAGTGATCATGGGAAAGCTGGAATCAATAGCCAAGAAGCTGAATTTTAAGATTGTATCCTCCAAAGAGTTCAAACTGAAACTGCAAGGGGTCTCGGAGGGTCGAAAAGGGAAGCTGTCGGTAACCGCAGAGGTGTTTGAGGTGGTTCCAGAGGTGGCGGTGGTTGAGTTTTCCAAGTCAGCCGGTGACACACTAGAGTATAGGAAATTTTGTGATGAAGATATGAGGCCTGGTCTTAAAGACATCGTATGGAGTTGGCAAGGCGAGAACAACGGCCAAGACTAACAGCTATGGTAGCCCCATCAGATTGAACTATTGGCCAGTGGTCAATCTAGACAGTTAAAAATTCCCTAACCATACTCTGTTTGTATCCCAGTTTTTGTCAATTTTGTATGAGCATGCTGTGGTGTACAGTTTATAGTTTTCCCTTTTGTAAATGGGATTGTTCTCTACCATCTATGGACTTGTTGTCTCAGCTTCATAGGTACTGCTACGCCTTATTGTTTGTTTATTTGTGAAGGGATGTGTACGAGTCTTCCAATGGCATTTTGTCCCTAGTTACGTTTACTTTTATAAGCTATGCCTTCAAAAATAGTTAATGATTTTTCAATAAGGTGCACGGTCGATAGGAGTTTAAAGAAAGATGAAACTTTGTCCGTAGTTGGGCATGTTATCTAAGGTTAGTGGAGATGAGGAACAGGACAGGGTGTTTGCTTGAAAATGTGGTTTGGAAGAAGCTCAATAGTCAACATCAATTGAGCCATAAGCTGGTATCAGAACAATTTTCTCGGACTTGGCCTGGATGATGATCCTGTGGTCATGGAATGGAAACCCCTCTTGCATGCTTTTGAATCTGGTTGAAGAACATAGGCAGATACATATATTATATGCTTGTAAATAGAAAATTTATCCACTTAACTCGATTCGATTATTATCTTTTTTTAAAAAAATATTTACTAATCGAATTAATGTTTATTTTTTGAAGAAAATCGACCTACTAAATGTGATTATTCATACACTACACAGTAACACAGCAACTTCCAATTCGTGCAACTCTTTTTGTTGCCAAAAAAATGGGCTTTTCTATCTCTTTGTTTTGAAGTTCATACTTTGATTTGCTATTGTTCCCTTTCCTTGCCCAATCTTGGCTTCCTCGCTTGACCTCTTAATGTTAGGTGCAAATGAACCGAGTTTCAACTATCAAAACCTTGACTTATAGGACAGCTATCAAGCTCGAGTCGTGCAAGAAATACATTATCAGAGGAGAGAATTAGGCGAAAATAAAGGACTAATGTTTAACACATAGCATTAATGTGGAAAAAATTAAACCGTTAACATTACTAAATTTTAGATAAGTATTGAACCTAACCAACTTGAAAGTCTCAATAAATAAGAAAATAACGTTTATTACATAATTTTAATTTTATCATATTTTAAATAAGATAAATTTTTACACGAACCAAATTCACGTAGATTAATAATTTTAGATAATTATACCGTATAATTTATACGGTATATAATACAATTCTTTGTTAGTCTATACAGATTAAATCTATATTAAAATTTTCATTTAAATAAAATTCACTCTATAAAATGAGATAGAAAATGACGAAAAAGGTTAGATTGTTGGTGCTTGATAGCTATAGTGCAAGGAAACAAGAAGGTTCAAGAGAGAGGCGTCAATTATGTTCAAGCCCCCTGAAAATGAAGTTCCTATGGGCGAAAGGTGGGGAATGGGAGACCACTGCAATTCCAGCTTTCTTCGTCCAAATTCATCTGAAAATAACACTTGACATTTTGGTTTTGTCCCTCTCCTATATTCAATAAATTGAAGTCCTACCATTTTACGTGTGGGGTCGGAAATTATCTATGCTATATGTTCTTTCTTTACAATAAATTAACATCAATTATTTGATTTCTCATATTATAAGTCAAAGATTCCACATCTGATGAATTAATTTTGTACCTTCAATTTAATATAAGCATACTAAAATTGAAACAACATAATTTTGTGGTTAGATTTGAAATCATGCAACGTCAATGATTACAACCTCGTATAGTCTTACTCCTTCGATTCTTGATCAATCTTCAAACATTTAAAATTCTTTGATAGGTAAGTAGACTAGAGAGGAGGAATCTTTAAAATTTAAATTCCTAAAAAATTAAATTCGAAATTTTAATCTCTGATAAAATATCTATTTTATTATCATAGCTTCTTGTTTCGAATGCTCATTTGTTGATTTGAAAATGTAATTTCTAGAAAATTTAATTGGCAGATGTGTTATTTATAAAGTTTGTAGCAATCATCTTTGGATCTACCGATGTTTTAAGAACAATTTGATGAATATATAAAAGAAACTGTGTTTCCAGAATACCTTCTCCCGTGCACTCCGCTTTCTCTCTCTCTAACTCCCTTTTCCCTCTGGTTTTCATCTTCTTGCACTCCGCTCGGCTCCCTTTGAGGTTGGAGCTCAAATCTTGATCAAAGATTCATTTTTTTTTATCTTTTCTCTCTTTTGGTATCAAACTTAAAAAATTTTCTTCTTTTGATTTTTTTTTTTCAACTCTACTTCTCTTTGACTTGTATTCTTTGTATTCTTACTTGTACTTTTTCTTTTCCTTATGTTTGTTGTTCTTCCTTTACCCAACAATTAGTTTGGACTCTTCCCTCACTTCTCATTTATTTTTCAAGCGATTTTTAAAACCGTTGATACGTTCAAAATCTTCTACATTACTGTTCACAGATTTAGATAGATTTAGTTTGCTCAGGTCATTGATATTCATGGATACTGATAAAGTAGTTAAAAAGAGATTTTTTATATTTTTATTTTTATTTTATATATTATACAGTGAAATTGTTTATGAATAAAAAAATATTAACTAAAAAAAAGAATCAACTGACCTTCCCCTTTTCCCCGAGAAGTTGCCCCTTGACAAGCCAAGGACACTGCACGCATACTTCAAAACTATCCTTACATGTAAACTCTTCTATCACTCGGACAATATAACTATTACTTCCTATTATCTTATTATTCTCCCAAAATTTAAAGATTATATTAATTATAATTTTATTTTTAATAACAGTAATTAAATAGGCATATAATATAAAATTTAATAAGATAACTTAACTGTTCTTACTTTAAATTATTTATAAAGAAGTTATTAGTTCGATTCATATTTCATTAATGCAATATACTAAGTAAAGGAAATTAAAATAAAAAAGTAAGTTAGCCCATAATAAAAAAATATGTATCATTCCACCCAAATATGAGACTACTAAAGTCAAGTTAGTGTCATAATTTCTTAAAATTCACAAACTATTCGTAATACTACAATCCTACATAAGAAATAATATAAGTGTGAGCATATACTTAAATATTTAATATTAACTCAAATTATTTATTTCACTCTAACAAAAATAATTATCAAATAATTATTTATGAATATTGTTAGACTTATAAATCACTCTCATATACTCATACAAAGACGCGCTTATCTACCCATATAAAAATGTATCCGACGGAGAGAGGGAAGCAAGTTGGCATTCATCCCTTCAAATTATGTGAAGCTTTATATATGTTTTTTAAAAAAATATTTTCAATTTTACTTTCATCTTTTGAAAAAATATAATATTATTTAATTTAACTTGTGAGTACTCGTACCTCTTCCCATAAGTCATATTTTGAAAAAAAAATTTATATAAATCGAATATATCGTTGACTATATGTGTTTTGAGTGGTGTATCACATATAATGTGAACTATATCTTTTTAAAAAAGTATAACACTTTAAAATAATAATTTATGATAGATTCAATTCGTATAAAATTTTTTTAATACTCTGGGCCGGGGAGCTTGGGACCTGACAAGTGGAGAAAAGGAAAAAAGAAAATAGTCTGTGCAATGATTTTTTTTTTAAAAATTATTGGAGTTTACTTCAAATCAAACATCGTCTTGCCAAGAGATGTTTATCTTTTTGACAAGCTTTTTTCTCAGATAGGGATGCGTCCAGAAGTTAGCATCATGCAAAGTGGAGAGAAGGACAAGAATATGTGGGCTTTCTTCAGCATGCATATGGCTTTCATTCCTGTCTCTGCTTGATTGTTTTTCTAAATAATTGAGTATTACCTCATGTGTACTTTATTGATTAGCTAAAAATGGTATGGTGTGGAGAGATTTCCCCTTCTTTTCAACTGCCATTCTCTCATTAGCAAAAAGCAAATGAATAGTTTCATACACCTAAATGGGCTTGCTTTTTGTGGGGCTGGGTTTGAGCTGCCTAGCTAGGAAAGGGGAGAGAGAAAATTGAAATTTAATTTCATGAGAATTCAATTTGAAATTCTATAAAATATGAGTTGGATAGTTAATTACTAATCAACTAATAGAAATAACGCTCTGAATTTGATAAGTATGCGTTATAAATTTTATTGATGGATTCAACGTTAAAATATATTCATTCGGGTCGAATTTTTGTTTAAATATGAATATTAATATTATATTCAAAATTTTAATTGAGTTAAATTCAAATAATTAAATATTCAACGCGAAAATTTCTAAATGTTATATTATATTATGTATATACGTATATTTTTTTAGCATGATTTAAAATATTAAGATCGATATTATCTCAAAATTTGTCTTTGTCTCAACTCTAATATATTCCTCTGTCATTCAAAGTAGTTATAATGCAAGGTGGGTCTAGGTTTTCCAAAGGATTGCCTGTATATAATTGAATTTTTTTGTCTCATTTAATAATTGATACAATGCGAGTTTTTATTATATTTCTAAAATTTAATATAAGATATTTTAATGTACAAATAAAATATTTATACGATGCAATACTACCTACGAAGATGGTTTGCCGTTATGTCCGTTTGGGGCCACAAACAGCTATCAGATGTTTGATGTTGACCTTGTCTCATCAAAATTATTCCAAGAACTCATTTTTCATTTTTTTTTAATCCTACTTTAATTTTTCAGCCCCACAATAAAAAAGTTTAGTATCTTATTGGATGTCACGTTCCAAAGCCAAGGCTGACATGGCAACATTTCAAAAAAAAATATTGAATCCTTATATACCATAAATAATTAAAACATAACATTCTAATAATACTTAAAGAATATTCTTGCATAATTTTTAAATTCAAAATAAAATATACATAAAATTGAACAAAAATAAAAAATAACTAATCACCCTAAATCTTCTCCAAATCATTCTTCCAACTCATCCTCGTCTAATTGAGAAATTGTAAAATGTTAAATAAGGGGTGAACTCACTAGTTCAATAAGGAAATCTGACCTATTCGGGATTGAGCATGCTACATATACATATACATTTACAAAACGTTTGATCATAAGAGTTTAAAAATTTAAGGTACAAAAAAACTCGTGGGGTCTTAAAATATCTCCTTGGTGGGTTGGTCGCACCATGTGAAGATCGCGGAGTATCCCAAAAAAGAAGAAGGGGAAAAGATGAATAATGAATTTCTTAACCTTACTCATTATTGAACCAAAAAAGGTATATTTGGCATATAAATACCAAATTGGTGTGATTTATTCAGTGACAATAATAGTGATCGAAATAAGCGAGAAAACCATCTCTTCAATAGAAGAAAAAAATCGGCATCAGAGTCTACCTGGCGCCGGGTGTATTCCGAAATGCGCAGGCACAATTTCCAGAACACCTAAAATCTAACCTCTAACTTTTCAGACAAAAAACGTAGTCTTTTTACCATCCACTTTAATAATGGATCCTAATACTCTAACTTCGATTCAAGAACAATTTATCCCAATCTTAGGTTACAAACATCATAAAACACAAGAGGAAAGTTAACTTACCAAGAGTTGATACCAAAAGCTCAAGTTCCTTATCAGATTCTCCCTTCTCTTCACTCTTTTGGAATAGTTTCAAAAACAAAGTAACTGTTCATAAATGAAAAATTAATAAAAGCCTCCTAACTAAATAATTACATTTAGTCCCCCAACTTATAATGCTTAACTATTTTAGCCTTTGTACTCTAGCCCACTAATTAAAATAAAAAAAAAATCACAATCCAATAAGTTCATGAAAGAAGAGAAGTCGTGGGCTCACACTGGATTTATTATTAAGAAAATAAGGTCATTTTCTTCCCCAAATAATGGCACTGATCTTTATTCTCAATAATGCATAACCGCCCCACAAAATTTTAAAATACATTCCATAAAGGTTTTTAAAATTTTACTTTTGGCAATTATTAGGTAGTATAGGTGTAAATTATTAAAAGCAAGAAATGTTATCCAACCAAGTAGTTCAACTAAAACATATCTTCCAAGTTCAAAATGAAGGAAAGTAGGGAAATAAAAATACAAATTAATTGTCATATTATCTTATATAATATATGTATATTTTATATTATATTAAAAGTAAAATAAAAATAATTCTTTCAAATTTTTAATTTAATTATTAAAATTTTTAGAATAACAAATTTGAAATACGAATACATGTTTATTTCGTTTTAAATTTTCGATCTATGATATGAGAAATATCTCTTCTTTTTTATTTCCATCATTCAAAAAGTTGAAATAAATTTTTTTCCCCATACAAAGAAAAGTTAAAATATCCATCCTGCAACCCCCCCCCTCGCCCCACGCCACCCCAAGCCCCAGCAATACCAAAAAAAAAAAAAAAGTGAAACTATGAAATGTTGTTAAGAGGCCAAAACTATCAAAAGTGGAAACCTCACAAGGCCCATCCAATTAAAACAGAAAGCCCAATTTCAATTCTTCAGGGGAAGACTCTCCCCTTCCACATTTTCCGAATTGCTTTTATTAGAATACTAATTATTATAATATCCTCCCACACACCCCCACCAAAAAATAATAATAATAATAAAAATTGGAGAGGGATGTAGAAAATATATAAATAGATGGATTTTTTAAAATTTTATTTTTTAATTCCCAAAAATTGTGGTACCTTGTAAGTGGAGCACAAGTAAAGTAGTCCATACAAAATGAACTGATTCCCTTTGGGCTCCTACTATTCTTCGAATTTCTTGATGCGGAAATAGTTCTCGATCCTAAAGTCCACTCCACAAAAAATTTCCCCAATCAGACACCAGAATTTGGAACTCTTATACCCATCAGCTTCTTCATATCAAATCGTGACCGTCGAAATATTATCAGTATTATCGCTGAAATAATAATTTAATAATAAAATATTTATTCTCTTTTACGCATCAAAAACCTACAATCTGTTGTTGGCTTTGATGCCACACAATTTGGGCCACAATAAGTTTACTTCCTTTTCATTTCTTTAAAGATGTGTGACTTTGGGCTTAAACGTGACAACAAATGAAATCACGAGCACGTAGCACGCAGTAGTTTGTTTGTTTTTTTTTTTAATAACTATTTTTTTGTTTTTATATCTATTATTTTATGAAATTAATAATATATTTATTTCTTTAATAAGTCATAAAATTAATGAATTTTTAATTTCCAAACTAATGCCATAGTTACTAATAAGAATAATTCAGTTTTTTTTTTAATTTTATAAATACTAAAACTTTTTTAATAGATATAAAATTTTTAAGAGTGACAATTATTTAAAAACGAAAATAACATATTATTGAAACAAGAGATTGGATTCAAACTCAATATATATTATCTGATAAAAAAATACTTTTATTAAATTATCACATTATTAGCAATAATTTGATCAACAACATTCATTAAAATTAGTTTTGAAATCTAAAGATTATATTAATTATAATTTATTTTATAATATTATATATTAAGTAGACGTTTTAAAACTCATACATTAAATGACTATACCCTACTAGTGGAGAGAAGCTTTACTCACTTAGATTTGGAGTGTGATATCCTTCCGTTATTGTAGATCTCACATCTGTTAGTTAACTTGTTCTCTTTTTATGAATAAATTCTCCATTTAGCAAAAAAAAAGAAAAGTAGCAAACAAGTCCATTATACTATATTTCCCAGTATTTGGAATTCACACCGGCCTCAGATTCCACCACCTCTGCAGGGCCCAAAAGAAGAGTAGCCTAATCGGCATGAAACGCTACGTGTTTGGAATGGAGCCAACGTGGCCCCACAGGTACTTTAAGGGATCCGGCAATTTGACACCATAAATTACATAATAATTTATTAATTTATGTATAAGTATTACAAAACATATTTTTTATTGTGAAATAACTTTCATACTATTTATTTTTTAAAATTAAAAATTAATTTAATATAGTGATTTAATGAAATATTATAAGGTAAGATAAATGCATAAATAGAAATGAAGTACTTTTCTGTCCATAAATAATTGATTTAATTTCTTTTTTGATTTGACAAAAAATAACTGTTTATTTTTTAAATGTATGTTATATTTAATTATTTTTTTAATTTTATCCTTAATATAATTTTTTTATCAATTAATTAGTATTATAATTATCATACTGAAGTTATTTTAACCAATAATAAAATTATATTATTTTATAAAAAATAGTTACAAATTAATTTAATGAGGTAATATGAGTGAAAAGAAGATTCTAAAATAAAGAAATGACATAGATAAGAAGTGAGAGATATATAATTAAAAGAGTTGTAAAATTCAAATTAATGCGATAAGAAAAATAAGAAAAATATTTTAATTATAAAATTTTATAATTTTTATAATTAGATTAATTATTTATAAATAGAAAGAGTAGTAAATATTTTAAATATATTGGTGTTCCAACTTCGAAGGTCAAGCCCATTCTGTCTGGCAAAATTTTGAGTGACCTCAGACTCAGATTGGGACAGTCCTAAAACGTGCCAAAATTGGGATATACAGTTGGAAAAGCCTCACTATCACCGAAACCGAGGATCCGATTTCATCATCAAAAGATCAAACGGACGATTCTTCTTCAATGTGACGTCAGATATATTGGACCTTTGGGAATCGTTCGTGGACCCAACGGTCCCAGCCCTTAGGACACTGTGGACTTTTATGGTGAGGTGGCGCTTGATTTCAGAAGGAACAGAGCATCGCGTCTGAGTTAAGCGTCCGCCCACTGCCGATTATTCTCTTTCACCTTCTTTTCTTTCTCAATATTTACTAGAGTATTTTTCTAGGTAGGCAAAAAAAAAAAAGGTTAACTAGAAAAAAATATTATAGATGTTATGACGTCAAAATATAAACATATACTAGTAATTGTTTATTTTTAAGACTATTTATTTATTAAAAAAAGGAAAATGATGGACTCTATTTTCAATCAGTCAAAGCACGTGGTCGTACCTTTTTCCCAGTAAACACCCGCAACATTTTGAAATAATGACTAGGAACAAATTACATAGCACGAATTGTATAAATTTATTATTCTCTTATTTTTCATCTTGTAAAAAATAAAATAAAATAAAATAATATTAATGTATTAGCAAATAGTGATTGATGGATTTTTCTTTTTTATAAATGTTTAAGAAATTCTATAATCATAAGTTAAGTATTCGGCTTCTGAACTAATGTTATTTAAAAAGTGATTATTGGTAGATTGATTTAGGAAAAATAAAGATGTCATTTGCTAATGCTATATGAGATGAATAAAATAATTGAAATCATAATATAAAAATAAGTAGTAGTATATAATAATATTACATAAACAACCTTTTGTGAGAATTTTCAAAGATTTTGTTTTTTTGCCAACGTAATAGTGTTGAATTTCTTTAAAAAAAATTATTTGTGGAAATGTATTTTGCCAAAGATTTTAGAAAATATTCACATTTTTCATCCATTTATTCGTAAAGATAAAAGGATCTATAAAAAAAGTAAAATAATTTCCTGAAAAAAATATTAGCCATCAGAATTATTTTTGTTTGTAAAAAAATTATTATATTAAAAACTAAAAAGTTAATAAAGATTTGAATAGTATTATTCTGAGATGAATTTTATTTAAATATAATAAAAAGTATAGAATATGTAAAGTAAAAATTGAATTTAAATAGAAAAATAGAAAAAAAATATAAGAGTATGATATATTATAAATATATAAAAAATTTAAAAAATAAAAAAATATTTAAATTAAATTAAAGTTTTAGATTAATAAGAACTCCAATTGAATTACACTTCGAGGAGAAGTTTTCCGGGAATACAGTGAGACACGCACCAACAATCCCGCACGAGAAGAGAGTGAATGCAAGTTGCAACTCCAAAAACGCAGAAAAGATGAACTATCCATAACTGGGGAAAGAGGGAGGTGACTGAATTGGCATACGGCTAAACAAGCTTGCTGCTTTCTCCTCTTTGACAGAGTCGTTCCCGGTTATTGTCTCACTGGGCACTCTCATTCTTTATATATCTTCCGGAATTCATTCATCCTTTTTCATTCTACCTAGCTCCAACCAATAGAAGGTTTCTTTATGGAACTCTCCTCTCTTCACTGCTTTTTCTCGTTGGGTTCTTCAGAAAATATATGCCTTTTTCTCACTTCTTTGCCTTGATTGTTATGGGTTTTCGGTTTATGGATCTGGGCTTCCCTCTTTCTGCCCCCGTTACATACATTTGTCTGATCGTCATATGCATGTACTGTTTATGAAGATAGTCTTCTCCAAGCAGATACCCTCAGCTCCCATTCCTCTTCTTTGTTGCAAATTCTTGAATTATCTGGCAGACGCAGGGTAGACTATTCATAACCTTTCTTGATTTTCTACGGTTGAAAGTAGTTTTTTTGGGGTAAACATTTTTGCTGTTTCGAGAGCTGTCTGTCGCCGAGTAGTGTTGAATTATGTAATTTTGCGTAGAATTCTCCTGCAGATTAATTATAAGGTCATTTAGTTGCAATGATGTGATTTGACAGCCCAAAGACATAGAATTAAGGGGAGGATCGGTGGTAACTAACAAAATACGAGGAAATTATCTGGGAGAGAATTGAAACAAAAAGGGTGGATGGTGTGATTAAATTAACTTTTGGTTTTACTCTTGTCTGTGTCACCATTGTATGTTCTGAGTATATTTAACACAATTATCCATAATGTTCACTCTTGTTTTCTTTTTCTTTTGTTTTGTAATTACTGCTTAATCCTTGTGTTGTTTCTGTTTCTACTTTACCAGGTATAGGTAGCAAAGGTATCCAACCAAGAAAAGAAATTTCCCATAATCTCATCAATCAGCTGGTAAACAACAAAGAATTAGAGAAAATGTGTTTTTGAATCGTTATTTACTGAAAATCTTGATCTTTAGATTGATGAGTAGTGTTTTTCCTTTTCACTGACATAGAGAATCAACTGCAGAAAACAAGATGGGGGATGCATCTCGTACACAACCGCAGTTCATGACAAATGCTGGAAATAGGAACTCTACCAATGAGCCACTCATTGACGACATTGAATATGATCAGATTGTTGTACCTGATGTCAGTATTTTCCTTTCCCAATTTTAGTCATTTGTTTTGTTCTCTTTTTTACTCAACTGGAAATGGTCAGATTGATAGCTAGTTCAAGTTAATTTCTTGGGACAATCCAAATTATATATTAAAGTTTGTCATTTTTCCATAATTTTAATTGATTTGAGGTTGCTGGTGGGTTTAATTTCTCTATGAATATTTACGACACATAGTTCAAAGACGGGTATTTTATTCTCAAAAGCTTTTACCTTTTGTTTTTCTGACTTACAAGAGTTTCTTTGTACTGGACTCATACATGCTCATAATAATTGGCTATTATTTATTTTCTCTAATTATTGATGAAAGACGAGCATCTTTGATTGATTGCTTTCATATTTTAAATCTGCAGAAGAAAGGCTGGAAGAATTTATTTGCATATATGGGTCCTGGATTTCTTGTTTCTATTGCCTATATTGATCCAGGGAACTGTAAGTAACTCTGCTATATGGTTCCTTTTGCACTGATGGTAATTTCTCTACACTTCATGACTATCGTTAATTTGGCTTGCAGTTCAAACCGATCTCCAAGCAGGAGCTCTGTACAAGTACGGGGTGTGTATTTTTCTTATTTCTTATATCTTGTAGCATACTAGGAATACCTTGAATTTTATGCTTTAAGAGAAATGATTTAGAGAGAGGAATATTATGTTCATGAGAATAATGATGAAGAAGGAATCTTGGTATTTGAGACGTAAAATCACCCTTAACTTCAAATCTGCTGGTAGTGTAAAAAACTTCTACTTTGATTTCTCATTGACTATCAAACAAATGAGATGTAATGGACCAAGGATACTTAGCTTCTGGTTCTTGTGTCCAAGAAAGAGCATTGGTACTAAATGCATTGAGTGAGGAATCTCATAATTCTCTCCATTTGTGGGGTGACTAAAATGAAAGATTTGGCCATATGTGTTCATGGTTTGCTGAGCTCTTCCTGAGGAAGTTTTATCTGTTCTGCAGTTACTATGGATCATATTATTGGCTTCATGTGCAGCTCTAATCATCCAGTCACTGGCAGCAAACCTTGGTGTTGTTACCGGTATGTCTTTTGCACAATCTGCCTGTCTGTCTTCAACTTTTAATCAGTATGTAGTTCTCCAAAACTTGTTTTTGAAGCTATTTCATGTTACTACAGGAAAGCATTTAGCAGAACACTGTAGAAAAGAGTATCCAAAAGTGCCAAATTTTGTCTTATGGATTCTTGCTGAAGTTGCCATAGTTGCATGTGACATTCCTGAAGGTAAACTCTTCGTTATGAATTTGTTTCCTGTTGCTTCCCTGACCAGGAAACCCGCGGTGGCTGATCCCAGCTAGGAAATGTTATGAAAGTGCACATGAACATGTCCCTTCTCCTTTTATCATACTTTCTTCCCTGTGTAGTCAGCATAACCATCATATGAGGGATATATTATTCTGTCAAAAAATTTATTAGCCTTCTTTCTTCAACCAAAGGTACCAGCAGCTTGTACTGGTGAAGGTCCCCTTGCTTATGCAATTTTACTGGATGAAAAATATAACTAAGATTGCATTAACTGATAGAATTAGATTCTCAAAGTATCTTTCATTTTGTTTCTATTCCTAACACACACTCTCTCTCTCACACACACAAATCCAGTTATTGGAACAGCATTTGCTTTGAACATGCTCTTCAAAATACCATTGTGGTGCGGCGTGCTAATCACAGGGCTCAGTACACTGGTTCTGCTATTGTTGCAGCAATATGGGGTATTTCCAGCACTTTCTTCATTATTTTATTGAAGTCATGTTAAGTTATTTACTCTAGCCATATTAGAAAATGGTAATCTGACATGGATTTCTAATAAAATTGAACATGGTCATCACAAGTTTGCATGTGGCATGGTCCAGATTATATATGAGTTCACGAACAATTTTAGGTATAATACTTATCAAGTCAAATCATTGTACAGGTTAGGAAACTTGAGATCTTGATTGCTTTACTGGTATTTACTATGGCGTCATGCTTCTTTGTGGAACTTGGATATTCAAAAGCTAAATCTACAGAAGTTCTTGAGGGGCTTTTTGTTCCTCAATTCAAGGGTAGTGGTGCCACTAAACTAGCTATTTCACTGCTTGGAGCTATGGTCATGCCGTGAGTTTTCTGTGCATACTCTCTGATGTGACAATTAAGCAAATGTCAGCTGTTGTTTGATTAATTTGTTTCTCTTTCTGTAGCCACAATCTTTTTCTGCACTCTGCATTGGTGTTATCCCGGAAAATTCCCCGATCTGTTACTGGTATCAAGGTAAATTTTCCATCTTTAAGGGGCTTTAATTTAAATTTGTCAATGTGCCTATTTTAAACTAGCCTTGGCTTATCCCTTTTTGTGGCAAACATGATAACTGGATAATTGATTAAGGTGTACTAATATCTTTGCTTTAATTTCTGGTGTGCTAAGGTGAAGGATGGAATGATAAAATCTTCTGGGAAAGAAAGTAAAGTTTCACAGTATCAATCTGAGTTTCCATCCCTAGTCATGACTTGAGGACACTGTGTAGACACCACAAACTATATGTTGGTGTTTAGATTTACCCTTGGAGTGGTTCAATGACCTTATCAATCAAATTGTACATTCAAAAAATATTTATCAGAATATTTGATAGGCCGGCTTTTACTGAAGGACTCTAGCTCTCAAGTTCATATATTGATAATATATATAATCAGTGCCATGTCTCTCAAGTTTGGTACTTCCTGTGCTACTGTCACTTGATTTTTTGAAGCTCAGATGAATGAATTTCGTCTAGTCATTTTCACATCTTAATACATGTACTATTTTAGGAAGATCTGATCTCAAATTCTGTGATTTTGATGGGCTACTATAGCATTCACCTATTTTTGTTGCTTACAGGAGGCTTGCAGATTTTATTTGATAGAAAGTGGGTTTGCTCTGATGGTGGCCTTCCTCATTAATGTGTCGATTATTTCAGTTAGTGGTGCAGTTTGTAATTCTTCACATCTGGACCCAGATGATTCTGAGAGCTGCAAAGACTTGGATTTGAACAAAGCATCGTTTCTGCTTAAAGTATGTATTTTGGTGGTTCTTGCAAATTATGGTGAAAAATTTTCACTGAATGATGCTAATTTTTTTTATGCCTTTTAAACCATTACTACTTATTACCTGCCTACAGAACGTTTTAGGAAATTGGAGCTCCAAGCTTTTTGCAATTGCTTTGTTGGCATCTGGTCAAAGCTCCACAATTACTGGAACATATGCTGGACAGTACGTTATGCAGGTTGTTTGATTGATCAACTGCTTTCTTGCTACTATGGTTGTCGTATATCCTATAAAACTGGCATCAAGAATGTCTGAACGAAATATTTAAAAAAAAAAAAAAACAGATTATGAAGTGTCAAAAATTATTGTCTGTTTACAGGCCTTATTCCTTTAGTTTTGTTTAGACCTTTGTCTCTTCCTGCAGATAAAAGCATGAATTTTACCGTTTAAAGCATTTTGCGAGAAATTTCTTGAACTTGGAGAATTTTGAAAATTTAAATTCCACTTTCAAAATCTGGGTGGCTTCATTTGAATTTTATGTTTCAAAGATTGACCATCTTGATTGGATATAAAACTGATTTTGCACTAACCCTATTTGGGGGAAGAAGTAAAGCATGCAAAGTGTGTGGTGGTAATAATTTAACGGTATGTAGGAATAATATAAGGAGCTTTGTAACTGTTTTTCATAGCTTTATGCATTCTCATCTTTACTTGTAGGGTTTTCTTGATTTGCGAATGAAACCATGGATTAGAAACTTCCTTACTCGATGCTTAGCCATAGTACCTAGTCTCATTGTTGCAATCCTTGGAGGCGCTGGTGGAGCTGGAGATTTGATCATTGTTGCATCGGTACAGTATCCTTGGCTTTCAGTGCATGCAGCTGTTCTTCCTTTCTCCTAATCTCTGAATGTGAATTATCTAGTGGTTTGTGTTGCACTGCAGATGATCTTATCATTTGAACTTCCTTTTGCACTCGTTCCTCTTCTCAAGTTCACAAGCAGCAAAACTAAGATGGGATCACATGCCAACTCAATCATAGTATGGACCAATCCTGCTTCTTACGCCCCCAAGACCACTAGATTCACACTGATAGCCTTGTTGGTGTGCTTGTGAAACCTTTTCGGGGGTGTATAGTATCTCGTGCAGATTAAGATGAATATTTTTGAATCTTCAACTTGTATAATACGTATTATGTTTTATCTTATTTTCTGTTTGTGCAGGTCTCTGCCACAACTTGGCTAATTGGTTCCCTCATAATGGGCATAAATATCTATTATCTGGCCGAGAAGTTGGTCACGTCACTTCGTGGCAGTCATTTGAAAGTTGTGGGTTCTGTGTTTTGTGGAATATTGGGATTTGCAGGTATGTTAGTATATTTAGCTAGTATTGCATACCTGGTTTTCCGAAAGAATACAGAAGGCTCTTTTCTTTTGCCACTAAGAGGACCTGAGAATCTGGAGATGGCAAGTGAATCGAGCAATACAATCCCTAGTCTACCTAGGGAAGACATTGCAAACATGCAATTACCTCAGGGAAGGACTACTTCAGATCTGGACTGAAATATTCACAACTGAGGTTCACTACGACAGGCGAAACAAATAGTTTGCCATTACTAGCTCGTATGTATCATGTGACTGTTAATAATGAGTTCTGAGTGTCAAGCATAAAAAAAAGCATTCCATGCTCTCTCTTTCTCTATTCATATTGTCGAATACAATTTACTAAATTAATTTTCGTTGCACTCCAATGTGCGATTTGATTTTTCAAGGATGGAGACTGCATAAGAAGTGCAAGACTGGCACAAGTATTAAACAAGATTTGCTGCAGAGAACATCAACAAGAACAAAGTCGAAGAAGCAAGGATATCTGGAAGCTATTGAATTCATATTAAGAAAAGACACTTTCAATACAGAGAGATGTTAATACGATACAATTAGCTTCTTGTCGTCCTGATGTTTTCATTCTACTATAATTTCTTATTAACCAGTGTCATCATTGCTGTGGGCACAAGCTTGTGTCTCCCCCCAATGGCAGCATTCGAACAACTCTAGGACTGAATTTTAATGGGTTCGTCATTCTGAGTAGGGACCGGAAGATGACCCTTCTCCTGCAAACTCTTCACGGTTTCATATAGGCACTGCTTCACTGGTGTAAATTCGAGACCCAAGTCCTTGAGCTTTTGGTTTGAAAACGTGTATGGTTTTGCCCTTGGTTTCGTCTCATCTGAGCACCTGTGCACGTCCACAAAATCATTGACTTAACAAGTGCACAGCTATTTTAGTCTGCTAAATACTAAAATCCATAAATCCATATTCTTATTTGCAGTTGGATATATCAAGGGACCACAACAGGAAAAAACAAACTGAAAAAGAAGGTAGGATTGGAATCTATGAGCCACACAGGCAAAAGCGGTAGGCAAACAAGTGTGGATAATTTTAGGCCTCAAGAAAATGGTAGGTAAGATAAGGACATTTGGAGTTCAGGAATATTCTTGAATTGGGGAGTTGATAGACCAAGTCTTGCATTGAACATATCTATTTAACCAGTCAAGGTTGGCTACCTACAACTTCAGGCAAGGGAAGGTTTTTTTTTTGGGGGGGGGGAGGTAAATAAAGGGCTCTGTTTGTAGTTTCTGTAATAGGCAGGTGTAACGGGATGAATTTAAGAAACTAGTAGTAGCTGTGCTTCACTTTTTCTCCATGGGCCAGAAGACATCACAAAACTACTATGGTGATTTAGCAGCAAAAATCTAAACAAGGAAAACGGTTTCAATAACTAGATATAATATACTTTTCCAAGAAATTGTGCTGTCCTTACATTGGACCAGAAGATTGAGAACTGCTCGGACATAACTAATAAATCTCCCGGGTGGCTTGACAAAGGAAATGTATCAGAGCACATCAAATAGACAACCAAGTAATAGGTTTGTTGGGTACGCAAACCTCAATGAGTAGAAGGAAGCAGTACTATGACATTAATTGGTTGACCAAGAGTATTGACCCTTTGCCACAGGTGTACCCGCCCCCAAAATTTTTAAATTTTTCAAAAATTCTTCGAATTTTTATATTTTGCTCCTTAAAAATTTTAATAGTATTCTCTTAATATAACTTTGCTTCCCCCCCCCCCTCCCCCTTCTCTTCCAAACTCCTAGGCCCTGGATCCGTCCCTCTCTTTAACTACCAAAGCCCTATAAATATTAGACATCTTACCTGGCCTAAAAGCTACTAAGAACTCACTGAAAAGGCAGAACTCAGAGATAGTTTCTTGATTTTAAAAAAATGGAAATCTAGCCACCCAACCTTCTACATGGACTTATACTTTTTCTTTATATTCTGTTTATCTATGAGGGATGGTCTTGAATGACCATACAATTGCCATTTAAAGTGGTTTGCACGTTTCAGAGGATAATTAGAAACTACTTGCAAAAGTGTGATTCTAACAAATAAGGTTGGATATACATTAGCAAGTAGCTTATAAGAAGAATATTTTACCAAAAAAACAAAAAATATATATATATATATATAAAATCGAATTTCACAACTTTATATTAGTAGAGCTCTTTAACATCTTAACCATTTTTCTCTTTTTGAAAGGAAAAGAAAGTGTAGCTAGATAATTTGTCTAAAGTCACAACAAAAAGTGCAGAACTTGTAGTATTAGCAGGTTAATCTTTAAAAAGTATCAAGGGAAGAAATGTTAATAATTCTGACTGGGACCAAAGGTGATTGAACTTACTTTGTAGGAATAGGATACTCTGGGAAAAATTTAGCCAAAATTTCAACCACCTCACCACGGTGAAGCACACTTTCTGCACAAATGTATCTCCCTGATGCTGAGGGAGTCTCATAGAGGAGTATGTGTGCCAATGCCACATCCTTGACATGCACGTAGGCCTGGACAGAATTGGCATAAGTCTTTGCTGAGCCAGTCAGATACTTGAGGATGTGGAGAACACTGGCATTTACAGTGGTTTGCAGCAATGGCCCTAACACTAAAACGGGGGTGATCACTACAAGGTCCACCCCTTTCTCCCTTGCTTCATCCCAGGCTGCATGTTCAGCCACAGCCTTACCATAGCAATACCAGTTCTACAAATGCCAATCCAATTAGCAATCACTATTAGTCTTTCAGTAATTGCACAGCAATTCAAGGTTTATCCACTATCAAATTTAAGTATTGAAGAGCTTTTTAAAAGGCAATGGCCCAGATAATTATAAAACGAAATTGCCAATTGGGAATGACACTGGACTTCACTAGAATTCATCGGTCAAAGCTAGGCTTTTAGTGATTATAGAGTATAATTTGCAGACCTTGGTGTTCTTGCAGAATTCAAGATCACTCCAGCAGCTCTCATCAACAACTTTTTCAGGGTCTCTGTTAGGATCCATGTACACTGCACCAATTGATGAGGTGAAAACCACCCGACGGACCTTAGATTCGGCAGCTGCATTGATCACATTCTTTGTTCCAATAACAGCAGGCTCCACCATTTGTTCCTTTAATCCATTCAAACAATTAGTATTAATACATTACAAACGCCAAAACAGCCCTAAAGTAAAATCAAACAAAGGGACAAAATAGTCATGAGCCAAAAAACTAAAGGTCCCAGCCCAAGAGACAACCCCCAACGACACCCCCACCCCCACCCTATAGGCCAAATCCATTTCCGAGGCAGGGTCCAAGGTTGGTGACGTGAGGGATGATGTAATCTTGTCATCATAACTTGTGATCGCATCAAGTTCTTTGCCAAGTTGGTTCCACAGCGGTTGGTGGAATGGAACCCCACCATGAGAAAGAAATCTCTTTAGAGATCATGCCACCAAATACATAGACGAAGCAATCTCCGTCCATATAATCTGCTATAAGTGATAGAATTACTTTTTCCTTTTTCATTCTTTTTTCCTCAAATATGAAAAAAATGCTATCTTTACAAGTCTTTGCCGGAACAATTTTATTATTCTATCACAATAGGAATACAGGCCAAAAACATCAAAATCAACGGTAGGTGAATAGCACATCTCAGATTTCACAACTCACTGGGTCATCCGTGACTGGTGAGGCAGTGTGGAAAACGCCATCACAACCGTCGATGGCTCGACGTAAACTCTGATAATCAAGAAGATCAGCCTTGCACAGTGTCAATCTTTCATTGGCTCCTTCAATCTCCCACAAGTGATTATTCTTTGAATCATCTGCAATCAAATGCAGAAAATTTTAACACCAAATTTCATCTACATAAAAGGAAAATCATGAATGCATTAACTGGAAGCAAAACCAAACAAATCAAGCATGCATGCAAAAGATGAGTACTGAATTAGTGAATTAAACGGAATTGAGGCCTTGCAATTACATACCCGGATTTCTAACAGTTCCTCTAACAGTGTAGCCCTTTTCAAGAAGAAGTTTGACAACCCACGAAGCTATGTACCCCCCGGCACCGGTGACACAGACGACTTGACCGGTAGCTGATGGCATGATGACTTTCCGGTGAGGTCAAATGAAGTTTGGTAGAGGGGGTAAATGGATGATGACGATGCTGCCTAAGATGGTTTTACTCGGAAAGAAAGTTCCTCAAGAAATGTAGGAAAAGAGAAGACCCACACATGAGAAACATAAGATTGAGCTGTATTTATAGTGGAGACAAAGCCCACGGGCTCACCTACCCCAGTAAACTTTAAAAAAATACACAGTGAGTTGAATCTTGCTGGTGAAACGGAGACGTTTTCAAATTCACAGAAGGGTTGGAACCGGTGTTGAATTTTCTTTTCTATTCCTTTTCCGACCTTGGAGATTTCTTCCTTGTGTGAGATGAATGGTCATTGTCAGACTTGCGTCACTTTGTAATTCAAAACAATTATTGCTTTTACCCATTATATATAATTTACAAAAATTAAATTTATACTCTATATTTTTTAATCATTAATTTTTACGAAAAAAGGTTTGCAATTATTCCTATCCACTTAAATTGTTGTACCATGAAAATCCATGAAGAAGAGAGAGAATAAAATGAAGAAATGGAGGATAGAAGGACTTGGCATCACCTGACCAAAGCATTATTATGAATATAATATTTTTAGATGTTTAATTTTTAAATTATTTAAAATTTATAAATTTTTAATTTTTATACATAAATTTAAAAAGGGTAATAGTATATTTAAAAATTATGTTCCCTCGGCATTGCCATTTTTGTGGTTTTGAATTGATTTTTTTTTACTAAATAATGATTCAACCATGTATTTCATCAGAAATAGAAGAGGAAGAGATCTCCTCCTCACCCCGTACAGATTTGACTGGGGATCGAAGTAGTTCTCCTATGATCACATAAAATGGCCGTGGAAGTAGGAATGAAATAAATAACCAAAATAATTATGAAATTTTACCTATTTGGCAATTTTTGAATTGATTAAAAAATCTAAGGGGCTGACATAGTGGGGGCAGGTACAATAATAGAGTCAGGCACAAGACTGATTGCATGAAATTCAAAAACCACGAACACCTAAAACTAAAAGTGAATTTCTTTCTTCTTGAGCCCACTAATTCCCAACGAACATCATGCAAGTTTTCTAAAGAGATTTTCGTACAATAAAATAATCCTAAATCCTACATCTACATTCTAAATCGTGCTTGGATGTTACTACTAGAATGGTATCCTCTCCCTACTTCATCACGATTGGAAGATTTTATGTTATGAATATCCTTTTGATTTGGTGCGACTCAAACAAGAACTAAAAGTCCAAACCACTTAAATTTTAATTGCTACGTTTTTATTTATTTGTTTTTTTACAAAGAATTTACAATTATTATTGACGCGTTGTAAGTAAACTTTATATATATATAAAAGAAATGAATCGTACTAAGTAATTTCAATATGACGAGAATATATTATAAAAAAGATTTAAACGTAGAATGATAACATAAATTATTTACGTCGACTATTTGGACTAACTCTTTTCACAATTGGTACTTCCTTGAGCTCCATGATTCTGTTCTGCCTGCATAATTGCATTTGCCGAGATTGCTTTTTGAATTCTAGGCTCTTCAACGAGACAACCTTTCCTTCCCCTTTTGCCTGCCTCGTTCTCTTTTTTCTGGTAATCTAACTTCTTATGTCTATAAATTCACAATAATTTCTCTACTTGACGTTTATTGTCTAAATCAAAGATTCATTTGTACGATTCTTTCACAATCTTCTTATATTCATATTTATTTATTTTTTCTTGGAGTTATTCTCTTACCCAAACATGCTCCAAATCCTTTTTAAACATTTCATTTGTTTTTTAAGTAATTTTTCAAATTATTAAGAAGTTTTTTAAAGTTGCTATTTTGCATGGATTGAGATAAAGTTGAGATTTTCGTATCGGTGTTATTAAAGATGGTGCAAGAAGAACGGAGGGAGTATATATGTGTTATTTACCTATTAAAAAAAAATGGTATTTCCTTGGAGTGATGGAGTTCTTGTTAAATTATATTCCAAGGATAAAGTATGTTGACATTATGCATTTGTTTGATTAGCATTTTGATAAACTTATTCTTCGTTGCCAATTCCATGCTCATCTCAACGGGCAAAGAGCACAAAATCTCTCGATCCAACCGTTGGTGATGGATTGAAGAAAATATACCCATCAAGTAATCATCTGAGAACATACACTAACTTGCCGCCATCGTTTAAGGGCCGAACTCAAATTTTCTTGGAACCTTGTTGGGAACAAATTCAAGAATCTTCCTTCAATCGAATAACATTTGAAAGCTCTTTGTGTGTAAGAAAAGTCTACGAAGTAGGAAAGCCAGAAGGGAGGAGAAATGAATAATATCAAACCCGATAATAACTTGAATAATTTGAATGATTTTAGACAAATATGAAATGATCAAGCAGTGTTGAAGAAGCTAAATTCAAGAAAAATTGACTTATTTGATTTCTAAAATTTACAGTTTATAATATTTTTATCTTCAATAATTTTTTTTATCGCTACGATTTTTAAAAAATTTCTTTTGTATAATTATAGTTCATAATTTTCTTTTTTTAGTATAATATATTAAGAATTATAATAGTAAAAAAATTATTAAGAATGAAAATATTATAAATTTTAAAATTTAAAAACTAAATAAATTAAAATTTCAAAATTTAAAGATTGGACAAGAACATAGTAGTTTGCAACTAACAGAGATGAAATCCAAGACAACCAAAGTGGCAAACATATCCCTGTGGACAGAAAGCGACCCAAAGCCACTCCATTTTCATCATGATTTTGACCTAAAATTTTCTGTTAGTGTGATTCTTCTTCTTGTTGCAGCTGCATGTTGACATAATGTCCATGGCCATTGGCCATAAACCTACTCCCACTCTTTTTCTTTCCTTTTTTTTTTAATTTAAAAAAAAAGATGTGCCAAGAACCTGTTCCACTTGGTGACCATGCACATCGTCACACTAGATTGTGCCGTTTTGCTTCGGTGGTTCGGTTGGGGTTTGGCCCACTGAGGTAAGGGCTGTAATGGAAAAGCAAAAAAAGATGAGTAAGACGTTACTAATGAGTTTCGACCAAACTATTGTGTCAATAACAATAATAATACTAAGAATTATATAACATGGTTGTCGTTTTTAAAACATTATCATTTTAAAATATAAAATAGATTTATTATTTTTTAATTATATTATTATCTTATCTATTATCTATTGAACTATCATATTAACTAATTTTTCAATTTTAAAAAGAATAAACACAATCCTTTTACCTTATAATTGAATAGACTAAAATTCAACATTCAAAATAGAAGAAGTGAAAAAAATATATTTTTCAACAAGAAAAAAAAATCAATTTAAATTATTTATCATCTCAAAAAATTATTATTTATTTATAAAATATCATATTTTTTTCTCTTTATAGCCCCGCATAATTTTTTTTCTCACTTGAAAAATTTTTCTGGAAAAGGATTTCAATCCAAGTGTGCCATAATGTTTTTTTTTTAATAATTTCTTTAATCCTTACGTAAAAATCGTAATCCATTGTTTTGGGATCATGAGTTATGTGTCCGTACACTAATGGCCAATTTTTGAGACCATTTCCGGTCAATGAAGGAGAGAGCAAGAAATTTAAAAAAGTCAATATTGGTTCGGAGTGACAATGGGGAATGGTCAGAGCACAGGACCGACCCAAAACGACTGCTGGGAAGAAATTGGAGAACACAAACTCTTACTAGGTTCTGGTGGGCTGGTGAACTGCACCAATTCGAGAAGTGCAAATCCACGACTTTTTCCTTGGATCAAGTCTTGCAATGATCTTTCTTATCATTACCTACCCAAATCGGTCTGGGATAGCTCAAGAGCTCCAAAATCTTGCATCTACTTCAACTAGAGGTTTGGTGAGATTTACTGAATTCTTCACCGAGTACAAGAGTGGGAGAAATTTGCTTAAATGTTCAGATTTGCCTAGATTTGCTCTATTTTCAGATGGGATATCACTTGGAAGTTAAGAGATGAAGATTAAATTCATATAAAAAATTATTTATTACGTAATAAGTAATGAATGAGTGATTGAATTTGATTCAGATTGTTCAGACTTTATACGTAAAAATATAAAAAATCATATACATCTCTTTTTGTCTCTAGTTTACTGTTGGTACCAATCCCATCTCCTTTCTAGATGACTAAAAGCAACTACCACTTAATTTTCTTTGGCATCTCAATGACTGAAATATGATTACTAGTTCCTCCTTTGGCAGATCAAACGCTTATAATCTTTAATAGAGCTTGAAAAAAGAGCACTTTTCATGCTTCTCTGTTGGCCGGTGCAGGCTCCATTAATTTTAAACAACTTAAAACTCTCCTAAACAAGTCATACCAGATAGTGATGGATCACCAACAAGTGAAAATTTGCAGGATCTCAAGAGTCAAAAGTTTTTAGTTGCAAGGAAGAGAGATGCAAGATTCAGATGAGCAAAGATTCCTCAGTTGAAGAAAGAAAGGATTTTGATTGAGCTTTAGGATAATTGCAGGTCTAAAAATGAAATAAGAGGGGATATATCCAATTTGCTTGACAAAGTCTATGTTCACATCTGAGAGCCCATTTACAAGCTTTAAAAACTAAAGGTAAAACACATGTACCAAGTAGAAATCATTTCATTAATGAGCTAGGTGAAGGGACTTAAAAAACAATGCCCAGACATGTACAAAGAAATGGTAATTTTTCTATACAGCCTGGGGAACATGAGAGCATTCTGATTACAACTACGTAGCTCGGCCTCTCTCGCTGATATCAGAAAACCATCTTGATTTTGGAATTGTACAGCCTTCCGATTCCGGCACCAAAATGATTGTACAAGGGACACCCAAAACCCCGTATACATAGTGTGACTCCAAATTAGTTATATTGACAGATCTTCCAGCATACTTGATTGGAAGAGCATTCCCCTTGGCTTTGAACATGCTCTTCAGAGTACCATTATGGAGTGGCGTGCTAATCACAGGCTCAGTACACTGATTTTGCTCAATGCACTGAAATTTTAAGTCTCTCCTTAAGATCTGGGTACCTACATGATGGATGCTTCAAAAATGACCAGCTTGACCGTAAGATAAAACTCGATTTCCACTGGCCTGCTTAGGGAAGAAAAGAAGTAAAGCATGCACATGAGTGGGTGATGATAGTCATTGCTTTAACAGTATGTAGCATAGTTGGGGGTTATATAGGAGCTTTTGTAACTGTTTTTCAAGGGGTTTCTCCTGATATTCAAAACTACTTTACCCGATGCTTAGCCATATAAATTTTCCTAGTCCTTGGCTGTGCTCGGCTTTGTTTCTGAAAAGTGAAAATATATCTAACGGTTCATACTGCAGTGAAGATAGTCTTATCATTTGAACTTCCTTCTGCTCTCGTTCCTCTTCTCAAGTTGGCACGCAGAAAACTAAAGCTTAGAGCGCTCCTGCTTCTTACACCGAACCCCTGCCAAGGCATTGGTCCCCTAGTCCAAGAAATTATTGCATTTGTGCAGATCTCTGCAACCACTTAGATTATTAGTTCCCTAATAATGGGGTGTGTTCACGGAATATGGGATTTTTAGGCATGCTAGTAGTATTTCTCTAGCTATAGTTTTTCGGAAGAATACAGAAGGTGCAATTCTTCTGCCGCTAATTAAGAGGACTCGACAATCTGAATATTGGCCGGGACCGGACACTACATCAGTTCCTAGTCTACCTAGGGAAGACATACACCACACATGCAATTACTTCAGGGAAGGACGACTTCACATCTCGACTGAAGCATTTCTCATGCGGCATATGGTTACCGCATCATAGGAAACAAACATTCTTACCTGTACCAGCTTTGCTAATAACGAGTTCTCAGTGTCATGCATCAAGTGAAGCATTCGTACACCATGTTGACAGGCGAACAAGGAGAAACATTTATACACCAAAATAGCGAAAAACACAAAATACTAAAAAAAAAAAAAGCTTGAAATTCACAAAAATAACAAAATACCCAACAAAAATTTTAGAATAAAATAATGCTCATACGTAATATTCCAAAACTAACAAGTTTGTGAAATTCTTGAGTCGACATATTTTTTATAAAACATACATAAGTGATGTAATTTTTTAAAAGTTATAATTTATAATATATATAATATAACAATTTAAAATTTACTATTCTATAATGATCAACGACAACAAACATTAATAATAGATTAAAAATAAAAATACAACATATCATAACAAACTAGTTAGTATTTATACATATGATCTTTGTAAGGTTACTCCAAATTCGCTTCTTGTCCTGATTTTTTTATTCTTCGCAGCCATTAATGTTGAGGGTGTTGGCGTGAGCAATCTAAGGAGGAAAATTTGTTGTCAACTTTGACAGATTGTGTAAATAATTTGTGGTAATTGATTGACTTATGCTTAGGCTATAAAATAGGATCTTGTTGTATCACAATTAGTATAAATATGTAGGCTGTAATTGCTTGAAAATACACATAATTATTCTCCATTATCTTTTCTAGATGGTATCAGAGACTCACCTAACGTAGAAACTGAAATTTGTCCCTGCAGTCATGACTGAACAAGACCTTTCCTCCTCTATCGTCCCTCATGAATCTCGAATCATTGTTCAAGATAACTGTGGAAAATAGAAGTGTCTGCAGCTGAACACTCAAACAAGTGGCCGACAAACCACTCAATTGAACTAAGAAAATGACAGAAGTTTTCTTATGAAATGAGCAAAATAATTTATTCAATATAAACAGACTAGATGATATTGTGAAGATAATATTATTTAATGTATTCAATGCCTTTATATAGGCATAGCTTACAACGGATAGTCTCTACTCCACTAGCTAACAAACCCACTAACCACAACTCCTAAAGACTAGGACTAATATAACAAAGCCGCAGACTCGGTAAAATGAATAACAAAGCTAAATAAATCACGTGTTAGTGTATCCATGTGCTGGTGTTGCTGTATTCAATACTCCCCCTCAACATCAGCTTCCATTCTTTTCATCATACCAAGTTGATAGCAGAGATTTTCAAATTTGTTGCCACCCAGGCTTTTCGTAAACAAATCTGCAACTTGATTTTCTGTTCTAACATGTTCCAACTTAACTTCTTCTTGCAAGACTTTTTCTCTGATAAAATGATGATGCACCTCCACATGCTTAGTTCTAGCATGAAAAAACAGGATTCTCCGCCAACCGAATTGCCGACAAGTTGTCACAGTACAACAGAACACCACACTCTATTGACTGATGCAAATCCTTTAGTAATTGTACAAGCCAAGTGCTTTCTTGAGCTGCCATTGCCGCTGCTCGGTACTCCGCTTCTGTAGTTGATAAAGACACCGTTGGTTGTCTTTTGCTACACCAAGAAACTGCTCCAGACCCTAGCATAAAAATATACCCGGTGGTTGAACGTCGAGTGTCATGATCACCTGCATAGTCAGCATCACAATAGCCATTTAGCTTGCATTCTCCACCTTTTTTGTACAAAATTCCATAGCCAAGTGTACTCTTCACATATCTTAGGATTCACCGAACTGCTTCCAAATGAGGCTTCTTTGGATTTTGCATATAACGACTCATCACACCAACTGCAAAAGAAATATCTAGTCTTGTTAAAGTTAAGTAGATAAGACTACCTACCAATTGTCGATACATCACAGCATTTTCTAAATCTTTTCCTTCATGAGCACATATTTTGGTGTTTGATTCCATCGGCGTCAAGATTGGCTTGCACTTAAGCATTCCAAACTTTTTCAACAAATCTTTGGAATACTTCTGTTGATGGAGAAATATTCCTTCATGAGTATAATCAACCTCTAGACCAAGAAAATGCTTGAGCTGTCCAAGTTCTTTCATTTGAAAGCGGACTAATAAATTCTCCTTTGTTCGGATGATTTCATCTTCATAATCTCCTGTGATGATTAAATCGTCCACGTATACTAGCACAATAGCTAGCTTTCCTTCCTTGGCTTTGACAAACAAGCTGGAATCCGCAAATGTCACTAAATAACCACTGTGAGTAAGAAATTCAGCAATCTTACCATACCATGCCCTTGGTACTTGTTTTAAACCATAAAGTGCCTTTCGAAGTTTACATACATACTTAGGATGATCTTGACTTTGGAATCCCATTGGTTGATCCATGTAGATTTCTCGATCCAGCTCCCCATGCAAAAAGGCATTCTTTACGTCCATCTGCGACAAGTTCCAACTTTTGCTAACTGCAAGTGCTAGTATGACTCGTACAGTTGTAAGCTTTGCAACTGGACTAAATGTTTCATCATAATCTAGTCCATATTGTTGAGAGAATCCTCGAGCTACCAAACGAGCCTTGTGCCTATCTATTGATCCATCTGTACGACGCTTTATCTTGTACACCCACTTGCAAGAAATAGACTTCACATCTTTTGGCTTTGGCACAAGCTTCCATGTCTGATTTCGTTCTAGTGCCACAATTTCCTCTTCCATAGCTTTAATCCACTCAGGATTTTGAGATGCTTCCTTAAGTGTCTCTGGCTCTTTTGTTTCTGTTTCTTCTACTATAGCAGCATTGGCATACTTGGGGTTTAGCTTTCTAGCTCTTGTTGATCTTCTGAGTATAGCTGGTGAATCTGCTTCACTTGACTCAGCTTCTTTACTGGACCTTTGGTACACACCTGTTTGCCAAGGATTTTGAGCGATGCCTTCTTCACCATTTCCACCATTGTTTGCAACTTTAGTTTCATCTAAACTTAACTGAATTTGAGAGGTTTCCATCATCTCCTTAAAAGCATCGGAGTTTGGTAGTACTTCTTTGTCTGAGGACCACCATGAGGAAGCTTCATCAAACACCACATTTCGGGATGTGTAGCATTTCCCGGTTGTTGGATCACAGCATCGCCACCCTTTTCTTTGATTGTCATATCCTACAAAAATACACTTAATAGCCTTTTTTTTCCATCTTTCTACGTAAATGATTAGGTACAAATACATAGCATATACATCCAAGAACTCGAAAATGACCATCAGTAGACTTCAGGTTCCATATTTTTTCAAAAGGTGAGAAAAAACATAACATTTGTTGAGAAAGCCTATTGATCACAAAAGCTGCAGTCTTCATTGCTTCTGCCCAAAATCGTCTTGGAACATTCTTTGCATGAAGTATACTTCAGCACACTTCTGCTAGGTTCCTATTCTTCCTTTCTGCAACACCATTTTGCTGCGGAGTGCTGGGACATGTGAATTGATGGCGTATTTTACATTTCCGAAGGAAATCTTTGAATTCATCAGAGGTGTATTCTCCTCCATTGTCAGTGCGTAGACAACAAACTCTTTTATCAACCTCCGCTTCTGCTTCCTATTTGAACTTTGAAAGAGTTTCAGATTTTTCCTTCAAAAAATAAATCCACACATACCTTGAGAAATCATCAATGAAGGTCACAATATACTTCATTCCACCAATGGAAGCTTGCTTAACTGGTCTGAACACATTAGAGTGAATCAACTCTAATGGTTCCTTTGCTTTAAATTTGGACTCTTCATACGGCAATTGGTGTGCTTTTCCATATTGGCATCCTCCGCATACAGTGTCTGTTCTTACTTCAAGTTGTGGAAGTCCCTTGAGCATTGACTTCTTCATCATCACATTTAGCTTGGAATAGCTAACGTGACTTAGCCCCATATGCCATAAGTCTGCTGTCTCATTCCTTCTTGTTTTGTCTACATATGCAGTTTCTGCAGACAACACGTAGACTGACTCCAATCTTTGTCCCTTTATCACAGGCTCTTCTATAATCTCTAGATCCCGATATACCTTAACATCTTGTGGACTAAACAAAACAAAATGGCCAGATGATGTTAATTGAGCTACAGAAAGAAGATTTTTCTGCATACCTGGGACATGATAGACATTTTGGAGTGGCACCTCGGTATCACTGTATTGAGGAGAGACTACCGTATTACCGATGTGAGCTATTGGTAACTTGGAGTTGTTTGCTGTTACTACCATCCGGCTTCTCTTGTACTCTAACAAGTTTTGCAGTTTTTCTTTATCACCAGTCATATGGTTTGAACAACCCGAGTCAACAATCCAATCATTCTTATAATCAATTTGATTACATGTTGTTGCTGTAAAAGCTAGTTCCTCTTTATCCGCAGCAAAGAATGCCTCAGCATCCCACTCATCTTTACTTTTGGAAGTTGCAGCGTTACTCTCCACAACCTTCTTCTTTGACTAGCAATCTTTTGCCTTATGACCTTTCTTCTTGCAGTTGTGGCACTTTCCTTCAAACTTCTGACCATTACCATGGTTCTTAAAACCTCCCCGTGCACGAACACTCCATTCACTTTGATGACTCCTTGCCTTGTCATAATTCTTTATGGATCCACAGGTAACATGTTGCTTGAAATTCCACTTGCCTTTATTGGCATAGAGTGCCTCTTCTTCATTCTTCATCGAGACTCCTCCCATTTGCTTTACTAAAGCTTCCTGACTAGCAAGCAAATTTTCGAATTCTACAAGTGATGGCTGGGTTTCCCATCTTTGTATGGTAGCAACAAAACTCCTGAATTCTGGCCTCAAACCATGGATAATGATCCGCTTCATTTTGGTATCACCAATAGAAGCCTCTGGATCCAACTTCGAAATTTCTCGGCATAAAGTTTTCACTTTATGGAAGTATTGCGCGATCGTCATGTTGCGTTGTGCTACTGACAACAACTCACTCTCTAAGAGTTGGAGTTTCGTATCATTCTTCTTAGAGAACAGTTTGGCTAATACATCCCAAGCTTCTTTGGGAGTTTTGGCATCTCGGATATGCTCCAACATATCCTCTTCAACCGTTACCTTTAGATTGAACATGGCTTTTCCAGCTCTAATCTTCCATTTCCGGAGCGTTCCATTCCCATCTTCAGCCTCTGGTTGTGTCACTTTGTTTCCATTTACAACCTCCCACAAATCCTGGCCTTGCATATGAGACGTCATACAAGTAGACCAAGAATTATAGTTCTAGTTGTTAAGCTTCTTGATTCCGCCAATGACTTGAAGATCGCCCATCTTAGCAATAAAATAAAAATACACTGAATGCCACGAACCAGGCTCAGATACCAAATGTGGAAAACAGAAGTGTCTGCAGCTGAACACTCAAACAAGTGGCCGACAAACCACTCAATTGAACTAAGAAAATGACAGAAGTTTTCTTATGAAATGAGCAGAATAATTTATTTAATATAAACAAACTAGATGATGCTGTGAAGATAATATTATTTAATGTATTCAATGCCTTTATATAGGCATAGCTTACAACGGATAGTCTCCACTCCACTAGCTAAAAAACCCACTAACCACAACTCCTAAAGACTAGGACTAATATAACAAAGCCGCATACTCGGTAAAATGAATAACAAAGCTAAATAAATCACGTGTTAGTGTATCCATGTGCTGGTGTTGCTGTATTCAATAATAACATCCCTTTTCCATTTGGAATCATCTTAGATGATACGAATTATCCATTATGGTCGCAGCTTATGGAGATGCATATTGGAGCTTGAAACAAATCTGGATTCCTTACGGGTGCAACATCGAAACCACCTGTCGGAGACAAGCAATTGGAAACCTGGCTTCTTGATAATAACTGGGTTAAGAGTTGGCTTATTGATTCTATGAGTCCGCTCTTGATGAAATGATTCATCCGTCTTCAAACAGCCAAAGAAATATGGGAAGCCATTGCAAAGCCGTTTTATGATGGCTCGGATGAAACACAACTCTTTAAACTGAATCGGCCGCTCATCAAAATAGTAGACCCTTATCTTTATATTACAATGAACTGGTTGGCATATTTCAGGAAATCGATGCTTGTGTTCAATGACAAGAAAACAATGTTACTGTAATCATATCGCTGCATAAGTATATGACTCAACTTCGAGTTCATATTTTTTTGGCTGGCCTTGACCCAAAATTCAATCAAGCTTGAAGTGAAATTTTGAGAAAAGATCCATCTCTTGATCTTGAGTCATGCTATGCATATGTTTGCAAGGATCACACTCAGAGGCAAACTATGGAGGAACCTAAGGTTCAGTCGAATGGTATGGTTCACTTGCCTGCTTGCACCCGCCATACCAATTCCCAACAAGGTAAAGGGATAAAATCTGGTACTAAAAGAAATAACTATATTTGCACTCACTATGGTGAGGAGGGACATTCCAAACAACGTTGCTATGAAATTATTAGGTATCCTGAATGGTAGGATTTCACAAAGAAACCTCGAAAGAAAATTGGACAGGCTGCTGTTACTATCACAACAGATGAGGCAGTGATTGCATCTACTTCAAATACAAGTGCCGCACACGTTCCCCAGGCTGCTAATGCAGGTTTATCCAATACTTATCTTGCTATGAATGATGCATGGATTATTGATACAGCTGCTACTAACCACATGACCAACGATTCTACCCATCTTTCATCCATTCGTTCTTCTACTCAACCTCACATACTCACTGCTAATGGAGGAGTTGCACATGTTACCGGCGAAGGATAAGTAGATGTGTCAAATTCCATTAATCTTGATACTGTGCTTGTAGTTCCTTTTCTTTCTTCCAGTCTTTTATTTGTGAGCAAACTCGCAAAAGCTTTGAATTTTATTGTCATTTTTTGGCCTGATCAATGTGTTTTTCAGGATATTGCAACACAACGGACCCTTGACTATGGTATTAGACGTGGAGACTTGTACTATATTGATTTGGCCAATAATTAGATACATGGTCAAGAAAATAACACTGGAAAGAGTCAAGGAAACAAGGATATGGCCTAGTTATGGCATCGTCTCCTTGGTCATCTATCATTTAATTATCTTTGCAAATTGAAACCAAGTTTGTTTTTACATACAAATTCTCAGTTTAATTGTGACGTTTGTGAAATGGCAAAGAGTCATAGAATTTCTTATCTACCTAGGTATAATAAGAATACCATACCTTTTATGACTATCCATTCTGATGTTTGGGGACCTGCTCAAATCCCTACATTATTTGGTGCTCATTATTTTGTGACATTTATTGATGAATGTACTCGTATGATTTGGATTTTTCTCCTTCGAAACAAGGGAGATGTGTGTTTTGTTTTTAAGGACGTATATTGCATGACTTCTCAGTATCAATGCTGGATTCAAGTTCTCTAATCTAATAATGGCGGGGAGTATATAAATTCTGACATGAAGTTTTTTTGTCAAGGAAATGGTATTCGACACCAAACTTCATGTACTGGTACACCGCAGCAAAATGGTTTGGCAGAACGCAAGAATCACCAAATCCTTGAGGTTGTTCGAGCTTCCCTCTTTGGCATGACAGTGCCTCGTGAGTACTGGGGCAAAGTTGTTTGCTCTATTGCATATCTTATTAATCGAACGCCCTCGTGAGTCATTGATTTCAAAACTCCATGAACTTATCTCAGCACCAATTGATCTGAACCTTGAACCACGTGTGTTTGGTTGTACCGTCTATGTCCACCGGGTTGCAGGTAAGCTGGATCCCCGAGCTGTTCGTTACATATTTGTTGGGTACGCAAATATCAAAAAGGGATATCGTTGCTATGATCCTAATGATGACAAAATGTATGTCACCTGAGATGCTACATTCCATAAAGACATTCCTTTTTTTGATGGTCAGGAGTGCTTTCTTCAAAGGGAGACAACACTTAACTTAGGCGAAGACAACACTCATGAATTGTTCCTGGAACAAGCACAATTTGATATACAACCGGATATACAACCAAATGTTGATGACACTTACAAGAATCAAGATAGTACAACTTCTTAAGCCACACCGATAGCCATAGAAACTCTGAATAAGTCTCCTCAGGTAACATCATTACCTTCATCTCCTTTAATACATGATTCAACTCCTCATGAAGCTGAACCAAGATATCCAATTAGGATAAACAGAGGAATTCCAAAACTTCAATATGATCTTGATTTTAAAGCTAGGACTAAATACCCCATCAACAATTATACCTCTTCTCATCGTTTGTCAAAATCTTATGCACTCATTGTAAATCAATTATCTCCTATATCTATTCCAAGTAATGTGCAGGAAGCCTTGATGGATTCAAGATGGAAGAAAGCTATAAATGATGAAATGGGAGCCTTGCAAAAAAATCATACATGGGAGCTTGAATCGCTGCCCCTAGGGAAGAGAACGGTAGGGTGTAGGTGGATTTTTACAATCAAACTCAATTCCAATGGAACCATCGATCACTACAAGGCAAGACTTGTTGCTAAAGGGTATACACAGAAGTACGAAATTGATTATGGGGACACATTTGCTCCTGTAGCAAAAATAAATACCATACGAGTTCTTATTTCCATAGTAGCAAATCAAGATTGGCCACTGCACCATTTTGATGGTAAAAATGCATACCTTAATAGAACTTTGGAAGAAGAAGTATACATGGATCCTCCTCCAAGCATAAATTGCGATGGCAAAGTATGCAAGCTAAAAAGGGCCTTATACGAATTGAAGCAGTCCCCTCGAGCATGGTTTGGAAGGCTCTCAACTTTCATGAAGAAAATTGGGTCATACTCTCTTCGTCAAACAAGAGTTAAAAAAGGTAATTGCTCTTATTGTGTATGTTGACGATATGGTTGTTACAGGAAATGACTCAAATGAGATAGCTACCCTCCAAGAAAGCCTTGCGATTGAGTTTGAACTTAAAGATCTTGGACACTTGAAATATTGCTTAGGCAATGAGGTTGGAAGATCGAGCGACGGAATCTCTCTTTGCCAACGAAAGTATGTGCTAGATTTTCTAGCAGAAACTAGCATGCTTAACTACAAACCTATTGAAACTCCCATTGAGATGAATCACAAGTTAGCCATTCAACAAGACCAGACTCCAACCAATAAGGAGAGGTATCAAAGATTAGTTGGGAGGCTAATATATTTGTCGCATACTTGTTCTGACATTGCATATGTGGTAAGTATTGTAAGCCAATTCATGCATGCACCAAGTGAAGATCATATGGAGGCTATTTATAGGATGTTGCGATACCTAAAATCTGCTCCAGGAAAAGGATTATTTTTTGCTAAAAATGGAGACCAAGAAATCAAGGGATATACAGATGCGGATTGGGCTGGAAGTCAAATTGATCAAAAGTCTACATCGGGGTAGTTTACGTTTGTTGGAAGTAACTTGGTTACATGGCGAAGTAAGAAGCAAAAAGTTATCACAAGATCAAGTGCAGAGGCAAAATTTCGTGGAATGGCACAAGGTATCTATGAGCTGCTATGGATAAAACGTATTCTACATGATCTTGGTATAAGTTTGTCAAAGCCTATAATGCTATTTTGTGATAACAAGGCAGCCATAGCAATTGCAAATAATCATGTTCAGCATGATAGAACCAAACATGTGGAAGTTGATCAGATCATCTTGACAAAGGTACAATTAGTCTTCCGTTTGTCACATCAAAAGATCAACTAACAGATGTTCTAACAAAGGCAGTATCCGGAAAAGATTTTCAAAACTCACTTAACAAGTTGGGAATGATCGACATACACAACAGGAAAAATCGGCATTTGCGACGGCCAAAAACCGTCGCAAAACCGTCGCTGACCGTTTTTGCGACGGTTTTGCGACGGTTTTGGCCGTCGCAAAAACGACGTCGCAATTTGCGACGGCCATGGGAAACCGTCGCTAATTGTGACGGTTTTGCGAGGGGAAAAAAAATTCGTTGCTATTTACGACGGTTTTGCGAGGATTTTGCGACGAATATTTTTGGTCAAACTTCACCAGAGGAATAATTTTTGCGACGATTTTGCGACGTAAAAAGTGACTCTCGCAAAACCGTCGCAAATTGCGACGGTTTTGCGAGGGTCAACTTTGTGCCCTCGCAAAACCGTCGCAAATTTGCGAGGGTTTTGCGAGGGCTAAACCATAGCCCTCGCAAAACCGTCGCAAATTTGCGACGATTTTGCGAGGGCCAACCTTGTGCCCTCGCAAAACCCTCGCAAATTTGCAACGGTTTTGCGAGGGCCACCTTCGTGCCCTCGCAAAACCCTCGCAATTTGCGACGGTTTTGCGAGGGCACAATTAACCCTAGTTATGACCCTCGCAAAACCGTCGCAATTTGCGACGGTTTTGCGAGGGCACAATTAACCCCAGTTAGACCTCGCAAAACCGTCGCAATTTGCGACGGTTTTGCGAGGGCACAATTAACCCCAGTTGGACCCTCGCAAAACCGTCGCAATTTGCGACGGTTTTGCGAGGGCCACTCTTGTGCCCTCGCAAAACCCTCGCAAATTGCGACGGTTTTGCGAGGGCACAATTAACCCCAAGTTGTGACTCTCGCAAACCGTCGCAATTTGCGACGGTTTTGCGAGGGCACAATTAACCCTAAGTTGTGACCTCGCAAAATCGTCGCAATTTGCGACGGTTTTGCGAGGGCCACCCTTAGTCCTCGCAGAAACTCCTTCGCAAATTGCGACGGTTTTGCGAGGGCACAATTAACCACAATCAGTAGTCCTCGCAAAACCCTCGCAAATTGCGACGTGTTTTGCAATAAATTTTTTTATTATTATATTTATTTTAAATTATTACCCTATAAATCAACCCCGAAATATTATACAAATAAATATCAACAGTATGTTCATAATCCAAAAAAATACTATAAAAAATTAAAAATAAACCCAAATAAATATAATTAAATATTAAAATATAATATAAAATACATAATAAGTATCTAAAAAAGTAAAATAATTCACAAAAATAAGTAATAGTGTATAAAGAGTATAAAATAAATATAACAAGTCTATGTAAGCAATGAAGGAGCAAACTGCAGTAGGAGGTGGAGGAGGGGAACGAGAGCCACTACGTGGGCCCGGTGCTCATCACTGGATCAAATCCATCGTCAACATTTGGATCTTCATCTTCAAGCATTAGCAGCCGCAATGCGCGCTTCTATCTCCTCTATGGATGGCATAGATGGTGCAGAATACCCATTTTGTCCGACATAGCCGCCATCCAACCACCAAATGTAGATCGTCGTTGCTTCATGAAGTCTCGGTACAAGTCTATTTGTCGATTGAATCTCCGCTCAGCCTCGTTGAACCCTTTGCTCTACTAGATGTCCAATATCAACTTCTCGTAGGAGAAGATGCATGCAATCCACTTTGAGACAGCCTAGTTCGAACATGTGTCGCCTCCGAGCCTAACCCAAAAACTCGTCCCCTTTTGAACCCGCCTTGTGCCTTTACAAACATGGCTTTTTCATCAAGAGGAATAACAGAGTTTACGTAGTCACTAGACTCGGATCGAGGAGTGCTCCGTATGAGATTTCGCACCTCATCCTAAAAAAAAAAAAAGAATTGTCAATAGTAATTATCAAAATAAAATACAAATTCCACACAAGTATAAAGAATTTCAACATATTTAATCTATATAGTACCAATGTCCGGCGAGATCGCTCACCGACAAACCGACCCTTTTGTGGCTCCGCTCCGAAAGACATGTAATGTCTCAAACATGTCTCGTGTAGCTAAAAGAACTCCCTCCTTGGCCCGCTACATTTATGTTAACACAATGTAATCATTACAATCTTACATAAATTTGTAATAAAACAATTTAGATTAATAATTAATTAAGGCATGTAGGTGAATTACCAAACGGTCCTCGTGTTCTCGTGAACGAAATAGACCCTCCAAGATGGGTGCAGCTACTCCCACGATTCTTTTTGTTGGTGGATGAGAGCTTCGATACTTCTCTCGATCTCCAGCACTCGCAAATGTCATTCCAATACCGTGCCTCTATCCAATGAGGACATACCCAATCATCCCTCTTCCTCAACCTAGACATTATGTCCGAAAATCGCGTCCGACACTTCTTTTTCCCAATTTGATCGAATTAGCGAAGCATACTCTTCCCTCCACCGAAAATATTTCTGCATGATCATGATTAAGATTTCTGATTAACATATAACATAGTACTTAAACGATAAAAAATACTCAAAAATTGCTTACCCCAAATTCTTGAAACCATAAGTCTCGCACTGCTATCGGGACGTGCGTGTATGTCTGATACGAACCAATGAAGTACCGTCTGTATTATATTTGAAATTTCTGACACATTTGTCCGAGCCGGCGAACCTATTTTTGGTGCAATGACAATGTACAATATAGTTATATTAATCTCAAAAATAATAATAATAATTGAACTAATAATCAACATCTTACAAAGTATGAATATGTTACTTACCCGTTTCCCCGTGGAACAATCCAAGGTCGGGAGTCCGTAACTTGCAACCCAACGAATGCGAAGTCAAGCAGCTGGATGATTGAAAAGCCGGGATGGTACTCCCTCATCTCCAATAGAGCCATGTAATGAAGGAGGCACCGAAAGCCTTTGTAGCCGAGTAGGGGATGGAGTATAAGGCTCCTGACCCTCCTGACTCCCCTCCCTCAATGATCCTTCATTAGAAGACATTGCTAAAGGAGATGAAAAAAGAAAAATAAGTAACCAATAAAGACGAAGCCCACTCCAAAAGAAGGATGTAAATAACCGTGAATAAAAATGATAAAAGAATAATAACATTGAAACGTTATATCTATTCGCTAGTTTAAAGTAATACAATAATAATGCTTTGCCGATGATGGATATGTCAAAATAAACATTGTACTTGTAAATTGAATTTTAAAAAAAATTTGACAGTAGTCTCCCTATAATTGGGCATTTCCCGTGCACAAGGCCACCTCAAGATTTGACAACCAAAACGCTCGTTACAAACAACAAAGACAGATCTTTTAAATATAGAAAAATTCAAAAGATAACTAGGGGTAATCACCCATTACCCAAGAGGAATGATCACCCATCACTCACGGGGAATGATCACCCATCACTCACGGGGAATGATCACCCATCACTCACGGGGTTCCAATTAAAATGTTCGATATAGTTAAAATCAAGCTAAAAATTATAAATGCCTCTCGTCCTTGTGAATTGTCTCGTCAATACAAAGAACAATACAATATATAAACTACCTTGTTGTTTACACCACAAAAGAATATAATAAGGAATAACAAAATCCTCCGGCCGTACAAGTCTAAACGAAAGATTCCCGCAAAAAAAAAGAAGGAGATGAGATTCCCGACAATTAGACAAAATTGTGAAACAAAATTGTATGTGATGGAATTTAAAATAATAAAAGATTCAAGGCATGTAGATTCAAGTAACAAATAAATTGTAAGTTAAAATTTGACATGGGATAGTAATGATGCAATAGATTTCAGGATTCCCTCACCATTAACTATATTATTTGTAAATGAATTGAAATCAGTGCCTATTCACTAGAATCATTCTCCGATACGTACTCATCATCATCTACCGAGGTATCGCTACTCGTTTCCCATTCATCTTCTTCCTCTTCATTTATAGGAGAACTATCCCTTGCCGTTATAGCCTCATCATGAACATCCAACATTTCACTCATACCATTCTCATGCGTCGAATACCAAGATCAACAAATAACGATATGCCGACTTCGTCGCAGCATCTACTTCTTCCCGATAAGCTCTATCAACCACGGGTGCATCTATTATATGTCGAGCTTTGGTTTTGCAAACCGCCAACCAATCAGATCTTGGCCTCTTACTCCCCGGATATGATGCATAATACACTTGGATAGCTTGTTGAGCTAGAACAAATGGATCATAGTTAGCATAGCTCCTTTTGTGGTTAATTTCTACAAGATTATACTCGTGGATGTACCTCGTACTCACGATTCAATGTTTGATCAAACCAAATGACATTTAAAAAGAACAATGCTTTGTCGTGGATTACCAGGAAATTGCACTTCAATAATCTCATTTAACACTCCATAGTAATCATGTCCCGATGCGTCATTTCCAATCCCTTTCACGCAAACACCACTATTAACTCGTTTTCTTTCCTCCGCATAATCATGAGTGTGAAATCGGTAACCATTAATTATGTACCCACTATATGATTTCACTAGTCTTGACGGACCCCAAGCAAAGTTCCTCAAGCATTCATTTGTAACCATATTTTCTCGAATCTTGTACCTAAAAAACATTAGACAAGTTAACCTCGTAATTATGAAAGTTATAGCATTATGAAACTCCATTGAATCCCCAATGGAGTTCCAAATGCAAGTTATTATCTTATGAGACTTACATATCCACTAAACCATTCTCGCAAATTCAAGGCCGATACTTCTATTGATTTCTATCTCTCGATATAGTCTGAGCCGTACTTCGTAAGTGTGCCGTGAATGCCCCGTAATGCATTAGAATTAGATGGAATGAGTCAAAATCATTATGATGTATCATTTATCGTATAAAATGTATGAAGTAGTAGCTCGTACTCAATGTATGGCTGCACTTCACCACAATTAAGCAACATATAAATTCTTGCCGCAACGAATTCTTCGTAAGTAAGGAACCGAGTTCGAATTCGTCCTATCACCCGTCCTTGAACATTGCGTATTGACAACTCTGTGTTCTTGCACCCTCTCTAATCGTTCTCCTTCTTCATTACGCTACTGAATTGTACGTTTTGTTTGTACATGTGGCTCAAAATAATAAGAGAAGAAAGTGGATGCTTCCTCAACTAGATAAGCATTGCAGATTGACCCTTCAACTCTAGCCTTATTTTTCACCTTGATTTTCAATTGATGCAAATACCTGTCATTTAAAAAAATACGACTTCAATCACACACACTTATATCGAACTCCGCTATGAAAAGAATTAGATTGAATTATTCGATTACCGTTCAAACGGGTACATCCACCTATATTGAACAGGGCCACAAACTCTTGCTTCGTAAGGCAAATGAATTAATAGGTGTTCCATTACATCAAAGAATGCAGTGGAAATATCTTCTCCAACTTACATAACAATAAAGGAATATCGGACTCCAATTTGACCATATGAGCTACATTCAACTTAGGAGAGCATAGATCACGATAAAAAAGACTCAACTCCGTCAAAACACCCCATACATTAGAAGGAAGAAATTCCTTCAATGCAATTGGAAGTAGTCTCTCCATGAATACGTGATGCTCATGTGATTTCATACCGGATAACTTCAACTCATTCAAATCAAGCACATCTTCCAATGTTTGAAGCGTATCCATCCTGGGAGTTGCAATCCCCTCAACCATTCTAGCAAAAGTTTCTTTTGTTCCGATGTCAACGAGTAAACATGTCTTTAGGTATAGCCACTTTTCCTCCTCCCACATTCAAGGCATGTAGCTCCTGGCCTATGGCAATAAATTTCTAAGTCACGTCTAGCCTTTAAATTGTCTTTTGATTTACCCTTTACCTCAAGAACTCGTATTCATGACATTGTCAAATACATTCTTCTCATTGTGCATTACATCAATATTATGTCGGACCAAATTAGTACGCCAATACGGCAAATCCCAAAAAATACTCCTTTTTGCCCAATTATGAGATATTCCCCCGCCATTACTCCTTCCAATTTCTTTGCATGTTTCTGTAATTTTTTCATAGTTAGACAAACTATCCCGCATTTCTTCACCGCAGGGTATTGCACAGCCGTGATGTCTCGTAACCTCTATCATTCCTAAAAGATCTCGTATCCCTCCCGTAAGGATGATCCGATGGTAAGAAACGACGGTGACAAGCCAAACCATGATTGTTTCCCACCATTTTGTAGATGAAAAGACTTTGTATTGCCCATACAATATGGACAAGCCAGCCTCCCAAGCAGTTGCTCCACCCACTCAACATACCATATGCAGGAAAATCATTAATAGTCCACAAAAGTGCCGCCCGTAGTTGGAAGTTTTGTTTCTTCGATATGTCATAAGTGGTGACACCTTCAAACCACAATTTGGTTAATTCATCTATCAAGGGTTGTAAATAAACATCCACCTGGTGCTTTGGATTCTTCGGCCCGGGATAATGATTGTTAAAAACATGACCGGATCCTTCATACACATCCACTGGGGAGATTATACGGTGTGAGAATGACCGGCCAGGATGAATATTGCTTACCCGACATCCCAAATGGTGAGAATCCATCTCGTACATAAACCAAGTTTGACATTCCGTACTTCTTTTGCAAACTCAGGATATATTCGATCAAAGTGTTGCCATGCTTCAAGATCACGAGGGTGACTCATTGTGCCTTTCTCCGATCTCGCTTCTCTCCATGCCATCTCATGTGTTCACCGTTGTTTTGGAAGTGTACAATCTTTGTAGCCTCGGTGTTATCGGGAAGTAATACATCTTCTTGAATGAAATTTCCCTTCTACTTGTGTTCTTCCCAACCTTTTTCTCGTGCATATCGAGGATGGCCACAAAATTTACACTCTTTACGATTCATGTCATCTTTCCAAGAAAGCATGCATCCATTATTGCATACATCTATTTTTTGTACCGGCAAACCCAACCCACCCACTAATTTTTTCATCCGATAGAAATCATCGTGAATCGTATTATCGCTAGGCACAACCTCTTTCATCAATTGCACAACATCGTTAAAGGCTTTACGCGAGAGGTTATTTTCGTACTTAATGTTTAATAACCTTGAAGCCGTGAAAGTCGCGAATGTTGTGTGCATCCATCCCATATAGGAGTCTCTCGCCGCCTTTAACATATCGTAAAACCTTTGTGCCTCCACATTAGGTGGCTCTTCAAAATGAACTCGCCGATGGAGCTCAGTGGGGAAAGTCGGGTCCCGCTACGTCTAAGACCATTTCGCGAGACCGATTTTCTTGATGTGAATCGATTCTCGGGATTGAGGTAGACACACTTGAGGGACACTCGAATGGCTCACCATGACATGTCCACCGGTAATACCTAGGCACAAATCCGCACTTCCACAGTGGAGCTTAACTTAGTGCCGGATCCAGGTACTTTTTATTCTTACATTTTGCACACGGGCATCTAATTACGCTTGACATTGCATTTGATAAGGCAAATGTCAAAAAAGCCTTAACCCCTTCCTCAAATTCAATAGTGATCCCTTTTACACCCGAAGCGTGCCTTCTATACATCCAACTACGATCCTCCATGACGTCTAAATGAGAGAAAAGAACAATCAACTCAATAATTAAAATCACCCCTTAAACAAAAGGAAGAGAAGTATAATTACATTTTCCTTTCTATTATCTAACAAAAAGAGGTCCAAAACATAGAATTTACAATTGCTATCGTTGGATACAGCTTACACCTTCAATATATACGTTTAACCAAGTATTTAATCTTAATTGAGGAATTTGATTAAGATTAAATACTATTAAAGCTAATTATATTCTTATTTTAACTCTCTCTATAACGTATATTATTCCTACTATTATTAACATCGACCTATATATGAAATTATTATTATTACTCATTTCATTACTCCTATTCTTATTCTTATTAGCAATATTATTTTTAATAATAATGCTATTATGGGATATATACTCATGCTCAATCGAATAATACACTCCAAGATAAGGGTAGTTATTCTATTCCACATTAAGTAGCTGCAGCATTTTGAAAAAAATTTTGACAGTAGTCTCCCCGTAATTGGACATTTTCCAGGCACAAGGCCACCTCAAAATTATACAATCAAAATGCAATTGCAAACAACAAAGACAGATCATTCATTTATACAAAAAAATAAATAAATAAATAAAAGGATAACTAGGGGTAATCACCCATTACCCAGGAGGAGTAATCACCCATTACTCACTGGGAATCCAACATTTGAATTCAACAAAAAGGCAATTTATATGAACAAAACGCACATCCTACATCTTCATAATCTAAGGAAACGGATTTCTCACATAAAAGAGCCTTCAAAGCATTCTACTAGAGTTAAATCTTCCACTAGAGAGACTAATATATTATTATAATCAAGTAATAAGATTACTAAACTAATTAGAAATCAACCTTCCTATTATGGCATCATAACCAATCAAATTAATTTATAAGGGTTTATATAGCTAAAACATAGTTCTCATATAAACCTTCCACTATCATGTCACTCACAATCTCCTCAAACTCAACCCCAACATCAATACAACTTTTATACATCAATTCAAACTCGCTCATTCACAAATAATCGCCCAAATTTCAAAGCTTCAGGGGAAATGAAAATCTGCCCAAAGTTTATAACATAATGAAGTAGCTCAAAGAGATAAATTCTAACTACTTACCCAAACGAATCAACTCTCAAAGAATAAAGACAAAGCAAGAGCACAGAATGGCAGTGCGCCGACCGAGGGGGCGGGCCGAAGGGGGTAGGAAGAGCAGGGGGGAGTTGAGGGGGGGGGGCGCCGCGGGATGGGGGAGTTGAGGGAGGGGGCGCGGGGGTGGGGGGGCTGCGGGATGGGCGCAGTGGAGGGGGGCGCGGGGGTGTGGGGGAGTTGAGGGAGGGGGCGCGGGGAGGGGGCAGGGAGGGGGCGCGGGGAGGGGGGCGCGGGGAGGGGGCAGAGAAGGGGGCGCGGGGAGGGGGCCGCGGGGGTGTGGGGGGGTTGAGGGAGGGGAGTTGAGGGGGGGGGGCTGCGGGATGGGGGGAGTTGAGGGAGGGGGCCGCGGGATGAGGGAGGGGGAGCAGGAGGGGGCGCTGATGAGGGAGGGGGACCGGGAGGGGGGCGTGGGATGGGGGGGGTCGTCGGCGGGGAGAGGGAGGGGGGAGCGGGAGGGGGGCGCGGGATGGGGGGGTCGCCGGCGGGGAGAGGGAGGGGGGAGCGGGAGGGGGGCGCCGGATGGGGGGGGGGTGCCGTGAGGGAGGTGAGGGAGGGGAGTTGAGGAGGAAGAAGGAAGGGGGAAGAAGGAGGGAAAAAAAAAAAAAGAGGGAGTGAAAAATTTTGGAAATTTTTAATTTTTTTTTAAATTTCTAGCTATTTCGTCGCAATTTGTGACGAAAAAATAAAATCCTCGCTAATTTCTCATAAATTAATACGAATAATATTATAAATCGATCTATACATTATAATTTTTATTATTTTTTAGTGATTCTAATAATAATATTATTATGTAAATTATTTTTCTTTATATATTTTAATTTATACACCACTTAATCAAATAAATAGACAAAAAAAATTAGAATATGTATATATATAACTATATAGTATAATATATATTAATATGTTCGAGATGAATAACATTACAAATCGATCTCTACATTATAATTTTCAATATTTTTTTTAGTAATCTCAACAATAATAACAGTATTTGAATTGTTTTTCTTTACATATTTTATTTTATACACTACTTAACAAAATAGATATATTAAAAAATTGGACATATGTATATACATAGCTAAATTAGTATAATATATATTAACATGTAGGAGACGAAGAACATTACAAATTGATCTCTACATTATAAATTTCATAATTTTTTTAGTGATATCAACAATAATAACAAGTATTTGAATTATTTTTCTTTATACACTACTTAATCAAAGTGATAGATTAAAAAATTAGACATATGTATATATATACCTACATGTTATAGTGTATATATATATATATTAAACTAAACAGTATACTTATATACATTATATACATATACTTATATATTAGAATAAGTATATAACATAACATAATTAACTATATACATTTACTTATGCAATACATTAGGTGTATAACATGACATAATTACATATACAAAATTATAATAAAATGCACTAATTGAGACATGTTATTAAAAATATTTCAGTAAATTTGTCAAAATACACCATCACATAAACACATAAAGAAATTTAAAAAAAAATTAAAACCCTATTTTGTTGTAAAACCCTCGCAAATTCGCCGCAATTAGTGACGTATTAGCGACTTAATTTGCGACTTAATTGGGGTTTTGAGATTTTCTATACATTTTGCCATTTATTTATTTTTTAATTAAAAATATTGACCGTCGCAAAACCCTCGCAAATTGCGAGAGCCGAAAATTCGTCTCAAAACCCTCGCAAATTGCGAGAACTTTGCGACGGATGTTCAAAAATTTTTAAAATATTTTTTTAAAAATAATCGATCGTCGCAAATCCCTCGCAAATTGCGAGGGTTATTGCCGTCGCAAAATCCTCGCAATTTGCGAGGGTTTGCGATGAACGTTCAATTTTTTTTAAAAATAAATTACCGTCGCAAAACCCTCGCAAATTGCGAGGGCTAACTACCGTCACAAAACCCTCGCAAATTGCGAGGACTTTGCGATGGACGTTCAAAAATTTTAAAAATATTTTTTTAAAAAATAATTTGTCGTCGCAAACCCATCGCAAATTGCGAGGGTTATTTACCGTCGCAAAACCCTCGCAATTTGTGAGGGTTTTGCGATGGAAGTTCAAAAAATTTTTTAAAAATATTTTTTTAAAAATAAATTGCACGTCGCAAAACCCTCGCAAATTGAGAGGGTTTATTGGTCGTCGCAAATTGCGAGGGTTTTGCGATGGACGTTCAAATTTTTTTAAAAAATATTTTTTAAAATTAAATATCCGTCGCAAAACCCTCGCAAATTGAGAGGATTATTTGCCGCCGCAAAACCCTCGCAATTTGCGAGGGTTTTGCGATGGTCGTTCAAAAAATTTTTTAAAAATATTATTTTAAAAAATAACTTGCCGTCGCAAAACCCTCGCAATTTGCGAGGGTTTATTAGCCGTCGCAAATTGCGAGGGTTTTGCGATGGACGTTCAACTTTTTTTAAAAAATATTTTTTAAAATTAAATATCCGTCGCAAAACCCTCGCAAATTGAGAGGATTATTTGCCGTCGCAAAACCCTCGCAATTTGCGAGGGTTTTGCGATGGTCGTTCAAAAAAATTTTTAAAAATATTATTTTAAAAAATAACTTGCCGCCGCAAAACCCTCGCAATTTGCGAGGGTTTATTAGCCGTCGCAAATTGCGAGGGTTTTGCGACGGACGTACGAAAAATTTATTTAAAAATATTTTTTTTAAAATAACTCGCTGTCGCAAAACCCTCGCAATTTGCGAGGGTTTATTGGCCGTCGCAAAATCCTCGCAAATTGCGAGGGTTTTGCGACGGACATACGAAAATTTATTTAAAAATATATTTTTAAAAATAACTCGCCGTCGCAAAACCCTCGCAATTTGCGATGGTTTATTGGCCGTCGCAAAATACTCGCAAATTGAGAGGGTTTTGCGACGGACGTACGAAAATTTATTTAAAATTATTTTTTTTAAAATAACTTGCCGTCGCAAAACCCTCGCAATTTGCGAGGGCATAAATACCGTCGCAAAACCGTCGCAAATAGCGATGATTTTGCTACGAATTGCGACGGGTATATTGGCCGTCGCAAAACCGTCGCAAAACCGTCGCAAATTGCGACGGTTTTGCGACGGTTTTGGTCAACTCGCTACTTATTTGAAAATCGTCGCAAATTGGTCGCTATTAGCGACGGTATTGAAGCCGTCGCAAAAAATTCGTCGCAAATCACGATTTTTCCTGTAGTGATATATTCACCAACTTGAAGGGGAGTGTTGGCGTGAGCAATCTAAGGAGGAAAATCTGTTGTCAACTTTGATAGATTGTGTAAATAATATGTAGTAATTGATTGACTTATGCTTAGGCTATAAAATAGGATCTTGTTATGTCACAATTAGTATAAATATGTAGGCTGTAATTGCTTGAAAATAAACAGAATTATTCCCCGTTATCTTTTCTATAGAGGGCACAAGAGCCTCCTCCCTCAGTAGCGGGAGCCGATTCCGACGCGTTTATCTTTCTGATTAGGGACCGGAACATGACCCTTCTCCTGCAAACTCTTCACGGCGTCATACAGGCACTGCTTCACTGGTATAAACTCTAGATCCAAGTCCTTGAGCTTTTGGTTGGAAAACTTATATGGTTTTGCCGTTGGCTTCGTCTCGTCTGAGCACCTTTGCACGTCCACAAAATCATTGCATTTACACTATTGTATTCCACCAAAAAATCAGAGCACAGGAATCATACTGTCAGCTCCATGCCCCATCACAAAGTAGTGAGGGGAAACTGAAGCCGAAGTATCATAGTGTACATCATCCAATTTCACAACTTATGTAAGTAGGGCTCATGACATCTTACCCATTTTTCTCTCTTTGAAAGAAAAAGAAAATGTAACCAGATAATTCCTCTAGAGTATAGTAAACTAGTAGAGGGCTGTGGCATTAGCGAGTTTATCTATAACTAGTGATGAAACTTAAAGAATTCGACCGGTGATTGAACTTACTTTCTGGGAACAGGATACTCTGGGAAGATTTTGTGCAAAATTTTGGCCACTTCCCCCCGGTGAATCACACTTTCCACACAGATGTATCTCCCTGATGCAGAGGGAGTCTCATAGAGAAGTAGGTGTGCCAATGCCACATCGTTAACGTGCACATAGGGCTGGACGAAATTGGAATAGGTATTTGATGAGCCGTTCAGAAATTTGAGGATGTGAAGAACACTGGCATTCACAGTGGGTTGCAGCAGTGGTCCTCATGTTACAGAAGGGATGATCACTACAAGGTCCACCCCTTTCTCCTTTGTTTCGTCCCAAGCTGTTTGTTCTGCCACAGCCTTCCCATAGCAATACCAGTTCTACAAATATGATTCCAAATAGCAAGATTACTATCACATTGCATGCACCGTACTATCATGTTTAAGTATTGACAAACTTTGTAGCAGGCAACAACAATGTCCCAGATCACTCCATATAGAAGTTTAAAAAAGCTGCTCAATTGCACTAGAATTCGTCGGTTAAAGTTACGTCCTTGCTGATTATAGAGTATAATTCACAGACCTTGGTGTTCTTGCAATATTCAATATCATTCCCGCAACTCTCATCGACAACTTTTTCAGGGTCTCTGTTAGGATCCATGTGCACTGCACCAAATGATGAGGTGAAAACAACCCAACGGACCTTAGTTTCGGCAGCTGCATTGATCACATTCTTTACCCCAATGACAGCAGGCTCCACCATTTGTTCCTTTTATCCAGTCAAACAATTAGTGTCACAACATCACAAACACTAAAATGACCTGAGTTTGACTTACATGTCTATCCGTCTTATTTATATAACTAAAATAAAATAATTTCAAATTTTCAGTAGTTCAAAAGAAAAAAGATTAAAAATTGTGTATTGATTGCATGAATTCGATTTCACTACTTACTGGATTATTGGTCATTGGTGAGGCAGTGTGGAAAATGCCATCACAACCGTGGGTGGCTTGACGTAAACCTTCATAATCAAGAAGATCAGCTTTGAACAGAGTCAATCTTTCCTTGGCTCCTTCAAGATCCCATAAATGCTTATTCTTTGAATAATCTGCAATCAAATGTAGAAAATCTTGACAGAGGACTGTGTATCTACGTAAAAAGGAAATCATGCATGCATTACTTGGGTGCAAAAACCAAGCAAATGAAGCATGCATGCCTATTATAAATACCGAATTCAACGAGCTGGTTTTGTAATTAATGTGAAGAAGTTGTAAACAAATTCATGCACAGAACTCGAACGCGCTGGTTTACATTCGATATTATGTAATTATTTAATAAACGAGTCTAAGTTGAACGAAAAATAAAGTTTGAAACATTAAAAAAAATGAATATATTTGTGAATACTCAACCTTTTTGGATTGAGAGAAACGAAGGAAGGGGAGAGAAAAGGAGAAGGAAGGTTTGATTTTTAAATGGTTGGATTAGTATTTTTTATACAAGAATGAAAGGAATGAGAGGGGAATTGAAGAATTAAATTTAATATAAATGTTTCAATCTCATTTTTGTCCAAAAATAACTAGAAACGGAAGGAGAAGAAATCTTATTTAATGAATTTTTAGTAAACAATTTAATAAAAAAATATTTACGATTATTACATCAAATTAATAGACAAAAATATAAGCATCATTCCTTTATTTTTTTTTTTCCTTCCCTTCTTCAAACACTATATGTAACCTTTTTTTTTTCTTCTCTATATCTAACAAAATATCATAAATAATTATTAGTTTCATCTTCTCTCCTAATTATTAATAATTAATAATTATTCACTTCTCTCCTACTCCTCTCCTCTCGTCTCCTCTTCTTTCCTTTCCTTTCTCTCAATCCAAACAGGTCCTTATGTGTCAAATTAAATAAGTTAATCTCGAAAGCATTCAAGATTCATAATAAATCAAACGTATGAGCCTGTTTAAACTATCAAAATTGATCAACCATCGGATGAAGGAATATTATTTAAATGTTAGACGAAAGAAATTTAAACCATTTTGTTTGATTCAACTTAACCTGTTTATTTCTTATTCGGTTTCAAAATAACTATTAGTATTCACTACAGGAAAAATCTCATCTTGCGACGAATTTTTTGCGACGACTTCAATACCGTCGCTAATAGCGACGATTTTCAATTAACTCGCGAGTTGACCAACACCGTCTTGCGACGGCCAAAATATTCGTCGCAATTCGTAGCAAAATCATCGCTATTTGCGAGGGTTTTGTGACGGTCAATTATTTAAAAAAATATATATTTTTTAAAAAAATTTTAACGTTCATCACATAACCCTCGCAATTTATGAGGGTTTTGCGACGGCCAATAAACCCTCGCAAATTACGAGAGTTTTGCGACGAACAATTGTTTTTTAAAAAAATATTTTTAAAAAATTTAAATGTCCATTGCAAAACTCTCGTAATTTGTGAGGGTTTTGCGACGGCCCTTAAGCCCTCGCAAATTACGAGAGCTTTGCGACGACAAATTATTTTTAAAAAATATATTTTTTAAAAAAAAATTTGAACCTCCATCGCAAAACCCTTGCAATTTGCGAGAGTTTTGCGACGGCCAATAAACCATCGCAAATTGCGAGAGTTTTGCGACGACTAATTATTTTTTAAAAAAATATTAAATTTAAATATCCATTGCAAAGTCCTCACAATTTGCGAGGGTTTTGCGACGACAAATTATTTAAAATATATATATTTTTTTTAAAAAATTTGAACGTCCATCACAAAACCCTTGCAATTTGCGAGGGTTTTGCGACGGCCAATAAACCCTCGCAAATTGCGAGGGTTTTGTGACGACCAATTATTTTTTTAAAAAATATTTTAAAAAAAATTTAAATGTCCATCACAAATTGCGAAGGTTTTGTAACGGCCAATTATTTTTAAAAATATATTTTTTAAAAAAATTTTGAACGTCTATCGCAAAACCCTTGCAATTTGCGAGGGCTTTGCAACAGTCAATAAACCCTCGCAAATTGCGAGGGCTTTGCGACGAAAAATTATTTTTTAAAAATTTAAATGTCCATCGCAAAGTTCTCGCAATTTGCGAGGGTTTTGCGACGGCCTTTAGCCCTCACAAATTGCGAAAGTTTTGCGACGGCTATTTATTTTTAAAAAAAAATATTTTTACAAAAATTTTTGAATGTTCATCGCAAAATCCTCGCAATTTGAGAGGGTTTTGCGACGGCTATTAAACTCTCGCAAATTGCGAGGGTTTTGCGACGGTCTATTATTTTTAATTAAAAATATATAAATAAAAAATTTTGAAAAACTCAAAACCCTAATTCGTCTCAAATTCGTCACTAATTGCGACGAATTTGCGAGGGTTTTGCGACAAAATAGGGTTTTAATTAATATTTTTTAAAATTTTAAAATTTTTCTTTATGTATTTATGTGGTAGTGTATTTTGACAAATTTACTAAAATATTTTTAATAACATGTCTCAATTAGTGCATTTTATTATAATTTTATATATGTAATTATGTTATGTTATATACACCTAATGTATTACATAAGTAAATATATATAGTTAATTATGTTATGTTATATACTTACTCTAATATATAAGTATATGTATACAATGTATATAAGTATCTATTTAGTTTAATATATATATATTATAACATGTAGTTATGTATATACATATATCTAATTTTTTTTATCTATCACTTTGATTAAGTAGTATATAAAGTAAAATATATAAAGAAAAATAATTCAAATACTGTTATTATTGTTAATATCACTAAAAAAATGGTGAATTTTATAATGTAGAGATCAGTTTGTAATGTTCTTCGCCCCCTACATGTTAATATATATTATACTATATAGCTATGTATATACATATGTCTAATTTTTTTATCTATCTATTTGGTTAAGTAGTGTATAAAGTAAAATATATAAAGAAAAATAATTCAAATACTATTATTATTATTGAGATCAGTAAAAAAAATAGCAATAATTATAATGTAGAGATCAGTTTGTAATATATATAGTTAATTCTATTATATTATATACTTACTCTAATACATAAGTATATGTATATACTTATGTAGTATACAATATATATTATATATATATATATATATATATATAAGTATCTCTCTGATTTAATATATATATATATATATATATATATATATATTATAACATGTATGTTTGTTTATATATATGTCTAATTTTTTTTATATATCACTTTGATTAAGTGATGTATAAAGTAAAATATATAAAGAAAAATAATTCAAATACTGTTATTATTGTTTAAGTCACTAAAAAATTGATGAATATATAAGTATATGGATATGCTTGTATAGTATACAATATAAATAAATATCTCTTTGATTTAATATATATATTATAACATGTATGTATATATAAAGAAAAATAATTTAAATACTATTATTATTATTGAGATTACTAAAAAAAATAATAAAAATTATAATATAGAGATTGATTTATAAATATTATTCGGATCAATTTATAAGAAATTAACGAAATTTAATTTTTTCGTCACAAATTGTGACGAAATAACTAAAAATTAAAAAAAAAATTAAAATTTCTTAAAAATTTTCACTCCCTCCTTTTTATTTTTCCCTCATTCTTCTTCTTCTTCTTCTTCTTCTTCTTCTTCTTCTTCTTCTTCTTCTTCTTCTTCTGCTACCCATTACCCCCGCAGCCCCTTCCCCCCACTCCTGTAGCTCCCGCCGGTCCCCCCGCCCCCCCCGATCTCCCCCCCCCGTCCGACTTCTGCCGCCCCCATTCCTATCCCCTTCTCCCTCTCCCCCACAGCCCCTTCCCCCACCCCTGTAGCTCCCGCTGGCCTTCCCCTCCCCCCCGATCTCCCCCGTCCGACTCCCGCCGCCCCCTCCCCGTCCCCTTCTCCCTTCTCCCCACAACCCCCACCCCCGCAGCCCCTTCCCCCACCCATGTAGCTCCCACCGGTCCCCCCCGGTCCGACTCCCGCCGCCCCCTCCCCTTCCCCTTCCCCTTCTCCCTTCTCCCCCGCAACCCCCACCCCCACGACCCCCTCGCGACCACCCCCTTCACCTGTCTCCCCTGCAACCACCCCCTCCCCTTCCCTCCCAGTGTCGTCTCCCCATAACCCCCCACCCCCGCAGCCCCTTCGCCTGCCCCCCTATAGCTCCCGCCGGCCCCCAAAACGAAGTTTTGTTGGAAGACTTTTGATTTTGTTCATCTCCTGTTCTTGGTGAGTACAAATATTGAATTTGCAATATTTTTTTAGTTTTATATTCTAAAAACATTAAAGAGTGATTTTTAATAGAATTTGTAAAGAGTGATTTTTTACTTGCATAATGTGAAGTGGGAAATAACAATTTTGACAGTAATGATGATTATCCATTTTTGGACTGTCATGATTAAAGATCATAACTGGAAGTTAGAAGGGAAAAGAGAAGTGAGGAAGAGGAAAAATTGCTACATAATGATGCTAGTGATAGCTTCACAGTTGCGATTTGTTGTTCCATGCTGCCTTCACATGTTACCCTCAAGTTGGGGTACTCCATTATTTTTCATTTTTTTTCTTGTGGGTTTGGTTTGGGAGGTGGTAGGGTGGGGGTGGGGTTTGGTGTTGGTAGGGTTGTGGTTGCATGGCTTCCCATTACCTAAAAGTGGATGAATATCTAAATTGAAGGCTGTAATTCTTAAGTAGCTCAGTTTTAATGTGTACTTAGCATTTGGTGTTATTTGCAAGGCTAGTCTACTAATAGAGTTTTGGTTTTCATTGTCTATCCAATTGTCTTCGAAGCCATTAGATATTTCCTCATTTTGTGCAGCATAAACATAACAGGTTTGCTTGTCTCGTGGATACTGGCACTTTCTACGTGGTAGGATGTTTGCAAATTTGCAAGTATACTTAACTTTAAGCATTCTTCTATCTAAAATCTTCTAATGGTATGAACTAAAATCTTTATCATCATACTACAAATCTGAACTATTGTCATTATTTTTTTCATTTTATCTAAATTTGTTTAATGGTTTTCCTTGAAGGAAGGCTTTGAACTGATGAGAAAAGGGAAAACGCTGGACGCAAAAGGATTCAAAAAGTGAATCCTTTGAGTTGCAATTTTGTTTGGATGCATTATGGAGCCGAGATAATATGATTAGAATATAAACCTAAAAGATGTACTTCTCAATGACCTTCTCAAAGACTGTTGTTTTGGCTAATGACCTATTCACTAATGATAGCTTTGTGGTACATTTCTCATTCTTTTCTTTTCTTTTACTCATTGTATAACATGATTACAAGTGAAACAAATTCTGCATGCTTGAACATGTGGTTGCTGCTTGTTGATGCTGGAGCCACTAAATTTGTTCTGTTTTGTTGTATTTTTTGCATATCTGTTATCATCTTTTCTTCTCTTTTTTTAACTTATAAGAATGGATCCCCGTGAGTAATGGGTTAACATTCTTCGTGAGTGATGGGTGATCATTTCCCATGGGTAATGGGTGATTACCCATTTATTGTTGTGACAGTTAATGTTTTTTTTTTTCAAATGTTGTTGATTTTGTAGTGGCTTTGTGCCTAGAAATGTCCAGTATACAGGGGAAACTATGCCGATTTTTTTTTTTTTTTTTGGCATCTTGATACTCCAAATAAGTTGATTACCCTCTGCCATCGCCGTGTCCATCCCTCCAGGTTAACTGTGTTTGCTGTTCTTCTTACCATACTGAGTTTTGGTTCTAGACTGGCTCATATGTAGTTTATGTTGAGTATAGGTTGGTAAGGGTTGTTGAATATTGTTCTGGCCCTCTTCTTTTCTTCTAGACTATTACTTGAGATTTTGTCGGAGGCTTGTTGGCATCCATATGAGTTTTGTTTCTCACAAGGTGATATTTTGTATAATTTCTCAAAGGATATTTTTCTCCCTTGTATATGGATGGATAAAGGAAAAAAGAAGCTATTAGTTTTCTTCTTATTAGCTAACTTATTGTTCAATGCAGTGCAAGACAAAGATCATTTTTATATGTATTTATGGCTTTTTGTTGAGTTGAATTATTTGAAGATGCATAGTTTTGGCAGTTTTTGGTGTAATTGGAATTGTTTGATACTTCACAGTTAGTTTGTTTTTCCTATAGGCTGGAAGTTTGTTTTTCCTATAGGCTGGAAACAAGGATTTTAAAGTACAATATATCTTCTATCTAAGTATGCTTAAGGACAAAGGTAATGAGCATTTTCTCTCTTTCTTTGCCTCCTCCTTCTTCATCTTTTGTGTTACTATTTTAGGCTAATTTTTTGTGGCTGAAATTTACACATGAGCATGCAAAAATACTGAGAAGAATGACTATAACTACAAATATATCTTTTGGTAGAGTTTAAAGGAGAATGCACAAAGTACTAAGAGCGGTTCTACTATTAATTTCATCCAAAACCATGCAAAAGCTTTATCAGTCTTATATTAGGCACTTGAAAGCTTGTTTTCATCTTTTCCGTGCTTACCTTCATTCATTTGCAAAATACTATATCAGAATCTGCAAAATAGAACACTTACCCTTGGGAAGAACCTTAGTTAATTAGGGGTTCTGATACACCAAGGTTAATCAATAAAGACCTAAAAGCAAACTTCAAGTCAGCTTCTTCCACATTTGAACTATATGAATTGTTCCGATTAACCTTAAAGACAAATATCTCAAAGACTGTTGAAAATTTATATTGTTCAGATTGACTGCTGCTACTACTCTTTGATTAATTAGACTGCGAAAAATTTATGTCAGTGCAATTTGCATGCATTAGATAACTTCATTTTGTCTATTTCAAAGAAATACGTGAGACCAGTTTAACTTGTATATAACTTGTCCATTCTCCTGTTCTCAGATATTGGTTTGATGGTGATTGTATGCTGAGTTCATTCCTCACAATCCTAACAGAGGTTAGACTTTATCCTTTTTTCTTATGTGTACTTTTGACATGAGTGGCATCACCTAACATATGTAGGTTTTGAATTGGAAGTTTATGTTTTAAAATAAAATGGTTTCCTTAGTTAATTAAGTAAATGATTTTAACCCCTGTTTTAGAGTAAAAGTAGAATTTTGTGTTGAATGTTGGAAAATGAATTTACTCATAGAAATGGCTGTAATTGCTGTAATTTTTCTTATGTGATCCCCTCACAATTTATATAGTTAATGGTGAGAGATTCCTTAAATCTATTACATCATGATTATCTCATGTCAAATTTTAAATTTTTTTTATTATAGAATTTCAATCCTTATTATTATTTGTTTTACATTTCAAAATCTTTTAATATTTTTTATTTTAAATTTCATCACATACAAGATGTACGTGATTTCATGAGGCAACAACAGTCTACATTTGGTAGTTGGATGGCAGCTATGTCGGACAAGATGGGTATTCCTGCACCATCTATGTCATCCATAGATGAGATAGAAGCGCGCATAGTGGCTGCTAATGCTGATGATGAAGATCCAAATGCTGACGATAGATTTGATCCAGCTGATGAGCACCCGGGCCTACGTAGGAGCTCTCGTTCCCCTCATCCACCCCCTTCTGCAACTACTCCTTCATTAGTTACATAGACTTTGTTATATTTATTTTTATACTCTTTATACACTATTATTTATTTCTGTGAATTATTTTACTTTTTTAGATACTTATTATGTATTTATATTATATTACATTTTAGTATTTTAATTATATTTATTCGAGCTTATTTTTAATTTTTTATAATATTTTTTTAGATTATGAACATAGTTTTGACATTTATTTATATAGTGTTTTAGGACTGATTTATAAGGAATTAATAATTTAAAATAAATATAATAATATAAAAATAAAAATAAAAAATAATCGTAAAATCCTCGCAATTTGTGACGATTTAGCGAGGGTTAGAAAATTTCGTTGCAAATTTCGACGCTGTAATCGGGCAAAAAATTATTTGCTTTGCGAGGGTCCAAAAAGACCCTCGCAAAAACGGCGCAATTTTGCGAGGGCCATCACTTGGGGTTAATTCTCCCATTGCAAAACCGTCGCAATTTGCGAGGGCCATGACATGGGGCTAATTCTCCCCTCGCAAAACCATCGCAAATTGCGACGGTTTTGCGAGGGCCCAAAATGACCCTCGCAAAACCGTCGCAATTTGCAATGATTTTGCGAGGGTCAAGACTATGCGGTTATTGCTCTCCTCGCAAAACCCTCGCAAATTGCGAGGGTTTGCGAGGGCCAAAAAAGACCCTCGCAAAATCGTTGCAAAACCGTTGCAATTTGCGACGATTTTGCAAGGGCAACGACTTAGGGGCCCTCGCAAAATCCTCGCAAGTTGCGAGGATTTTGCAAGGGCCATGTCCTTCGCAAATAGCGACGGTTTTGCGAGGGCCTTTGCCCTCGCAATTAGCGACGCTCTGTAAAGACCCTCGCAAAACTGTCTCAATTTGCGAGGATTTTGTTACGGTTCAATGTTTTTCGTCGCAAAACTGTCGCAAATAGCAACAAATTTTTTTTCCCTCGCAAAACTGTCGCAAATAGCGATTGTTTCCATCGGCCGTCGCAATTTGCTAGGGCATTTTTTGCGACGGCCAAAAACCGTCGCAAAATCGATTTGCGGTGATTTTTTGTCGTCGCAAAAGTCGATTTTTCTTGTAGTGATTATACAAATTAAGAAAATTTTAGATTAAAAAATTAACTATTTCCATCATTAAAAATTGTACAACTGTTTTAAATCTAAAAATCAATTAATATTATGTTTTATTTGATTAATAAATGAAGAGGATACAACTGAAAAAAAGACAATAAATATATTTTTATTTCAAAAATATCAGATAATTTAAAATACAAAAAACTTTTAAAAATAATAATTATTTTGAAATAAATATAACATTCTAGCTAGCTCCATACCTAGATTTCTAACAGTCCCTCTAACGGTATAGCCCTTCTCAAGGAGGAGTTTGACAATCCGTGAAGTGATAAAACCCCCGGCACCGGTGACACAGACGACTTGGTGACGGCATTCTGACTTTTCCGGTGAGGTGAAATTAATATAGTTTGGCTAAGGGGTACGTATATGGGTGCTGATGACTAAGATGGTTGATCACTCGGAAAGAAAAGCTGCTCAAGAAATGAGGATCAGCACATCGGAAAAACTTCTACTCGAGTTAGATTTATAGTGCAAAGAGTGCTCAGCAGACAAGCTGTTGCAGTTGACTCTTAAAACATTAAGCGACTGAAACAAAAACTGTCCAAATTGACAGATGGAACATGTGTTGATTTTTCTATTCTTTTTCCCAATGAACACCTACGTTCCATTTAATACATTTTTTTTTTTGGTTATTCCTTGTTGAGACTGGCGGTGGTTGAGCGAGTGACAATAATGTTGATTTTTTTTATGATATTAATGATAAAAACCACGCTATTAATGATAGAAGATGTACTGTTTTTGTTTAATTGTAATTTAAAATTTTGACACGTAATTAAGGAATTCTTTAAACTTATAATTTTTTACAAAAAAAAATTCAATCAAACTTTTTGAAAATTGTAGGGTTGGTTTGAAAAATTAGTTTAGTAATAATACACCATCCCTTATTAAAAAAAAAACTGTTACTCTTGAGAAAAAAGATTAAATTATCCTTGTTGAAAGTTAAAAAATTTACAAAAGTAAGAGTTTTGTAGAATAAGGATAAAATTTAAAAGAAGAAGAAGAAGAACTTCTTGAAAAAATTTTCAAGAACGCAGAGTATATGAAAGGGAGGGAGTAATTTACAGTGATACCAGATTGATAGAAAAGAGAGAATTAGGCCTCCTAAGAGTCAAGAGAAATACCATGAACTCAATTTTCGATATTCAACTGATCCAACTATAAGCAAAACCATAAATACTAACAAAAGGTTTTAAGATTCTTGCCGTTTTCTTTGCTTCGGCATGTGCTTTGTTCGATTCAGAATTGAATGAGATGATTAGGTATTCATATAAAATTTGGATATATCCTTAATCTCATGATTGAATATATATATATAAATCATTATCAACGTTTTTATTATAAGGCTTTATAAAGTGTATAAATCTCTGAATGTACAATATAAGAATCAAATTTATGACTTTACGAGGACATTATCGGTTATAAGCTCACCTTTTGTGTTAACAAAGGAATCCGTAAGTACTATTAAAAAATCTATATATAAGTAAAATCTTGCCACATTTGTAATTTTGTAAAAAGGTAAAATATACTAAGTATTGAGTAAGCCCTATGAATATATATTCTTTGGTGCAACTCAATTAAGAATCAATTAATCCAAACAACTCAAATCCCAAATTGATACTTTCTTTTTCATGTGTTTTATATTCTTAACAAGTTCTTCGTGATTTTGTTTTTATAATTTTGAGTTAATTAAATGTCTCTTGATCATGTTACTATATTCTCAATATGTTCCTCATTTATAATTTATAGTTTTTCTTCAAAAATACATTAAGCTTCTCCATAATTGAATCAATCTCTAGGCTTGCTAAATGCCAAGATTTGAATGGGCTTAACTTTTTGCAAGTTTCCACGAGGCACAAAAGACAAATAAGAATTCCTTCCCCTATTTTGTATATGAAAAAAAGAAAAAAAAGAGAAGAAGAGAAAGAATCGTGGCGGGGTTGTAATTATAAAATATAAATAAATGTTATGAATTATTGGAATCTCCATTAATTAGTGGATGCTCCACTAATTATAGATTTATGTGAATAATTAGAAAAGATTTTTATGGATGTCCACCATTTAGTGGAGACACCACTAATTAAGATTAGTGGAAGATGATGTATGCCATGATGTAATCCACTAATTAGAGCTCTATAAATAGAGTTATTCTCTAAGCTTGTAATACACCATTATTTTGTGAAAGAAAGATTAGTGAAAGAAAAATTAGAGAAAATTGTGAGAGAAAAGAAAGAGAAAAATTCTTGTGCAAAGAATAGTTAGAATTTTCTTAGTGTGTAGTGTGTAGATTTTATTCTAACACTACCCTAATTTTATAATACGTTATCAGCACGAGTCTCTGCCGTTATTAAAGCCAAAAGAAAGGTACGCATTTATTGATCTCGCTAAATTCGAATTTGTAACCCTTGATATTTCTGAAAAAAAAAAAACTTATATGTCATACGAAATGCATCTAAATGCTAAAAAAAGGAGATCCATATGTCATGTGGATAAAAAGAAAGATTTGACCACCGAAGATGGTCGTACTACCCATTGCACGGTATGAATGGTTGCACTCGAAGTTGCAAGATTGTAAAACCGTGAACTCCGTGATGTATAAAACTACATCTTAGTTAAAAATTTTACGGAGAAAAAGTTACTGATGAAGTTATATTGGAGAAGACATTCTCCACTTTTCATGTCCTACGAGTAACAATATTGAGAAAAAGGGTATCCAAAATTGACGACTTTAACATGAGTTATTATTGAGAAATCATGAAGCCGGATGAGCGGCTCAACGAGCACTCCCGAAGTGAATGCTGTTGGCTCCAGCAAAAGCCATCGTTATAGTCGTAGTTGTGGCAGTGGCCGTGGTTATGGTCATGGACACACTCGATATTTTCCTTATCACAGAGAAATACTGGCCACCTGAAGTGGAATAGAAAAGATAATAAGGGAAAAAGATATTTCCATCAATAATAAGCATCACATCTTTTATTCATATCACTAGTGTTCATATGAACTTGAGGATACATGCTTATAGTTGCTCTTTTGTAATTGAGTTGACAAATATAAGATGAAGGTTTGTAATTGTTCTTTTTCAATATTTACATTAGAGGAAGACAAACAATTAGTAATTATGGACTTCAGCTCCTCTTTTTCGACATCCTCATTCTTTTCTTTCCCCTTTGAGCCAGGATCGAGACTAGCAGCAGAATTAGTCGTAAAATTGCTGCGAAATGAGTCTTGGGATTTTATGATCTCCTTAAGTTTATTATAATTAAATTTCTTATTATATTTGGCCTTGAAGTATGCTTGTCTCAATTTTTGTGTTTGGTCCTCTAATTGCGTATTAGGACTTTCTTCCACCAACTGTTTTTCACATTTCAGTATCGCAATGGCTTCTTTCAACTTCTTCTCAGCCATATGTCCTCCTTCTTCTTTATTTTGCATCTCCTGTAAATCGAAGTGATATCATCGGTTATTTACTTATAAATCTTTCATAGTTTCATACTTGCAAAATATAAGAATGCATGAGAGAGAACCTGAACATTCTTGATTATGGTCTCCAAGCTCACCAATTTCCTGTGAGGCCATCGACGAATTCCTAACTCCCTACATCTTTTCTTGAGACGGGTTATGCCAATATTCAGTTCTTTGGCTGCGCTCTTGATTGGTAGGTAAAAGTACTGCGAAATTGTTTCTGTTGATAGTGTCTGGGAGTTATTGCCCTTCTTCTCTCTCTGCCTCTTAATCATCTTCTTCTCCCCAGGAATTTTGTCTGCAATAATATCTTGAACTTCGATATTATGCATTTCATGAGTACTTACTCTAAGACCACTCATTATTTCTCCTAGAAAAAAAAAATAATATCAGTAAAGGTAATACCATTCAAAATCCATGTTTAAATGTATAATAACCTGGAAACATATTCTAGCTTTGTTCAAAATCCATTAGAGAGTAGAAAGGATATGCACAAGCATATCCTAATCCAAAGGAATAGCATCAAGAGGAACAGTATCAAAAGCAGTCTCTTGTAGGGGCAGATCAATTTGGTCCAAAGCAGTATGTTCAAAACTTCCACTGATTTACATAAAAAACAAACCAAAAGAGAGTTTAATTTCATTATCAAACATACTAAAAACAAATGGAAGCCCTCAAAGGTATCTCACCTGAAATTAGGAGGAAGCGGTTGGTTTGGAAAGGAAAACATATTAAAATCTTTTGTGTTCGAATTAGGCAGAAGCGGTTGGTTTGGAAAGGAAAATACATCAACATCTGCTGCAGAAACCGAGTCAAAATTTGACCATGTCTCAAATGAATTACGAGTCTCCATATCTGCTTTGTAATTTTTGTTTTTGATATTTACTAATGACTGATAACTGAGATATATATCGATACATATATATATATATATATATATATATATATATATATATGAGGAAGAAGAGGTAGATGGTAGGTAGAGGGTCGGAGGAGAAGAAAAGACAATAAAGGAAGAGAAAAAGTCGGTACCGGGAAGAGTGAAAAAAAATGAGATATTTTTCTTGGCATTTCCTGCTTGTCATCATTTTCTTATATTTCTTTTCTTATTCTCTTGTGAAATCATTATTCCCTAAATTAGGGGGAGAACAGAAACAGTACAAGAAAGATCGTGATTGGACAACATCATTAAATTATCTTGATCCGCATACAAACGCGTGTGAACTTGAAGTTCAAAAGATAATTCATTTGTAAAGCATTGCAAATCAAATGCCAGACACTTTTGTTGACTCTAGAAGAGTAACAAAATCGCATATGCCAGCTATAAATGCTCCTATTCTAATTGAAGTTCCAACAGAACAAAAGATTTTACATATAGCTGCTGAGCCAAAAGCATACCAGAAGCATGGCCGATCTCTTGGTTCTAAAGATAAAAATCCTCGAAAGAAGAGAGGATTAATGGTCCAGATGATCACATTAAAGCAAAGAATGATAAAGACCAAGAGAAAACTTATGACAAAGAACCAGACATAAATGAAAGTAACACTGAAATTTCTATCCATTATACCACTTCCGGTAGAAGTTGGAATCGGATAGAAACAATTATTGATCATATATTTGCATATAATATCTCTTGATGTTGTACAGGATAGTGATGATCCTGAACCAATATCAGTTGATGAATGTCGGCATAGAAAAGATTGGTTGCAATGGAAAGATGCGATTCAATCGGAGTTAAATGCACTGACACAACGTGAAGTCTTCGGACCTGCAGTCCGAACACCAGAAGGTGTAAAATCTATTGGTTACAAATGGATATTTGTGCGAAAGCGCAATGAAAAGAGTGAAATCGTTCGATATAAAGCGCGATTAGTAGTCCAAGGTTTTTCACAAAAACTAGGTATTGATTATGATGAAATTTATTCTTCTGTTATTGATGCTATTACACTCCGATATCTTATCAGTTTGGCAATACATGAAAAGATAGATATGCGCCTATTAGATGTTGTCACTTTGCTTACTTGTATGGAAATTTAGAAAATGATGTTTACATGAAAATCCCCGAAGGATTTCATATGCACGAAGCATATAAACATTATCCTCGTGAAAATTACTCCATCAAGTTGCGAGAAATCATTACATGGCACTGAAGCCATGCGGGCGCATGTGGTTCAATTATCTTAGTGAATATTGATTGAAAGCGAGATTTAAAATGACCAGGTATGTCCATGCATTTTTATTAAGAAATCTGGTTCTAAATTTGTGATATTAGCTATATATGTTGATGATTTTAATCTTATTGGAACTCTTGAAGAGCTCCAAGAAACAATTGATTATTCGACATCAAGGATGGTCGTAAAAGTATACTTTGCCTTGGTTTACAAATTGAACATTTGGCAAGTAGAACATTTATTCAACATATACAACAAAAGTTCTAAAAAGATTTGACATGGACAAAGCACATCCATTGAGTATTCCAATGATCGTCAGGTCCTTTTCGACCTCAAGAAGATATTGAAGAACTTCTTGGTCTGAAGTACCATATCTCGGTGCAATTGGTGCATTGATGTATCTTGCTAATAATACACGACACGATATTGCTTTTCTTTGTCAATTTATTAGCAAGATTTAGTTCTTCACCAACACGACGACATTGGAATGGAATTAAACAAGTCCTTCGATATCTCCAAGGTACAATTGATCTCGGATTATTTTATTCAAATAAAACCAGTCCAACATTGATAGGTTATGCGAGATGCTTGGTTATTTATCCGATCCACATAAAGCACGTTCTCAAACGGGCTATCTATTTACATGTGGAAATACTACTATATCATGGCGTTCTACGAAACAATCTATAGCAGCTACTTCTTCAAATCATGCTGAAATTATAGTCATTCATGAAGCAAGTCGAGAATGTGTATGGTTAAGATCCATGATTCATTATATCCGAGAAAGTTGTGGATTATCATCAATCAAAGATATTTCAACTCCTCTTTATGAAGACAATGCAGCTTGCATAGCTCAATTACGAGGAGAATATATTAAAGGAGATCGGACAAAACATATTTCACCAAAATTCTTCTTTACTCATCAACTCCAGAAGAAAGGTGAAATTGATGTGCTACAAATTCGGTCATGTGACAACCTCGCAGATATTTTCACGAAGACTTTACCGACTGCAATATTTGAAAAGTTGAGATATAAAATCGGTATGCGTCGGTTTAAAAGGAATCATCTCATCAGGAGGAGTAATAAACAGACATATAGAATAGTGTACTCTTTTTCCTTCACTAGATTTTTTTTTCCCACTGGGTTTTTATCTAGTAAGGTTTTAACGAGGCATATTCTTTATGTAATGGATAGACATCTAAGGGAGAGTGTTATGAATTATTGGAATCTCCATTAATTAGTTGAGGCTCCACTAATTATGGATTTATGTGAATAATTAAAGAGGATTTTTATGGATGTCCACCATTTAGTGGAGACACCACTAATTAAGATTAGTGGAAGATGATGTATGCCATGATGTAATCCACTAATTAGAGCTCTATAAATAGAGCTATTCTCTAAGCTTGTAATACACCATTATTTTGTGAAAGAAAGATTAGTGAAAGAAAGATTAGAGAAAATTGTGAGAGAAAAGAAAGAGAAAAATTCTTGTGCAAAGAATAGTTAAAATTTTCTTAGTGGGTAGTGTGTAGATTTTATTCTAACCCTATCCTAATTTTATAACAATAAACTTATTAATTAAATTTATTCAATTTTTGTACACGATGGTCAAAGCATTCGTACATTTTAATTAATACACACATCTTCGGTTCACGTTTATATTTGTGTAAGCAAGAATATATATATTGTTATAAAATTAGGGTAGTGTTAGAATAAAATCTACACACTACACACTAAGAAAATTCTAACTATTCTTTGCACAAGAATTTCTCTTCAAACTTCTCTCTTTCTTTCTCTCACAATTCTTTCTCTAATCTTTCTTTCACTAATCTTTCTTTCACAAAATGATGGTGTATTACAAGCTTAGAGAATAGCTCTATTTATAGAGCTCTAATTAGTGAAATACATCATGGCATACATCATCTTCAATTAATGGTGTCTCCACTAAATGGTGGACATCCATAAAAATCTTCTAATAATTCACATAAATCCATAATTAGTGGAGCCTCCACTAATTAATGGAGATTCCAATAATTCATAACACTCCCCTTGGATGTCCATCCATACATAAAGAATATGCCTCGTTAAAACCTTACTAGATAAAAACCCGATGGGAAAAAATCTAGTGAAGGAAAAAGAGTACACTATTCTATATGTCCATTTATTACTCCCACGATGAGATGATTCATTTAAATCTTTAAACCGACGCATACCGATTTTATATCTCAACTTTTCAAATGTTGCGATCGGTAAAGTCTTCGTGAAAATATCTGCGAGGTTATCACATGACCGAATTTGTAGCACATCAATTTCACCTTTCTTCGGAGTTCATGAGTAAAGAAGAATTTTGGTGAAATATGTTTTGTCCGATCTCCTTTAATATATCCTCCTCGTAATTGAGCTATGCAAGCTGCATTGTCTTCATAAAGAGGAGTTGGAATACCTTTGATTGATGATAATCCACAACTTTCTCGGATATAATGAATCATGGATCTTAGCCATACACATTCTCGACTTGCTTCATGAATGGCTATAATTTCGAGCATGATTTGAAGAAGTAGTCGCTATAGATTGTTTCGTAGAACGCCATGATATAGCGATATTTCCACATGTAAATAGATAGCCCGTTTGAGAACGTGCTTTATGTGGATCGGATAAATAACCAGACATCTGCATAACCTATCAATGTTGGACTGGTTTTATTTGAATAAAATAATCCGAGATCAATTGTACCTTGGAGATATCGAAGGACTTGTTTAATTCCATTCCAATGTCGTCGTGTTGGTGAAGAACTAAATCTTGCTAATAAATTGACAGCGAAAGCAATATCGAGCCGTGTGTTATTAGCAAGATACATTAATGCACCAATTGCACTGAGATATGGTACTTCGAGGACCAAGGAGTTCTTCATCATTTTCTTGAGGTCGGAAAGGATCTTTATCCACATTTAATGATCGGACGATCATTTGAATACTCAATGGATGTGCTTTGTCCATGTAAAATCTTTTTAGCACTTTTGTTGTATATGTTGATTGATGAATAAATGTTCCACTCTCCAAATGTTCAATTTGTAAACCAAGGCAAAATTTGGTTTTACCAAAATCCTTGATTTCGAATTCTCTTTTTAAATAATCAATTGTTTCTTGGAGCTCTTCAGGAGTTCCAATAAGATTAATATCATCAACATATATAGCTAATATCACAAATTTAGAACCAGATTTCTTAATAAAAACGCATGGACATACCTGGTCATTTTTAAATCCCGCTTTCAATAAATATTCACTAAGACGTGTGAACCACATGCGCCCAGATTGCTTCGAGGCCATATAATGATTTACGCAACTTGATGGAGTAATTTTCACGAGGATAATGTTTATATGCTTCGAGCATATGAAATCCTTCGAGGATTTTCATGTAAACATCATTTTCTAAATTTCCATACAAGTAAGCGAGTGACAACATCTAATAGGCGCATATCTATCTTTTCATGTACTTGCCAAGCCGATAAGATATCGGAGTGTAATAGCATCAACAACAGGAGAATAAGTTTCATCATAATCAATACCTGGTCTTTGTGAAAAACCTTGGGCTACTAATCGCGCTTTATATCGAACGATTTCACTCTTTTCATTGCGCTTTCGCACAAATATCCATTTGTAGCCAACGAGGTTTTATACCTTCCGGTGTTCGGACTGCGAGTCCGAAGACTTCACGTTTTGCCGGTGCATTTAACTCCGATTGAATCGCATCTTTCCATTGCGACCAATCTTTTCTATGCCGACATTCATCAATCGATATTGGTTCGGGATCATCATTATCCTGTGTAACATCAAGAGATATATTGTATGCAAATATATTATCAATAACAGTTTCTATCCGATTCCAACTTCTACCGAAGTGGTATAATTGATAGAAATTTCGAGTGTTACTTTCATCAACTTACGGTTCTTTGTCATCGGTTTTCTCTTGGTCTTTATCATTCTTTTCTTCAATATGATCTTACGGATCATTTAATCCTCTTTTCTTTCGAGGATTTTTATCTTTAGAACCAAGAGGTCGGCCACGCTTACGGCGTGTTTTTGACTCAGCGAGCTATAGGTATAATATTTTGTTCTACTGGAACTTCAATTCGAATAGGAGCATTTATAAGTCTGGAATATGCGATTTTGTAACTCTTACGGAGTCAACAAAAGCGTCGGCATTTGATTTGCAATGCTTTGCAAATGAATTATCTTTTGAACTTCAAGTTCACATGCGCTTGTGCGCGGATCAAGATAATTTAATGATGTTGTCCAAGCAAGATCCTTTTTATACTTGTTTGGGTTCTCCCCTAATTTAGGGAATAATGATTCATCAAAATGACAATCGAGCAAATCTTGCTTGTGAATACATCTCTGTCGGGGGTTCAACATACACGATAATAGAGGGAGAATCATATCCAACGTATATCCCCTTTCTTCTTTGAGGACCCATCTTTGTACGTTGGTTTGGTGCAATTGGAATATATACTGACACACCCAAAAATTCTTAAATGAGCAATATTTGGTTACGACCCAAAAGCCAATTGCAAAGGAGAGAATTTATGATAACTAGCTGGTCTTATACGTACAAGTGTTGCGGCATGTAGAATAGCATGTCCCCGAGCGAGATGTTGGGAGATTTGTTTTCATTAATAATGGTCTAGCAATTAATTGTAATCGTTTAATTAAAGATTCAGCAAGACCATTACGTGTGTGAACATGAGCTACGGGATGTTCAACATTAATCCCAATTGACATGCAATATGCATCAAAAGCATGTGATGAAAATTCACCGACATTATCCAAACGGATATTTTTAATGTGATGGTTCGGAAATTGTGCTCGTAATTTAATTATTTGAGCAAGTAATCTCGCAAACGCCGGGTTGCGAGTAGATAATAAACATACATGTGACCATCGGGATGATGCATCAATTAAGACCATAAAATATTTGAACGGTCCACATGGTGGATCAATAGGTCCACAAATATCTCCGTGAATCCGTTCGAGAAATGTAGGACTTTCGGCTCCTACTTTTCTTGGTGATGGTTTAACAATTAATTTTCCTAGGGAACATGCGGTACATGCGAATTTTTACGATGTTAATATCCTTTTATTTTTTAAAGGATGACCATGTGTATTCTCAATGATTCTTCTCATCATGGTAGATCCGGATGACCCAACCGGTCATGCCAAATGCTAAAAGTAATAGGATCGGTAAACTTACGGTTTACTAGATGATGAATTTCAATTGTACGAATTTTTACAAAATATAGACCGAGTAGAAAAAGACGGCGAGTTTTCTAATACCGATTTCTTACCCAAATGCATTTGAGTAATAAAAAGATGCTCAATCCCATTTTCCTCATTTGTTTCAACATGATACCCATTTACTGCGGATATCTTTAAAACTCAATAAATTTCTTACGGATTTTGAGGAAAATAGTGCCTTATCAATAATAATTGTTGTTCCTTTAGGCAACAATATACTAGCTCTTCAGGAGCCCTCAATTACATTTGCACTACCGTTTATCGTATAAATATTTATTTCTCCCATTTTGAGATCGAGAAAAATATTTCTCATTTTTTAGTATGGTGTGTGTAGTTCCACTATCAATAATGCATATATCATCATTAACAACGACCATCCGAACACAAATATATATATGTAAACGTAAATATTATTAGAATAGAATGAAAATGAAAATACAAAAATATCGGGGTGAGGCTTTAGTTCTTTTGGACACTTGCCATCACCAATTAAATGGTCTATCCTACCGATCCGGGTGTTCAAAAAAATCCGATACATCCATATGGGTAATATTGATATTAAGATCTTCGGGATCACTATCGTCATCCTCAACATTATTTATTGGATGTTGAGAAAAATTTGCTTCCACATTTTTATTTTTCAATGAAGCTTGATACAATTCAACTAAATGCTTAGCCGTACGACGGTTTCGTGACCAATGACCTTTCATGCCACATCTATAACATATATCCTCATGCTTTTCTTCAATTTCTTTTTCTTTTCCCTTTTGATCTTTTCTGTTCCACTTCGGTGGCGAGTATTTCTCACGAGTTTGATTATAATTGTGATAAGGGAAATATCGAGCGTGACTACGACCATAACCACGACCACGGCCACGGCCACGGCCATGACCACGACTATAACGATGGCTTCTGCTGGAGCCAACGACATTCACTTACAGGAGTCTTTGTAGAGCCGATTGAGTGCAGCTTCATGATTTCTCAATAATAACTCATTATTTTCTCTGCAATGAGGAGGCGATAATTAAATCTGTAAATTTTGTATACCCCTTTTCTCGATATTGTTCTTTGCGGGACAATATTCGAGGCATGAAAGGTGGAGAATGTCTTCTCCAACATATCTTTATCGATCACTTTTTCTCCGCATAATTTTAATTGTGATGTAATTTTATACATTGCGGAGCTATATTCATTCACGGTTTTAAAATCTTGCAACCTCGGGTGCAACCATTCATACCGTGCGGTAGGTAGTACGACCATCTTCGGGTGGTCAAATCTTTCTTTTAAATTTACCCATAGGCCATATGGATCTTTTTCGGTAAGATATTCCATTTTCAAATTTTCATCGAGATGACGACGAATAAAAATCAAAGCTTTAGCCTTGTGTTGTGCGAGATGCACTATTATGTGCTTGAATAGTTTCACTAAGGCCTTCGACATTTAGATGCATTTACGCATCGAGAACCCATGACATATAATTTTTTCCAGAAATATCAAGGGCTACAAATTCGAGTTTAGCGAGATTAGCCATAGAGATCAATAAATGCGTACTGTCTTACGGCTTTAATAACGGCGAGAGACTCGTGCTTTGTCTTACGGCTTTAATAACGGTAGAGACTCGTGCGATAACGTGTTATAAAATTAGGGTAGTGTTAGAATAAAATCTACACACTACACACTAAGAAAATTCTAACTATTCTTTGCACAAGAATTTCTCTTCAAACTTCTCTCTTTCTTTCTCTCACAATTCTTTCTCTAATCTTTCTTTCACTAATCTTTCTTTCACAAAATGATGGTGTATTACAAGCTTAGAGAATAGCTCTATTTATAGAGCTCTAATTAGTGAAATACATCATGGCATACATCATCTTCAATTAATGGTGTCTCCACTAAATGGTGGACATCCATAAAAATCTTCTAATAATTCACATAAATCCATAATTAGTGGAGCCTCCACTAATTAATGGAGATTTCAATAATTCATAACATATATTAATTTTTGTAAATGTGTGAAGTCTTTATTTATTTATTGCATAACGCCTCATTACTCTTACCACCTTTATCATGGAGCCTTTGGAAGATGTAAATCGCACTTGTCCTGAAGCCCTTAAAGGTAAAGAATGTAATGTGCAACAAAAAATAAATTAAATTAAATCTATGAGAGTTCGTCTATTATCCTTTAACACAGCACGATGGGACTTGCCACTACCATATGTCCCGGGAGCTTTATTTATTATACGAGGATGCTTGGAAAACGAGATTTAAGTCTTTTTGTGCTTGCCAGACATTTCAAGAAATGAAAAATCTTTGCTATATTATTATTAAAAAAGAAACAAAAGATTCATATTTCCAAAACTCACAAACCAAAGAAGCGAAACTATTTCTTGGAAATCATTTTCCCCAGTTAACCAAACAACACGAAGATTCCAATTTCCTCGAGACCCCCTTTTCCTTTTGCCTCGTTGAAATCCTTGGACCAAACACTACAGGCCCTTACGATTCATCTACTTCGTAGTGCTCAAAACCCATGACATGTTCACCAAGCAAAAATCCTTTTACCAATGAGCCACAAGAAGGGACTTAAAAACTACCAAGGACCGATCAAGATAAAAAAATGGTAGCCTTTCAGTACAAACTGGGAAACACAAGTAGATCTCTCCCGCAAAACAGAACAACATCTTGATTTAGGAATTTTCGCATCCTGTCTAGTGTCTACACTTGGACAGCTACAACATTACAACAACACATGGACACAAGTCACTCAGCCAAACTAACCACACAGGCTTCCGGCACCAAAATGATCCCACCGGCGACCCCATGGCTGCCAGTTTTTCCCATCATACTTGAGCATAGGCTAACACAAGGCATGTACTATTCTAATCACACATTATTCACAAGATCATAGATACACACTATAGACCACATACAGATATGATACTGTTTCTGAACCTGAAAGTAAGACTGCTTTATGCCGAGAGATTCATCACCAACCTTGCGGCTTTCACTTTTTATTTTCATTATAGTCTTTTTCTGCATTTCCTGTATTAGTTTCAGCAGTGTCCAATTCCTTCATGCAGACAGTGTCTACAGTAGAACTTTCGGCAGACTTACTGCCACATTTCCGGGTTGCACTCTTGGACCTGAAAGCAGAAATCTAAATTTCGTTAGAAGCCAAAATCTTAATAAACAACACAAACTACAAAGCTTTTAAAAGCTTGATAATCCACAAGTCTGAACCTTTTGGCTGAAGAAATGGAACTGTCTTGTTTAGTTTTGAACTTAGTCATCCTCTTTGCTTTTGTCCTCTCTGACCTGGCCAAAACTGGCAAAAGCTCAGAGAAAGTAAATAGAAGAGATTGTATTATTAGATTAAAGAAGCCTTATATTCCATGTCTAATGAAGTTTTATGGCACCAATTTGCAATTGCAGAAATGACAGTAGATATTTTCTAAGTGAAGAAATTAATCACATTGTTAATGAGTCAACGACACTACTAAAATGTTTCTAATTCGACCTTAAAAAGCTAGGCAAGTGAAAAAGGATGAGCATGCAGTATTGACCAAGAAAACACACTGATATTGTATATGCATGCTGAAACAGGCCTGCAGGTATCACTTTAGAGGAAGACTAAGAGATAGTAAATTGGTAACCATCTGAAGCAGATGCAAAGTTAGTCTTACCCATCATTCTCACATGGTTTTGAACATAATTAATAAGTTGGTGGTAAACAGGTAAGGAATCTGATGATTTGTTCCAAATAAATAGAAGTGCTCCAAGTAAACACAAAGAGCATAAAATAATCTTCCAGAAAAACAAACAAAACCAGGGAAATATGACTCTGCAGATGTTTAACAAAGAATGTCTTGGAAAAAGCCATGTTCAAAGAACCGCAACATCTATGGTTTAAACTTGACAATAAACTTGAACATGAAAGTTCAGAGCAATCTTGGTTGGAAAAGCAACCCAAATGAAAAAATTTGATGAGAAACATGTTTGCTGAATGCCATAACCTAAAGAACCAAGCCCTCTCAAACAGTACTTACTTTGCAGGCATAACAGCAGAAGTTGGAAGATCAGCCTCTTGGTCCTGTTAGTATCAAATGCCAACAATTCCATCAGATAACAGAGAGGGAGAGATAGGGCAAGATCAACATGATTCAACCCAGAACGCATACAGAATAATAGTTGAAAATTCAGGTACTGACTTTGATAATTGATACATCATCATCAAGCAGTACCCAACGTTCCTTGTTTAGATTCAAAATCTCTTGATCACCATCAGCATATAAGACCTGAACAAGAATGGAGGAGCTTGTAAAGACTTGGTAACTCAGTAAGGAATTATACAAGATAGATTCAGTATTTTCTTGAACATCTTAATGGTAAGATCCGCAAAAGAGAAAATTCAGAACACCTGAGCATGTAGATACTGAGATCCATTAAGCATAAAATACTCAAATCACAACGCTTGATTCGCAATTAAGATCTATTTGGGCCTCCAAACTCAATTTGTTGGGGTAACACTTTAACAATAATAGGAGAAAGGCCTATTATGACTTTAGAACAGTTGAATACTGAAAGCACCACAGAAAATAATAAGGAACAATGAAGCAAAACCAGGATGAATTTGGAACAGTTGAATACTGAAAGCACCACAAAAGGCCACTTTACAAGTGTTCTCACCTTGTGTTTCTTTGTTGAAGGACAAAAAGAATTAATAACACCCTCATAAAACCTGCAGAGACAGAAACCGGCACAAAAAGACACTCTTAGATTTTATTTTATTTTTTCTGGGCTCAACATTAGATAAATAGCCCACATTTGATGGATGGGAAGCCATTTAATTTGACAGCTTATCGATAGTCTAATACACTTAAATAAAAATTCACAATCTCATGGTTTATGTTTCAACCAGCTAACAATCTATCAGAAATATACCATGCAATCAAGACATTAGAAATCCTTTCTCTAGCACTGCATTACAACAAGATACGATCCAACATGCAATGAAGCTAGCATGTTGAAGCCTAAAAAGCCTTGGGAGGAAGAAAGGACAAAATAATTTTGGATATCTCAAACCATAAAGTATCTATGATGGAACTCACAAAACCTTCTATGTAACATAGACAAATGCAAAGAAATTGGTTTCCACTGGCAAAAAGTCAAAATCAGTGTGACATTCAGTAACACATTATACAGAAAGAGAAAGTAAACAGTTTATCTACTCTATAACTATCATTACATGCATTTGCAATTTGAGAAACTTACATTTGGTCCAGTGGCCACCACACCTTTATTTGTGAACCAACTAATTCTTCACCATACTCTTTGACAAAAGTAGGCCTTTTAAAACCCTAAAATGAGAAATCAGAGATTCATTATGACATTAGAAAATCATGGATACATGCATAAACATAGAAAATGTGGATTTAAACAATATATATATATATATATATATATATATATATATATATATATCAAAAGTAGGGATTTCTTGAGACACAACCAGAGTAGCATTTTTCATTCCGAGCCCCCAGCCCAAAAATGAGAAAAATTGAAAAAGTCAAAAACCATTTCAACAAAACACTGGAAAATAGGAAATGCAGTGATTGAATACTACCTCTTCCCCTTGTAAATCTCTCTTTCGCCGTTTAGACTTCGCAATCCTGACTGAGGGATTTTCATCTCGTACTAATACTTTTCTGCCAGGAGATTGCATTATCTACAAGATTCACAAGGAAAATAGTTTACAGAAGAACATAAGAAGATATTAGGTTAGCAGAGGTTGTATAACAGGCACCAATACCTTCTCATCAACTTCCTTAGTATTCTGCTTCCCAAGGGGGGCTTTCTCTTCCACTGCTTTTGCTCCATCCATGTGATTGGATAAAAAGTATGGTTTTACTTCTGACTCACTAAGGAGATCACTTTCCTTCTTTGCAACTACTATGCTTAAAGCGGGGATTGCCTCTCTGCCATTCATTGTAGAACATTTCTTCCTCCTTGAACCCCTTCTTGATTTTCCTTTGACATCTTCTAAATTACCAGATCCCATTGTAAAGGCAACCCCTAAATTCTGTTCTCCATTCCCCTTAACTTGACCTAGAGGCAACAGACCTTTCTTGGTGTTCTCTTTCTTTGGCCTACCCCTTCTCCTACGACTTGTGTCATTGCTGGAGTGATCTTGGGTGTTGGGACAACTTACAAAATCAATGTGCAATGTTCTTGGTGACTTCTTAGGGGACGAATTCTTTGCTATCTTGACAACATTCTCATGATTCTTGCTTTCACGAGGTGTTTCAAGAGAATTTTTTTCCTGACCAGTCCAAGAATGTTTGTAACCTTCCTCTGGTTTCATCAAAGAATTAGGTTTCCTTCCCCTTCTCCTTGAAATTGCTCCTGCATCTGCTTTTGCTTTCAAGCCTTCACCATTTTCTAGAGCTTCAGGCTTCAAACCGGATTTTCCTTTGGCACATTTTAGCTGCTCAAGCTGACTAAGAGAATCTAATGTCTTTAAAGAGTTCTGATCCTTTAAGATGATCTCATTCTCATCCCTTTTCCGAGTGGTGAGACCATCCTGCAGTGGCTTGCATGGATTGCCAGCTGGTAGACCGACTTCCTCAAGATGAACAGCATCTGGTTTAACATCTTCAGAAACCTGATTAATCATAACCTAGATACATTAATAAACTAACAAACTACCCACTTTAAAATTGTTGTAAATGTGCAAAGCTAGATAAGATAACATTAAAACAAGGAAACAAAGAAAAATACCGGAATGTAACCTTAAAACAAGACACAGAATATTCTCTGAGAGTTAGTTGGAAAACACAGAAGTTTAGGGAACTCCCATAGTATGTCCACTATTTAGAAACTAATGAACAAGACATAATTAGAACAAACTGATGGGATTGAGACGGCACGACTTTATCCGTATGCTAATTAGGAAAACCAAGTCAATAGAAATGAAAAGCAATCTACTTATAGACTGAGGAAAACACACCAGATTTCCCCCACTAGGCTCATCTTGACAGAGTGAAGCGATTATTTCACTGTAATCATCAAAATCTATGCTCATTAGTTTGACTGCTTTACTGAGATATGGTTTGAGTTTGGCCGAGCAGCACTTAAGTACTTCCTCACCTAATTTCCAGGAAAGTGGAGAAATAGCCTGATGCAAAAAATATAGGAGGTTGAGAAATTATAAAAGAAGAAAGAAAATAAATGTATTACAAATGCATCAAAGAACAATTGCCTGATTTTCCTTTTTGACACTAGCTAGAAGAGGCTTCAGAAGCTCTAGGGAGATATCATCACTTTCATCTATCAGCCAAATCATAATTTCTTCCATGTTTGAAAATACTGAATCTATGGGGTTGAACCTTCATCAGAGATTCAAAAATTACTCACGGCTTGCAGGCAAAGGGCGAAAGGCAAAAAATAATTCCATAATGCTTCACAATAATAGAATGCTTGCATTACACCAGACCGTAATCTTGTTTCTATCAGACTATGGGCAAACATCTAAAGTTTCCTGATTACCTTGCTTATTTGAATCTTGAATTAATCATGAACACTCAACCAATACCAAGGTTCTAAATTTTGATAATTGATTTAGGATTTTGGAATGTTCAAAAAAGCTCATATTGCTGAATATAACACCAAAATTGATGTGACATTCAACTTCAAATTTCTGGTCAATCTTAACTTACGAAGAGTACAGTACTTTTCAGAGCTAATCAAATTGAGATTGTAGAAGTTATAACATTTACTGAAGGCGAAAACTATTAATCTGATAAGCAAATAAACAAGGTCTGGTACATAGAAAGATATACGAATGTTCGTGAATCCGAGTAACTTACCTAATGGTCTCAAAAAAGAGTTGGAATATCTGAACAATTAATCCATCACAGCCCAAGTCCAGCAATATTACGCAGGACCTAATCTTTGCAACAGTTTCAAGAATTTGCAAAGCCTTAGAGTAACAGTGGCCAGACAGATGAGACAACTTCTCAAATGCAATTACAGTGAGATAAAAAATTTCCTGCACACCATTCAAATTAAATGCTGACAAGCAGTTGTAAATGAATGCAGCACAGAAACAGAGAGAGAAGGGGAAAGGGAAGCAGTGTGCAAGATGCTTACCTTCATTTTCTCATCATCATAAGGTTGACATGGTGCAGTAATTCTTAAAATTTCATTAATGCAAGAAACAACTGAGACTTTAACATCCACGACAGGATGCCTCAATAGGTCATAAGAAACCAGTGCTTTCATTGAAGGGAAAAGGGCATCTCGCATTGACCTGGAAGGATCTTGTCCAACCTGGGATAAGATATTCTCAACTTTCTGAAAGACACAAGGATTTAGTTAAGAATCACTGTCACATGTAAAGCCCCAAAAACCTCAAGAAAGGAATTTGTCCAACGAAAGACTAATAGATTGAGGACTTCATTTTTGACACCATGAAACATTGACATTTAAGTGCAACACCAACCCTAATCAATTTGGAGCACGGAGATCAAAACCACAAAATGTATTGATTCAACAAGGAAGCAACAAGTTACTATAAATGATGAGCAAAACCAGCAGATAAGTCAAAAACCATCTCCAGACAGTAATTTAGACATCAATTTAACAGCATGCCAGACAAATTTGCCTTAGCACGTATCATATTTCCTAAAACACATATCTACAGATAAAAGCAAGAAGATCATCAACTGTATCTGTATCCCTATTTATGTTTAGATTGGGTTCCAGTAAACAATAGCTACGGTGAACGTAAAGCAGAATTGCCCAGATCAACAAGTCACAGTGTCTCTAATAATCAAATTAAAAGCACTAATTATCAATACCACATAAAGAATAATCAGTTCTTTTTAAGGAACTAATTGAAATGAGACAAAATGCTATCTGACAACGACATGACCCTGCGAAATCAGACAAAAATTTCGACACCAAACCAAGAAAACAGGAATTCATGGGCAGTATTTTCCAAATGCATTTAGCAATAGTGCAAAAGAAAACGATGATCCTTTGTGCTTATATGACAATAAAACAAATATGGTAGAATTTAGAAAACCAGTTGGAGACGCAATTCTATCACAATAGAGAAACATAACACTATATAGTAAAAATCATGAACTCCTTTCAAGTACGGAGCAATTTTTCTCACAAGAGAAACAATCTTTGACCCACAAGTCCCAATTGAATAAACTTCTGCTCTCACGTATGATTCTCCAATGCATGCAACCGAAGCATCAGAAAGCAAACAGGAAACAAAAATAGGGGGGGGGGGAGGGGATATGGAAAAAAACACACACACATCCCACAACCGCTAGTATCAAGACCATGCAAAGAAATGCTTCAGTCAAGATTGGAACTTTACATCAAGGAGTGTGAGAAGTTCATCGGTACAGGAAGGAGGACTGAGAAGCTTAATCCCAGCATCCACGAGTTCATGCTTAAGCTCCTTCTCCGAATCAGAAGAACCTAAAGAATCCTCCATTCTCGAGATCAAAACCCCCCAACTCAGTGCAGAGCCCAAGAACCCAAGAACACTCAAATTGCCACGGCTTCACTGATCAACACCAGAAGAACTGAAACACATTCTGCCAAAACAGAGGGGTAACCACAAGCCCACAACTTTAAACCACATTACAAACAAACAAATTGCAACCTCAGAGACTGAATTGCAGTTTAATGTATTGCATGCACAGCATTTATAATCTACTCCGGATTCTGATTACTCTATGGATTTTGCTCAATTTGGATTTGAAATCCGTAGAATCTGGTTTTTTGTTTTAATGGGTTTACTAAGTGCTTTTTCCAACGCAAAATCCTAGGCTAATGCCATTGTTCCTTGGAAGGTAGTGACTACTCTGACTTGTGAGTAGTGAATGGCTTTGTACTTCGTAGAAAAGACTGTATGCGTTTCAGAGTCACAAAGCCGGCGCGGTGGAGTGAATGGACGTGGCTGCCCGGTGCCACAAGTTCCGACAATTCTGCCCCTGGAAAGGTTCTTTGTCCGATAGAATTAATCAACTATAAAATTCATAATAATTTCTAAAAATAAAAAAAAGACAATTATTTTAGAAAAAATAGACATGAAATTTGTCAGCTGTAAATGATCATCATATGAAATGGAAATTATAATTTTGTGAAAAAAAGTACTCCGTGATACATATTTTAATATTTGAAATTAGTCATATTTCTTTTTTTTAAACCAAAAACTAGTCTTCACTAGAAACTATAAATCAATACTATATAAATATATAATTGGATTGAAATTAATTTGAGATGAATTTATTTAAATATAATAAAAATTATAAAATATATAAATTTAGGTAGAGTTTAATATAAAATTGAAAAAAGAGAATATAAAGTGTTGTGGTACATAATTATTTTTAAAAAAATAAAAATTATTTAAAATATTATAATTTTAAATTAGAATTAAAATGAATTTTTTGTTATAAAATTTGAGTAGTGTTAGAATAAAATCTACACACTGCATACTAAGAAAATTCTAACTATTCTTTGCACAAAATTTTTTTCAAACTTCTCTCTTTCTTTTTTTAAAGAATAGTTCTATTTATAGAGTTCTAATAGTGGATTACATCATGGTATACATCATCTTCTACTAATCTTAATTAGTAGTGTCTCCACTAAATGGTGGACATTCATAAAAATATTCTTTAATTATTCACATAAATTCATAATTAATGGAGCCTCCACTAATTAATAGAGTTTTCAATAATTTTAAAATATTTATAATATTTTTAAAATTATTGTCCAAATTTTGGCACTACAATCGGGTTGAATATTTATAATCTGAACCTATGACAAATAACTGGCCCATTCAACCAACAGGCCTGGCAATTGGGTTGACTATCTGAACCCACTTATGTTAAATATCTACAAGTACAATCTAATGTACATGAATGAGCCATTAAATATAACTGAGTCCACTTAGTCTGAATGTTTGTAAGTCCAACTTAACATAAATAATGTCAGGTTTTGGGCTCAGATTTTGAACCCATAATCTAAGTGAGCCAAGCAAGTTTACAGTTTTTGGGCCGAATAGATGAATAGGTATAGCGAACAATCCAATTGTGATACCCCTAAAGTCCAGTGAAAAGAGTGTTAGATAATAGCTTACCAAAATAGTGAATTCTTGCTATTATTTATTTATATTTTAAATAAAAATGGCGTCTGCAGTTCTTTTCTTTCCTCCTATGCAAGATGGGGAGGGAGAGAACGAATAATATCTGATTTAAGAGTTGTTAATAGGTTAGTGTAAACCTTCTGCTCCATTTGCATCACTGAAATATTATATGACTTATTTCAAAATAACTTGTTCTAGCTTTCATCTTGCTGAAACATTTTGGAGAAAAAAAAAAAAAATACAGGGTTGAAAGTAACCATGCCTCTGAAGTGTGTTGCTAGATTCTCTCTGTCATTTTACAGAAAATGCAGCCAAGAAGCATAGCGATGGCTAGAACTTAGAAGCACCTTTTATCGTTGGGGACAATACGAGCAATGCAACCCGCAAATCATAACACAACACAACTACAAATCCAGGTAAACATCATGTATTTAAGTCTAAGCTTGAAATGGCAGAAATGTATTTATGCCTTCTCTAGGAAGTACTTAGAAGAAACTGCAAATGGTCATGCAGATACCCTAGTCATAGTTTTTGGCAGCTAATATAGAGTCAGAAACTGTAGCAGCAGAAAGAACACATCAGAGACCATGTCAGCTCTAGCAGCATCTTAGTTTTCAATTTGTTCTGTGGAAGCTCCAGGAACTTCAAGGGTGTCCTCTCCGTCGTTGTTCTCCTGACATAGTTTTGAAGAACATCAATTTAAAATCCTTAAAGATGAAGTTCCTAGTTGAACAATTAACTAACATAATCTTACCTTTATCTTTTTGCTCGGAGGATCATCAGAATTATTCCTGCACAAATGAGTAGAACCCTTCAAGACAACTTTACAGAAAATGCTAAAGAGTCCGAGGTGCCACAAAATGCTAAAGAGTCCGATGTGCATGTTAATCAAGACAAGACAGTGAAGAAATAGTTAAAGAACATGAATCTGGATCTTAATGTATACATGCATTTGAAAGGTTATTAAGGTTTACAGCACGGGCCTTTTGGAGTTTGGCACTGTTACAATTCGAAAAGTTAACTGTCCGAAAGATATGCTCATGAAGGCTAGTGCTGGTTCCTCCATTATCCTAAATTTCAGTTTTTAAAGCATCAAGGAAGAGAACCTATAAGATTTGGAATGTTTTTCATGTATCTAATTTGTTAATCATAACTCTTTCTGTAGTTTTATCACTGCAACTGAAGCAGTACCATGCACTTGGAAGAGAAAATCAGAAAAGTGGTCCAGGAATGTATAATGATGTGAAACTCTCAGACACAACAGTTGACAACTTTAATCATCATATTTGATGCAGCAAGTTTATTCTCATATTTGTCAACATCTTAAACTACCCAAAAAGACCGGGAGCGGCGGTGTTGTTTAGAATGAATTCTTAACCTGTCAACAACTTATCCATTAGGAAAAAGTGGAAGTGACAATTTAAAACTTGCATTCAAACTCCTAGCCTTTTTTTTTACCTGTACCAAAGTGAGTTCTGCATTTATACTATTGGAGATTTCAGGATTTCTTTAATTTTTCCATAATTCTCTGTTCAATGCATGACGACATTATGTATAATCCCTCATGGCATGTAATTTTCTATTTGAATATGGTTGTATTACCCCCAATAAAACATTGTCCCAGAAAAATGTTAGAGGGCCAACTGCAGGTTTGCTTCAGTTTTTAGACTGTTTGGCCTCATTTTCAGAAACTGCCTCTTAAATGGAACAGTTGTGGGAAGAGTTGCCAAAGAGGACAAATTGTATTCTAAGAATGCATCTTAACAAACAAGAAGTCATTGACTACATGCATTCTATGCCTTCTGCTTTTGACCGTCACAAAATTAGCAAAAAGTAATAAATTAAGGATGCATTTATTAAATGCGTTATCCCAAATTACAATGCATTTCTGAAATGCGTCCTTATGTGAATACAATGCATTATACTCGTGTGTTTAATGTTGAAGCAAAGTTTCCAAGAATGGTCTGAGATTCTTGCTCAAATCTACAGCACACATTGTATCATTGGCAACTTCCTCATTTATTTCTGTTTGAGGTATCCTTTGTATTTCACTTGCTTTTAATGCATTTAATGAATGCCTTGAGGCTTCTTTTGGCAATTTCTTGCAAAACTGTTCCATTCAAGGAGAATTTTTTCAAAAAACCAGGCCAAACAGGGTAAAAACACTCAATCCAATCAACAGATCAAAGCAGTTCTTTACAATTAAGACATGCATAGGGTAAGAGAACTGACATTCTAGTGTATGAGAGCTCTTGCTAGTGTGATGTGGCAAATGTATCTTTAAATCCTCAAAAGAAAAAAAAAATACTACTCTTCTGCAAACATTCTTCAACATTCCAGCCAGGCTAGTATGATGAAGTTCATCAAAAGGATATATTTTCTGAATGGCAAAAGAAAGATGGCAGCTAATATGAAAATAGCCTACCGGTAGTGATTATTGATTGACTTCAGGATCAGCTATTGATTTTTGATTGACTTCAAGAATCAGATTCTACACACACAATCAGATAATAGTATGGATATGATTTTGATATCTTAAGAATAGAAGCTTACCGGTCAGATGATTCAAAACCTTGTACGTTCTGCAAATTGATGTATTTTGGATTAACATAAAATATAATTATTGGAGAGTAAATCACCCCCCCCCCCACCCCACAACAAAAAAGAGTAAAAAGGAAAAAAACGACAACAGCAACAATTGAATAATAGGAAGAGCCCTCACATCTAAAAACACAGCATCTTTGACTAGTTGCCAATCTTCACCCATGAGGTTTAGTGTCTCTTCATCACCATCATCATAAATAACCTAACAAATTTACAAACATGAACAAGTACAATGATTGTGGCAATCAGGAACTATCATCAGATATGAGACTGCTAGTATGTGGAGACTAAGAAGAGATAATTATGCGTTGAAAACTTTTGTATGACAGGTTTTTATACGACTTTCGTAATAATAGGATAATATTTATACAAGTCTCTGGCAGAAACTTACCTTGTGTTTCATGGTTGAACGGTTAAAAGAACCAACAGTTCCCTCATAATACCTAATAAGAAGAAGTGTAATATCAGAACATTTTCTTTGGCTCCTGAGAGAGAGAAACTGTTAAAGCACGTAAAACACGTCACCCTTCAAAAAAGCAGGCCACACAGGGAGGGAGAAGGAAAACCAATTCAGGAAACAAGTCAACAGAAAAGCACAATATGACTTGAAGCGAACATGATAAAGGTAATAATCTGACATGCTCCAAGTGGCACTCTATTTAAGTGTCTTTCTCAAATAAAAGTAGGGATTTCGATACTCCTTCAGTTATCCTTGATATATAATCTGATATATTGCCAGTGGCTTCTCCTTTTATTAATTTACTAATCTATTTTACACATCACACGTCCACACGTTGGTCTAGATTTCTTTCCATCTATCATTCACATTTTCCTGACAGGTCTTTGCTCGAGGGCCTTTAACATGTAACTCACTCAACAAAAGAGCACCTATTTAAAGAGGGTCTCAACCTCCATTCAAACACTCTCTAGACTAAGTTGTCCCATGATCTCTCACTGCTATATTTGGTAATGAAGAATGAATAATTGTTCCTTGTAAACTGCTGCATTCTTTTGCACAGTTATTAATACACGTTCAAAATTACACCTTTTAAACATCGCTTGTGCAATTGTCTCAGATTTTCAATTGGAACATTTTCATGTGAAGAAAATGCTATACCATTTCTCTTAAAATAGTCCCTCACATCTACTTGTTAAACCAATTCTTCAATTGTGGTATAAGGTTCTCTCACGGATACCACATGCAACTGTATTTGCAGTGGCATTTTCAGTCCAAAGTCAAATGAACATGTTACCTAGTATCCCTATAAGCCAACACTAGACATGGTTGGATGATAATTAAATTCATTAGTAAACAACACTCCTGCAGAGGACATCATTAACTACTAATTTTTCAACACATTATATTTCTGATGACATCGCGTGAAAGATTGTGGTGAGCATATTCTTATGAAGTGCTTTGTGTACTAAATCTTTTATAAACATAATGAGCTATGAAAAGGTGTAATATAGAAGAAGTAGCATCACAGTAGTTTATTCGAAATACTCACTCCTGATCCATCGGCCACCAAACCTTTATCTTGCAGCCAACCAATTTTTCACCATAGGTCATTCGAGAAGCCTATGCAGAAGAATGCCAACACGTGGACAAGTTATCAATATGTACAGCATAATGACCCCACAGATAAATCGAGAAATAGGCTGATTTACAGAAACAAACACATTCTTTATGGGATACATTCTTTATGCTAAAGAGGTAAATGGGATTTGTGGTAAAAGTTCTTTCTCATTCTTCCTTTTGGTGCAAGTACCTAGATATTTCCAGGGTCATGTAAAATATAAATTAATAAACATAGGAACCAAAATGTCCCGTTGCATCTATATTCCTTGACGATTGCAAAAGCCCATTGAACAAGCTATAGAATCTTCCTCTTGCCCCAAAAAACCACTAGGTGCTAAAAGTCCAGGTCACTTTTAAAATCAAGCTGCCACCTGTGCTGCCCATGTACAAGAAGTGAAGTCTCCTTACCATAGGATAACTTCAGAGAATGTACAGTTATTTCCTCTAAATCTTGAAATTTTCACAATGTTGGATGCAAGTCAAGGAAGATGAACACTTCAGCTTTCACAATTAATTTGCTGAACATTGTAAATTATACATCCCCCTAAATGCATCTATCTTCTTATAATACATTATTAAGTGTACAAATGAAGTTGCTATGAAAATACTGTTCTTTCTTCAGGATTTTATCATAGTATGACCAGCTTCCAAAAGTGCTGTCCTTTAAGGCTGACCCGAAGATGTCAATAAAGTATCTCTATCTGGAAATTTGTGCAATAAAATGAGGTAAAAGTAAAATTAAAAAAAAAAAATTGTATATTGGGTACTTGATTAGGATAATTAAAGGGGACGCAAGTACATAACTGTAGCACTGTCCAACAAACTAATAGATTTTGCCAATCGTGAGAAGTTAATGGAGAAGTAATGAGCAAATAATATTAAAACTAGTTGATCAGTCTTTAACACATTGCAGGACAATTAAGCACATTAGAAAACAATTCCTCTGCTGCAGGACTCATGATAAAGTCATACCTCTCCCTTTGATGAAGACGACTTTCTCTTATGTTGTGACTTAGAGGCTTGTTTGTTTGTAAAATTAGAAGCCAGTACCTATAAGCCATGGCAAAGTACAAGGCAACAAGTAAAGAAATCAAGCTGGATCAGCTATAGTTGTTTAGTAAGAAGACATAAGAGGCATAACAGAAACTCAGATCCATGAAAAGGTCAACTGAACCTCAAACTGAGATAATGTCTGCAGAGCTGACTCTTCATCACAATTGGCAGGAATTGCAGTTTTACCTCTACCACGTTTTGCATGAATCACCTGTGATGATTGTTTCTGTTCAGGATCATCCTGATTCACCGAATAATCTTCCTTTGTCAAGGTTCCCTTTCTGCAAAGGTTTTCATCAGGAAAGCTTTGATGCCCAAATGAGACAATATTACTTTTTCTGTCAGAAAGCCGATTACTTGTTCGCCGGGAATGTTTACGGACAGGTAATTCAGGATATTCACTTTCATCAATCATTCCGGTAAAGAGATATCCTTCCTCCAGTCCGAACAATGAATTAGGTTTTCTTTCCCTTTTTCCAGGAACCGTAACACTGGGATTGTTTTTTTGGGGTACAGCATTTGTCACATTAACATTTTCAGCTTCAGAAATGGTTTCCAAATGCATACCTTTCTGAGCTTCTGTAGCACCAGAAATTTGCTCAGTAAGAAAATTTTCATCTTGCAGGGGGCGAACATCACTTCTACGAGTAACATTGTCAGTTAATGGTGATTGAGTGGTCTGAGTGCCAAACTGCAATGTGATCAGAGTATTTTGCTCACTGAAGATGTTATGGTCCGTGCCTTGCACACCATGACTGTGTTCTTGGGGTACTGCCATATTGATGTTTTCAGCTTCAGAAATGGTTCTTAAATTTGCAGTTTTCTGAACTTCTATAGGACCAGAATTGAGATCTTTTAAAGAATTTTCATCCTGCAAAGGGCTATCATCACCTATATGAATAGCATTGTCAGTTGAAGTTGACGCATTTATCTGATTGCCAAACTGCAGTGTATTCAAACTGTTTTGAACACTGGTGACATCATTGTCACTGTCCTGGGCAGTGGATTTGTTGTCCACAGACTTAGATGGTCCATCCACAAGTTGACCAATTTGCTTTGGACCAGCAGAATCAGATGCACGCACTTGAACCACCTGAACAGAAGGCCAGAAAAGCATAATAAGAAGAGTTTAGACCTACTTCTCAAGGCTTAAAATGATTCAGGCAGATAGCTAAGGGGAAAATACATAGCATACGTATTGCAGTTACATAATCATGGCAGTTATACTGCAGTATTATGACAATAAAATAGATTGCCATGAAGAAGCATAATGATGTCTAAAGGGGAAGAAAATCCTAGTTCAGAGGACTTTTCTGCAGAAAACTGAACTTTACACTCTTATGCTTTTAATGATCCTTGTAGCCAGAGTAATTTAGATGATCAGGAACATTCTACATCAAACATTACATTAATGAGTGCATGATTTACATATTTTTACAAACAAACACAGAATAACAACAGTTCAAATTACTTTTACAAAATCTAAAAAATACATACCAGTTTCAACAGATATTAAAATTGTCAGAACATTTGTGTTTGTATAACAGTGGGACATTAGTTTACAAGCCCCTTGAAGGACGGATAGCAGCTTTGTCAAAAGTGCTAACTATTTGCCATACAGATGTCATTTGGTACTAAACCACAGAATAAAGCATAGATATAGAATCTTGTCCTCAAAAGATTCTAGAATATCCCGCGTTTTGACAGACTATTATTGTTAGTAGATCTCGCCTATTATTCCACATTTATCACAAATGTTACATATGACAAAGGAACTAAGGGATGCATTGACTTGTCATTGCTTACCTAAAGACAAACCTAAAATCCCATGTGCCTAAATGAAACAATCATGAATGCAAAATAGTGAAATGAAAAAGCTTCCCAGTATATTCAATATGGGTTGAATAAAGAAACGAGGTTACACTCGATCCAAGATACACAGTCAAACATATATATAGTGGAATAAGCAAAATGCCCTAAACAAATTATATATACCATTTTAAGTCTCATCGGAAAAGATTTCTATAACTAGCAATTCACTTTTTTCAGATCAACAAATTACATCATAATTTGATAATTGCTGGCACTCATTGAAAAGGGTCAGTATGATCGTCAACCTCCTCACCCAAAAAAGACATATGACATGGATATGTGTGTACTCAAAAGAAGGCATCACCAGTAACTTAGCACTGGTCCTCCCCGACCAGAAGATAAGCTGAGATGCATTAGCAATGGGTATATCTTATTTTATTCAAATGGTGAGTTGTCTATCAAAGAAAACATTTTGATTACTCGGAAGAATATAAATTCAACTTACATTCTTATTAAGGTAGAGAATTTGGCAGTGAACACAAATGATTTAGTGTTTCACTTACCATATATTTCACTTCCAACTAAGCATGGAAATGATAACTGGTTTAACAGGTGGTGAGGGAGGGGAAAATAGTACTGGTTTTCATATTTTTTTAGTATGACATATTTCAAAATTGGAAAAGTACTGGAACTGAAATCTTCTTCCTTCTGGCCAGCAACTACACTTGAAAGGAAGATATATGAAAATTTGCCATTGGAATATACTCAGTAGAACACAGAGTGGGGGCACACGGCTGTTTAGTTTGTTAACCCCCATTCATTAGCCAATTAAATAAGCTTGAGCATCAATCCTAGGCAACTAACAAAATATAAGCCAATAGAAATAAAACCTTATGAACACAGACATGTTTTGTAATTGATACAAACAGGTTATTATAATAGGTAAAAAGTATTTAATATAACATTTGATAAATGCATAATGAAGTCTTAAAAGCAGACTAGGTCAGTAACACAATCATGCTGAACCAAGACCTTAGTGGTCAACCAGAATTTGGGTATATTTTACTCGAGCTCAAATACAAATTTGAATTCAACTCAAAAATAATTTTGTAAGTTCAAGCTCAGTTTAGTACGCTAGTGAAACTCAGGTTCATCTCAAAAGTTTGTCCAAAATTTTTACTTCAAAATTCGTTTTCTAAGGCACATCATTGCCTCATTTCGAAGCAGAAATTCTACATTGCTTACAATATAAAAATATGATACAAAAGATTAAAATTCTAAAGTTATCTGAGCCAAACAATTTGACATAATGTGAATCAAGGTTACCCAACTTGATCCCAAATAGTTGGACCAAACATCTATTAGCTTGAACCCTATTGTATACAGGTCACCACAATACACTAACAAAACACAACCTACTCACAGTATTTGAATAGTAGTATGTTTAAATAAATTGCAAACTATGAGACCCAGCTTCATCTATTTATCTAAATGAAGCAATGAAGTTGAGGCCCTGTTCTTTTCTAGATTGACAAGCCATGATTGACTATGTTTACAAGGACTCTAAACATACACAAGTTTGAGATTAAGGTAAACAAAACATAAATGACAAATGCAAAAAGAGGCATTCAGCTCAACTCATTGTAGCCCTAACTTTGAGCCTTTTTAAAAAGCAACATTTTCCTTCCTTATCTGATATAAGGGAACGAATTCCTATCAGTAAGAATACCTCCAAGAATGTGAGATTTTCATCTCTTACAGCCAAGCAAAGACCCAAATACTAATTGTAACATTATGCAAAAACAAACAAGTCCAAGACATTTTTTATTTGAATAATTCAATCTTCTTTGAAGGTTAGGAAAAAGAAAAGTCCAAAATCTGTGTATCGCAATAGTCACACAAATTGCAAAAGATCATAGTTCAACTTCATTAGAATATAGACGGAACACACCATATTTTCCACTTGAGATTTTTTTTGGCATATTGATGCCACTATTTCAGCGTAGTCACTAATATTAATGTCCATGGATTGCACTGCTTCTGCCAGAGATGGACCAATATGCTGAGCAGACTTTTGCAAGATCTGCTCCCCTAAGGCCCATGACATAGGCAAGACATCCTGAAGCAAACAATTGCAACTTATTAATACGCTAAAAGAAGGTAAACAAAACGGGAATTACAAATATTTTGAAAAAGGAGATAACCTTCTTGTCATTCTTTACACTGGTTAGAAGGACACTCAGAAGATCCACTGGGACGCTTCCGTCATCGCAATACTCCTTTATTAACAATGTCATGATTGTCACCATGTCCGCGAATACAACAGGCGATGACCTGGACCTTGAAATTGAGAAAGAAGAACCAGTAATTGATCACTAGATTAGAATTTCAAAAATACCTAGCAACCAGTTCCAGCGACTATGAGTATTAAGTTCAGAAGTCATATAAACAGTTGCAGAGTATTGCAGGTGAGACATGTAGTCACACACATTACGTGTTACATGTACAGCTTTCCTCAGGTTGATCAACCTTGATCAAGTGAAAATCCATTTCTCTATTCTTGTGTATGTAGAAAGCTTTTTCTCCATATGGTGTACAGCAACCAATAGAACAAATAAATTCCTCAGGGAAACATAGAAGACTGAAGAAACATATGGGAAAAAATTGTTTGATGATTGATGACATAATTATCTAGTAGAACACAATGAATTGGAACTCTCAGAGATGATTGCATCTAGCTGGTTATGGAAGTACACAAACTACACACAGAATGATGCATATTTCTGCATATCATATGCAGAGCTAATCATTATTAATGTCCATTCTCTCAGGTGGATTTGAACAAACAATGGGAATCCATTAATTTAGGAGCATTTGGAATGCTGTAAATGCATCTCTGATGCCTATTATAGGAACTTCTAAGTATTGCAAAAAGGAAATGAAAAATTCTATAGAACTTCTTGGCAAATTACTCAGCTGAAGTTTGAGGTTGCTGTAAAAGTCAGTCTCAAGCATGAACTGCACTTGAAACTACACTGCATATTTATTCAAGCCCAACTCATTTAAAGAAAAATATCAAACAAAGTAAAAAGAAGATACTATTGACAGATGGCTTACTGAATGGAAGTTAAGAAGTGTCCAAACATTTCGAGAATTGAATCCTCCATCTCAAGGTCCAGCATAATCACACATGACCTAACTCTTGCAATAATGTAGAGGATTGACATGACCTTGGCATAGCAGTGGTCATGCAATAAAGGCAATCTCCCTAGCGATTGCACAAAAAGCAGAAAAAATTCCTGCACAACAAAAAATGGAAAAGAAGAAAATTAAAGCCTTCTTTTTGCTTTTTAAATTAGAAAAATTAGATCTAAAACCTATTAATTATTATACGAACTGGAAGAATCTTCGTATCAAGACAACAATACAGAAAATGCTTATATTCTATTTAAAAAGGAACAGAGAACTGATTAAGATTTCAAAAAACCTTCATCTCTTTGTCCTCATATGGCCACTCATTAGCTGTTATCCTAATAATCTCATTGATGCAACAAAGCACTGCAATTTGGACTTCTGTGTCAGGATTCCTTAGAATTTGATCAGCAATTAGAGCCTTCTTTGAAGGCCCGAGAGATGATATCACTATTTCTCCGGGACTTTGACTTATCCCAGATAGAAAGAGCTCAAACTCCTAGAAGGCAAATAAAAACCAACAAATTGAACAGTGTTAACCGTGAAGTGAAAATCATATATAGAAAGTAAAACTAGGGCTGTAAACTAAGTAGAAACTTTGAGTTTCATTCTTTTAAATTGTATGTTACTTTCAAAATAATCTTCTAAATTGTTATAAATCATTACCTACAATTACTATAAGAGAGATCAAACATTGCTGCTTCATTAATCATAAGAGTACCAAAGATTTAATCTAAAAGTGTCTATCTTAAAAATATTGATCCAGAAACCACTAAAAGTGACTTTGAAGTGTATTAATAGCATGACGGAGAGAATGATTCCCAGGAATAAATTGAATCGATTTTTTTTGCAGTTTCCCAGGATATCTCCTCAATATCTGAATTAATACAATTTATGGGTCACCCATAAAAAGAAAAAGATGAAGAAACAGCAAGTATTATTTATCTCCTGCTCATTCCAGTTTTCCCTTGGAAAAAAGATATAAACAGATTATTACAATACATTAAGCTGCCCTAAAACAAATTTATCAATTATGTTCAAACTTCCATAATAGTTTTCAATAAATGAATATGATCAGCAGAAGGTGTATTTTTGTATTTATCTACCTTGAAATCATATTAAAAGGTAAATTTTAGATCTCATAATTTATCTAAAAATTGAAATTAAAAATCCAAACAAGGCATCCTTTTTCCTGTGCATCTTGAAATAACGGAAAGGAGATTTTCAATATTCACATGTCAGAAATGTAATCTGTATTTGCTGGAGGCTGTCTGAACATGACAGAGATGCAACAGGATCCAAAAAAGACATATAAATGCCCAAGAAAAAATTACAGAAATGAAGACAGATGTATAACAAGTCAAAGACAGAAAATTGATCTCACTTCAAGTAGCGCAAGGAGCCCTATGTTGGAGGCTGGGGGATCAAGAAGAGCATTCCCAAAATCAGCAAGTTGCTTGAGACGCTCTTCGAGTTCCAGATCGATCGAAGGAACAACAGGAGCATCAGACGCCATTGCTTCAAGAAACCCTCAAAAGCTCAAAACCCTCTAAGCAAATGCAAAGTTACGCCAAAAAGCAAATGTCTACAGATTAGGCAAATGTTGTGCAAGGACAATAAGTAAAGCATTCAAAGAGGGATCCTGTGATAAATGTAAGGCATGCATGAGAAGAGCTGGCAACGTGTCATTTGAACTTACACTTAACAGACGTTTCAGCGAGAGCCTTTTTGGTTTTGCTGGTGAGGTGCTGACAGGGATATACAATGGACGGGAGACCAAAAATTCAATTTTGCCCTCTATTTGAGAGGGCAAATTGCTTGTTGGGCTGCCCTTTCATGGAAAGGTAATTAATGTATATATAGGCAGGTGGACAGCTGATAAACTGCAATTCCCATTTGAATTCTTTGTCAATGAATATGCATTTCTCTCTCTCTCTCTCTCTCTCTCTCTCTCTCTCTCTCTCTCTCTCTCTCTCTCTCTCTCTCTCTCTCTCTCTCTCTCTCTCTCTCTCTCTCTCTCCATTCATAAAGTAAAACAAAAAAGGAGAAAAGAAAAGAAAAGAAAACAGAAGATAACATAACAAAATAGCTTCTCAGCTATTTAGCATGAATATAACCATGTATAAAGATGTATATAGATTTAATACCCTTATAACAGAATAGGCAATGACTTTCAACTCACATTGAGGAAATAAAAATATAGTGATATATGGTATGCAATAAAAGAAAAGTAGCTAGTAAAAGCAATGATTATATGGACAAAAAACATAAAAGTAAATATTGAGAATAGAGTGATTATTTACCAAACAAAGCAAGTAAATATTAGGGAAGAATTTGCAGATGACAATGTGTAAAAGATTTTTAACTTTTAGGGGATGGTTAATAAATTTCTTAAAGCTCAACCATGTAAAACAGATTTAAGCATAAGATTACAATATGATCTCTGGTTACCATGACCACAATCAGGAATGCAAAGCCGCCAAAAAGCTCTAGCATGTGATCAGAATAGAACACGTCCAGGACTTGGATATACATGCTGCTGCTTGTTCCATGGAGAATTCTACTCTTCACCGCCAGTTGCAACATCATTTTGAAGTACAGGAAAGCAGCATCAACAGAAGTACTAGGAAACCATACAGGAGCTCATGGATATTATTCTTCTTACTTCAAAACTATGCTGCTAATTTGATTGGAGCACAGTTATAGAGCAGACAAAATATTGTCTTTATAGGTATTAGGACTTGTAACAAAACATAGTGCACGTGGGTACCTATAACCGGTTTCCTTGATCAATAGAAGAACAGCCAGAAAAATCACAGGTTTTGACGCAATTTGAACAAATAGAACTAATGAAATTGGACAAATAAAAATCACTTCAAGTCTTCTTGTTTACAGTGACATACTTACACGGACTACCATTTTCCGAGGTCAGGCTCTCTCTTCCTTTCCACTCCCCATTGCGAAGAGTTGGATAGATTAAACTGAAAGATTCTACCATCTGAAAACTAACTCCTCCTTGCGCTACAACCTTAACACAGCTTCCACCATCTCATCCTATGGTTGGTTCAAGGAACGAGCAGCATATCAGCAAAAAATCTTTTTTTTTTTTAAGTGCCTCAAGAATGCTTCCAAATGTGGGCAGCTTCTGCTGCTTCAGCCTTCAGTAACATTGGATAGGTCACCACCAAAGACAAGAAATCAAACCCATGTTTGATCAGTCTTCTTCTTTGCCCTGGGCACTCACATTCTAAGGTTTGCAGACATAAACTAAACTTGGAGCCCACAATGCACTCATCATACTCTTGTCTTTTGTCCACCATATTGCTGCCTGCATTTTCAAGAAAATTTATCATTGAAATAAATCCAAGGAAAAAAAAATAATACCAGCACATGAACATTACACAACAAAAAAGATCAAATTATCCACCTGGAAAAATGAAGTTACTCTTCATGTTTCTCTGTGTATATCAATCTGTGCAGTATATATCAATGGTAGTTGAAAGAAAAAAGCGAGATCCGCCGGAAGACGGCGGTTTTTCGCAGAAACCGATCAAGTATGACCGGGAGAGTGAGCAGAACGATGTCAAGAAGCCCAGATATTTTGCAATTGGACGCTATTATTGGGCTATAAATTTCATTTGTTAGGCCCAAAGGGAACTCAAACAAGGCCTTTGCGTTGGGTCTGGAAGAATTTCATCTCGAAACTGGCCATGTCTATTAAAGCCCATTTAAAATTTAGTTGGCCTTTTCAAGTTTAAGTCATTGATACCTTCGTAAACAATTAATAATTTTTTTTAAATGTATATTATGAGCATTGACCACGCCGAGAATTCTGGGGCACATCGAGGACCATGTCACTAGTCCAACCAGAACAGACCACGTCATCATTTCTCCACTTGGAAGCTTCCCATTGGCTTCAACTGCTCTTCACACGCGGCACTTCAACAAACTACTTATTCCATATTTACTTAACTAAAATTAATTCCAAAAAATTTTCATAAACTTCCCGAACCAGCATTCTTCTTCTCTACCCGCGCATTCGTTTCGGACCTGTAATCGGAGCTCCGATTATTGTAAAGCTTCAACCGTGGCTCCCTCGGGCGGGCAGCAGCCGCAGCAAAACCTAACACGAAGGAAGCTCGCGTCCGGATCATCTTCGTCGTCGAATCAGAACCAAGTCTCAGCTCCGACTCGGATAGTTTACAGGGAGGCTTCTTCCAAGTCGGATCCCTATTTGCCATTTTGGCAAAGCACTTGGTTTATTAGTCTGCTCTTGATAATGGCGCTCTCTTTTTTCTCTCTCGCTATTTTTCTGTTTCTAACCCTTGACTCCGATTTCACTTCATCCCCGGTCTCCGCTGCCTCTGAAGGCGTCCAGGTAATATAATTTTTTTCGTTGCATATTATAATTTCGTGCTTTTTTTTTTTTTGGCTTTTTTCATATGATTGTTTGATGGGCTATAAGTGTGAAATTGTGATTTTTAAGCCGACTGGAATAGTGGTAGTAATTTATTTGATTTTTTCAGAAGAACAAGTTGAATTGTAAGTTTTCTTTAAAATTTGATGCAAAATTTATATTGAATGCTTGGAGAAATAAGTAAATTTTCCTGATTAAAATAAAAATTTTAGCCTTTTAAGTAAAAGGGGAAATCTTTGTGGGGTTAGATTGAGTAAAATAAAAGGAATATGGGGATGTTGTGGGGAAGGCATCATTTATATCGTTACTACTGTGATGGTTTTCATAGTGGATGCATTTAGAAAGAACCATTTTTACTTTGAGTTTTGAACGTATAAGATCTCGATTGAGCTGGCGAAGCAGGGATTTGTGCACGAGTTTTTGGTAGGTCTTTCTTATCTTATTGGATTTTCACTGTTTCACAGATTACTTACGGGTCAGTGATCAAGTTGATGCATGAGAAAACAAAATTTAGGCTGCACTCTCATGATGTGCCCTATGGATCTGGTAGTGGGCAGCAATCTGTTACTGGTTTTCCTAATGTTGACGATTCCAACAGCTACTGGGTATATGCATAACATTTCTTTGTTCTTGCATATTTTGCTCTTTATGCATTTTTTTCGAGATGGGAAAAGGGTTGGTGTATACATCTGAAGACTTATTCAAAATTGAACCTCATTTGTAGATCGTTAGACCTTCTCTTGAGACTGGTGCCAAACAAGGAGACACTATTAAGAGTGGAACAATAATCAGGTTACAACACATGAGGACTAGGAGGTGGCTTCACAGCCACTTGCATGCATCTCCGATATCTGGCAATCTGGAGGTTAGTGGAGTTGGCTTTATTTCTTGATTCTCCTCTCCAAACTGTAGATATTTGATATTCTTTGTTTGGCGGTGGTAAATGGTGTTCGCTTGACTTCTTGATGTCATAGAGCTAAATTCTAATTATCTAATGTATACTTTTGTATATGAGAGACGATGATGATAAAAAATGGTCCTTAAATTTGAGGAATGTTTGTCCATGAGAAGAAGAAAGCTTTAAGATAATCCTATCTGGGCATATAATAGGCATTCAACTCATTGTAAACCATGGTGCTTAGTGAATGTGAGTGGAAACTTGCATATAGTTACCAGAACCATTAATGAATTAGATGCCTATCAGAAAAAAGAAAAGGTTTGTGAATCAGCATATCTCATTGTTTGCTCTCATATTTTAGAAAATCTATCATGGAGAGAAAAGGAAACAAAATTGTCTTGCACTGGTTAGAAAATTTTTACACACAAGACTTTCTCTGCTTCATCAGAAAGGCTTTCACTCCTTTATCAGAAACCAGGAGGAACTGAAAATACAGAGAATATAATAACAACATTAGCAGAAAAGGTACTGAAACCTTCAGCTCCTGATGGCCGATTTTGTAGTACTGAAAGTATAATGATCCTATAAGATTGGACCAAGCTTGAAGTGACATGTTTTCATATTTGAGATTGTTGCAAATGTTTATAAATTAACATAGTTACTTTATTACTTATCTGGTTGATAAAGCAGATGACTTTAAGTAGGTAACATTTTGTGTATTCTTTTGAAAATGTATTATAGTCAACATTCTGCATCATTTAATCTTGAGTTTGATGAACTTAAGTTCCAAGGAGTTACATATTGTAAATGTGCTCATGAATGCTCTTTTAGATCAGTTTTATTATTTGAACTTTATATAAGTTGATCATCTCAAGGCTGTAAAAATCTGGTAATTGCAGGTTAGTTGCTTTGGCAGTGATGGTGACTCTGATACTGGAGATTATTGGGGGTAATGCAAGAAATTGGTCTCTCTAGATTTTCGTAGTAAAATTGTTCATTCATATGATTGACTCTTGGTGTAATTTTGCTGCATCTTTCAGACTTGAAATTGAGGGAAGTGGGAAAACTTGGAGGCAAGATCAAAGGGTAAGGCTACGCCATGTAGATACAGGTGGATACCTCCACAGTCATGATAAGAAATACACTCGAATAGCAGGGGGCCAGCAGGAGGTGAGAGCTCCATAATTTGCAAAAAGGAGCTATATAATGCAATTATTTTTGGCTGTTCCCTATATCCTACTTACCTCATGATGATCATCATAAGCATACATGTTTATTTTGTCCTCCATATGATACAGGTTTGTGGTGTCCGTGACAAGAAACCTGATAACATTTGGTTGGCAGCAGAGGGTGTCTACCTTCCAGTAGCTGAAAGCAAGTCAAGTTCAGCTTGAATTTAGAAGTTAGATACAAATGCCTTCCTAAGTTGTTTTGCTGCTTCGCCTTCACTCGCAACCTTCTTTCTCTATTTTTGTTCCCCTATTAAAGTAGAAATTTGTACTGGTATCCAAGTTTCTTTTCCTTGTCAAGCCAGAGAATTCTAAAGCAGATTTAGATAGAATTTGTATGGGAATTTTTGTATAAAGAGTAATTCTTACTAGGACCGAGGCATACCTCTGGCGACTTTCCGGTACATTTATGTCCATCGGAGACTCATTTGCCTGATGATGAGCACGTTCATCTGTCTTCTTAAGGCTACTCAATACATTTAAACAGCAAGAATAGTCTCATCCAAGATGCCCACTCTTAGACATGGCAGAGGAATATCAATTAACCTTGACTGCTTGCTGTTGAAATGTGAATTGCAACCAAATCCAATTATACAAATATCTCTTCTTGAGCCGCACGCCTGAGGCTCTTCATCTTTCTTTCAGACTTAACTTCTGAAGGCAGAAGCTCAGAAGGCAGCGTGAATGGTTGCCTTATAATGAAAAATTTTTGGCTTTGAACTTGTCTGCTCGGTCAGTTTATCTTTTAATTGCAGCAAAATATAAAAAACGGCGAGTAGGCACCAATTATCGCATTCAAAATTTCTTAACGTTGGACAGTGACTAAATCCACACGAACTGCTCCTTGTGATTTGTAAGTTGGTTAGTGGAGGGAAGCTCTGACGAGCCTGAATGGCGATGAGATATGGTTCACCATAGTATGGAAATCATGATAATCTCAGAATAGACTAACTACAGCACAAAGAAACAAATCTAGAGCAGAAGAAATCCTACTGTGCGCCTAACAAGATACATTTCCTGATGCATCTTTGGTTTATCATATCAATCAATATGCTAAATACTCTAAATAATGCATCCTTCTTATATTCCAAGATGATTAGTTCTACCCACTTTAACACTTGAATCTGATGATGGTACAAAATCAATTTGGTTTCTCTAAGAATGAGACCGGTAGTATATCAAGCAAGGTCATGTTAGTAGCCGGTTGCTGGAAACCTTCACCTGAGAGATAGGCTGGAAGCAAAATCTTGCCGTAATAGCATCCCGTCAGTTCTGGAAATAAACTTCTGAGCATTATGAGCGTGCTGTTGTACTTTTCTTCTGTCACATATCTTCCTCCTCGGCATGCCACATTAACAATGGATTTTGCACAGTCGCTGGATTTCATAACTGGATGCAAATGAGTTATCCGCCCACAGCGACATAATGCTGCAAGTGATTAGTTATGGAGAATAGCTTTGGGGCGGGGGGGGGTGGTGTTTGACGGTTGATACTATGAACTGAGCTGGAGGGTTGCCGGTATGGTACATCTCCAGTTCTTGAATCAACTTTAACCGTGCCTTTTGTTTGACAAGTGTTTTCCTCGGTCCATTTCTGAATATACAAATCCCAGAATTGCAATTGTCATGGAGATTTCAGTAGCCAGTTCGTGTCTCAGACTTATAATTGCTGATTTACTTGCGTGCAAACCATGCAATTGATCGTTTAAAGTAGCCAGTTTTAGTAAATCGAATGCACATTGGTAGATGTAGTAATTCCTTACTGCATAGAAGGTTAATGCTGGTGGCTGCAGCAAAGCAGTACACAATGCACTGACAGCGATTTTCCCCCTTGTCCTCTTCGGATGAGGTATTGCATAGAAAGTCGGGTATTCAGAGAGCCCCAAAAATTAACGTCCTACAAGTTTTGAGTGGAAATCTCATCACTTTGAATTTACATTGATCAATTGAGAAAGTGTTTCAAGAAGGGTGTGTAATAGAGTTCTGGTTCAAGAAAAATACCATCACTGATTTGTACTTGCTGATATCAACGGCTTCTCCAAACAAGAAAACAGAAGCAATTCCCTTCCCCCGTTGTTTACCAGATGATCCACTGCAAATGGTATGTCAACAAAGGAGAAGAAAACAAAAGGAACAGGACCCTTTATTCCTCCAAATTCTAGCGTTTACAAGGTTTCTTGTGATGGTTTTTGGTAGCTATGAGTTCATTATGTATGTCCTAGTTGATCCCAAGAATGTAATTAATTGTTAATTGGCGAAATGACAAAGCAGGGCACTGGCATGATGCATGTAGGCTTTGCATCAAAATCAGAAAATCCTACGCCGGCCAAAATGTTTAACAGCTTCCTCAATAAACCGTCAGCAGTCTTCCTCATTTGATGCATCTGCACATAGAGTTAAGACACCAGGGGAGCCAATGATGTGGGCTTTCTCGGCTACCTTTTTCAGCTGGCTCTCCCTCTTTGCTACAATGACTAGAAAAGATTCCCGTTTCGCATATTCTCGACCGTGAAAAAACTACATAAATAAAGGGCGAACTTGAAGATGCAATAGAAAGGAAAGATGAGAAAACGGAACACTAAAGCTAATGGCACCGTCAGTAAGGCGATGAACAAATGAACACCATAACTGGAGGCCATAGCTAGATTGGTGACAATGTGGTAAGACAGAATGTCACCGCGGTTTATATTAGATAGGAACAGGGAAAATGTGGCTGGTTATCCCTCTTCTTCTCACACCATCTCATCCTTTGTTGTTCCACTTGATCAAATTAAGAGTATGCTTAGATATAAAGTGTCCAAAATTAGTATGCCGTTACATTGATCAAATTAAGAATATGCATAGATACAAAGTGTCCACAATTAGTGTTTACATGAGAAAGAAACTCTCATGCCAATGGTAGCTTTGTAACTTGGGAAAATAGGAAGAGAGAAATTAGTTCGGTGGTTTGGGAATTTATTAAAATTGGGCCGAAAGACTATAACCATTTGTAAAATTGGTTACCGAATCAGCAAATCTTGTGTGTCAAAGGTCAGTGTGAGGGAAAATTGAACCACCCCCATCCCAACTCTCCACACGTTTACGTTCTTCCAAAAGTCGGAATTCAGGGTATACAAATGCCCTGTGACTGCTGCTACACAAAATGAAAAGGTCATTGATACTACCACCGTATTCGACTTTTCTCTTTAAAATATAAAATTTTCACAAATTTTAATAAATATTAAAAATACTCTTCCTTCCCATCCCAACTATTATAGTATTTTTATTCTACAAAAGACATTTTAAATAATTCAACCTGTAAACCGTCTTAATGTTGATAGTCTTGAGTTCTTGAGATGCCCATCACAAACTAGAGGTTCTATCACTCGTTCAAGGATTAAAGATGGACACGTAATGTATTGTTTGAATTAAATCATAGTTGGCTTAAAAACATGTATATAACAACCATCACCCGTTTCTGAACAAGGCAGATAATGATTTCAAGACATTTGTAAACAAGCAAATCCAAAGGAAAATTGATTTAAAACATCATGCTACACTTTAACGAGCCACAATAAGTAGAATACATAAAGAGTAACTGAAATCTCAATTATCAGAATTTAACAAAGCTTCATAAATTTCTGTCCTCATCAAAACACCAAAAATTTCCTAGGGGCTCTCGAATAACAAACTAAAAAAGAAGGTTTTCTATTGATAACACGTCAAATCAAAACCAGTTGCTGTCCGGTTCCTCAGTGAGATTTGACATACTCCTGAACAATGTGAAGACCTTCAGTTTCCTCTCCATAATCCTGAAAATCAGAAAAAACAAGGTTTAACAGCCGTCAAAAAATCAGGCAAGTTAATAATGGGCAGGATAAGCTAGTTATCCTTATCATTTACCTTCACCACAACACAAGAGCAACCTACAACCTTCCTAGCCTTTCCCTCTGAATCAATCTTGCACAACTGGAGAAGTGAAGAAAGGTTTTATAAACCATCAACTTTTTTCACTCACAAACAAAACTGACCAAGTTGTTCAAAATTCTAATGCAATAACATGACTGACTACAAGGACGGCCGTCCTTGCCGACACACAGCAAATATACCACAACAGAAGATCCCAAACAAAAGAACAACCTGTTTATCTGATACAAGCACCGACTTTATAAGTAGACTAATAGTAATCTACCGACTCAAAAAGACAAGCTAAACTGAAACCAATGAAGCATAAATGCATCTCCAATGACATATTCAATTAGCATATACAACAAAAAACGTAAAATAATTTGCCGGCATGCCCACAAACTCAGTTGTGAGAATCAAAATACCAAGACTAAGACCAGAAAGGATACCAAAGGGTGTATCTTAAGCAGTTATCAGCAGGGTTGACGAGCAGAACAGAAAAGAGTGGGAATAGGCAAAATCTCAGTGAATCTGCAGTTAGAAAGAAACATCCAGTAAATTCATAAAATTGTTCACTTACACCGGCCCATTCGCCAAGAGTCTTAGCACTGGGAATAGTAATCAAATTTACGTTGTGGTCTGCACAGAGTGCTTTGACTAACTTAACATAATCTAGCTGGTTGCAGTCCTCGGCCAATACACATAACTGTGCAGCATGCTTCTCAATGATCTTTGCACCTTCATGAAGGCCTCGAATCAGACCACCATGAGCCAAAGATTTTCTTAATACCATCTGCAAAGCAGTCATTATGTCCATGGGCTCACCAAGAGCCGGGGCAGGAGCCTCTGGAACAGCAGCCTCTTCACTGCAGCACAGGATTTTTAACCAGAACGATCAGAAGGGAACAATTATGAATGAGAAGATATTTTTGTAAAACAGGATTGTAATCACATAAGCAGACTTGAAATTTACACCAAATCCGATTGCCTTTATATTCAAATCAACTTGAAAGGCTTAATTAACCTTGGCAAGCTAATCACACTACTCAAGTACTGAAAAACATTTCACATATCAGAACAAGAGGTGCAGTGATCTATGCTAAAAGCAGCCATGCCTAAACATTAGTGTAAAGAAGAGATAAACTTGAACAAATTAATTAAAACTTGAAAATATAGGAGACTTGCGGAGATGGGCATCCTCCCCGAAAAAGAAACCAAGTCTTGCTAGGTGAGGGAAACATTACAAAAAATAAAGAATGCCTGAACAAGTTCCATGCAGACAATGGATATATTAAACCAAAGCAAAGATATAAATTCTACATACCCCGACATTCTGTCTTCCTGGTTAGCAACTCTTTCGATTTGCCTGCCAAAAAATATCCCGCAAAAAATAAGGTGCTAAACAGTAACTGAAAGAATACAACTCCAGCCTACAAAGAGGTAGAGACTAAGCAAGGTAAATAAGAGAGCGGCAAATAACATACAATAACTATGGCAGTAATTGATCAACCTCGTGCATACAAGTAAAGAACCAAATAGTAGCAAGATTTCAACTAATTTTCAGAAGATGCAAATTACAGTCACTCGTACTAATCCAAAATCAACAACTAGCAAAACCCAATAATCGCAGGGACCCATATCACAATACACACAAAAAATGAATGAGGATTAAAATCTGTGAAAAAAAAATTCAAATATTACATACATATTCTCATCTTAAGATAAGAAAGCCTAAATCAACCGCTAAAACAGGAACCAAAGTGATAGTACGCTAAACAGAGCATAAAAACAGGAACCCGAATCATGGTACACCAAAATGATCGAGGATTAAAATCTGTGAAAATGGCATTCAAATTTACATGCATATCAAAGACACTGATAGTATGGAAAGACAAGAGCTTGAAAAGAACCTGAGTTGAAAGGGACGGAGAGAACCTGAGTCGAGAGTTGCCAAGGAGTTGCGGGAGAAAGAGCAGAATGGGAACGGTGAAGCAAAAATGCGTACTTATATTGAAACCCTAAAACCCTATTGTCTGTGAAATTCACTCACTCCCCTCCATCACATCTGGCCCAATCATTTTGCATGCAAGTCCGGCCCGTCCGAAACATGCTTGGGCTATATTGGGTTTATGTCAGGGCTTATTACAAATTCAACCGGTCAAAAACCACCCGCCATCCAATTATGCATTTATATATTTATATTTACTTGTTTTATTTTTTAAATATCATAAATTATTTCAACTGCTTCATTATTAACTCAATAATACAATTTTTCTATTTTTAACATAATATATTGGACCAAAACTCCTCTAAACTACTATATATTATGTAGATATTAAGACATCAAAACATATTAAATGCATGAAGAAGATAATGATACATTTGATTATCATAAGAAGCATTGGCAACAACAGCTTTTGTTATTTACCTTTGAAAAATCTCCATGCCTTAATCGAGATTTGTTTAGGCATTCATTTTATTTCTTGCTTATAGATTCAAACTAGTTTTTGAATGCCAATATTATAGTATTTGATTTTATTTTTAAAAATTCAAAGTTAAATTTTATATATAATATAATAATATATTTCAATTGATTAAAAATAATATATTTGTGATTCTCTTATCCTTTCTTTAACTTTCAACCTTTCTTTTTACTTTCAATATTTATCTTTCTCTCGTTTTTCCCCACAAGAATTTATATTATATAATGAAGAATCTCCTTATATATATATAGAGAGAGAGAGAGAGAGAGAGAGAGAGAGAGAGAGAGAGAGAGAGAGAGAGAGAGAGAGAGAGAGACAATTGATTGGACTTGATACTAAAGTTCTAAATGCTTGAGTCCATCCTTTAAAAAAAAAGAAAAAAAAACGTCCACCGAATAAACCCTCTCAATGGAAGCCACATCCCAATCTATCAGGAAAAGATATCCCTCAATCAATCAGGTACGCCTGCATGGCTGACCGATGGCCACGTACCCATAAAAACATCACTCCCAGGAATGGTCCCTACCATTAACAAAACCCTATCCCCTCCACCTTTTCATTTTTTGACCCAAACGCAATAAAAATTCCCAAAGGTCATGATTTGATGTTCAAGCTTTTTACTTTAACTATAATTAAAAAAAAATTCATACTCAAATATATAAAACTAGAACTAAATTTAAAATAAGAATTAAATTGAGATAAATTTATTAAAATTTAATAATATATTATTAAATATGTGATGAATGTAAAATTTAATGATTGATATGAAAAAAATAATATATTAAGAATATATATTAATTTTTAAAAAATAAAATTATTTAAATTAATATTTTTATTTAGATCGGAAAGAAACTCTTCCTAATTATAGTCCAAAATAGTATCTCCTGGATCATAAAATTCAGTAGCAAAAGACAAGTTCAAAGATAATAATAGTATTTCGTAATTTTATAAATTTAATTTTTAACTATATATTTTATATTCTATAATGTTTTTCAATGTTACAAAAACATGAATTACTTTAAAAAGAAAAAAATATATATATATATATATATATATATGTGTGTCTTCCTCTTGACCTCTTATTATTTCTCTTTCCAAATAAAAGGGTCGGAAATAAAAAATAAATTAGAAAAATAGTGAAGAGTTGATCTTAAAAACCATTTCAGGGGGCTTTCCTCTTTCTTTGCTGAAGGCTTGAGCAAGGTCGGGCCCCCAGCCGCGGTCATTTCCTAAGAACCTTCTTTTCTTCTCTCTGTGTCGCTGTTTCTGTCTTTAGGAAATAACTGTTCTTCCATATACCTTTGTCTGAAAGACGAGAAGGGAAAAAATAAAATAAAATAAAATAAAGAAAAAAAATACATATCTTTTCTTGACCTAAATTACTCCATCTCCTTATCTCTCATCGCCGCCATACATATCCCATTTCCGGACTCTTTCTTTCTATATACCTGTGTGGTGATAGGATATAGGGGGAGATATATCCAAGGGAAGGAAGAAACAGAAAACCTTCGTGATTGGGGTTTGCAATCACTGATTTGAGGTTCAAAGTTCAATCTTTATTGATTTGAAGGTAAGAATCTATGTCGTTTGAGCATTTCTGGATGTTTTTGTTGCTGGGATGTGTCAAGGTGGGATTTTTATTGTCCCCCCCCCCCCCGGGGGGGGGGTGTTTGGAGCTGAATTTGTGAGGATTACGGTGAGGGTGTTTGTTATATCCTTAGCTGATAGTTTCTTTTGGGTTTTGATGTTCTTGCAGATCTGCGTCGGATTTTGATGCTTCTCCTGTTCACGTATAGATCCGTTTTGGATTTTGGCAAATCTCATGAGTATTGTTTGATCGGGTTCTTGCAGATTCTGATTGACATTTGTGGGATAAATTGTGGTTTGTTTCTAGGAAATGTCGCTTTGGCCAAAAAGCGATTCGGTTCAAATTCGGGAGGTATGGAATGATAATTTGGAAGAAGAGTTTGCGTTGATTCGAGAGATTGTGGATGATTATCCCTACATAGCCATGGACACAGAGTTTCCGGGCATTGTTCTTCGGCCTGTGGGCAATTTCAAGACGAATACTGATTATCACTATCAAACTCTAAAAGACAACGTTGACTTGTTGAAGTTAATACAGTTAGGCCTTACTTTTTCGGATGAAAAGGGTAATCTGCCAAGCTGTGGAACAGACAAATATTGTATCTGGCAGTTCAATTTCCGTGAATTCAATCCTAATGAAGATGTTTTCGCTAATGATTCAATTGAATTATTGCGCCAGAGTGGTATTGATTTCAAGAAGAACAATGATAAGGGTATTGATGCCCAGCGTTTTGGAGAGCTGTTGATGTCGTCCGGGATTGTTTTGAATGACAATGTTTATTGGGTGACATTTCACAGCGGATATGATTTCGGCTATTTGCTTAAGCTGTTGACATGCCAGAACTTGCCTGATACGCAAGCAGGGTTCTTTGAGTTGATCTATATTTACTTTCCGGTTATCTATGACATTAAGCATCTGATGAAGTTCTGCAATAGCCTCCATGGTGGATTGAATAAGCTTGCAGAGCTCTTGCACGTTGAGAGAGTTGGTGTTTGTCACCAAGCGGGTTCAGATAGCCTGCTTACAGCTTGTACGTTCAGGAAGCTGAAAGAGAACTTTTTTAGTGGCTCACTGGAGAAGTATGCCGGTGTTTTGTATGGTTTAGGTGTAGAAGGTGGACAGAATATGCACTGAGAAAAATAAAAATATAAAAAAAATAAGAATGTTGAAAAAATTTGAATGATAGAAGTTTATTTGCTTGTACTTCTTTGTAAACTTTCAAGATATAGGTGTTTAATTTATAAAATCTCTTGTTTGGCTTAAACTAGTTGTCATTTCCATTAGCTAAATCCTTGTCTGCTTCTTGTCATTTCCATTTTCTGCAGATTCTGCTTTCCTTACCTGGGGCTTTTTAACTGAATGATTTTGTGTGGATAGTATATGCATTATCGGATCATTGTCATCTTTTGTCATTTCCATTAGCTAAAACCTTGTCTGTTTCTTGTCATTTCCATTTTCTGTGGATCCTACTTTCCTCTCCTGGGACTTTTTACTGAGTGATTTTGTGTGGATATGATATGCATTATCGAATCATTGTCATCTTTTGTCATTTCCATTAGCTAAACCTTTGTCTGCTTCCTGTCATTTCCATTCTCTTCATATTCTACTTTCCTTGTCTGAGGCCTTCTACTCGGTGATTATGTTTTTATAGAATATGCATTTGATGAGGATGGGCATGTAGAGTTTTCTGGATACATGTTCTCGAACTTTGGGTTTCCAGGGACCAAATCTGTATATTTTGGCCTCTTGCACCCTGTTTGTTATGCGGTTGGTCTGCCTTTCTGTACCATATCCTGATTTCTGCTGAGGAGAATTTTTAAGTCAAAGATTCCGTTTGATTTGTCTTATCTGTTGCTGAAAAGGACTAGATTAATGTATGATTTCTAACTTGTAATCTTGTAGTGTATTGTTTTCTCTTTTATGGTTGATATAAATAAACCATAAAGAAACAGTTCTCCATGCCTTCATTGGCTATTGGTCAGATTTTCCTCTTCTCAAATGCCCCATTTCTCCTGCTTTATGCATGTCTATCTGTGGCTTATGGTACTATCAGCTAGGTTTTTTGAAACATTTCCTCATAAATGTGCTCTCAGTTGTTCCTTGGCCATTCCTAATTAATATTTATTGCATCTTATATCTTTAGCCACTGATGTTTTTATAGTTCTCTTGAGTCTTTGACTTAATACTGATATTTTGTACTGTTTTTAGTTGGTTGTTTTGTCTCTTATGCTTAGATGGTTGAGTTCTTTGTGTGATTAAAATGACAGTTTTCCTGACGACCACTCTTTGACAAATAATTAGACAATTTCCCTGGAGGTAAAACATTTGGATTTCTGTCTGGCTGCTTAGGATGTTGTCAACATAGACAAATTCCTTGATTGAATGATTGAATTGAAGGTTGTAGGCATTTTAGTTCCCAAGTGTCATTTCCCTTCATTTCATGCCTAGTGATGTTAACATATTCACTTACAGATGGTCAGTCAGTGCAGGATTATAAATTGGCGTGGTCTTTATATGGATATATGTAAATTACCCGTCCCACATGAGTTTGGTTGTCTTTAAGCTGTTTAAACATGCAGGGACTTGAATAACTATACCTGTATTTTCTTTTGTCCTTGATATTCTGCAATTAATTGATGCGGTTTGGCTATATATGAGGATATTTTTTCTTATTCAGATCATTCTTACAAAGACTGTCCAGATCTTTCTTCTGTCAGTGTCAGAACCAGACTACTTGGAAACTGGTGTCTACTCTGACGAGGAATTGAAGCTGGTGAAATACGCGGTAAATTTACTGCTCTCAATTAGGTCATAGAGTGCTATATTTCCATAATTTTTCTGTTTGAGAAATTGTTTTGTTGAGCAATTAGGGTGCAAAAGCACCTGTGTCTTTTGCTGCCACTGCATATTTTGCAGTTATTTCTGCCTAGTGGGCCAATCACTAAGAGGCATCCACTGGACCCTTAGTTATATTCTGGTCTTCTTTTTACACATGTAAGTGTTTTTGGTTAATTGATTTAGGTATGAACACTGCTAGTGTTCCTGTTTTGCTTTCCAAAAAAATAATGAGCTTTTCTGCATCTCTAATCATGGCAGGCTATTACCTATTTATTTCTTGCTGAAAAGATAATTATATATCACTGGGTGACTTGTCCGTTGATATTAGGTACGGTTCCTTCCCAATGCTTTCCTAGTCTTCTTCTTACTATAGAATCTTCCTCTTCACATCTCCGTATTGGCAGATGCAACTTGAATGGCTAGATAGCCATTTCAGTGCCTTGAGGAATCTGCTAGCATTATTTTATTTCCATTGGTGTACCAGGTCTTTGATCTTCATTGTGCTGACAGTTCTCTGGTTCTAGGTTCATTTGAGAATTTAGGAGTTCATGCTGGATTTCTCAATTCTGGAGTTTTCGTGCACTTCAAAGGGACTGACGGATAGTGGTTTCAATGGTGCAATTTCATTTGATGCATAACCTAGATTTATCAGTGTATCTGATGTTCTGCTTGGAATATTAAGTACTTTGTAAGTTGTCTATGTTTCATAATTGATTTAAGGTTGGCCATTATAGTTGTATAAGAATAACTTCTTGCTTCAAGATAATTTCTTGGTCCTACACCTTTCCTTAGTCATGGGTTTATGAATTTCCGTAGGTTCAAGACACTTTAAGTTGTTACCTTGTATGACCAAGGATTCAGTCAGATTCTGATTATACCAATTATGGGGTTACAGGAATGCATCACACAGTGGCTTTTGAGTTGGGTTTTGATAAAGACGATCTTAACTTGGGAGATAGAGAAATAAGACTGGTCTCTCCTTGGAGTTTCAAGATAAGCAGCTGCAGACAGCTGCAGGAGCATTCTGCATGATTTATCACCAGGCCATGAAACTTCATAAGAATGGCTTCAGAAAGTGCCAGATAGTGTGTTTGCAAAATGCAGTCTCCTTATTGTAAAACCCCTAAACACATTACTGGATACGGCATACCATTACCAGGAAACTTCCGATGACCAGAGACCATATCTGGCGTCAACTAAGAATAAGATCAGTGATATTTGTGCAATTATTTGAAGAGTTGGAGACATCAGCCTTACCATCTTGCACAAAAGGCGGGTTATGACCAGCCTCCATCGAAACACAGAAGGGCATTGTAGATCTCAGAACCATTTGTGGCTCAACTGAAGAAGATTCTGAAAGCGTTCCAACAGAAATATTTCCACTTGTTGACACAATGTAAGATACAGAATACATCTCCATCGAAAAGTGTTCTCAAAGTGTTCCCTACATCTCTGTGCAAAATTTTTTATCATCTATGGTTATTCCATAGTTTGTCATATTGATAAAAGAACAATTTCTATTCTTTGATAATATAACCCCGCAAAGACACAAACAGTTCTTAATCAGATATCCGGAAACCTAAGACCTGAAATGGATGGCTGGAACTGTTTTTAACTACTAAGATTTAAATGTCAATTATGAAGAATCTTTACTTCAATATCTGTTTGTAGACGAGTAATAGTTTTTCAGAACACGTTAGCTAAATCTACTTGGTTGAGGAACAATAAACCAGCAACTAGAATTCAGAATAAAATCCTGGCTCGCTGCCGTGCCCATCAAGGAATATCAGAACAGATCAAACAGAACAGAAGACGTGTGCGCAATACAAACACTATATAGATTTCCAAATAGAGTCGAAATATGGTCCTTGAAACATTGCGTCCCTGAAATATTCAATGGCTTAACTGCAATAAGCAGAAGCAATTAAGTTTTGATTCTAGCAAATTTAAATTTAGTTGTTAAAACTAGTCTTTGCTTGCGCACAAGTAGATGAATTCAACTGCAAGCCGGCATGAGATACTCTTGCTCCTAACAGTCTTCTGCTCCAAGCACCTCCAGCTGTCCTCATGGTGAAGTACAAAGGAAGAAAACAGATTTTGTGATTAATGACTTATAATAACCATGGAATCAAATTAAACACACACCACGAGTGTTCTCTGTCCTAGAGAGAGAGAGACAGAAGTGGGATAACAAGTAGCATGTTTCATACAAGGGAAACAAGGGTGGGTGAATTTGTAGGCACAGATTTCCAGCAGATTGGTTCCCCGACAACTAGGAGAAACAGTGAAGAAAAACCCACAATTCGTCCGATGTGCCAGTACAATCTTAAATCGTCATGGCAGTCTCAGAATTGCTCGTGGCACTACAAAGTTTGATTGTGACCACAACTGACAATCCAGCCTAACAGTAGAGAATGAATCAGTATATGTAATCTTCTAATTGGAAAACTGAACTTTTCACATCACTGAAACACTAACCTGGCGGCAAAACAATGGCTTTCTGTTGATACCATTTCTATTCCTTGAACTGAAACAAATTGGAATTTTCTAGGAGAGAATATTGTCTCGCACAAATATTTCTTTCAATTTTTTTTCCCTACTCTTTTGTACAAGTCACAACAACAGGGTGAGCAGTAGTCTACATAGACTGTAAATGAACTTCTACAGTCAAATCTGTAATTCCAGAATATTGGTCTTCATCAATAAACACACACTTGGAGGCATTAGAGTGAACGCTTGTAACCCCAAAAAAATGCAGACAAACAAAACTTCAAGCAAAAAACCAAATGGATAAATAAAGCCCATCCAAAATTCACTTCAGATCCACTCAATCACAATATTGGGGGGAAAATGAAAAGACCAAGTAAGAGAGGAATAACTCGCACAGAAAACAACCCTTCCAGTGAAAAGCACATACTCTACACATTAGCATACATCAAAGAATGAGCAAACTAATAACGAACCATATGATGCACCTCTCCAGTCAAGATCACCCATAATAACACATTCTGGTCCTGAATGAAGAGCAGAGGATATATTTGCAGGAATAAAGGAAACCAGTGGTAGCAATTATCCTTTTCTATTGCAATTTCTTCACAATGATTAATTTGTTTGAAATCGTAAAGCAATAAGCTCTTTCTCTTAAACCATTTCACTAAAAATCCCAATTGCATGCGAATACTTCTCTGAGGCAAGCAGTAATACATAAATGAACAGGTATGATGCTTTCCAGATATTCACAAGGATTAAATACTTCTCGTGTAATCAGTTGAGACACATACATACACACAGATAACCCATTTGAAGAAGAAAACACACCTCAACCTCATTATCTCTTGCGCTTGGTGGCTTTCAATTGCCTGAAGATGAAGCTGATGATTTCCTTCAATGTGGCTTTCCTATTTTCTTTGAAGTTCCACAGCTCAGGAACCACATATCTACCACTTGGATTGTATTCGTCCAGTTCCTTCAAAGCCGTTGTAATAGAATTGTAGATCTCATCTCCCCATTCCAACTTTAGCTCCTTAAGTGCTTCATCATCCTCATCTAAAATTTCCTGCATCAAGAAGCAAAGATTACAATATACTGGTCACAGCAAACCATTGAAGATCAACCATATAGTAACAAGAAGTGCAGCTCATCATGAATCACACTGAGAATAAGACAGTTCAAATTGAAATTACAAGCTGCAGACACAACTGTCTAATGATTTCTCTAGAGCCTCTAAATAAAAGTTAAATTTTACAGAAGAAAACAGGGTAAGGAAGAAGGGAAAAGCAGAGAACATCAGCAAAGGACACTTTTGGCATACCTTATGAGTGTCTTCACTGATCCTGATCATTTTAAATGGATACCAATCAGGATTCTTCAATTTTTCTTGCCATAGGGAGCACAATTCTAAGGCCTTGAATTCAGCATCATCTGGGTACTTCAGCTTGCAAGCCTCTTGAAAAGTCTTTGCATCAATTTCACCCATTCTTTTGATCCCAATATGAGCACGATGGCTGGCCAGCAGCTCAATTAGACCCTGAAGCAAATAGTGTAATTTCAAGCAAATAGTAAAATCATGAACCTGCTGCAGTATAGTAGGTTGCTAAAATTAAAGGAAAAGTTGAAATGTCATACCGCTATCAATTCTTTCCTAGCTTCTTGGAGCTCGTCATTGCTTTGGCGCTCCTTGGAAAGTAGAGTTTGATTTAATGTTTCAGCTGAGTTCATTTCCTCAATTTTCTCATTCAACTCCTCATTCATCTCTTTGATTTTGTTTTGAATGGCTGCATCATCTCCCAGGTGCTTCATCACCTCTAGCTTTCCTTTTAGTTCTTCAATTTCCATTTCCAACTTTTGTTTAGCGTTTAGATCTCTTTCCAGTTCCAGTATCTTTTTTAAAGCCTCCTCCTTCTCCCTCTGCGTATTTGGCAAGTCATTTTGCGAAACAATCATATTATCTCAAAAATTGAAATTCCATAAAATACCATAGTCACATTGGCATAAATTCTTGGGAAACTAAAGCATTATAAGCATTACTAAAGTGATTCACCTTTTGTTCTTCAACAAGCCTCAGGACATTCTCATCTGCTTTTTTATGCTCCTCAGATGCCATTTGAAGGGCACTGTTTCTCATGTCATTCTGAATAAAATACCGAATTGTAAAAGTCATGCACCAGATTATATTGACAACTCGACAGGCCAAGATAAGACTTTTCTATTTGCATTAATATACAATTTTACAAACAAACTATCACCTTTTTCTTCTCCTCATCAAGTTTTTGTCTCTCCCTTTCAGTCAAAGCCTCACGTTTATTCAACTCTTTGCTCCACACATCAAGTTTTCTCCTCTTGCTCTCCAACTCTGAGCTCAACTTCTCATGTTCATCCAGAACTCTTTGAACATGCTCTCGAGCCTGGCGCTGCATCTTTCTTGTTTCTGAAATTGCCAGAAAACTGAACCTCAATAGCTGAATATAAAACATGTGAAGTACACATGAAAACTCTTCTAAATACTCAATCTGGGGGGCACAGAGAACCAAAAATGGTAGTAAGAGAGAATCAGAGTAAAAACCTTCACAGAAAGCGCGGTGTAGTATGTCTTTCTCCTCAAGCATCCTACTGAGGGACATAGTCCTCTCATTGTACTTTATCTGCAACTCATCCAAATTTTCATTTTTCAAGTCAATTTCATTGGTTAAATTAGCTACAATTTGGTTCCTGCCCTGCATGGCCTCCTTCACCAAGTCTGCAATTGTTTTTAACTCCCCCATCTCACGAAGATACTCTCCCACTGGTCCTTCTGCTTTATAGTCGTCATCACGAGCAAACCAGCCATAAATATCTGGACCAGCATCAGCTTCCTGAGCACTCCATTCCTTCTTACTATGCTTATCAGCTTCAAATGACTTCTCAAACTCCATAGCATTTTTGAAACCAGTCCAGTCATTGTCAAATCTCACAGTAGCTCTTGAAGTCAAGCCCTGCTCGTCTTTGAATAACTTAACTTCCAGGGGCTTATATTTACACAACTTCTTTAACCAGTAGCCACTATCATGCACCTCTTTTCCATTCTTTGGTTCGTCAAGGATATTGACAATAATTCCCGTCCATGGCCAACAGTATACCTCATCCTTCTCTGATGTTGTTGTAGTTGCAGGTTTAGACACTCGTTGGGGTTGCGGCTCAGCCTCATTCGCCAACTCAGTCTCCAAGTATTTTGCTAATGCAAGATGGTTTGCCTTCTGTTTTGCACTTCTATTGGAGGAACCTTTACCAACACCAGTAGCATGTTGAAGAAGGTCTTTATACTTATAATCTTGTTTCTTCTTTCCAGCACAAAATGGGCACCTGAGGCTTCCATTGGGGCCCTTTACTTTGAATTTTCCGGTCTTCAATTCATCATATGGCTTCTCTTTGTAGTCATGAATCTCAGACTCACTTATATCTGACTCTTCATCAGAGCTGCTGGCCATCTGGACATGTTTTCAAAGAAGGGTAAAATAGACAATAAATTCTTGAATGAAAATAAGCAATTTAGGAACTAAAATGTAAAACAACATAACAGCAGTGCAGGGCAAGATGCTTGTTTGAGAAAAAATTTTCATGACTTCCTGAAATTAAAAGATGTAAGTCGAGAAAGGTGCTGTAACTACAAATTCATAATATCAAAGCATGCATATGTATTACAAGATACATAAGATACCAGAACGTGCAATAACAAGGGTACTCAATTAAAGTAAAATATGTAGCTTAGTTCCAAGCTTCAGAACCATAGGATAACATCTGTGTGTATTAGTTTCAAGTACCCGATCTCCAGGAACCTCGGCTGGCATTCGAAAGAGCAAAACATTTGAAAGAAATAATGCCTCTGTTTGAGTTTCCTTGTTGCATTTGAAGCTTTTAAAAATATATATATATATCAAATTATGTGTCATGTTAGACGTTCAAGGAGACAAGTTTTTTTTTTTTTTTTCAATTCTACCATTGTCATTTTATCATACTAAAACTTCACATTAATTTATTTTAGGGAATCAAGAAGGTTAGTTTAGTCATTTTTCTTCAAAAGACCATAGGTTTCAGAAATTTCTTAATATGTGTGTTTTATCCAAAATGTGACAACTAAATTCAACCGAAGGGAGTCACAAAGTTCCCATTAGGTTAATTTTTCACTGGAACCTCTCAGTCGAAATCAGTTTGAGCATGCTGTGTTATGCTAAAGCTAAATCATTAATGCTACCTAAAGGGACTTGATCTATAATACGTTCAATAAAACAATGTTCATTCAATGAACTAAAAATGAGCATCTCTAAACTAGGAAATGTACATGACTCTACAAAGCAAATCTTTAAAAAGCTCTGGTGAAGCTTTCATGAACATGTTACTGACTATAGTTCACATTGACTTATTGCAGGAAAGAAACAAAAGCTCCCTCAGTCGAAAACAAAAATAAAAATTGCAGAAAAATAAATAAATAAATAAAGGAATGCAAACTCGGAGAGACTAACTGAAATTTAAAAAAAAAATAGTGAATGCAAAAGAATATTAAGAAAACAAAAACAAAAGCAACCTTGCCCTAGTGGAAGCAAATTCCAGAAGTTGAAGATTAGTCTTGTTTTTGAGACTGAACTTTGTGGCTGAGAATAAGAGGAGAAGGAAGAGAATAATTGTGACTGAGATTAGGAGGAGAGAGCACAGAAGAGATTGATGGTGGTCACGCTGGCAGTGGCAGCGGAGATGTAGGGGGAGTAATTCTGCAACTGAGAAGGAAGAGAACGTCAATAATGGTGTCAATAATGGTGGGGAAGCATGAGGCTATTTTTGTAAAAGTATTTTATTTCTCTTCCTTTCTCTCTTAGCTCTCAAATAAAAAATATATATGTATATATACTCCTCTTTTCTTTTCTTTCCTGATTTCCAAAGAACATTGGCTATATAAATAACTATACCTTCTTTTCCCTTCTTTTCCCTTATAAGTTAAGATTTCTCCTCTTTTCTCTTCTCTCGTGAACTCTCAAACTAGCCCTAAAAGTTTCCAGATAACAAACGAAATGCTTCTCACTAGCTGACTCACTTAGCAGAGCCGAGTTGGCTCAGCAGGAAGAACTTCAATCATGGTACATTCCCGCAAAACACAATTCCAGAATCAAAATCACCAAGCCAAAACATTTCTCGTGAAAATAGAAAAGGAAAAAGAAAAGAAATCGGACTTGAGCATACTTCAATGCTAACAAATGTAGTTCCACAAACACGAAGGAAGAAGCGAGAAATGCGCTTATGCTCTCTCGGCAGACACCGTTGCAGGAGGCTCCGCCGCCAACGACGGCGCGAAAACGGCTGCGAAGACCACTGGCGACGACAATCGCCGGCTTCAATCTCAAAAACACCAGTTTGAATGGGGCAAAAATCCACCTATCAAAACCCTAGGAACTGATCATCTACCGTCTCAATTTACAGCTCTTGATGTCTGAGAAAAGCTTCGTATTCGTACGTTTTTTTGGTTGCTAGTGGACTGGGAGGACTGTGGTGGAAGTATTCCACTGTTCCGCAACAAATTACTTCTACTGTGATCAAGCCAATCAGAGCCGCAAGATCTCAATGATGATTCGTCGGTGATGGATTGGAGTTGGGAATGGGGAACCTGGGGAGTAGTGATCTTGTGTAGTGTGTCCTACACTTTTTTCTTAGTTTCAGTAATTTAATTGGTATTTGTATTAAATTTCAATTAATGAGAAGGTCAAAGATTTGACCAAATAAAACAAGTTTTTTCTCTATCTCATAATATAAGTTGTTAAAATTTATTTTTATTGTTCCAAATTATAAATCGTTAAGAATTTTTCAAGAAAATTTTAAAGTTATTTTTATATTTTTATTCTTATTTATTTTTTTATTTTTTTCTTTTTCTCTCCACTCTCTTCTCTTATTTTCAAGATATTTAAATAATGATATTTTAGAAAAAAATATAAAATCACATTATTTTTAAGAATCTTAATATGTGTAAAATTAAGTCAAATGACTTATATTATAGAATGGAAGGAGTTGTAGAATTCTTTCACAGTAAAGACTAGTTTTGCCTTTTAATTAATCAACATTGGGAAATTAGTTAAACCCCACCAGTGGAAAGGAAAGTAATTACCCTGTCCGAGTTTTGAATATTCATTATATTATAAAATGTTAAAAAATAAATATTTATTTTTTAAAAATAAATATATATATTCTATCTAAACTTCTATAAATATTTTATTTAAATTAAGGCATATAAATGACTAACTTTTTTAATTAGCATAGATAAATCGGTAATATACTATAAACAAATATTCTTTTAAAGTTTTATGTTAAAGTAAGATAATTTAAATTTGAACGTAATAATTAATTTTTTCCCCTCTATAAGTGGGGAGACAAGCAAATAATGACAAGTGTGGGGTTGCTTTGCTATTGTCGTATGTTTTTTGAGTGGATTTCGAAGTTGTATTACTAGTATTAGTTTAGTTCGTGGAGAGTAATGTCATGTCAAAGGCATAATATAAATTATTTAAAATTTAAAATTTATTTACACAATATAAATTATTTTATAAATTTTTAAAAAAAATTATTGCTTTTTTTCAATTATACTCCTCCTTATAATTTCTTTATTTCCACTAATTATAATCCAACTCTCTCCAATTATCAAAATAGACAAATATTTAATTAGGTGTTTTTGAAAGTTTAATTTTAAAATTATTTAAATTATATGGATCATTTATTCATTTACATAAATTTAAAATGACTTATATTGTGAAACAAAAGTAATACTTAATTAGAAGTAAGTGTGGAAGGAAAACAATTTGAGAGATGTATTACTCCTTCCCTACACTAGTAAATCTTCCACCTTAATTTTGGAAGGATAAAAAATAAAGGAGAAGGGAAGGAAACTTTTACTTTCCGTACAGGAAGTAAATTTTGTTTTGTTAGATAAAAAGAAAATAAAAAAATAAATACTTCATAATTTGTTCAGATATATATATATATATATACATATATATATATATGACATGAAAATGGCATATTTCTTCTCTAATTTACTTCTTCATCATCTTTCTTTTCTAAACAAATGAAATAAATAACATATTTAACTCTAGATTAACATCTGTTTCTTTTTTTCTTTATCCTAACTAAATATTATATATCTAGGCAAGAAATTTTCATTTTCATCCCAAACTAAAATTTCATTTTAATTCAAATATATTATTATTTTATATATTTTTTATTTCTTGAGAACTATTATCTACTCCTAACTCATCATACTTTCTCTCTTTAGACTCACTTAACCTCACATATTTAATACCCCTCACATCCCTTTTTATCTACCTATTTTAACTAAAATATTTGTCCCAATTTATCTGCTCTATTAGCAAATCAAGATGATATTAATTGTTATTTTTTTACAAATATATCTCTTTAATTCAATAAGTATTGTGCACTTATAGTGAAAAATATAAACAAATTAAATATGCTTATTACATATAAAATTTTAGAATTTAATTACTCATTAATAAAGAGAGAAATTATTTGAAGGTAAAATAAGAAATGTTAATTAATTAATTAATCAAAAAAATTTATTTTTTTAAAACTTATAAATTATTTAAAATGAATATATAAAAATGGACGAATAGAGTAATATTTTACAAAACCCATCTCAAATCAATCATTTTCTACTTATACCAAGATAAATGTATAATTTATTTTATACTTTTGAATAGTTAAAATAATAAATATAATGACAAATTTAACACAAATATAAATTTTTTATTTACTTCCATATCACCTTAATTAAACAAGATATAATTAAAAGCAATTACTTTTCCTAATGGTATCACTTTACTTCCCCCTCCCTTCTTATGAATCAAACAAATTGGGAAAAAAATAAATACATTTGTGAATATGAAACTTTGAAAATTTCTTATATGAACTTAATCTACGCCTCCATCTATGGACTGGATTCACAAGAAAGCAACACCTGTCCCTTCGGTTATTTTATTTCAAATCCCACTCATTTTCCTTTTTTCTTTTTTTTCCCCCCTTTTTTCTCACCCTGCCTCAACCATGGTTAAGGGAGCAACTCAAATTTTTTGAAAACTCCGCCTTAGATTCCCCCATGTCCACCAAGCATCAGAGTCCCCCCCTTCCCCTCCCCTCTGCGCACTCTCTCTACCAAACAAAACTCAGTCTCTCGTCCATCCACACTCTCTATCGACCTCTTATCTCCCTCCTCTTCCTCTCTCTGTTTCCTTCCGTCAAAGGTGGACTGAAGACTACACGGCAGCGGCAATACGCCTGGAGTGAAGTTGTAATATGTGAAAGTTTGGGCACTGTCACTGATTATATCTATCGATTTGAGGCACTATTGCCGATTATATCTGTGAAAGTCCAAGCATTTTTACTAAATGTGCAAGGAGTGTATGCTACTTTTCTAAGTTTCAGTCCTTTCTTTTCCTAATATTCGAGACCTAATATTTCTTTTGTTAATTTACATTGATATAGATACTGCACTTCTAGGTACAAAACTCATGCTTAAGCCTGTAAGCTAAGATACTTCATTTTGTTGTGTCTTACAATATCCTTAATGGAGATCTACTAAGTTCTTTTGGACTTTTGAAAAGTCTTACGAGATTGTGAGTCTTGCTTGCCCTGACTGATCATTCCATGTTCTATCCATCTTTAGCTACAACACATGAATAGTTTGGCATCATCGCAGGTTCTTGCAGTGAAATGGATTTACTGGTTCAATTTCACTTCTGGTTGACATTCCACTTTCTAAACTATGGGTTTTCTCTATAATAAGCTCAATGTTCCATTCTTTTACCATTATGTTTATTTATGTATTCAGTCCTATTTATTTTAGGAATATAGAAGACAACCATTTTAGTGGTGTTATTCCTAACAAATTTCAGTATATAAACAGCTTATGGTGAGCAATCCAAATATGTGATCAGTTTCATTTAGGCAGAAATCACCATCTAAAAGTCTTTTATACCCAATGGCCTCTTCATCTTTATTCAGGATTGGTGGCAACAGATTTGACAGAGGGGCAAACTCCATACCCTGGCAATTTTCTTTTGATGTTCTGCCTAATGATTAGAATATCTGTAGTCCACCAGGTACAGAGTCGAGTGTGTTTGAACGCTACCCTACTCAACAATTAAGCAAGCACAAGAAAGGAAGAATGGGTGTTGGACAAATAGGTGGCCTTGTTGGTGATAGCACTCTGTTAGCAGCACGTGCAGCGCTTATTATTGTGACTTGAATTTGGCTGTCTCAGAAACAAATGCTCATTAGTAGCTCAGAGAGAGGTGAAAGTTCAATGCATTCTTTTACAATTAGTATGGCTGGCGGTGAGTTTGTTAGATACGGGCAGTCCTGATAAAATTGTGCAAAGACCCAGTATCATTTCCCCAACCGTTACGTAAGGAAACACATAATGTTTATGGCTTGTTCTTTTTATACGATTTCTATTTTTCCTTTATCCTTTCTGGGATTATCTTTTCTAAGTCACAAATTTTCCATTTTCCTTCTTTGTCAATTAGAATTCATATCCAGTATATATCCATATTCTTGTGAATATCTATTCTATTTGTTTTGTTGTTCTTCCTTTGGCCTAGTATAGTTTCTGCAAATGGACCTAGTTTTATTGAGGCACGTAGGATTATACTCTTTGGGGTCTAGGGCTTACTTTTACTGTCTTGCAAACTAGGGTTACTAAAATCTGTTTTTTTTGCACATACTCCATAGGTGCTTTTCTAGGAGAGTAAATTCTTGATTTTATTTGTGCCATGATGAATGTTGTTGGTTTACTTTCTGAATTGTAGTTCACAGTCATTTCCTTGAACACTTGAAAAGCTCCATTGATCCTCTTTTTTCTGCTTTTAAAAGGTTAGATCTCTTACATGATTTAGCTTTTATTTTTCTTTTTTCACAGAATACTCCACAGCTTATGAAGGTACTCCACATTCATCTGAACTCAAATCTTCTCCAGCTATTAGGTTGCACCTGAAGTACTTAATAGATCCAATAGCATTGAAGCAGACATTGGGAGCGTTGGTGTAACCACGTACATCTTATTGTGCGAAAGCAGGCCTTTTTGGGCGGTTAAGGGACCAAGACAAGGGTCATGGACATGTGGAAGGCGGCCCAGGAAATTTGCAGGCTAGCAATCCAGATTAGAATCGAAAGTTAACAATAAAAGAAAGGATGATGTTGTTGAGGGTGAAGAGAACAGTCATGAGCATGATGATCCGGCAACATAGAAAAAACCACGGATTAAAAATGTATTTAACTGTAGTTTTTGAATTCTAAGCATATAAATTTGTTAGGAACGATACATTTTGTGTTTGAATTTGGATATGCTAAATTTGGCATTTTTGTTGTAGTTTGCATAGTTGATGCAACATGCGTTGAGTATAATGAATTAAGATGGCATTTACAAGCTTTTGAACTAAGAGTAATACAAACTATTTTTTCGATCCTACTTCTACTCATTACTTCCCTGCGTTGCTTTTTGCCCAATGTATGGGGGGTTTTTGATCAATAGGGTTTTCTTTGGAATTTCTAGTTTCAATGAGTTTAAATTCGGAGGTATTTCTCGATGGATTCTTTGTATCCAACAAACACAAGGAGTGGTGTAGACAATTTTTTACAAAAGTGGTGCAGGTGCGAGGAAAAAACACCTCGTGTTACCTAAACGGGAGGCGGGTGACGTGATTGTTTTGACGTGGTTATTTTTTGTTGAAATATTTTCACTGTAATAAATATTATTATTTTTAATTTTAATTATTTATACAAATTTATTTTTATGTATTATTTATTTAAATTTAAATTTTTATTTACATTAATTAAATATTAATTAATTATTTATTTATTTATTTTTTTGATGGATTCACAATTAATTTTGTATTTTTTAAAATTTTCAATTTTTTTTATAAATAGGGATTTAGAGAAATATTTTTGTTTAATTTTTATTTCATAAAATATATATCTAAAAAATTTTAGAAAAGAAATTTAAGTGTCTTCTTAATATTCAATATTCAAAATTAAGTCTTCTTCAAGTTGTATATAAAATTTTATTTTTTGTTTTAATTTAAAGAAATTAAAATTAATTACATAATATTTATTTAATTCAAATGACTATTTCAAAATATTTAAATTCTCAAATATTTGAAAATTTTAAAATATTAATATTTCAAATTTAATTGTATCTAAAAAAAGGATAGGTCTTTTAATTGTATCCAAATTTAATGTTTGAAAATTCTAAAATGATGAATAAAATTATATCTATGTGCTTCAATGTGTATTTCCAATGGATTAAATTGAAAGTTTTAAATTTATTGTAATTTTTTTAATTCTAAATTTTTGTATCTGAAAATAATTTGTAATTTATTCTAAATTCACTATATGTTTTTGTTTTTGTTTTTTTCCATTTCACTTGAAAAGAAATTGATCATTTCATTTGAAAAAATGGAGCGCTCCCGCATCTCACCCAAATTCCAATCCGAAATTGCAACAATTTCATGCTCACCAAAAATAACCAAAATAAATCATAGCAAATGCTCCCCAAAATAAACAACAACAACTCTTGCAATTTCATATTTTCACAAAATATATATCAAAGCAATTTATATATTCACTGTAATCTAATAAAACAACAATTCACTAAAATAATATCTCAACACAATACACAATCCTCCACTAAACCAATATCAAATCTCTTAAGCCCCAATACCACAATTCAATACATTGGCAGAGGCATAAGAAGTGTACAAGAATTAAATGTATAATTCAACTATCAAATCTATCTTCTTATTAAAAATAAAAAATAATAAAAAAAACTGTAACGATTGACTCCTCTGACTTCAAGAAACCTCCAATGCAACAACTATCCAGCAGCAACGGTGACTCTCTGACAACAAGGCGACGACGGCTGGCTTGGGAGAGCAGAAAAAGGAGGAATTTCAAAATAATAGAGATGAAATAAACAAACAGAAGTTGAGAGATGGTGTTTAGACTAGAGAAGGAGAATTGCAGTAAAGCAAAGATGGAGAATGGCAACAAATCAAAGAAGGACAATGACGGAAAAGGTGAAGGAGGGCAACGAAAGGAAACTCAGAGGCGAAGAGAAATAGCATAGGGAAAAAATGGCAGAGAAGCATTAAGAATATGCAAATCAACTGTGTGGCCCGTGAGCCATTGACAGCACCTGTGAAGCAGACGAATCTCTGAAAAGAGGAAGGAGAAGACGACCTTCGTAAAGCGGGTAGAAGAATCTTTGGCAAACGCGAGGCCACTTTTTTTACCAGCAACAGGAACTGACAATGAATAGAAGTCCATGCGTCTGGCAAACGCGAGGTATCAGCCTTCCTACACGGGGGTACCTCTGAATTTGAATCCAATTGTAATCAGAGATTCCAAAGGAAATCCCTTTTGGTCAAAACCCCAATGTATAGCATGGGATTATATGGAATTTTTGCTCTTGTAGATGATTTGTGGCTTGAAATGATGGAGTGACAGCTATTTGGGCTTACTTTGAAATGAGTGTGATATTTCCTGTATTAGCCTATAGGTAATGCTAATGCTGCCAACATATAGGCTATGGTATTACATGATAAAGCTGCAAAAGTAACAAATTCTAAGATTTTCATATACCATATTCAAAATAGCCATAAAGTTTTGAATATGAAGCCATAAAGTTTTGAATATGAAGCTATTGTTGGATTTTGATCATATAATAACAATTAATGCACAATAAAAAATTAAAACAAAATTCACGTGATAGGATCACTCATATGTAGGAAATATGTTAAAAGAGAAAAGAAAAATTCGTTATCTCAAAAATACAGCTCTTAAATTTTTTTTTGCGCATACGAAACTCTTTCGTAAACTCGTTTAAGCATGAACCACCAAATTACAAAAATAAAGAGTTCTCTAATATTGATCCATGCCAGGATATATTCAAGAACCACTAAAATTTTCTACTAGAAAAATAATATGAAAGCTAAGGATTTAATTTTTTAGAAGAAACGTAACAAGGCTACAAAGGTTTCCTATTTAACTTGAAGGTGACTGTAATTCTTTTCGGTCTCCAAAAAAACCTTTTTGGAACAATTCTATTTGTGTGTGCATATATATCACAGCATCCACCGTCTTTAGTCACCCTCCGTGTGTTTCCTAATTAACTATTTAGGAAACAATAATTTTAGCCTATTCAATTATGGCCATGAGCTTTCAAGAATTGTAATTTGGCCAATTGAATTATAACTAATTTATAATTTACCCATAAAGATTTAATAATTATAATTTAACCTCAACTAATTATAACACTTTATAATTAATTCATAATAAATATTTCTTCTCACAAATCAATTCCAAATATTATCATATAATATATTGAATATCAATTTTTCTATTGTGTGTGACTTATTAGATTTTCTAATTTACTGGTAGCAATATATGAATTAATTTTAACTATTATAGAATTAATAATTTTTAATAATTATAATTAATTTATTAATTCTAATTAAGATTATTTTATTAATTATTTAATTAATAAATCTATATTTAGCAGATCAAGAGTGACATCTAACAATGTATCATGAGTACCTAAAAACCCAAAAAGTCAAGTGGCTTGACATGAACATTTCAATAGTAAAATATTAGTGCAATAAACTCCTTTCATCATACTATATCTTATTCGATTTAGAGTATGAAATTAGTACCAACTCCCACTAAAATATAATTAATTCTAATTTGAATTTATTAGTACTTGATTCAGAATTCATTACTCAACATGTGTATCAATTTGGAACTATTTTCAATACATAATTACCTTGGTCAAGGACTTCTCAGGTAATGATTCCATACAAGTGGTCGTGAGATATACACCCCTACTATTAGAAGTGATGAATCATTTATTAACCCTCTCAACTATTTTTATTTACTTTACGTTGTACCTAATATCGATCCCATAAGCAGCCCCAGATGAGACTCCAAAGATTAGAATTAAAGTACAACACTCAATAAATAAAATATATTAAAAATTTCAAGTCTAAGGATACTTACACATTTGCTATAATGAAATTCTATCACTGGTATTAAATAGTTATTTACGTAATTATCTCATAGTTTGGTCATCCAATAAACTTATTCACATAACAAGTATTCACGTGTTAATTTTAAGTATCATAATACTCACGTATGTGAGGACCACCGTTTGATCTAATCAAGAAGTATAATACGTTCTAATCTTTGAGCATTAATAATGTCTCATCTTATTAATACTATGATTAGTGATAGTTTAAGTACAAGTACTATAAAGTGTTTTAGGAATCTCACATCATTATCTCTATCATAATTTTCTTAACAATATATATTGTATTTCGTTCAGTGTTATACACATACATATATGAAATAAAGAAACTAAAAGATAAAGAATGCCTTTTATTAATAAATGTGCAAAATGCATCGTATAAATGATTGGCTCTAGAGCACAACTCTAACACCCATGAAGTTTCGAAAAGTAACAAATTCTTAATAGATGTACAAAGTTTCGAATATTGTGCCGTAGAATTTGTCTCCATACAAATAAAGTAGTACAATGAATTGAATCATTACAAATACACATCTAAGAAATATTCCAATTCAAATTTAGCTTTGTAAACTGACAATATCATTTCCTTTTCAACCAACTAAGAGGTTGCTACGGCGGTAGAGGTAGATCAAAATGCGGATCAAGCGTGGTTGTCTTATAAAAATGCAAACAAATGAGCTCCAAACACAATTACGATATAAATGACTTGAAAATATTTCCTCTACAACCATTAGTTGTATAATGGCATTCCATCCAATCTTCAAATATCTCATATGTCTCCCTTGAAAAACAACATAGAACTTTTTTGGAGCTGTGATTTGTTTTATCCTGTTTTTAAAACGAAAAATAGAACATTAATACATATTATAAATTACAATGAGAAAATGCCGAACTCTTTCAAACGCCAAGAAACAAATCAGTGGATTACTAAACGCCTTCAAATGCATAGTACTCCATACTAGAAAAACATTCTACATAGTACTATCTACTTCACCACCTACAAATATACCAAGCAATCTAGTGAAGTTTCATGAATTTGTGTCTTAGGAACCAAACAGAGCTATATCATCTTTCAGTTCAAAGATATAAAGTTCAATAACACTGATTACCAACCTGTGCTAATTTTCCTCCAAATCTTTCATTTGAGAAAATTTACCTCTATTCTACATATAGCACCCAGAATAGAAGGGGGGAAAAACCAGAAAAAATCAAGAAAGACTTCCTAGAGTTCCATAAAATTCTCAAGAAACAATTTAACAAGAATTAACGACATGAGCAAAGAAGAACAGAAGCCGACTAGCTCTACAAAATGTACCTCAAAGACAAACCAAAAAATCAACAGCAACAAGGGAAGAAGAGATAGATTTGGTTGGACCACTATTAAATGCTAGTGAGTTAAAGCTTTTAGGGCCTATAATCAAAACCACAATGTCGCAATTCTATAGACTTCAGGCCATCTTTGATGGAAAGAAAGACAGAGAGAGGAGCAGGAGGTCCGGCGGTAAGAGGTAGAGAGAGAGAGTGTGCGTGAGTGAAGGATAGTTAGAGAGTGTGGAAGGGATCTGATGTTTGTTTACTTAGCCAGATCTAACGTATGGCATGATTATTTTGGCATAATTTCAAAAAAACAAAATTGCACAATTCCTAACTATGGTTGAGGTATGGTGAGAAAAAGAAGGGAAAAAAAAAAAGGAAAAAGAGTGGGATTTGGAATAAAATAATCAAAGGGACAGGTATTGCCTTCTTATAAATTCGGTCCATAAGTGGAACCGTGGATTGAGTTCATATAAGAATTAAGTCAATTATTGGATGAATGAGTCTTAATTAATGTAAATAGTTGATAGAATCAATTCATCAACCGAATTAAAAGAAAAAAAATCTATAAATCTCATATATAAAGTTTAAAGACTAGCTATCACTTTAAAGTATTTAAGAGTGGTATATTAATTTGCAAAAGAATCACCAACACAAGTAAAAGCGAGAAAATTGGAAGGGGAAATGAATTTTAGTGGGAGAATTAAAGGGGAAAATGAAATTTGTTGATGATTACAATCATTTATATACATGCCGTAGAAAGCTCTATGATAAATGGAAATCACCAAATCAAAACAAAAAACTCAATAAACAAACAAAAATTAACATCCAATTAATCTAGACACCAAATAAATATATATATATATATATATATATATATATATATATATATGTAAGTTAAAGTGGAAGCCTGTAGTGTTGCCATGTGTGCTCAAAACTAATAGGAGAGCTTGACACATGGATATTATTGAGAAAGCCTCAGTCGTATCATCCTCGCAAAAGGCTTCCTCTCGACTCTCTTCACTTTCGGCTCCATATTGCGTAGACTTTCACTGTGTTATATTTTCAATACGGTGAATAGATCCTCTTCTTCTTTCTTGCCTCTTTGATTTTGTCTCCACATTCAAATCGCAACTCATCGATTCAACTAAATATTCTTCTTTTTTCTTGCCTCTTCGATTTCATCTTCATATTCAAATCGCAACTCATTGATTTTGCTAAATATTCTCGATGTCTTTTAATTTTACTCCAAACCTAAATCTCCAAAAACATGAATCCAACATCTTCTGCATATTTCTTTGCAAAAGCCTTTTTGAGGCTCCTTGATTTTTGAACCATATTAGCTAATGACAATATATAAAAGTCAAAGTGGAAGCCTGTAGTATTGCCATGTGTGCTCAAAACTGATAGGAGAAAGCCTCAGCCGTATCATCCTCACAAAAGGCTTTCTCTCGACTCTCTTCACTTTTGGCTTCACATTGCGTTGACTTTCATTATGTTCTATCTTCAATACGGTGAACAGATCCTCTTTTTCTTTCTTGCCTCTTCGATTTTGTCCCCACATTCAAATCGCAACTCATCGATTCTGCTAAATATTCTTTATGGCTTTTAATTTTGCCCTAAACCTAGATCTTCAAAAACACAAATCCAACATCTTCTACTTACTTCTTTGCAAAACCCTTTTTGAGGCTCCTTCATTTTTGAACCATATTAGCTAATGACAATAAATGAAATTTCCTGAAGACTAAGCATCTGACGGAGTTGAAGCATCTTCTGGCAGTTGAAATGGCTTCTGGGTCAGGTAAATTCCTTTTTTTAAAAGAAATTCTCAGCATCTATTGGCATATAAAAATGTGGGGGTTGTAATAGAAGTGTAGAAGTTAGGAAGATATATTGATTGTCAACTATAGGTATAAGTGGAGGATTACTGTAGTTTGTATGTCGTTGAATCATTTTTTTAAGTTGCTGCAATGGCAAGGGGAAGTTTTCAATATGTCTCATTGAATGAATTGACGAAGGGAAAGTAGCATAAAAGAGTGGTATTTAGAATTATTCGAAAGCGGGAAACATATAATGCTTAGCAACCGGAAGAGTTAATAAGTATTATTTCTTGGTTTTGCATGCAAAGTTATGACCATTAACCAATGTCTTCATTTTTTTTTTTTTTTTTTGCGTGTTGCTTTTGAATGGTATATGTGAAATTATCAATTTTTTGTTGTTTGGTGTTAGTATGGAATCAGTTGACATTACAAAATAGGTAGATTTGTTCTGGCAAGGCTGATTTGTAATCTGAAAAACTTTCAGAAGTTGAAGAACACAAAGACATGGAAAACATTGAGACTACAACGCCAAACCAACAAGAAAAGAAAAGAATAGGGCGTCCATGGTATGAATTGAGAGCTTAATGCTATAACAATGAAAGTTTATTTTTGCCATTCAAACTAATTATTTTCTTATGTGTTACAGATCACAAGACAGTGGTGACAAGAAATAGGCCCTTGATTTGAAAACAGAAGGGACAAACAAAAGAAAGAAGCTTTTTGGTGCAGAGCATGCTAAAATGACAACAGAGAAGACATATTCATAAAAGCCTTGGAATTTGCTTTTAGACAAACGAATGTCACGCTAAATATAGTTCTGCTAGACTTTGGATCTTAATAGCAGTGTAGAAAGATTAGAATTCTACTTTTACACCTCAATACATTCTTACTATTATTTATGAATTATATATTTTTATAGAAAGCTTAGTACTTGATAAATATATTCTTAGTATTAATGCTATGTTTTCAACTATCAACTGTATGTACATGGATAATGTATCTATAGCAGATGATTGCTCTATCAGAGGTTGTATGTGTATATCATTTAAAAAACACCACACTCATGTAAATGTTGTTAGGGCATATATATGTCTATTTGTAGCTGTAGCTAAATTACATTGTCACTACTCAAGCTGAACACAAAGGAGATTACTTGCCAGTGAAACACAAACAATGATATATTTTTTTCCCGTGATTTTCAGGATTTCTTTGGATAATATGATGCGTAAATTATTTACTCCATTGGTTCCAATGGAGGCAGCTGCGGAATCTGCTTTTAGGTAAGCAATATTCATTATTACTTTCTGAGTCTAATGTAGATCTCAGTGGCTGCTTATCCACCTATGTGATTGCCTACAGCTGAACAAAAGAATTTATATTATGTACGTTCCTCCTTGAAAGAGATTTTGTTGGTGTGTAATTTGGTGAGTAATGTATTAATACTATTTAAGGTTAAACATGACTCCTAAAGGTGATTAATGTGGCAACATGTCACAGCTATGGACACAAAATACTGCAGCCTCTGAAAGGTGAATTTGTTATTGTCATTACTTTGAATGTCAAGGCCAAGATAGAAGATGGTTCTAAGGACGTTTGAAGTGCACAAAGTGACTTTTTAGAAGTACATTACTCTTACATGAAATGTTTAACTCTTTGTTTCCCATGCATACAATTTACTGAATCCGTTATGGTTTTCTAACAAGTAATGCTATTCAGAAATCTCTTCCTACTAGTAAAATTGATGAGTTCAACAAGATTAAGACTTTTATTGGGACAACAACCTTAGAGTGGCAATGGTGAGAAACCCTGCTCCTACACAGATATGATTTGTATGTGAACCTCTATAGAATTTTCCTATTCTATGACGTTAATATCATTATGTGGTTGAATCACACTCAATCATTTGAAACTTTTGCATTGTGAGGTTTCTTAAAAGCTATTAGACATAACAGGTTCAATGCCTCTTTTAGGGAAAACTTCGGTGTACACCTTCCTAAGTAAAGTGTCAGAGATGTTCAAAATTTGGAACACGAACTTCTGAAAGCTCTTAGGCATATAGGTACTGATAATGTTATACAATTTTTTTTTTTAGATTTACGAAAAAACCAACAACATGGATGTTTGTTATATGGATGCACTCTCATTACACATGGTATTATCCTGTACCTCTATAACTGAACTAGGCCACTCCTTCAAAGGAGAATTAGATATCCAAATAATGGTGCTATTTGTCTATGACTTATGTTAGCTATATTCTAGCAATGGTTTGTTGTCTGCTTGGCTAAAAAATCATTAGTAAAATAAGCTATGTAGATATGCTATAAACATATATATTATATATATATGCATATATGTATATGTATATGTTACTTATTGTTTTAATCTATTTCATCTATATTTTCGATGCTGATGATGAACACAAAAGTAAAGTACATGACAATGAAAGAAAAACAACGATATATTTATCCTACTAGAAGGCTATATTACTAGAAATACAAAAATGCTCATGGAAATAATAGAGCTCATTTGATTGATGAAAACAATCCCATATAGCAGTGTTTTGGTTCATCCCAAATCTATTCTCCTGAATTTGTTATGAATATTTCTGATTCATTGTTTAAAGATTTTGTTCTGCTTGAATGATTAATATATTTGTTTCAATGATTATGTACCTAATTTTGTACATTCCCTGTTACTCATCTTGCTTCTTTTGCATAGCAGAATGTGAGTTTGTAAACATTTCTACTTTTCCTACGACGAAAAGACGAAGTCCACAATGGAATCAAAGCATGTTAGAATCGAGGATGCAGTAGGGAGCCTTACAAAATTGGATTGTCACAACAACAGTGATTAAAAGACATCACAATCTCGCTATGTCCTTCTTGCAAGAACATGAGTTCAGAAAGTCAAAAAGACATAGGTTGCAGCAGATATTAAGGGTATAGTATGGCACACATTGTTGAATGAAACAATAAATTCATCCATCTGCAGGACAATCTATAAAACAAGTACATGTATTTGTATGTTTTTTGAAGAAATTGGAATGAAACTGAAATCTTTATTTGTTCAATTAGACCAAAAATACTGCAATCTTTGTATTCAAGAAAAGGCATTATCTACACTTTGAATTGGTTTAGTTAATTGAATTATAGATTTCTCTACTTCCAGTTCTAGATATATGAAAGGATTATTGCCAATCAAATTAGTAGATAAATATTGAAAAATGAATATAAGTTGTTGAGCTCATGTAAACCATAAACTTTTAGTTTATTCAATGAGTATACAGCCATGAAAATAGACAGACACAAGAGAAGGTTCTTTGATCTTCATTCCAAGCTCAGCGTCAAATGACTACAAATACAATAGACAATACGTTGAGCTTTAATATATAAATTTCATGGGTACTACTAAGTTTTAATCGGAATTCTTCTCAATGGGCATACAGGGACACTCCAGTATTGCCAATTGGAAAGAACCCCAGGACAAATGCTCTTCTAAAGGCAGAGAACGTAATTCTGGATGCCGGTGGTTATGTTCTTGGAATGGTTGGACTTTACATTTCCTTATCAAAAAAATAGAGTTCAAAATTATGGTACGTTTACTAAGCAAAATTTTAAACAGTTAATATGACCTTAACAACCATAAAAAAAATACAAAGCAGACTTTTAATACAAAGCAAACAGAAGTGCACATATACATTAGTTCCATGAAGGACATAGTGATGGTTGACCGGAACATATTATCAACCTCATACATTAGTTTATTTATATTAACCATCGAAAATGAAATTTCGAAACAAACATTTACATTCAAATTTATTTTCATAGAAAAAAAATGGCATATGTAGCATTACATTTGGAAAAAAATATCAAACAACACAACTTTATATGACTAATACAAGTTTGGCTAATGTTTTTTGAATAAAAAAAACTATGTGTATTGATATATGTCTTCGACAATTTGGAAGTAATCTTCAACATGAGATTAAAAATTTTATCAAAAGTTTAACCTCTATATTACAATTCTTTAAAAAAATATTTTATTAAAAACAACTATAATTATAACAATAATAAATTTTTTAAAAAATAATATATAAAAAAATATTTATCTCTAAATAACGCTCGGACCATCTGCCTAGTGAAAATTTTAAAACAAAAGATTTATGATGGCTTAACTTTTCAACGCCATATGGTATATAACAGTATGAAAATCCATGATCCATTAGTAAAAGCTGATCAAAGAAGAAAGTGAGGGTAGAGAGGAAATAAAAAGAACTTTGGAACAATCCCAAAAAAAAAAAAAAAAAAAAACATTTGTGGTTGTTAACCCATGAGCCTTGTTTTAAAGGGGCGAGAGTAAAAGTATAAAAATGAAAAGTAAAAATTTAGTACTTATAATTTATGGCTACTCATGTTAATTGAGAAAGACCACTGCATATCAAAGTAAATAATAATTAAAATTACTTAATTACAAGGTATTTTTACTTAGCAAAAGCATTATCTACTTGCACAATATGGATTCCAAACATTCATGATCTAGATGTGAATGAGTGAAATTACTTGTCCCTCGTCTATTAATGAACCTCCGAGGATTGTAAAAAATATTATTGTTATTATTTCAACTCATATTCCCCAAAAAAAGTGAATCCCGCTCTAATAGATTTGAATAAATTCAAAACGTACATTAAGATACGAAGTTTTTTTATTCCACAACAACAAAAACACTTTTTCATTCTTTCATATATTAGGAGATTTCACTTAGATTCTTTTAATAATGAGGATTCAGAATATCACGCATTAGTCAATTAAAGAGAGATTCAACAACTAAAAGAAAGATCAATTCTTTGGGTTATAATTGCTATCTTATTAGGTTCGGATGCTATAGTTGTTTGGAAACCACAAACCATTCTGAGTGCAAGTTAGAATTTCTTTGAATATGTTCTTGCATTTATTTGAAATGCTAATAAAACACAAATTGAAGAAGAATACAGTCCTTGAGTTCCTTTTATTGAGAATTGATTATATAACTTACACCTTAACATATATACCTATACTTACTAGTAATGAAAGGATTATTTTCTGAATTTAAATACCTAAGCATTGAATATTTCACTTAATTCTTAATGTTGGCTTTTATTTGAGAGTGGAAAAAATGCGAGGGAAACTTAAATCTTTTATAGTCCCCTAATTGTTCATATATTATTTTTTGTGTCCCTAAACTTTAACTGCAGGCTATCAGTCCTTAAGTTTTTGATTGGTAATTGGTCATTTTGCCACTCTAGTGTTGGCTTTTCGGCCAAAATTTACACTAGCTAGGTTGTACTTAAATAAGGATTGAATTGAGATAAATTTATAAAAATTTAATAAAATATTATTAAATACGAGGTAAATATGATATTAACTCATTAATAAGAGAGAGAAAATATGATATGTTATGCGTATATGACAGTTTTTGGGAATAAAAAATTATTTAAATTAATATTATTTTAAATTTGAGTTTTGATTTAGATTGAGAAGAATTTCTATACAAGTACTGTCTTAGTCTAACGATTGGAATAGACACAAAAAAATGTGTGTTTTTTTTCCTAAAAATAATCCAGAAATGGTTTGGGGACCTAGAAAATAGGTATAATGACTATTTTACCATTGCACAATTTGGCATATAATTAATATGTACAAATTCTAGCTGAAACTAATCTTGAATCATTCTTTTCTTCAAACTAATATTACTCAAAGGTAGATAGAAGAATTATAGGATGAAGAAAGATGTAGGGTTGGCTATCCTATAAGGTAGCTATTTAGTTAATTTACACAATCTCCTTCAAGGGCTTGATTAAATGTGGGGAGATTTCTTGATCCTTCTGTAGCCAAGATTGTTTGAGTCATATACAGTTGTTTCAGACAAAGGTGCATCAAAGTCGCTATTTCCCTTGACATTTCAAACCTCTGGAGAATATTGATTGGTTGCATAATTTGAATATTCTAAAAGCTTCTAAACTCTTATGGACAACAAAAAATTGAGCTTTATATGATTATCTGCTTATTGAGAGGAAGAATTTTTCAAAGGTATGGTTGTAATTCAGAAACAAGTCATGGATGTGTTTTCTAAAAAGAGCGACATTACCTTTGAAACTTCACTCATGGTTTAGTAGAATTTATTTTTGCCAAAAAGACTTTTTTAAAATAAAATAAAAAATTCAAAATATCTTAATTTGATTAAATATTTTTTTTGAGTTAGACAATTTAGAGCCTTTACAGGATATAAATAGCTAATATTCAAATTGATAATTTCACAAAAATATTACTACCTACAAAGCCGTTCGCCTATATATTTCGAAATTAGAAAAATTCTCAGCCATTACTAAATGTGCGCACCGAGTGAAGTCAACTCTAACAAGTAAAGAACTCACGGAGTTAAACCAGTTTAAGTAAGCTTTGACTGATCAGCTCTCTAAAAGACTAAAAATTTCTTCTTTTAAAAGTCGAACACACCAAAGGTGTGCATTAAATAAAACTCGCAACGGAACTCTAACTGACGACCCATAAAAATAAATTAATTTAGATAAATTTTGATTAATTCACCCTTTCAAAAAAATTGACAAAAAATTTACAAAAATAAATCAACTTAAATAAACTCTAATTAAACTATTTCTCAAAACATCAAAGACTTCTCTCTTTAAAAGTCAAACACGTTACTTCACTTACTAACTTGTTAATATCCGATTAATTGGACGGGCCGAAGTGCCTCCTCGCCAGTACACTTGTCTTTCAGTAGTGGATGTGACCGTGGAAGTAAAGAGATAAGATCTGGTGGTCCGGTGGATGCAGAAAAAACTACTGTTTACGTGTGACTTGTGAATAAAAGTTGGTCTACCTCTAAACCATATAGGCCAAAATGAATCAATCCTCCTAAGCTCTCCTACTTTGCACGAAAGAACGACACGAAACAACTTGTATTTGACAAGACTATTGGAATTTGGAAGAGCTTGGTTTTTGTTTCTGTGCCGCCTCTTTTGTTGTCATCTCATTGGAAGAAAAGCATCAAACTAAATGCTCCATATTACAGAGGAGTATTGATTGGGTTCCATGTATTTGACATTATTCCCCAATGGAGTGATCATTTCTTGGGTTCCTGTTCTGTATCTTGATCATCCTTGTCTCAAAATATTGGCCATATACTTCCTTACCAATCAAATGATGACGATAGATACTATATACCCAGACTTGAACTTTACTGTTTGAGGTATAAAGTCATTCAGTAGGGTTGCATATGCAAATCATACGTTTCATTCATTTACAAGTTTTTTTCGTTTGATATTATTATTATTTTTTCTTTCTAAATGACATACTTTAAATCGTATACTCGTTTGATAATTCTTAAGTCTATATTTGATTTACGGAGAAGAAGGGAGAAGGAGATAGGCACTTTTACTAATCACATTTAGTTTTATTTTGTTTGACATAAAAGAAAGAAGAAATGGAAGAAGGGAGAAGATGAAAAATAATAATTAAATTAATTTATTATATATTTTAATTAAAAATTAGATCAATATTATTATTAATTATTTTTACTTTATTTTTTTTCTTTCAATCCCTTCAAATTAGAAAAGAAGTATTTTCTCCTCATTTATTTTTTTATAAAATAATCTAACCAAACATAGAAATACGATATTATTATTTTAAATAAAAAATAATTTTACACATATTAACTGTATAAATATCGAATATATTATAAAAGTTTCAACTATACTTCATCACTGGGGTGGGGTGTTGGAGATTTTTTCATCTCAATTGTGTGCTTCTATAAAGTATCTAATCGAATTCATTCAAAGTATGTGTATTGGGGGGATGAATTGAATGAACATGACACTGGCTGGTACACGATGTATTCCGTTGAAGAAATCAGTTTCCCTCCATAGCTTAATTAGCCCAACAAGACGAATATCAAACAGAAAGTGCAGAATTTCTGATTGATCGTGGGGCTGTTGATGAACATGCCTGGTGGATGATATGATATTTTATGCATCATCAGAGGTTCTCCTATTAGTTAAGAGAAGCTTTATGGTTCATTATTGAAGATTCTCTCAGCCTAATTCTCAACCTCTCCAAATGTGTTTAAGAATTCTCAGTGCTGTGGTCTAAATCCCATCAATTGCATAGAAAAAGATAAAAGGAAAAGCTCTTTTATTGTCCACAGAATATGTATATCAAAGTCTTCTTTCTTCCTCAGCTCTACACGTGAAAATTAAAACATCATTGCCAAGAGCGTGAATTTTAACCTTCTAATAATTCCTAGGGCACCCATGAAAAGATCTCGGCCTAATGTTATTATGACAACCAATACTTTAAAAATGCAATTTACCATTGTTGGTTAAGATGCTTTAATTAAAAATGCACAGGAGATCCCAGCAGACGCATCAGCCTCTTCTTTTTGCCTAAGTTAATTATAGCAGCGATCACAAAATGTGGTTGCTTTAGAGTCATCATTTTCAGAAAGAATGCAATGTCTACTACTTTCATCAATGGAAAAAAGGAACTGAAATAGTAGACTTCCCCGTCCAATTCACCTACCAATTCTTTCTTTTTCTCTACGAATCGTTCATAGCCAGATTGTTTTCTTTGACAACTCAGAAGCAGGGAGACAATGGTCTAGCAATAATTGAGTGCAGGCATGGAGTAGAAATAGAAAATCAAGTGGGAGGAACAGAAACCTCAAAACTTTTCTTCTTCATTAGAAGATGGAATTTGATTTCTGTCCCACCGTCCACTTAAAAAACCACTTTATTTGCCTTGTATTTCAATTCCATCCACTAACTTCTTTATTTTGCTTTACTATTAATTTGTTTTCTCTTGGGATTCCACAAGTCAACCATCTTGAGGGCAGGGCCAGTATAAAATGTGGTGAAATCTCAGATTCTCAGCACCCCATGTAAGAGCAAAGACACAGAGGGAGAACGAGCTTAGCCTGTTCCCTGATTGCTCTATTTGTCGTCATTTGATTTTTCTTTTTTTGGGTCAGTAGTCTCAGTACTGATGGACACTGAAGAGATCCCATCAGCGCCTTCAACGCCTGCAACACCAGGCACTCCGGGTGCTCCTCTCTTTGGTGGGTTTAAGTCCGAGAGGACTAGCAATTACAAGAAATCCCTTCTTAAGAGCTGCAAATGCTTCACTGTTGAAGCATGGGCATTGGAAGAAGGGTCCTTGCCCCCTGTTTCATGCACATTGCCACCTCCTCCTGTTTCACTCGCAAGAAAGGTCTGGCTATGTTTACGTACTCGTGTACTTGCTAACTATGTTGCAGATGTTATTCAATCTTGGATGTGGGCTTGAACCTAACAAAATTTTCATTTTGTGCTTTTGCATTTGAATTGATATGATAATCAGGTGGGAGCTGAGTTCATAGGCACCCTGATACTGATCTTTGCAGGTACAGCCACGGCTATCGTGAACCAACAGACAGGAGGCTCCGAGACACTGATAGGCCTGGCTGGCTCCACCGGCCTTGCTGTTATGATTGTCATACTTGCGACGGGTCACATCTCAGGAGCCCATCTCAATCCATCTATTACAATTGCTTTTGCTGCTCTCAAGCACTTTCCATGGAAGCATGTAAATAAAATCTTTCCATTTTTGGGCACTGAAAATGAACACTGATTGTGGTGAACATGCTGAAATATTCTTTATACGGCAGGTACCGGCGTACATAGTAGCACAAGTGCTGGCATCAATATGTGCGGCATTTCTGCTCAAGGGAATTTTCCACCCCATAATGGGAGGAGGAGTCACAGTTCCATCGGTTGGATATGGTCAGGCGTTTGTGTTGGAGTTCATTATCACCTTCAACCTCATGTTTGTTGTTACCGCAGTGGCGACGGACACCAGAGCCGTAAGCCACCTCTTCATCTTCCGAAAGCTAACTTTTCCATGGCAAACCTACAAAGAAGTTTACACCTCACATCTTAATAGTTTATTCATTGTTACAACCAAAATAGACAGTAGTCCATGGTAAGAGATGGCTAGTCCAGACTTCAATGACAATCGATCTGGCAAGTTTGCCATGTTGCCATATTTTATTTGCTCCTACTTACCTAACTATAGTTTCCAGCATGTGCAACTAAAAAGTGTAAATTATTGGAGATCTGAGGCATCTTGCGACATGTCTAGCTCAAACTTTTCAACCTAGGATCATGTTCTTACTGTCACTCTGCAGGTCGGAGAGCTGGCGGGGATAGCAGTCGGAGCTACCGTTATGCTCAACATACTCATTGCTGGGTAATCTTCTATATCTTTTCATCTCAAACCCTCTTCTTTGCACTCTTGTTGCAAAAAAGATAACAGTCCGAAGACAAGAGGAACAGAAGTCACTTTACAGGTTTAAAGAGAGTCGTTAAAATATAGTTACTTTATTGAGCTTTCATGGACCACTATATATGAACTGGGAATCAAACAACTTTTTTATACCAGTGGCTGGGGAGCTTAATAGTTTAACTCTAAAGCAGGAAAAAGGCATTAAAATAACTAAGCATGAAAGCTGGTTTCAATCCGACTGCTGATTAGTACACTTTTTAGACCGATCTAGATGGTTGTGCCCTTGCTTTCTTTTTCTTTCTTTGGGGAAACCAAAGTTATGGATTGATATGGAAATCTACTATGTTCAAGATTGAAATCTTGTTTTAATGTTGTGGAATGACCACAGGCCAACAACCGGAGGTTCAATGAATCCAGTGAGAACTCTAGGGCCAGCAATAGCAGTAAACAACTTCAAAGCCATCTGGGTGTACCTGACGGCACCCATACTGGGAGCTCTGGCCGGAGCCGGCGTTTATACCGCCGTGAAGTTACCTGATGATCAGGATGACAAGGCTCGCGAAACGCCATCAGCAGCACCTAGCTTCAGAAGGTGATCCATTAAATCAAAGAGGTGAACGAACAGAGCGAAGGGAAAATCTGGATGCAGATATTGCCAAAATATGCCATCGTTGTCAAATCTTAATCAAATGTATAGCTTGAGACACAAAGTTTTAGAAATATTATCAAGAGAGGAGGATACTAGTTGGTTTGAATGAATAAGATTCAGGTCTCAAGCCGCTGTTATTGTTCCCACTCCCAAAACAAACATTAAAAGAACAACTCTGGATGCAGCTAATGATAGTATTCAAATTGCCTTGATAAGCACCAAAAGGAGGACTATAAACTCTCCGTCTCCGATGACAGTCTCGAGCAAAAATCAGATGCGCGTTATAACATGATCAATGATCAACCTTTTTTTTTTTTTTTTTTGCTAGATATGATCAATGATCAACCTCGAATCTCTCAGACACCAACGGACGAATGGAAGGAAAATTTTTATATACTTATAACATTTATTGTACATCAAATATTATATATAATTTTATTTATATATAATATAATATCTTAATAAATTAATACACGTATATCGAATACATATAAAAATTTTTTGACAAAAAAAAGGTCCCACTGGAAACTTTTGCTCGGGTTCCGTGGGCCTGGGGTATTCTGGGAACAATAAGTTTCAATGCTTCATACTCTTCTACTAATATCAGAAATTCCTTTTTTTTTTTTTGCCCTTAGTTGTGAACTATTATATTGTTAAGTAAAGACCAAGAAAACATAACAAAAAGGTTGATTGACCACGCGTACTTAGACAAATTTACCTTGAACAGATAATACCATCCAAGACAGAAGCGTAGGATCATCCTGCCCTTAAGTCTCTCTCTTTTTTTCCCCATACGATGCATCTTAGTCTCATGGCAATGTAGAAAGACAATGTAGCAAAATGTTTAAACGTTTTTGTTTCGCCTCACAAAATGTAACATCGCTTGGTGCCATATTAAAAACAAAATTGTTTTAAGCTACGACAATTGCTACAAAAATAAATGAAACCTGTTTCAAGACCCCATTACTATAGGTGTTCAAAACTACTATTATCCAAGCAGATCAAAAAGAAAATAGAAAATGGAAAATGGAAAACAAGTTATAGAGAAAAAACATGCTAAAAACACTTCTATTCCCAATCGCCAGCAGCAGGAGGAGGAGGAGGAGGAGGCATGACACTCAATCCAGGTGCTGCCATTGGTGGTGCTGCAGTTGATTCCCATCCTTCGCCAGCACCGGCGCTAGCTACAGTTCCTAAAAATGATTCAGAATACCAAATTAGACCATGACAATAATTTATTGGCAGGAAAATTGACATTTAATCTTCATCAATTAAAAAGTCAAAGAAAGCCAGCACTGGGACTTCTTTAGCACAAACCAACTCACGGATCTTCTCATAAGGCTTGGAAAGTAACAGATGTGCATATACTAAGCAAGAACAGAAACTACACCAAAGGTTTAGAAACCACTTCAGATACACCAAAGACTTGGCGAATTAGAAATTGGATAAATTTCACTGCTGCGCACACTATATAATTTAAAAAAATCCAAGAGTATGATTGGATGTGATATTGCTAAAAGATTTACAACCCACCCACATAAAGTCAAGAATGAGAGAATTCACTGATATTCACAAGAGAAGAACAAACCTCAATTTTGGATTGAGACAGTCAATCCAAGTATTGAATAATAATTTTACAAAACATTTACAAAGAGCAAAACAAGCTATAAGGAAAAACATGCTCATGTGGGAATTGGGAATACAAAGGAAGAAATCTAACCAGTATCTCCAGCTGCCCAACCAGGAGCAGCAACTGTTGGGATGGCTGGTTGTGGTGCAGTCATTGACCACTCTCCCTCAGGTATAGTTCCAGTAGTGCCCCAATTGTCAACACCAATGGGAGCACTAGTGTAATCCGCATAATCGGGAAGAGCAGGTGCTTCCTCTTCTTGCTGTTCCTTAGACTCCTCAGGCTCCCTATAAAAGAAGAGATCAACCTGCCAAAAAAGGAAAGAAACAGTAAAAAGTCTATCAGATAACAAAGAATCTCGGCCAATGATTTGTGAACCATCAAACTCTCCAACTGCACTGGAACACTGGTGGAACAAATACAGGGGAGGTGCTGGGATGTTCAAAGAAAAGCAATTACCATAACATCCCACTTGTGACCCTGGGGAATCACCCCACGCATTTGAAGAACCATCCTTGCCAAGAGCCAGAAAAGACAGCCAATGCTGTGTTTCCCCTTGTTATTGGCGGGAATGCCAATATCAACATATCGCATTGGGGAATCTGTGTCACAGAAGGCTATTGTGGGGATGTTTGACAAAGCAGCTTCCTTAATTGGCTGAAACAAGGTTGAAACAATTTTAGAATCTCAACAATCGGGGATTTGCAATTATGACATAAATCACCCAGAAAACAGGACCAACCTGGTGGTCAGTCCTTGGATCAGTGAGGATTAGAAGGCGAGGCTCATTGAATGAGGTTTGAAGCTGATTAGTGAAGGTACCAGGAGTATGCCTACCAGCAATAGCATGGGCCCCAGTATATTGGGCAAATTTCAGGACAGCCCTCTGGCCATATGGCCTGGCAGATTGAACAATAATTTCTTGAGGGTTCTCAACAGCAACAATAGCCCTGGCAGCCATTTGAAGCTTCTCCCATGTCTTTGCAACATTAATTATGTGGATACCTGTAGTATAACAGATAAAAATCAAACAGGATAGCAACAATAATATATTTCCAAAGTACAAACAAATGTAAATAAGCAAATTAGAGAATCAATCTGCTCGATCCTACAGCCCGAACTACCCCCCCCCCCCAAAAAAAATCCTCAATGAAAGATGCATTTCACAAAAGGAAAAGAGGCTCAATTTTATAAGAACAAGTCAATAACCCAGTAGAAAAATTTATTCATAAACAAATTTCTATAACCCAAAAGCTCCCAAACTGAATGGCCACACCAATGGACAAGTTAACAAATTAAGTCTCCATCTAGACGACTTCATTGCGTACAAATCCCACGAATCCGTGTACATATCAGAAAAGGTGTGCAAAAGTCATTAAGTAACCACAAACTCGATAAAAGTACAATTCCTCAAACTCCTTAAGTTCAGATCCATGGCGAATCTCATACCGCTAAATCAATAGGAAAATACCAATATCAAGATAATTAATAACATGACGGTGCATCAGATCCTCGTAGAAACGGAAAACAAAGCAAGCCACTTTGGAAAGCATACAGGTGTATAGGCGTATTATGTGTAAACAACTCGAAAATGAATTAAAATAATGGAGAACACAGGAAAGCATACCGTCGTTCCTTCGCTTGAACACGTATCGTTCCATCTGGAAGTCACAGTTCTTTGTGCCCAGATGAACCTCGGCAGCTAACATCATCTGGATGTCAGCTTCTTTGGTTGAGAGTTGCCTGGTGGCGGTCGCCATTGTCGTATCCCTTCCAGCAAAGCTTGCTGCTCTGGTAACTTTTCTCTGGCTTGAGGCCGCAAGGAACTAGGGTTTATAGACTGTGGCTTCTCTCTCTACTTCTACTGGAAGACCGATATATAGTCTATCTATCCGACGAGAAACCCTAATGCAAATTTGGTCCCGTTTTATGACTTAAATGCCCCTTGGCTTCTGCACGGCCCAAACTCGTGCATATATATTGGGCTTTCCTGAAACAACAGTCCAACATGTTGTTAGTATGGGCCTCCCCTCACTGAAATCCAAAAAACTCCCCATGGAAAATGACACTTATTAGGTAAAAACGCAAGGAAAATTTTTTTTTTCTAGTTACCAAAGGAAACAAAGAGAGAGAGAGATAGAGAGTGAGTAGTATTCACTCACACACACACATATATATAAAAATAAAAGCTAATAAATCTTAAATTTAATTTGCATTACCTCTCATATTTTGAACTCTATGGCGCAGATAGCTTAATAGTAGAGTCACTCAATGTGTAATTGAGAAAATTTTTAAACTAATCTCTAAACACTCCCAAAGAAAATATTTTATTGAAAAAAAAAAGGACTCGCACTTTGTATAGAGTGTTCTAGTTGGACTATTACCTAGTCACCACTTAAGCGAAGTATTAGAAAAACAAATTCCAGTGTAAAGTGACACAATTGAACAATAACGAGTGTCAAGCTCATATCCTGGATATAAGCATTTGAAGATTCTTCATTCGCTTAAAAAACGATCGATTAAAGCTGTACTTGAATATCAATTGAAATAAATTTATTTAAATATAATAAAAAATTATTAAATTTGTGAAGTAATTGTAATGTGTTATTAGTATATTATTTTAAATTAAAATAAAATTTTAGTCTTGGAATAAAAGTTGTCCACTGATAGCCTCAACAAAAATAGTGATAAAATGTTAAAATTTGTTAACAGCTAGAGCTAGTACAAATTCGAGCGATCCACAGCCCAGCAGGCTAATCTGCAAGAATGAAAATCCACGCATGCATCTTTCTCTCCCTCTTTTTTAACGACTTAAAAGCATGCTTTTGTAAAGAGCTCGAATTCAACTTCACAAGGATAATGTTAACAATGGGATATCCCATAATTTGCTGAAGCAATAGCTGGTGAAAGAACCATTGATACAAATGGAGGAGAAGATTGAGAGTGAAGAAAAGGCTTATTCATGCAGATTTGCAGGGCATCAATGGAGAGGCACCTTCAAGGATATAAAATTGTGGAGTTTCCTTAGAGATTATGCTCCAGTTGCCTTCTAGCTCCATGGAGTTACAGTGCCATGGCACAAAACTCACCCTCTAAGCATGCTGATTAGCCTTTCTGCTTCACTGGGGCACAGGCACAAGCATCGCATTAAGGAAGAAAAGAGATACCCAAAGTGAACAGGATACATAAGTCATGAAATAGTAGATGAAAGCCTTATTAGATACACATACCAAGAGAGAATGTTAAGGAAGAAGCCAATGTACAGGCGTCAATGCAAGTATGAATTTCTAGGGTCAGTCCAACTCTGCATGTGTGCTGGGATGTGGAACCTCCGGGTATGGAAGATGTATGGAGCAGATTTATAACAATCTTTTCATGCATTTTGCCAGTGCAGAAGAAACTTGAAAAGTATCCAACACGGATGCAGTGCATAGCAGATACCTGAGTTTTAATAAGGTCCCTCAATTATATCCTCCAGATAAACTGCTGGAAGACTATGTCCAATAACTGCCAAGATATTCTCCTCAAGAATCATTTACTTTCAGACTACAATTGAGTTGCCTCAGCCACCATCTCAAGTAAAGTATCCCAATTCCACGGATGTCTACAAGTTACTTCTGCGATTACTCAACCAAAGAGCAGCACCTGAAATGACGAAAGGAGCCTCAGCATTTCAATGCTGCAGAATAGAAGCATTTCATAGTACGGTTGCTTGCACCTCACACAGAACTTATGGGCTACACTAGTGAAAATATTTCATACATACTTCCCAATCACCTTTGATCAAGTAGGTAAAGCCATTAACTTTGAAGGCAATGATGCAAAATAAGCATGCTATCATTTCTTTCCCAATATTTTCAACTTAGTTGAACCAGATGTAGCCAGATCAAGGCAGAATACTTCTCAGCAAATAGCAATGCATCACTTTTCTTTCTCCGGCTATGTTGTCCCTATTTCAAATTTCCATTCTGTCAATACAGGTTATATTTAAGTGACTGCCATATCTCAACTCCTTCCTAGTTGATTGAACCTCCACATAAATGGTTCATGGTGCATTGTGTTCAACACAATGTTCTCTCATACAGAAAAAAACAATTGCCACCGAAACTTAAGCATCAATAAGAGGACGGCAAATGGAAAAGAAACAAAGAACTCTTTGAAAGAATTAATTTCTCTAGATGAGCCACAATCTTTTGCATTCATATTCCCCTGAAAAAGGACCAGTTCAGCACATTGCAGCTAAATCCATCAAGTGCAGTGTACCGTATTAATCGGTAGGCCAAGAAGAAGCGAGATTCAGGAGTCTTTTGTCCATTTAGTATCAATTATAACGTGATCAACTCATTTCAGCAGCATCAAATAATATATCTTAGCAAAAATCCAAAAAAAAAAAAAAAATCGCCAAACAGGAAATGCCATTTAATAATCTAGAAATAATTCATCAATTCAAGCTTCAAGAGAATAAAGTTACAAACTTTAATGGTCAGTAAAATAAAAGAGACTCATTACTGCAATTAAACTAACCTGATCAACGATTAGTTCACATTTGAAGAACGTAACAAAGCCAGCAGAGCCATCAAACCATCTCGGCAGTCTTAACCTCATCGAAACGGTTGTTTCCATGGCCAACCCGAATAGAATACGATCTAGACAGAGAAAGGACGAGAGCTGCAAGTATGATTCCTAACAAGTCAAAGACAGCGTCTTTGGCTGAAGCTCCAGCAGATTTAAAGTAACCCATCTCGTCGGCAACCTCCTTGACGGCGCCGGCAGCTAGTGAAACCATTGATCCAACCCATATACTACGGCTGCGGATAAAAGAGTACGGTGTCCGGATAGCGAGAAGAGAGACAATAATGGTGAGGAGGAAGCAGAAGAGGAAGTGCTGGAGTTTGTCTATGGCTAGCCATTGGTCTCCATTGTCCATTACGAAGAACACGCGTGGAAATGGAGGGCAATTTGTTTTAGTTCGGGTAAAATATAAGAGGACCTGGGAAGTGGACATAGGGAAATGCAAATTTTTCCAGGCAAAGGAAGATGAAAATTTGCAAAGTAGTCAACAGTTTGATTGCTCCAAATGTATTTTTATTTTTATTTCTTTTAAAGAAACTCAAAAAACATTCATTTGATGAGCATGGAAACTGGTCTACTTCAATTTACCTTGCCATGAGTCCTTTCGTTTGCCAACGAAAAAAAACCCTACCAAACATTTTTTGGAGGAAAAAATCTATTCCCAACTCTAGTTTGGAGACGAGGAGACCTTTTAAAGATGGGCTTGTCCCTTTTTAAAGAACAAAGGGAGCATAGCGAAAACAAAGGGAGAAATTCGTAGACAAAGAACCTCCAATTTCATATTTTTCAGGATGAAGTTCACTTCCTTGACGGCAAAAAATGAAACAGAATGTTTCAGACTGAAAATTTTGCTTACACGGGGATATCTTAATAGCAAAATTGGCACCAAGATTATTCTAATACATGTCCCGTTGAACAAGAAAGCCATATAACTCATGAGCCAAAATATATCAGAGATTAGGTTAAACTTAGATCCAGTGTTACATCAACTTGTTCTAAATCCGGCACATGAAATACATTTCAATCACTCATTTCTTCATTCTAGTGTACAACTTGCTTTGTTGTGTTAATTCATCTTGCTAAGTAACTCATTGATGTCATCCTCACGGTTTCCAGAGTCCCCTCCATCCTTGTACCGTTTCTTCTTGCCCTGCAATGCCTTTTCTGGCTTGTTGAGTGCAAAAGGGCAAAGAAAACTGGTTACCTCCTTGAAATGATGGCCCAAAGTCGTGATCTCATTTACAATATCTTCTAAACAGATTATATTGTGTTCACCCAATGCCTGACATGAGAGTTACCAGAACATGTTATTTCGCCACAAACATAAACCAGAACACATAAAACAACAAGTGAGGTATGTCAAATACCTGTTCAATAATATTGTTGTCTGTTAAAGGAACTCTCTGCTTGTCAAGTTTTCCAACACCTTTCTTGTAAATCAAGTCCCTTATACTCTTAACATTGGGGTACCTAAGGATAAAAGTATAGTCTTTAGAACAAAAAGATGTCAACAGAAGTCAATACAGAACATTTTTGGATTAGAATTCAGGTGATCAACTCTTAGAATAACTGTAATGAACATGTAATACTTGCCCAACTAATTCATTTAAATGCTGCACCTGAAAAGTCGTATCTAGATGTGAAAATATACCAAATCATAAGCTGAGACAAATAGATTCAGATTAATCTTGATCAATTTTGGAACAGAGGTTAGTTCTGACACATCTCAATTTATATAATTGAAATTAGTTGGTCAAACAGATTTGAGCTATTAGAACAAAATTTCACATATTTTGCGGCACAAGTGCCACTAACTCCAAACAGTGAACCTATGCATGCAGCCTGCAGGATTAGAAAAGAACTATCAAACACATTTGGTTTTACTAGAAAACCCTACAAATGGAGTTTACAAGAATGGACAAAATTAGAGTAGCTTTCTGTTCAAAAAGAACCAAATGTCATCATCAGAAATTCAAACCAGAAAATTGGTAAGTAGTTAGACTAAAATCATAATAAGAAAGGAAAATGATCATCAAAAGAGAAATATGGATGAAGGCACAACAGTAGGGTCAGCCAATGAAACTACCTTCTTAGTTAAAAACCATAGACTAGATTAAAAGCACAGATCGGCTCAAATGCTTCTATGCCAAACATACTTATTCGCATAGCAAAGAATAGGAACGAACACTAATTACACGTACCCATATGTGACATAAGGCTCCACTTTTTGCAGAATCTCCGTTATGCCTTCATTTACCTTGAGAAACACTCCGTTAAAGATTCTTCTCAGTCTCAAAGAATACAAAAGCTTGCGAGTTTGGGGATGCATATCATTCTTGCTGAAATGGAAGCAAACATTGGAATATTAGAAAGAGAAAAAGAACAAAAGAACAGAGACAAAAGACATTAAAAGGGACTCACCCTCCTATGCGTATGACAAATAGAAGCTTGGATTTTGGGGTCACCCTACTGTGTCTATGTTGTTTTCTTCTACTTTTCATCTGGACAAGGTCCAACTCCTAAGCAAAACCAAGAGAGTAACATTTGTTAGAGTATGCTCGTGTAACAAATCAGAACATAAAGATCTATATAGAGATGCGTAAGGAAGAGAGTTGTTTATTTTGTTCTTTTTGGGGGTTTTTCAGGAACAAAGGAGAAAAAGATATAGCCATTTGTTTGAGGCAACATAATCAAAATAGAAGTACAGATTTGAAAGGCACGGAGAATAGCCATATAATTTCTATTGCCAGCCTTCAATGCAAGTGCATCATCCTCATTAAACTTAATGCCCTTGCTCTGCCAACTGGTGTTAGTGGTTAAGCACTCTCTTTCATCTTTCTCTCAATTCAACTTAACAAAACAAAATTATCATGTGCATATGGCAAGACATAGCAGCTCCAAGACACGGCTCAGCATAGTCAAATTGTCAAAATATGAATAAGGAAGAACTCAAAAGTAATATAATGGCATGAACAAAATTTGCTGCCTATTGAATATGATACTACTTCTAAAGCTAGAAGGTATTCAAAAATGCACAATGACAGAAGTCACATATATACAATTATCCATGACAAACTTTCAGAAGAACTCTGTTATGCCTAGCTTGAAGAAACTCAAATTGGTTCCCATTAAGCAATTCACAATAGTTACCCTGTCCCGATACTCTCTGATGAACTGCTCAGGCTTCTTAATCACAAAATTATCAGACTTGAGTCTCTTCACTCTCTGCTCCAACTGCTGCTTCCTCCTAATTGCCCACTCTTCATTGTTCTTCCTCTTCTTCAGTATCACCTCCGGAATGTAATTCAACAGCTTTGGCCCCTCTTCAGCCATGATTATCACTTCCTGCAGCACAATTCACCAATAACACAAAGAAAAAAGAAACTCAAAAGTCTCCTATCAATGCTACAAATCAATGTGCATCAACCTCCTAAATGCTCAAAAATCAAAACTTTTTCTTCAGCAAGTTCCAATTTTTTTTCATGTCAAACACAGTTACAATATCCAAAACCGCTAATTACAAGAAAATAAATGTAATACCGGATACAACGCTTACCGGCGAGACGCGTCGACGGTTCAACGAACAGTATTATCCCACAGGTATGCGGTGGAGAGAACCGACGATGCTGAAACCCTACTAAAAACTCTGCTCAATTTATTCGAGATGAACAAAAGCGTGTTACCCTGAACGAACGCTTTTATAACAGAAGTTAATTCTAAATCATTTTCGTGGGCTTTCAATCTTTTTCTTGTCTGGAACCCAAGGTTGAGTTTATCTGTGGACATAAAATAAAAAAATAAATAAAAGAGGGCCATAGGTGATAGGCCCATTATTGTATGTTACATGCATGCTATAGAAACCAGCAGGCTTTCCAATGTTAGCCCATTGAAGGGTACCATTGGGCATCGTCTGCCTTAGCAAGTATCAAAAGCCTTTGATTTTTTGGTATTAAAAAAAAAAGTCAATCTGTCCAAACTAAATCAATCCATTCAAACCAGACTCAAATTGTTATGTTTAGTTTGGTTTGATTTTGATTTCAATTTGAGGAGTTTTTAAATTATAAAATTAGCTTGAATTGAAAATTTTCTTCAGAGTGAACGAAGATAAATAGAACTAATAAATTCTTTATATAATTTTTTTTTTTTGGTAAAAGTATGAGGGATATATTTATAATTTGAAAACGTTTTATATCATTAGCCGTTCTTATTCTAATCCTAAAGTTTTCTTTTCTAATATTTTCATTCACGCCAATGCCTCTTCTCCTTTAGTTTTTCTCTCCGTTTTTTTGCTTCTCTATTTTTTTACCTCAATGTTCCTTATTGGCAAAATCTCCAATTTAGTCCCTTAACATTTATTTTTAGTTAGTTATAGTCTCTAATTTTTATTTTCATTTTTTTAGATTCTCTAAATATTTTTTTACAACTCATTTAATCCTTCCGTCAGTCACACCATTAACTTGTCATTTTTTGTAAAGGTAAATATGAAAGTTCACTATATTTTTACACTGATAGACTGCTCTCAATTCGTTAGAAAGATGGAGGCCGAAATGGATTTGTGCCTCCAAGCAAAATCCATGGGTTTTGGTGTTCTTTGGGAGGAAGGTGAGGCCATTGTCCAACTAAAAATGACACATAGGAAGTTGTAGTCGTCCAACCCGCCACTTTCTCTTTCTTCCTCTTCATTTTTTTTTACAGTAACAATCTCTCTCCCCCCTATTCTTGTCGCCGCTCCTAAGTTGGGTCTAGTTCTTCCGTGAAAGCATCCGACCCGATTTCTATGATAACACCGACACTAAAGGTAAAAAGAATGGTGCAATATTTTTGTCAGACAAAATTTGCTATTCTTTATTGTTGTCCCGTGTCTGCCCAACATGTAGACAAAAGGTAATGCCTTTCTTACTGTTACCTGGTCCCCAATGCATACTCTGTAATGGTTATTAGAATATAGTATAGTGCATACGGCATATTCATGCCTTTTTCGTCACGTGTTGTCGTAAATCAAGAGTACTTTTATGGTGTCATGGAATCGGTTATTGTGTTCCTTGAATACTGGATTTGCACACAAATAGATGAAATTAGAGTATTTCTATCTTCTTATCTATAATTTCTCTTTAGTTACTTGAGTGTTATAGGTAGATTTAACAACTTTTATAAATAGAGGAACTTTCTAATCTTAGTTCCTGATATTATGTGTCAAAATTAGCACAAGTGTTGTTACCAAAATTAATGGATAGCAACCCATAACTTCTAGAAAACTGATTATATAACTATTGCAATAGCTTTGGAAGGAGGGGGGAGGGGCCGGGGGTCCTAAAAATCAGTACTTACCATTGTATATATGCTAAGACTTGATGATCATAGTACTTACTAGATGTCCCTTGAATATAATAAGTTTGCTTTCAAAATGAATATTTTGTAATCATTTTGTTAGGTCTTGAAGAATTGATTTGCAATTTTGATGCAATTTTCCAAGAGGACAAAAATGCCAATATTGAGGAATCGGAAGTCTAGTAACTCCACTATCATATCCGAAATGCTTGACCAAAAAATGTTTGAGCACTATTTTGAGTAAGCTTTGAAACTACCATACTATAAATTTTCAGTTGATTGATTTTGTAGCCCAATTACATTGTTTAATGAACAACTAATTCTTACCAGATTGATTTGGAATGGTTTGCCTGATGACAAAAGGAGCTCATTTGTGCTTGTGGACTCGTTGTGGTTTAGCATTTATATAATGTATGACAGAAAGAAAGTCCTAAGTTGGATTGGGAAGCAAGACATTTTCTCAAAGCAATATACTTTTGTTCCAATTGTAATATAGTACGTTCTCCATTTCTATTTAAAGGAAATTGAACTCCATCTAACACATGCTAAATATTGATATATTGAGCTTGAATGCTAATGTTATATGCTTTTTTGTTTAGTGGACATTGGCGGCTTCTAATTTTATGTGAATTCAATGAGAAGAATTTGGATTTAAAGAGTCATTCTATAGTGTTGTTGGACTCATTGCAAACTATAGAAGATAGCATAGAACCACATATTAGAAAGTAATGTCTTCAATCAAATTTGGACTATGTTCTAAGTTCACTTCAAGAAATTAATCATTCCACTAATAACATTTGTACACTTATTATAGATTTGTGCTGGACATATTGCATGCAAGTGGAAGGACTGACTCTGATACATGGTTAAAAAAAATTCCATTGTTGGTTCCTACGGTAAGTTAGTTGGTTCGGTTGCTTTCTTGGAACATTGCTTATGACTCTGTGGTTGTATGCTGGTGTAGCTACTAAATGTAAAGTGATTTCTTGCTTAGGTTCCTCCACAAACAGGAGGTGAAGAATGTGAATTTTATGTTTTGTACTATGCCAAATTATTTATGATTAGTGTTCCTACAAGGTTTAGTGTTGATAATGGTTACCCTTATTTTATAAGTATCTCAGTTGAGTTGGTCCCCTATTTTTATTTTTATTTTTTCTGTTTTGTAACTAAAACAACTCAGGACTTTTGGAAGACATTCTTATAAATTCTCTAACAACTTTGTGCTTTTGGAATGATTGTAGATGAGAAGGGATTGGTTCAGTACAAAGGAATTCAGTGAATTCAGACAAATTCTATGCTCACCTACTGAAGATGTTCTAGCTAATGTAGGTGAATCAACTCAGGACTCACGTAATTGGGATAGTGAGATCTTCGATACTCCAGCAACAACTATATGTGGTTCAATAAATGACTGCATGCCCCCAATAGCACTAGTGATGCCAAGATGTAGAAAGCAATTACAGAGGAAATAGACGTACTGTCTTTCGAATATGATGATATTCCAGCTCTCAATTTGCAACCAGCAGTTGATGTAGAAAAGAAGTATGTAGAGAATGATCAAAATCTAGACGTGTTGAAAGAAACTATCACTAGAAATGAGGGTGAACAGATTGTAAAAAATGGAGTTGTTATGGAAGGTAATGAGGGAGATAGACAGTCTTATGTAGGAGATTAGTTTTTGGACTCTAATTATGATCTTACTGATGGGGAAAATGAGGACATAATTAAACAAATTGTTGAGGAAGGTATGAGAGATTTTGAAACAAATGTTAGGTTAGAAGTTCAAAGATAGAGTGCTTCAGCCACTAACCAACAGCAGTAATCAGAACAACAAACTCAAACTCAGGCAACATCTTCAGCCACTACCCATGACATTGGAGAACAACAATTAGAACAGCAACATGTCAACAGAAAAAACAAGAGAGGAGGTAAATCTGGGGCCCGTAAAAAATATTTATTAAATCCGAATGAAGGGGATGCAGAAAACTTGGAAGCTGAAGATGAAGTCCTAGAACAGTGTGCTAGCGATGGCACAAATGATTCAAATAGAGAGTACTCCAAACCCCAATCGTTTAATGAGGAAGAAGTCACAAAATACACATACACTAACAATTGGCCATTATTCAATGTAAAGAGAGATATGGATGACCCTCAATTCGAAAAAGGATTAATTTTTAAGACTAAAGGGGAATTAAAAAGAGCTATCATCCATCATGATGTGGAAAGAGCTATCATCCATCATAATTTTTAAGACCCAAGGGCTGCTTTGAAAGATATGATGTGGAAAGCTGCAAAGGCTACATATCCCAACAAATTTAAGAGTGAAATGCTATTGTTGAAAGACTTTGACGAAGCTGCCTATATTTGGTTGTGTAAGCATACACACCCTAAACACTAGAGTAGGTCGCACTTCAACACCCAAACTAAGTGTGATATTTTACTGAACAACCACAGTGAGACATTCAATTTGCAAATCTTGGCAACAAGATCCAAACCAATGCTTGAAGGAGTACATATATACCTAATGTTGAGATTTCAATCGAAAAGGGTATGGGTTCAGAAGCAAAAGGACAAGATTTGCCCAAGGATTAGAAAGAGGATTGAAAAGTTGGTTGAGGAGTCTGCCTATTGTATCGCTTCACATGCCGGTGGTTACAAGTTTGAAATTAGGGATAGCAAATCTTCAGAGTAATTTTTAGTTGACACAGAGAATAGAATGTACACCTATAGAAAATGGAAACTTTTTGGGATTCCTTGCACGCATGGAATTTTAGCAATTGGATATGAAGGTAATAACTCAAAAGAGTATGTTAATGATTGTTATAGTATTACTTCATACAAAAGGGCTTACGAGTCAGTCATACATCCTTACAATGGATCAAATAATTGGCCAAAAAGTAAATTGCCAGAACTGAAGCTTCCTGTGGCCCTAAAGCTTCCAAGTAGACCAAAAAAGAAAAGAAAGCTAGTAGTAGGGGAGAAGGCTTGTACAGTTACAACCACCGGTGCAAGGAAATTCTCAAGAGTAGGTTTTGGGAGTATGAAATGTAAGCGTTGTGGTTCTTCCGGATATAATGCCAGAAAATGCCCACAAAAAAACAAGAAAAACAATGTTGATAGAGATGGTGGAGCCCAAAACTTAAATAAATGTGGCAGACGTGGACAGTTGGGCCATAATAGAAGGTCATGCAATGCTCAACTCTCAATACAAGTACCTGAAAGTTCACATGAGTATGAAGTAGCTATGGAACTGACTTTACATGAAAGTTCAATGGATCTGCCACAACCATCGTTGCATCAAACTCCTATTCCACAACCACAACCTACCTTGATCAGCAGTACCAATCACTGAGACTGAAGAAGTCTTGGTTCCTATCACTGGTCAAGCCTCAGCAGTGCCAATCACTGAGTAAGCAGAATGTTCAAAGGTTATTTACTCTAACGATTCTCAGTTTTACCAAAGTGAAAGAGTTATACACGAGATTCACATGTAATTCCTTTCTTTCTTTTTCTTATTTGTAACTTCCCTCTACTATTTCCATGTAAACATCTTATAGGAAAGAAGAGAAAGCTAACAAGATGCAGCTGGTTATGTGATATTGTTTGGAGTAACCGTCAGTGCACATATTTTTAAGGAAAGGCATTGCCCATTGCACTATAAAGTCATTGTTGTAGTAAAACCAATCTGCAAAGAGGTTTACCAAACATACAAAAAGCCTTCCAATGAAGATTCACTACCAAGTGCTTATGTGAATTCATTGTGATATTTTAACCTTCCAGAAATCTAATATCAAATAATGTAAAAGGTATATGTCCAATAACTAAGAAACAAAAACTAATGCCATCAAAGGAGAATATTAATTAAACATTTTGAAATGGGTTAGTAGCGAAAATATGAGATTTTGGTTTTCTCACAGGCTTCCTACCTATCTCTAAATTTCAACCTTCTAAAGATTTACTAATAGAAACTAATTTATTTGAGATTTCTGCATCTCTGGTTGGTGCTTCTAATTTTTCAATTATTTCAAGCAGTAATAATATGATTACGTTATTCTGCCTTAAGGTCCAAACCTTACTTCAGAAGCCTCAGATGTAGGCAATCCTTTTTCTATCTGCAAAAGATTGAACAACAGTATAAATTATTGAGTTTAGACCTTTAAAGATCTACTACATTTTATGGTTGGCTAGGCCATAAACTTATACTTGGGCTCCAATAACTGAATATGGTACCCAGAACAGTCATTGAATACTGTACTATAGCCTTTTCAGAGTTAAGCTCTGACTAAATTTATTTTTATTATTGGGCCAGGCCCAATCTAATTTAAGTAATAGGCCTAATAACCAGTCTACTAAGCTGGTCATCCCAGAAATTTCGATCAGCATTAATGTGTTCAATAAAGACTTTGAACCCATTACCTACAAGAAAGTCAACAAACATTAGCCATCTATTAGCAGATAACTTAGAATGTGACATTTTGTTATAAAATGAAACTATGGATTTACAATCTGTTCTTAAAGTAAATTCCCGTGTTGGGTTTCTCAGGTAGATTGAGAATTTCTTTAAAACAAATATGCAGGCTAAAATTTCAGCGTCTGTAGTGGTTACTTTACTTTTGTACAATCCGCTGCAGTAACTGCTAATTTTTTCATTTTTTCTTTTATCTTCCTTAAATAGTTTCCATTTTAAAATACCTCCCCATCCATCTAAGCTTGCATCTACTTCTACAATCATGTAAGCTTCTGGAGGTGGTAATTCTAAAGGTGGTAATGCCTGAATTATTGCTTTCACTTTATCTACTAACTTGAAGTCTTGGTCATTAAATTGTCTTTGACCATGAGATCTAGTCTTAGCATAAAGTGGTCCTACTAATTTACTAAAATTAGGGATATATGTCCTACAATAATTTAACAGTCCTAAAAACGATTGAAGGGATTTCAAATTATTAAAATCCACTTCCTTTTCAGGATTGTTTTGGCAATATAATCCATTAACTTAATCTGTCATTTGCCAATTATGAATCCTATTCAATGACTGTTCTGGGTACCATATTCAGTTATTGGAGCCCAAGTATAAGTTTATGGCCTAGCCAACTATAAAATGTAGTAGATCTTTAAAGGTCTAAACTCAATAATTTATACTGTTGTTCAATCTTTTGCAGATTGAATCTTGTTATCCCTAAAGTTTGCTAATTGTGTTTCTGGGTCAACAACTGTTTCTACAATCTTAAAGGGTCTAATGTTTTTAGCTCTATCTAATCTCAAAATATAGTTTTGAACATCTGTGTCACGGAACAGATAGTCAACTTAACCTGATAGTAGATTTGATAATACTAGTCTTGAATAACCAATGACAAAGTAAGTAGATTTTGAGTCGCTCCTATGATAGCTAGCTTTTGTGGGAGAATTGGCTACTCTTAAATGGTATCAGAGCCTATCTTACGCCCCACGTCTCGGGTTCGATTCTCGCCAAGTGCCAACGCGCTTAGCCAAGTGCCATCGGGGCTCTATTGAGACTCCATCGGTGCGGGTTAGAGTGGCAATGGTGCGGGTCAGAGTTGTGCAACGAAGCGTGGTGGACAAAGTAAGTAGATTCTGAGTCGCTCCTATGATAGCTAGCTTTTGTGGGAGAATTGGCTACTCTTAAATAAAAGGCAGTTTACAATGTCTAAATTCTTCCAAAACACATGCAAAAACCAACAGATGCCAGCACATCTCGTAGTAATATTGGGATCAAAACACTCCCAAGTCAAGTACTTCCACTCAAATATTATCAGTAGCACAATGCAAAAAGTGATCATCAATGCCTTCTTCCTCCAAGAAATTTTCTCCTTTCTCATCAGAGCATTTCTTTCCTCTTCAAGCCTTCCAATCCTCCTTAGCAATCTTGGAATCACCACTTTAGATTTGTCACAAATTTTCAGATCAATCCAAACCAAAAAACGACAGTCCCCATTTGCCTGTTGTGATAGAAATATTTTTTTAAAAAATGGCTAAAAAAATATTTTTGCATTCTACTTACAACAGAAGTAATACATACCTGAGGCAGCTCGCACTGAAGGAATCGCCTTCCCGAGTTTGCATCTGTCCGAGAAGTTAATAAAATTGCTGGTCTTCTACAATAGCAATGGGAAGAAAGATTTGAAGTGATTCCTCTCTTTTGCTCACTTGAAGACATTGAAGATATGATTTTTTTGGCTAAGAAACAAGTAAACTGTTCTTCAGTGAAGGACCCCAATTCTGCCAGTAACCAAACCTCTTCAATCCACCACCTTTGCAAGCCTACTGTTCCTCCTTAGTTAGGTTCTTCTTCACGAGATGATGAAGAGGAGAATACATAAGTTAGATAAACGAATCGCAGGCAATCCATCGGTGTACAACTATAGTGGACTTCCATAGTTGCCCTTACAAAAAATGACAAGTTAACAGTGTGATTGACGGAATGATCAAATGAGTTGTAAAAAAATATTTAGGAGATCTAAAAAGATGAAAACAAAGATTAGGGATCATAACCAACTGAAAATAATTGTTAAGGGACCAAATTGGAGATTTTACCTTCCTTATTTATATTTATATAGTGCAATATTTATTTTATGGTTTGATTGATAATTTGTTTAATTTTATTGTTAAATATTTTTAAACATTCTTTCTTTATTTTGCATTATTATTATAATAGTTTTTTGTTTAACATAATATAATATTATGGTTTATCTTATTTGATAGTAATTTTTGTAATAATAAACCAATCAAGTTAAACCAAACCAAACCAAATCAATTAAATCAAATTTAATTATTTGAGGTTTCAAAATTACATTTATATTTCTTTAGTCAAATAAATATTAATTATATAATCATTTTGAATAGTGTGACTCCACCTATAATCGTTTAAAAAGAAATAAATCAAAATAATGTTATATTATTTTATTTTTAATAAATAATTTTTTTAGAAACATTATTTTAAATTTTACCTTCCACATTTATTTAAAATTTTAAAATATATTTTTCTTATTATTTATTTGAGATTCTAAAAGTTGTATTTGAAAAGAAATTCTTCTAAATCTAAACTAAAATTTTAATTTAAATAAATTTTGTTTCTAAAAAGTTATTATATATTCACAACACATCATTTTTTATCTCTTTTTTATATTTAATAATATTTTATTAAATTTTAACAAATTCATTTTAATTAATCTTTATCTAAATATAACCTACATTTTTCTGATGCCATCATAGCTCTTATAAAATAAATAGACCAAAGAATAGGTAAATGTAGTTGAATACTCCCTCCGGTCCTTATTAACTGTCACATTTTTGTCATTTTTTTTGTCCAAATTATCTGTCACTTTGTGAAATTAATGAGCTATTTATTACTTTTTTTTCAAGTTTACCCATATTCTTTATTGATCCACTAAATTCTCACATTAATTGGTTTAGAATTTATCAAATTAGTATTACATTTTTCAATACAAAATTACCCAATAAGTAGTCTTTAACTAAAGACTTGTGTCTTTAGTCAAGTCCGCACAATTAATACATCCATGCTCAGTTCCAGAAAATTGAACGAGGGATTAAACCAACAAAAATTATTAGCATTTGAGGAAGTTGAAAAGGCAAATGTTGTTCTCATCCAACACTTCAAATACTCCACTGTGGCAGAAGTTCCCAACGATTCAAGGTCATATTCTAGACAAAAAAAAAAAAAAAAAAACAACAACAACAACAACAAAGATGGAGATGGAGAAAGACTCCACCGATTTTGAGCTCAAATGTTCCGTTAATTAATGCCCGATGAATGTTGTAAAAAAAGAGAAGGCTGCTAAAGACGCCTCTGTTGATCTCGGATTCGATTTCAATAAATTTCCCAAGGAAGTTGTGGAAGAAGTATTTGAGGAAAAGGAATTTCAACAAGTCCTAATGGTGATGTTAAAAATTTATCTTCCTAAATTTTATTACCATGCATCCCAATTATGTAATGGGAGTAGCTTTCTTCTTTCTCTATTTTGTTTCTGTATTTTTTAAGCTACTGTTTTTGTTTCTAAGAAATCAGCATGTATGCTATTTTTGTGTTACTCCATTTCTGCTCCTATCATATGCCAATAGATGTAAGCTACAAAAAGTTTCATTTTGTAGATCCACTTTGAACTTGTTCAAAATATTCCAAGCCACAATCATTTGAAAGAAATTTGACAATAAAAAGGTAGCCACGCATCACAACATCAATCACAACGAACAAGATATGGTTATGTATTGAGGAAACTAGTCACTGAGTATACTCTTGGCATCCAACTGTTGTGATTTGTCCATTAGTACATTCACATTCATAATGATTGCTAACAGCAATCCATAATTTCAATTGAGAATAGCGCCATCAACAGCTCTAATTCCCACCTAATTTAGTTTGCAAGACAAGCAAAAACCTGTGGCAAAAAGGTTAGAATTAGATACATGGCAAAGATTCAAACAAGCACTTCTCATGCTAAAGAAAACTACAGCATAAAAAGTGCTATATTCAAGAACTCATTTTGAGACAACACAATAATGGCAACATTTGATCTGACAAATACAATATACATTAAAATAGCAAGTACTGGAATCATGTATGTAAACAATTTAGGAAAACAGTGGTCAATTCTACTAGTATTCTACAGTCACAGTCTTCCTGATGTGCGGACAATTAGTATTTTCAATAAAATGATTAAAGCACATCTGGAAATTAAGATTACAGTGCTTACATTGTATAGATAAGGCTGCTGAAATCCCCACAAGAACATGCTCCAATCCTGTAGATCAGAAAGGTGTTACCTACCAAAAAAGAAATCCCACAAAAAAAAAAAAAAAAAACAGTGGTTAAATACTATCACAATATCACAAGCAAATAGGAGCCCAATAGTGGAATACGAATTAGAAGAAAGAATACCTTCAAAATTCACTTAAATAATGCTGAACTTCTTGTACCAATAAAGGATCACACTTCATTTGAGCAAGAAGTTTACCTTCTCTTTGTAGCATTGCTTTGTTAACATGTGAAATTTTGTAATTGTTGGAACATTTTGCTCTCATAATCTCCATCATGCATGACTGCAATGATAAGAATATGTGGTTGGACTTCATCAAAGAGAAATCTACAAATGACTTCACAACGGCATTGACAAGCTCATCCACAGTTTTGGGTGACTCTTTATATTGTAAGGATTGAATAGCCTTGAAAAAGCCAAGATCTAAAACATTCAAATCAGGAGAATTTGCCGGTTGACACATTAGATGAATATCAAATTCGTCATTTGTCGCTGCTTGGCATAATTCGGAATCGTTCTGAGCAAATGTGTCCTTGCATTGTCTTGTTGAATAAATATTGGATCTTTTAAGTCCTCTTTTGGCCATTTTTCCTTGATGTTAGGCAAGACTTTTTCAATCAAGACTGGTTTTATGCCTTCCCTTTTGACTGAAGTCATTGCTATTGTCTCTATTGTGCCTGCAACTCTATTACAACTACTCATTTTAGCTGGCTCTCGTGTGACAAAAGGGTATACACCAATTTTTCCTGAGAAAGTCTCATTTCCTTGGGCATCAAACCTTGGACGGGCTACAGCAACTAAGAACATTACTTTCCCAATGAAATTCTTGCTTTTGCAGGAGCGTATTGGATCATCTTCATTTGGAAGCAAGTAGTAATTAGCCGATTTCTTGGTCATGTAGAACCACTTCTCATTAATGTGAATCATGTTATACATTCCGATGAAAATTTGATCATGTGGGATACTACTTTGGTGAAGCATCGATAAGCAAAATAGCAATCGAGATTTTCTATTTTCTTCTATCAGTGAAGGCTTGATAGCATTTGAATGCCTTCGTATAGATCTTGCTTTTTGCTGCCTAATTAGTGAGGTCTTGCTCAAGTTCATATTGAACGCTATACATTGGAGAGTTGTCCGTCGTTGTAAAGGGACATCACGAAACTGAGCCAAGTCTAATTCAGCCCTCTTACGGCCACAATTTCCCGTCTTTTTATTATATACATCAACATCTAGATTCTCTTTTTCCTGTTTCCAAATACGTTGAACAGTATGCCTAGAAACACCAAATTGTGATGCCACCATATCTAACACTCCATTTGTCAATTTTCCATCTACACTTTTTTGTAGAATCATCTTGTATAATCCTCTACGTTCATTATTGCTCATAATTTTAATTTGCCTCCTGTTTTCTACTCCTTGTGATGGTTCAACATTTGCACTGTCATTATTGGCTAGTTCCTCTATTTGAAAACACAATTACAAAGTTACACACATAGTATAAATAGATTACATACTGATTACACACAAAGTTACAAATAGATTACATAGGTACATGTTACATGCAAACATATTACATAGGTAGTAAGAAAAATACTCTTACAACCATGAATAGGTACATGTTGCATACAAACATATTTCAGATGTCTATGGCAGATTACTTTGACTTTAAAGAAAAGTACTTTTCCTTCGAAACAGGGACAAAGAAAAAGAAGAACCATAGGCATCTAAAATGGTTTTGGTTCTATCAATTACTTTAGCAGTAAAACTTGAATGGAAAAGGCCAAAAACAACCGTGAATATCTTACATTTACCGGAAAACATGATAAGTGGAAAATAGGATAAGAGTAGCGCCAAAGAAAATACTACACCAACAATATCACACCGCAAAATATACACATGAACATTATTGTTTCAGCAAAAGGTGTACAGAAACAGAGTGGGTCCAAATTTCATTTCGTGAAGACAAAGAACAACAATCAATTTCATTAAGAATATTAAAATATACTACACCAACAATTGAATTATAAGAATAAGCAATTATACAAGAACTGAAATTGATACCCGTTTCCTGGTGCAATCTTCTTTGCTGAGATGGATCATCTTCTTCTGGAAAGGGCACACTGTTCAAGTCGAATATCAAGTTATGGAGTGGTAAATGATCTGGTTGAATCCTCTCAGTTAATAGAGAATTTAGACTAAAGTTTAGGTTGATTACTCATTCCACCAAATGAATTGCCGCATCTCGTTGTTGCTTATTTCCATTATCACAATCGGAGTGATCCCAATCGACATTAAGATCTATCTCAAGTAAAGGCATTCGATGACTTTGTCGTGCAGCCATATTACTGGAATCCTTGTTCTGCGCATATAGTCTGCAGTATAGAAAAGGAAGTTGGAATTCTTTTATACAACTTGCTCTGCGCGTACAGTCTGCTCACCAGAACAGGAGTTGTAATTCTTTTATACCACTTCTCACTCTGATTTTCCCACCAATTTTTGGTGGGAAATATATAAGAGTATTCATAAATTTAGATTGTCCGCCTAAATTTTAAATTGAGATTGTAAAACTCGAAGTGTTGTTGAGGAGAAGAAAGGCCACCAAAATTTTGCCAAACCTTGATGACCCATCTGTTAAATCCAATAAAATCTTGCCTTCTCTCCCCAAAAATTTTCAAGCAAATTCGAAAGGAAAAGAACGAAGGAGAAATGAAAAAAGGAAAGGAACAGCAAATTTGTTTGACCCATCTAGTGGCACCGATTGTGTTCTGGTGCTTGCAAAACGAAGAAAAATGGAAAAGAGGAGGGAGAAAAAATTTAACGGTGAGAGAGTGGGGGTTGGGGTGGAGGAGAGAGAGTGGAGCGTGTTAAATAAGGAAGGATGTTAATTTTGTCATTTAATTTTAAAATTATATAAAAATTTATATTTTCTTAATTTATAGAAAAATCTAAAATGTGACACTTAATAAATAATAAAACGAGTAACATAGTTCGAAGATCATTGATTGTTAGAAAAATTTCCATGCAATCACTAGGCAGCGCTGTATGCAATGCTGTCCAATCACAACTACCCCCACCCATCTCCTCGCCCTAGATAGCCTACAAACGCAAACACTAATTGTCGTTAGTGCGGCCAATTTCTGAGCATGCCTGTTTCCCTTGCCCTTAAGGTTGGGACTCGAATCTCAGGTTTCCCCTTGCCCCTTAACCGACCAAAAAACAAGGATTGAACAGAACTGGCCAACTTCCAATCACTTTCAGCTTGCTACTCATTAGTCAGTATTCACAGGGAACAACAGCGATAAACCCCTCGATCACAAGGTAGAACGACATATTACAAGATCTACATTTTACATGAGGTATAAGATTGTCGGTGCTCAGAAATGAGAGGAGGAGAGATGTCACGGCGGCGTTCAGGGATGTGCGCAAAATGTTGTTTGGTGGTGTTTGCCATAGCTTCGGCGTTGTGTGTATGCGGCCCTGCCCTTCACTGGAAATTCAAGAAAGTCACGGTTTTTAGACGCAGAACTGCGTGTTCACTTTGTGATTGTGAATCTCTGTGTCCCCCTCCTATGTCTATCTTCCAGATTGCTCCTGGTATGAGGTTATATCATTTCGCATTATCATCGTAACTTGTTTTGCCTTTGTGGGTCTCTGCAACTCTTGAATTAGCTTTCATTGGTGGTGAACCTTGTAGTAGTCAATTGTATATGGAATTGGGATCCGGATTAGTGTCACGAAACCATTGGTATATTTAGTTGATTTACTCAAATTTTCTTAAACATTAGAAGGGAAAGAAATCAGCAAATATACAATAAAAATGGTGTCTTGTTTTTCCTTTAATAATCATTGTAGTGGACTTATTAGGTACTACAGTTTGTTACCTCTTCCCGGATGGTCTATGTTATTTTTGCGGTCACTTTCATTTCTGAATTTAGTGAGGACTGAGGTCTTGACATATGGTGGTTTTCTTATGCTCATTGCTGAAAGCCATCTCAGCTGATTATGGTTATTGTTTTTCCCGTTTTCACTGTGGTTTTTTTTTTTTTGGTTGGGGGGGGGGGGGACATCTTTTTCTTTCTGATTTTTTTTTCCTGTTTTTATAATTTCAGGCTTGGTCGATCTTGCAATCCCAGGTGCGTTTTTCTGGTTGTTTAACATATCTCTTTGATTTGCAGTGTTCTTTCTGCTATCATGATCATCCATGTTTCAAAGCAGACATATTTTTCATTTACTTGATGGAATATCTGCATGGCTAATGTATTTATTTAGTTGATTGGATATCTCCATGATCTGCTTGAGAAACAATCTTGTTTGACTGCTATAATCTACTTAGCTCTTCTTAGAGTGTTTTCCTGCATTAAAACTACGTTCATTATTGAACAACTGGCTTATGTTCCGTGATTCCATTTAATGGAATACCACTTGTTTTCTTAATTCTTCTGGACAGACTTGAATTTCATTCAACAGTCACGAGGCATTTCTAATAGCCATATGAATTTCAATTTCTAAGAACTGTTCTTTAGATCCAAATGAAGCAGTAAATGATAAGGTAATTGTCCAGTACACCGATTGAAGTTAAAAAGTAATGAAAGTAATAACTCCTGGAACATGCCAGTTTATATCAGAAAAATCCTGGCCTGTCAGTATAATTAGTTTTTCACAGTAATTAGATCTGCAACCTCTTCAATTAACAGCATCTAAGCACATTTAACATGCGATTAGTTTTGGAAGGTGATATTGTTCAATCCTGTTTACATGTTGAGATTATGTTTTTCAGACATTCCAAAGAAGTAATTACCTTCACTGATCTGGTTAAGGCAGTGTCATTCTAGTTTTATTGGTATGACTGAGCTTTTGAGTCATTCTTTTCTTTCGTAAAAGCAAACTGTTGCTAACTTATTCTGGAGATGTTTAAGATGTCTACGGATAAATTATGTAATACATTTGTCTTGCAAACTAATTCCCTCATGGTATAATGTTGGTTGACCATAAGGATGAGTTTAATTTCTATAAATGCTGGAATCCCAGGTTTGTTCTAATATATCCCTAAAGAGGGCGAACTTTGACTTGTATTTTGAAGATTTTGATGTGATGATTGTCTGCCATATGCATTTTTTTTTTCCTTCTTAAAACTTGGGTCTTACTAGTGAAACATCTGATGATATTCTTTTCTTAGTACTTCAGATTGTGGAAAGAAAGGCTCCGAGCTCAACAAAGAGCTGGAGAAACAATTTGCGGAGCTCATGTCTGAGGAGATAAAGCTGCAGGAAAGGGTTGCTGAAGAGCACTTCAAACGCATGAATGTCACCATTGGTGAAGCACGAAGGTTGGCCTCACTGTACCAAAGGGAAGCTGAGAAGTGCAATGCTGCTACAGAGACCTGTGAGCAGGCAAGAGAACGTGCTGAGGTCTTGATGACCAAGGAGAGGAAGCTGACATCTAAGTGGGAGAAGCGAGCCCGTCAACTTGGCTGGGAAGGAGAATAACTTCTAAAACTGTATTATCTTCTGTTAGTTATTTATTACTAATTCTTTTGGCCACATCTTGTAGATTGGGTGGAAATTGATTATATTACACATTTACAAGTTACATGAGTGTGCAAGCTATGATACTTAAAATGTGTAATATGTTCTTTTGTCAAGACAAAGGTGATAGAGAATAATTGCCCTGTATCTAATAACTCTATCATCAGTATATAGGCAAATTCTTGATTCTTGTATAAACCAGCTCCTTGAAATAAATCCTTTTGACATCTTAAATGGAGATAGATGCATTCTCTACGGCTGGTTGCCTTTCCTTCAATTTCTGCATTTTCCTTTTTCACTTTTTCCCTTTTTCCTGCAGATTAATACATACTCATCACTGTCATCTCTTAGTTTCCTGGTTACTTGATGACCATATTAATTTCGAGAAGCATCCCTGAACTAGTTAGGCACTGGATGATCTTTATCAGTCATCTTTGGCATCTAAAGTTTATGGCAGTTGAGATGAAAATACATGAGATTGTTCTGCTGAAGTGCTAGGGTTCTATTCCATTTCTAGTGCAGTTTGTTTTGGTAGCTAAAGTGCAAAGAGGAGTTTGGTTTATATTCTTGTTTTCATTCATGAAGTTACATTTGTTCTCAAACATCTTAGTCAAGTACATCGCCTCTCAATCCCATATGCTTAAAATATCGCAGAAGAAGATCCAGTAAACCTGGCTAGGTACGTGAATTTTATGTTGGTGACAGTTATGATATGGCACCCTTAGCTTTCAACGTCAATGGTCTATATTACATTGTAGAAATCACTGCGATTTCATACGTCTTTCTCTGATTCTGTCTACCAAGTTGGTTTCTTAAACCGTCTTGTTGCAGATATTTTATTTTGTGACACTTAGAATTGTCATGTTCTTCCACATGCTTGCTTTCCTTCCCGTTTCTGTCTCCTTTTTATCCCCTGGAGAGGACAGACAATAGAGATACAACATCGTGGAATCTGTAACCAAAGGGGGTGACAGAATTTTCTTCAGATCTAGTAAAGGTGGAATAATGATAAGAGAAAAAACTTTAATGCATTCAGTGCACATTATAACACGATTTAGTGTATGCTATAGCTGACTATGATTCACATTTCTGAGTTATATAGTTTGATGTATTCATATATGAACCCTATGAAAATGAGTGTGACATTTAGAAGGGGGGAAGGACCCAAGGTGTAAGATGTCATACTTGTGGTGGATTCCCTTTTATCTTTCTTTTACTATTTGAGAAGGAAAGAAAGTGATGGAAAAGCAATAACTTTCCCTACAAATTTCTTCCCAACGTTGATTACACAAGATATGCAGACAAAGAAATCCAACAAGATATCTGGGATTCCTATTTGATTAGACTAAGCAAGCTCAACTCGACAAGGAATCATATTTGGAGGAGCAGTACTGCTACTTTCTCTTCTCTCATCAGCTTCATTGCACAAAGCCTAATCTGGTTCAACTCAGAGGTACACTTAGCTGCTGCAACTCAAACTCAAACGCAAGGTTGCTTCTTTTGCTTCCGTCAGAATCTTTTCTCTTCTTTATGTTGGATTTAATGTATGATTAATGATTCTCATCTCAAGGTTAGGTTTTGCTTTAGAGAAATGATTAGGTTATGTTGAGGATAATTCAATAAAGATTTCTATCTGAGAGTAGGATGGCACTCACTCAGACTGAGGTAGCATTTTAGGGCCCTTTGTACATCAGCTTCTCCATCTGGCTGTCGGCCACTTGTCGTCTTTCCAACTGCTTGAAGACAAACCTCATCCCCCTTTGTCACACAAGAAAATGTTTGTATTGACTTTCTCGTCTCGCCTGATGATGTGGAGTCACGAAATTTTAAAACAATCAATTATTATAAGAAATTATACATAATCGTCAATTAAGAATGCATTTTATTAGTCGATCTTTTTATTTTATTTTTCCTTCCAGAGTGATGAGTGGTTCTTGATGGCTGGACACTACAAATTTCTTGTGTGATTGACCAATTCTATTCAAGTGAATTGCAACTTTAGCATTAATTGTTGAATCTGCTTTGCTTTTTACACTTAACTTTAAAAGGAATGAAGATCATATATGCATTTCTCCAACCATAGTAATTTGAAAAATGAGATTCTTCATGCACTTGACCTCTTACTGTCACCAACTTTATACATATTTCTCCAAATTCAACTCCAAAAAGGGTTTATCCTCTGCTAGTCGCTTTCGTTTCAAAGAAAAACAGGAAAAAAAAGTACTACAAAAACACAAGCAAAAGAGATATATACACACACAAAGGCATCACATCTCATATCTCATGATCTGAATGAATATTTATCTGAAGAAAAAAAGGTGCCCAAAAGTCCCTATTAGAACTATCATATCTAACTTGTCTTTTGGACTTGATTAGATATTGACAACAGTGTAAATTAGATTCCTAGGCCACTACTCAAGAGATTGATGTGATTCTCAAGGAAGCTTCATTTTACCCCATCTTTTCTTTTGTGTGTGTGTGTGGAATACCACCTAACAATTCCAAATCTTAAATTCAACTATGAGGTATTATCAGCATAATTCCCCTGTGCATTGAATGTTACTTTTGACAAGTCCCAAGTATTTGGCTCCCCTTCTGATATACAGATCCATTGTGAATTGATTTAGAATTTTTATTCCCATTATTACACCATGACTAAATCAAAGTTAATTAGGTGAAAAGACATATAATATAATTCAATGCAAAATATATATATATATATATATATATATATATATATATATATATATATCTACGTTTAGCTTGCTTTTACATTTAAACGCCAAAGTAATAGCCATGGTTAAACCTTAAATGCTACCAGGACTAATCTTAGCCTATAGTTGAGGAATATTTCACCATTTAGCAGTTTGAGACACTATTTTTTCCTACCTAATAATTCATGAAAAACATGTTGCTGCTTAGAGCAGAACCCTCATAGACTAGAAAATTTAGCTAGGCTAATCTAAAATAAGCAAAAATTCTTAAATTTCATTGTCATACCAAAAGTTTGTGATATAAATAAAAGATCGTTGGATCATGAATTCACTAAAAAATTTCTGGACAACAAAAAAACATAAAAAGCATTCAAGAAACGATGTATGATGATCTGCATATAGATTTGAGTTTTTCTCTGTCTCTGTCCAATTGAATTTTTTACTCAAATACGTCTATAATAAGTCCAGTCATGCATACGTTTTGCCAATCTTGCAGAAATTTTGATAATTTATATTTAGTGTATAATTAATTCAAAAAAATATAAGCTCTAAAAGCATGAGACAAAACGATATTAACTCCACTTGAAGAAATTTCTTTTCAAATTTGAACTTAAACAAGACAGAATTAATTTGCTCTTTAAATAAGGAAAGCAACAGATTTGCATAATTGACGCTCTGGTTCTTTAAAGCATCCATCATTTCCTTCTTCAATGCATATGCTTCTTTGACATGTGACTCTTATCATAGACGTTCACAAACATAATTAAGATAATCTTGTTCTAGAAAATAACCAAAAAAGCATAGGAACCACCCTTTGTGTTCTATCAAAGAAGGAAACAAAGAAAAAAAAGTTGGAAACCCTACAGTTAGTGGTTGTGATTTTTCAATCAAGATCTTAGGATCAATAAGTTGCCCCGATATCTTTAGAGGCCATGCATGTTTTTTTGGCACTTTCATGACATTACACTTCTATGGATAAGCAACAAAGGAGAAGTGTATTATTGTATAGTTGAAGGTACAATTAGCCTTTCCTTTTCGTCCCCCTCGGCTCGGCCAAAGTTTAATTAGGTAAATAAACTTAGATTATTCCTTACAAGTTATTACTATGTATCTTTTGTTGAAGTTATATATGATTTCTTTTCAAGGTAACTATTTTTAAGGGAAGATGAACTTTAACTTGCCATAGGAGCTGTTTCTTGAGACAACCAGCGAATTTCCATAAATGGGCAAATCCCGTTAGATAAAAAAATGCGGTCACTGTTTGTCACTGCGTGTGTGTTTGTGTGTGAGAGGGAGATGAGTCAGGGAAGAGAAGAAAAGTAAAGAAAACAATAAATGGGGTATATATGCCAAGAAGAGAGTGGAAGGTGTTTCTTCATGAGTTTCAATCAAAAGGGCTTTTGCTGCCACATGCATATTTTTCTTCTTTCTTCTGATCTTCAATCCTTACCATAATAAGGTCTTGTAACTGTATATTTTCCTTCTATACATAGCACCACAGCATTGAATCCTAAAATCAATAAACATTTCAAACTTTCTTTATATTTATAAGCCCAATATTCTTCAATCGCAAGGTGGAAAGTCTCACATCAATTCTTCCATATGAAGGCTGCAAGAAAGGAGCCATGTGATCTCTCTGAAAGTTCAAGCATCGTTTCAGTTTCTGATACTCCAGCAGGCCTAAGCAACTCGATGGACAGCCAGACTGAGGATAAGCAAACAGAAGTACAAAATCACAGGGCCGATGATGCCAAAAACCCTGATCTTACATTGGATCTAAGCCTCGCTAGCAAAGATTCTGGCCAAGGTTTGAAACCTGAACTCAACCTTATTGATTGTCTGCACATGGGCTCATCACAAAATTCTCCTGTGGAACCATCTCCGGTTGGTAACGAATCTGAGCCTCGAGTTTTTTCGTGCAACTACTGCCAAAGAAAATTCTATAGTTCACAGGCTCTTGGAGGCCATCAAAATGCACATAAACGTGAGCGAACCATAGCAAAAAGAGGGCAGCGGATGGGTGCAGCCGCAGCGGCAGGTTTTGGTCAAGACTCGTTAGTGCACAGGTTCTCCAGTATGGCTTCTTTGCCTTTGCATGGTTCTTTCAATAGGTCACTTGGCATTCAGGCTCATTCCATGATCCATAAGCCAACATACTTCGCCTCCAGTGTTGGTTTACCACCCATGTATGGGCACGGTGGCTGGTCTAGAAAGCCTCTTGATCAGCAACCTGCGATCGGGCGGCTCGCACCCGAAAATTATCATATGGGAACATCGTTAGGGTCATCATCTAGTGGTGGGGCGGCAAGATTTGACAGTTTTCAGAAATTCTCTCCGGTGGCTGATGGTGTTGCTGGTTTCAAATGGGATGCTGGACCTCATCTGAAAACTAATCAAGAAGAGTTGAAAAAGCTCGACTTGACCCTCAAATTGTAGGTAGTAGCAGTAGTTTACAGTTTATTTATTTGCCTTAAAACAGTTTTTTTGTTCTTTCTGCATATTGGATTCAGATTTTTCTTCTGCTTTTGATCAAGTGGATATGAAAATTTTCAATAATTAGGAGTCGGTAGAATTTGTTCTTTTAGCAGCAGGAAATTTCTTGATCTTGTTGAATTCTCTGAATTTGATTCTTTCATGATCACTTCCAACTGATCTTCATCATCCTCCAGAAGCAACTCTGTGCTTCTCTAAAGTTTCATAAGCCATGGCAGGGAGTAATGTAGTAGTTAAATGAATTACTCAATCCACTAGAAAACAAAGAAGAATATCAGTATCCCTTTACGTGCCTCCTCTTCAAGAAGATCCAGACAAACATTTCAGCATCACCACCAGGAAACTGACCCAACTCCTATCATTTGATTGGCCTAATAACACAACACGCCTCAAACGCGAGATTTAAGAAAAAACCCGTATAACCCTTGATTCTGAAAATCATATATTTTCATTCCAGCTTCAAGATATGATTCTTTTTTATGAATAAATTAGATCATGGATTAAAAAAACATCAGTCCGTACAGTTAGACAAGTGGTGATATAGAAAATTTATGAAGAAAAACTCTATAGATAGACCGAAGTTGACATATACATATATATATGGGTTCACTAATTGAGGGTGTACTTTGTTGGATATTGAGATTAGTACTAAACGACAGGGTTTTTGTCCCACCTGCAGTTGAAGAAATAGACCATCTATTGAGAGGTCTTGTTCAATAGGTAGGTGAAGTAATATGGAAAGTGAGTTGCATAATGATCCTTTGAGAGCTATTCAATCACTATCATTTTTCCCATATTAAAATGTTGTGAAATCTTTATTGCTTTTGATTTCTTACCTAAGAGATCTCTTAAACAGGAGCTCTATAAATGGTGGAGCCACATCATCCCTCTCATGATGCACGTCCATTTTGGTTCTTTAGGAAAAAAGTTTTTCTTTTTTTTTTTTAATATACAGCGAGAAGAAAAGTAGATTGAAATTAAACGTTTGTGTAGTTAACACGACCATTTCTTGCTTTAAAAAGTTATTAACCTTGTATTTTGAAAAGTAACGTGACCAATATATTCTCATTTATATCTAATATAATCTTAATTAGTGTATTCATTATATATAGTTATGTACTATATAGAACCTGTGATTTTGATTTTGCCTCTACCTTGAGAAGATTCAAAATGATTTTCTATTAAAGATGCTTTCAAATCATAATGGGACTTTGTTTGTTTGAAAATATTAAGATTGCAACATGAGGAGGCATAATTATATTAGCCCACTCCATTACATTTCATCTTTATATGGCACAAGATTATTACATAATCCTCCATTGGGAGATTTTGAATCAAATCCATCATTAATCTCCCACCATGAATTGTCCAATGAAAATAGTAATCAATGTGTGGGCAGAGGCAGAACAACCTTTGTGTTTAGATCTTTGTAGAAACTAGAAAGGGAAATTTTACAACCGGTGCAGATTGAAGGAAAATGGAGAAGGATAAAAAGATAGAAAGTGAATGATTTAGCTTTTAGATGTTTTAATTAATTTTTTACGAAGAAAAAAAAAGAATAAGAAAAGAGTAGAAGAATTATAATTATTATAGGAGCGTTCTTCTTCTTTAAAAGTGAAGAGAAACGGAAGAAAAAGAAATTTGTTGAAACAAACTTTTATTAAACGATTTGAAATACTCATAATAAATAAAGGTTTGTTTAGATTGTACTCTTTTCCCTCAAAGTCTTATAGTTTTATGAATAATTTCGCAAGATAAAAACTTAACGCGTAAAACTAAACTCTTCAAATTCTTTGAAACTATGTCCCTACAAATTTCGTTTAGAAAACAATCAAATCTTGGTTTGTGCAAGCATAGAATTTGAAGGCCACAAAGGGTGGTGGTGTGGCACCGGCTCTGATTCGGCACCTATCAATAGAGGAACATTGAAAATGTGTTCCCCCCCATTGTATCATGACCATACGGCATACAGAAGTCCAAATTCGATTATGGAAAAAGTGGGGCATCTTTGCTAAAGAACTGATGGTACTCTTTACTCAGTTGTGAAATAACAAGACTGGAAGTAGCGTACACAGTGGCTCTTAGTGAACTACACCATGCATTGCCAAAAATATGAACAGGACTAGAGCCTGCCACAACCACCATAATTCTCTTAATTTGGTCAGCAAGTATCAACCTACACGAGGCCTGATAACCTATTCAGTTAAAAATTGTGCAAGCAAGTGTTAATTACTACGTTAAAAATTGTTCATTCATATCCATTTGGAAAAAAATACTTGCATGAACTTGATCTTCATCAAATATCGCATTGAAAACTTATACAACATATATTACATATTATAACTTTTAAAAAGCACAGGCGCCCGAGATTATGTTAATTATTTTCTCCTTTTTACCTACCAAAGGGAAGGAAGAAAGAAAGGTTACTTTATTTTAACAGATACTGAATTGATTCATTGATTCAGAGCAATATTATTCAATCCAGAAAAGGGAAAAGGAGAAAGGGATGGGACTTTGGCTTAATGCTCAGAAAGACAGACGAAAATAACATGAATGAAGCATTTAACCACTAAAATTCTTGCACTAATGAATCTTTTAAGCAGACACAAATGAGTGAATTGACAGGTCGAGCAAGATTTCGAAATCAAACAAACACTTGATTATTGAGTCAGCAATAGGGCTGGGTGATGTGTTGTACAACAATATCAAATGAAAAACTGAGACTTATACATCACAACCTTATCCAATTCACCAGAAAATCTGAAACACAAGTAAAAGAATTGAAACTACTTGGGACAGAACTAGAGCAATTACTTTGTGATAGCATATGTAGACTAGAAAAATAGCAGCACTGCAGTGTCTCTTGCTCTTTCTTAAGAAACTAGTACTCCAACAAATCAAAATTTTGTATAATCAACGGAAGAAAGACATTTTACGAGATATTTGACGTAGAAGGTGGTTCCTTGATCCAGATGTGGTTATCAGAGCAAGATATTCACAAACCCACGTAATCCATATCTGGATGAGAAACCAATCACTAGCTGAATTTGATTCAGACCTGAAATTTCACTCGTGGGATGCAACTCATAGTTTAACCTTTTGTAAGTTGGACCATTATCAGCCATTGGCAGATACACAGCAAAAAGCATGTACAATGGTGGGATATTGATGTTCACTTTCAGGCATTATTTGACTAGAACATACTAAGGGCCCTTAGTTGAATCAGGGGACCAATAGGCTGTGTTCTATCCTAGGATCTCTATTCCGGGGGCAATGGTCCAAGACATTTATCAATTATCCAACCTTAAGCACCTGCTGAACTCATAAAGAAATCCAAATACTTTGCATGATAGCATTCCCACTAACACATTGCTTTCAAAATAAAAGTTGGCTTAATCAAAGGATGCATCTACTCTAGTGGAAACTACTGTAGTTCCTGTTCTGAAAATGCAACAACTTTAATAATAACTTTGAATGGCACGGGGAGCTTCCTAAAATGGCCCCATACCATCAAGGGTGTAACCTTGTAGGAAGAACCATACATAAAGATATTCCAACAATATTGCCCAAAGAACCAGTCAAAAATCTATAAGAAAGCTAACACAAAGTTTATAACATACTTATCAGCAGTCACAAAAATTGCAATGGCACCCGAACTCTGTACAAGTGGAAACATTCTTTTGACTTGCACAGCAACCATAGGGAGATAAAAATCAAAATTCAAGCATGTGCACAAACAAACAAATTAGGTTTCACAAAAAGTTTGTACAACAGATCTAATGTCCCTTAAAGCACAACAAAAACACAAAATGGTTATTCTAAAAACGCATAAAGCAAACAATTTGAAGGACAGAGTAGTACTAAGTTCAGTATGCAACTCATTTAAGTACAAAAGATCAGATGTTCCTTAAAGCACAGCAGCACAAAAAAAATGGCTGTTCTAGAAAAGCATAAAGCAAACAATTTGAAGAAGAGAGTAATACTAAGTTCAGTATTCAGCTCATTGCATAGACAAATTTCAGGGAAAATTTTACGACTGATGTTAGTTAGCGAGGCATCACATGTACCGCCCAAACAACATGTTCATGGAAAAGGGCGGTGAGAAAAATGAAAAACAAAAGATCAGAAAGGAATACTCAATAGAGGAAGAGAGAGAGAGAGAGAATGAATGCTGATAAGTTGGACAATGAATAAATGTGCTGGAAGCTAAACATTACACTTTTATTTGTTATGGAACATTTCAAACCCAAAAAGAAATGAATGATTAAAAAAGGGAGGATTTTTGCTTACAAGACAAACAATGAAAGCGAGGTTGCTTTCTTTGAAATTGAAGATGACTTGGATCCCTTTACGCCTTCTCAGGAAAGTGCAATTGCTTATTATTCATCTAACTGATTCTGGCATAACATAAACGTACAGATCGTTGCAGTGAGAAATAAGCCAAAATTTCCAATATAAATAAACCATCTACATGGATTAGAATGCCAACTCATCTTACATTTGAAATACTGAAAAGACAGAAGACCAGAAGCATGCAAATCTCCTCGACGATTGATCTTCTCAAGAATTCTCAAAAGAGATACAACTTGCCTAGTACGACTTTCTGCTAAATTGAGGTTAATTCTAATCTCCATATTCAAGTGAAAACACAAAAATGATGTCAAAATATGATTTCTCGTAACTTCTACCTAGCAAACAAAAACTCTAAGCAACAATGATCAATCAGGATTAAGACTAGTCGATATATATGTTGACTATTTCCTAGGTTTCTTCTCAATAAAAGATTTGACTCTTTCCATCCAATGAATAAATTCAGTTTTATCTTTGTTCTTCATGTATTGGTGCAAGAATACTGCAAGGCCATCATTTATACCCCTTGCCTCCAAGAAATCATAAAGTGAATCCAGCAAGTCATCATCAAATTCCCTGCATGGTGTCAAGACCACAAATCACCCATCAGAAACACACAACAAGCAATTCTGGTCCGACATTTAGAACACAATAGGAATAAAATGAATCACAAATATGTTAGTTTTAGGTTATTCATTATTTCCAAAATGAACTTCTCATGTAAATAACCTGTAATATACCCAATCCATTTCCAGGAATTTCTTTTTGGCTTTTGAGCAAAGCAGTGAAGAAACTCTAAGTTACAGAAAGAATATTGTATATTAAAACTATCTATGAAAAAAATACAACTGTATCAGTGTTATAGCATTCTTCTTAAGAATAAAAATTAAGTTTGCAGTTTCAGTCAAGTCATGGTTCTCAAAATGCAATTGAAAAAGTGAACTAAAGAGATTTAATATTCAGAATTTCAAATCTTCAGTTTTTAACAACTAAGCACCAAGCAGGAATGAATAAATGAGGTACATACTGAGTTAAACTACTATGACAAAATCAGTAAGCTAAATGAGGTACATACTTTATTTCAGGACCCATATAAAGCCGATTGATATTTTGACCATGTTTACAAGTGTAAACTCTACCAATCTCAATACTGTCAGGCCATGCGGAGCAAACAATCATCAAAGTGTCATTGCCTTCTCCCTTGAAGACATTGATAAATAGAGAGAGATGAAGCTGAACATCATCCCCAGTAGCAACACCTTCAGGTTTCTTCATAAGGTATGATGCATCAAACATTGTTACATCAATTTTGATCTCTTCATTTTCTCCAAATTTCTTCTTCAAGCTGACCCACTGTTCCCCCAGCCGTTCATCAATGACAAATGAATTGAAATCTGGGGTAGTCTGCAATAAAGAATAATTAACTCAAACTTGAATTGCTATTTTTCTATTTCTGATTTGCTTCATCAACAAATATTTCCAAATTTGTATCTCCTAAAAATAAGGGAAAAAGAAAAACATTAGTTGTGATCTTAATTTTCCCATCACAGTTATAAATGGAAATAAGAAATCAAGGACACAAAGTAGTGGCTCTTTTGAAATGCCTCCATAACACTTGGGTGAAATTGGTGATGGATTTTGTGTGCTGTCTGTCTAAATAACCAAAAGACAGTATGCAACAATAGTGCCATGTGCAAAAGAATCCAAAATATCACAAAATATTGCACTGAAGAGACCTACATCAGGCAAACTTGACCCTTTTAAATGCTAAACTTGCCTTTTGTTTTCTGATTATGGCAGTGATAATGGCCTACTAATCTTTTTGGATAGTTTGAAAAGAGACTCACTGAGCATCGTTTGAGCAAGGTTGTAATAACTTCACTCATATAAACTTGAAAATGGTCTTTACTGCTTATGTTATTTCAAGTTTTTTTTCTTTTCTTTTTTCTTTTTTTTGGGTCATAATCTTATTTTACATAAATGTTGTAAATGCCATGAATTTATGGCAAAGAAAAATTAATCTTTAAGTCTCATGCTGTTTGCATCAGTTTTCTCACTCCTCTGCTTCTAAAGCATTTTCATTTTACTCTTTGAAGTTCTGTGCAGGGTACTATGATAAAAGACAGAGAGAAGAGAACGGTCGTTGGTGGAATGTACCCATAAGCTTTTCTTTTCTGGGAATGGAAAAAGAACAATTTCATGGACAGACAAAAGACACCAAAAAATTTTAGAAATGATTCATTCTCATCCAGGCTCTGCATACTTCTTTTTGACAGAATTCTTTGTGTCACTGAAAGAATAATACTTCATACTGCTGAAACCAATTTCCCACAACATTTCATACTTCTAAGAAATAGTCCATGTTCTCTATTTAGTTACATTAAAACAATGGCATGGATACTACGATATGCAACCCAGATGACGGAATTTTTCTTCCGTATATTTTGGCATGGCTCTTTTGGAGAAGATGGGTAGCGACAAGTAGCCAATGCCTAAAAGTGGAATCTTCAAATGAGAAGGTGATCTATCTGATTGGTATTTAGGCAACACAAGAATCTTAACAAGAAAATTCTTTTAATAAACAAGAAGAACAACAATCAAATTATCTTATAGCTACATTTCATGTTTTTCATTCTTTCCCTCCAAGATGATTGCTTTATAATTCACAACTAGATTCATCTCCATTTTCCATTTTCAAGTTGAAAACAAACATGGTACCGTCTAGTCCCTGGCTGTATTGGCATTCATATTTAACTCGTACCCATTAGGCATCACCAAAACAATTCCTCAAAACACAACACTGTTACAGGAAATTGTGCTCTCGTTGCATGATTTAAACAAGCATTGTGGACACAGTATATTGTTAAGAATTAAATTAAACCAATAATTCTCTTTCTTATACCGCGTATTCTTTTTCAATCGAAAGTCTCAGTAAGTATTTCATTCACTTAGCATTCAAACAACACTTTCAACTTTGGACGGGGTAAATTGATAAAGTAGATAACTTTAACTTCAAGTTCAAGAACGGACCCATCAATCTTATCAGAAATTTGAGAAAGCAAGAAAAAAGAGAAAAGAACAAATGGGTTGTAGATTGCAGCATTATGGGATGTGTACCAGGGCCTGAGCCTGAGGAGGATGATCGAGTTCGTATTGGATTTCATTTCGGAGGAGTCTGAGAATTTTGCCTTCAAATGCTTCTTTGCGCATCTCTGATATAAAATTTCTGCTAGAAGCTGAAGTAACTGTACTTGTAAGTTTCGGTTGTTGAAGAAGCCTCACCATTGTCCCTCGTAAGGGTCTAATCAAACGATGAGCCATTTTGTTACCCGTGCTTCCCGGTTCCCACAGAGACGCTTTCTTGTCTGAGATTCTCAGGTAAAGGGTTTAAGGAGGGTTTTCCACTCCACAGAAGTTGTTCAAGAAAGGAACGAAACGGCCTATGGATCTTCTTCTTTCGGATTTTATGGGCTTTCCTTTTTTTTTTTGGTTTCTTTGTGGCCTTTCAAGATACCCCTGTAGAATGTCTTTTGCTGGGCCTGAATTCTTAGTTCTGATTCAACTTTTTGGACACCAAAATTCCCTATAATGACCAAAATGTTTTCAATTTTTTATATTCGTAATTATAAATAATGAATTATTAAATTATTATTAAAAAAAATAAGTCAAAATAACCTAATTGATAATTACTAGATCAATAATTTAGGATGAAGAAAAGGTAAAAAAAAAAGTAATCTAGTTGGTAGTTATTAAGACCATGACCATCTAATCAACTAATAATTTTAAAATCAATATCATTATAAATAAAAAGTCTACCTTGCATATTTACATGTCCTGTGATAAAAGATTTATAAGATTCCTTAAAATTAAGATTATACTTGGAAAAAGTTTTTTTTTAATTCAAATCAAAATTTTAATTTAAAATAATATGAATTTAAATAATTTTCGTTTTTAAAAAACTATTATATACTCACGGCACATCATATTTTCTCTTTTTTTTATTAATGATTGAATCCTACATTTATTCTATATTTTATTAAATTTTATCAAATCATCTCAATTTAATCTTTATCCAAATACAACATAAATCTCCAAAAATGATGGCAAAGGAAATTCAAAGTAGCCCTATTAATCTTGGCTCGCGCCTCCCCCGTAATTGTCACCCCCTACCAAATGCAAATAATTCAAGCTCTGTCTCAAAGTTCAAATGATTCAACATTGAATTCTTGTTTTGTGCATGACATAGCTTCAAGAAACATTTCTACTACCAGCTCTTGATAGACCTTTGATCATCCCTTTGCCCTTTGGTATTATGTTAGTCAACTATGAGGCTTACAATTTTAGTCACTGCAAAATAAATAAATAAATAAATAAAAGGTTTACCAACTCTAAACAAAAATAACTCATTACTAGTATGTTCTTCACTTCTTTCTATCAGAAGATGCCCCTGCCTTTTGGCTAGAGTTCTGATTTTGCTGGGACGTTTCGCTATCTGGTGCAGACGATGTGCTTCCTTTTGTAACCTGTTCCTGGGAATTGCTCTCTCTATCGCCACCAATTTTTGTAATCGTTCTGTTTGATTCAATTTTTGTGCCTTGACTTTTGTCTCCATCCTCACCCTGGGTATTACCTCTGGCATCATTTGAACTTTTCTTAGATTCATCCACGATTTCTTTTATTGTCTCCTCCAGCTTTTCCAGTCTCACTTGCACTGCCAAAAGCTTTGGATCTACCTTTTCTTGTTCTTCAAGGGCCTTCAATTCCATCTCTTTAGCTTTCGCCTCTTCTTCAGCTTTCTTTTTCACCTCCAGTTCCTGAGATTGCATTTTCAGTGACAGCATAATCAATGAGATGCCAACTTATCTTGCAAGCGACTTACAATTTGCATGACAAAGAAATTTTCTATTGATAAAAATGTCACAAGGAAGACTTAAATCGACATGAATATGAACAAAAGCATCAGTTTTATATTGGTTTGGTTGAAGAATGTCAAACTGGAGTATGGTAGTTTATAGAATGGAAATTAAGGGGAAGCAAAGATCAAATTCTAGGGGAAAGAGCAGAAATTCATGATCCAATACAAATATGAAAACCAAATGATAGCAAAAAGGTCTCTATTCTGGAGAAAAATAGTTTGCACATGCCACTTGGTACACTTATATTCCTGAACCACAATTCTGACTACCCACCCTGTGCTAATTTGACACACCCATTTTCCATAATTGTTAACAGGAAAAGCAATACAAAGACACTTCTAGGTCTTTTACTAAATCAAGATTCTGTCCAGAAAGTTTATATTCGACTTGATTAGAAAACAAAAAAATACCAAATCTGTAAAAGGATAATCCATTCAGTATTACATTTGAGAAGGCAGGTCAAATTGCTAAGTCTACAAGAAATATGTAGTCAAAATAATTGGAGTACAGCATTTCTTTACAGTAAGTAGTGAAAGTCTATAAGAAGAGACCTAAGAGGCAGTTTCTTTATTCATTTTTCAATTTCTAGTTTCAAAAGTACATATTTTAATACAACAAGTACAAGAATCTCTCTAATCCAAAGGACCAGTAAGAAATTAAGAACCAGTAAAAAAATAAGAGTTTGAAGTTGCCTTACTGCCTCCATTCTTCTCATTTCAGAACGTGCATATAAAGCAACCAAATACACAGCTGTTACAGAAAACAAAGTGTTTCAGATTCCAACAACTTATTGACACCATTTCCAATCATATATCCAACATATGAATGACAGTACCCAATGAAGGCAGGCAAGCGAAGAAAAGCTGTACCAGATGGAAATCGATCCTGACAATCAATAAAAAAAATTATCTTAAGAAGAACACTAAAGAAACTTTAATAAAGGTGTCATTGCTAACCAAAAAAAGAAAAAGAAAAGAATTAAAAAAAAAAAAAAAAAGGCATGCACAGAAGATGGCAAGATGCTTAAGGACAAAAATGGATATCACAAAGCATTACATCCATCATATAGATTTCAAAGGATCTTCATGCAAAACTGAATGAAACATAAATCTTCATGAAATTATTGACAATAAAATCTGGCCCAATTGTTTATTTGCATAGATAACAGAAATGAAATTTACCATAGGAGTAGAAAGAAATTCAAGGATGAATCTTTTTTTTCTATATGACTTTCTTTCTTTCAGATTTTCCATCTCTTCCTCTTTTTCTAACCTCTCTTTTCCACCATCCTATCAGTGGCACTTCATTTAATCATTAGGCATGGACTACAGCATAAACTAACAAAAGAATAGATGAAAAACCTTTATGCATAAACATCACCACAGCATGTAATCCTCATAAGATGAATGAGCCATTACTTCAAAAGGCTAACAGGAATAGTAGACGGTAATTTAAGCTCATACAGGCTAAAACATGCAATCCTATTGAAGCCACATTAGATACTGAATGAAATAATCATGGCAAGACAACCTGTTCTGGCATCTTTATTAACTGCACATAATTCAAGCTTAATAAGTTCATTTTTTTAACGCATCCCATTTAAGAATTTATAGATATCAAGAGCGCATAGCCTGTTTGATAAAACGCCTGAACGAGAATCAAACAAAAATCATACCAATAATAGCCCAAAATTAACTTTAAAAAAGCTATCTTTCAACATTTAAAGTAAATGTACCCGAATTTCTTATTCTTTGGAGGATCACTGAAGAGAATCCTGGCAGCAGACATGAAGTTAAGGTTATCCAGCTCTTTATAGGCATCTTGTGGACTAAATGAAGAAGACTCCTCAGTATTAACTTCTTTGCCACTACTCTTGTTATTCTTGTTTCCAGTTCTGTCGGGTTTAACGATTTTATTGTTGGTACAAAAGGGTCTACTCTGGAAGGGTCTGAATCGCTTTGAAACTAAGTCCCATAAACCTCTCCTGCTTCTCATCCTTCTCTCCTCAACATTTCACCAGATGGTATGTGTGTTTGTGAAGCAGGAGCAAGTCACGGCGTATGATAAGCAGTCTTCACCGTTGAAGATTCAATATATGAAGGATCGCCATTTGTTTAGCAGATGGAATCAGCTAGTCGCCTACTGCCAAGATCCTGAAGAAGAAGAAAAGGGTGATTCTTGAACTCCGTTTAAGCGGAATTGGAAGAAATTTTAGTTTTCAGTCCCTTTATTTTGGGGTTTCTCGAATGTAGTTCCGATCTGCCATAAATATTCAACATCTACCCCATATTTTCTTTATTAGTATAAATTCACTACAATTAAAATTTGGCATTGTGGCTCTCCTCTCGTAAATCTTGGGATGATGTTTCTTACGGATCTGCTGACCGGCGCCTCAATCCAAATATAACTTTAATTGTGAGGATAATATAATGAGATTCAATCTCATAATAATTCACTCACAACGTCGGGCTTTGATCGAAGCCTACCCTCTCGCCAGTGTCTCTTTCTGTGCTCCCGACCGTGCAAACCAACAAAAAATCCAACACGGAAGCACTAAGGATTACGTAAACGGAATGTCTTTTTCCGACCTCCTGTTCCTGGTGCGGGTCTCAAAAGTAATGGAATCTGTTGAATACTACTGAACGACTATCGGCAATAGATATCTAGACTCTCGTATAAATGAAGAACGTAGCAAATTGAGTACTAAAAAAGTTACGAGTTATTAACGTATATTAATAAATATAAAATATTCTAAATTTATTTATAGAATAAAAATATAAAAATTAAATTTTAATGCTTAAATAAGTACAATTGTGTCGCAATAATAAATAAACAAATATAATTTTTATAATTGAAAACAGTTTCAACCCGTATAATTGAGATTCCAACTCCTAAAACCAATAAACCAATCTATCACAACCACCATTATAACTTTATAAAAATTAAAAAAAAAACATTTATACAATTCAATGTGTATTTTATAATTGCATGGATCAAATCTCGACAACTTAAAATATTGTATACAATTTAAAATATATATTTTATGATACTATAATTTCGTTATATTTAATTATTACCAAATAATTTGATTATAAAAATAGTAAAACCATATTTAGGCTGGTAATTCTTGGATCACGAAATTATTGAGGACAACCAATTGGAGGAGACGGACAGTTATGCATACCTTTAGCTTTAAATATAATATACACCAATTTTGTTTCTTTACATATTAATATTATTTTATTGAATGATTGTACATATTGTATGTAATATAGTTACATGATATTTAATATTTAATTTATAAATTTATAAATAATAATGCAAAATCTAATGTATATATTTTATTTTAAAATTTTTTAATATGTTAACTCATTCTTCAACTAACCTAAACTTAACAACTATATTTGCCATCCAATTATATTTGTCCTTGATACATTAATGATATTTGTCCTTATAAACGAATTATTACTCTTTTTGTTTTAAAATATTTATTTTTTATTTTTAAAAATATATATCGTTTTAGAAATTTAATAATATATTCATCATTTTTTTTTTCTATTTATATCCTCATTTTATTTATAATAGTATTTCACTAAATTGCTACATTAATTATTTTTTCAATTTCTAAAACTGGCATTCTATCTTGTAGTTAATGATTTTTTTTATACTTTTCTTAATCCCCGATATAAAAAGTTAATAAATAATTTCAAAAAGTACTGTTAAACTAGATTAAGCATCCTAATTATGATAAAGAACACAAAAAACACAACAGTACAAGAGATGATTAGATAACTTCCTTGGTCCCAGCTCCACCCACCCCTCTGCACCAAGAACCATCTTTATATATAACAAATGATGTCAAAATCTCTAAATCTATAAAATATTATCGATATATTATAAATATTAAAATAATACACAAATCTGATTACAATATAAATAAAAATATTAATTATATATCTCATTTATGAATTACTATCACAAATTAGATTAAATTTACGAATAATATTACTCTCTCCATCCCTATTTATCTGTCATAATCGAAAAATTTTAATGTCTTTTTTATCTATCACATTGACAAAATTTAAGTGTTATTAATGTTAATTTTATTACTATACTCTTGTATTAAATAGTTTTGAAAAATGAAAGCGTAATAATTTTAAAGAGAGAGTTGAGCAAACAAAATAAGAAAATAGTTATAGAGAATATTAAATTCAAAGATATTTTTGAAATATATAAATAAAATTATATAAATTTAAAATATTAATTAATTTTTCTTAAATTGTGTGAAATAATTATAAATAAGGACGGGAAATAATATATATATATATATATGCTAATTCAAATAGACTGAATAATCGTGTCACGAATCTCTATATTAATTTCATTCTTACATAAAAAAAACAAAAAATTAAAGAAATAGCAGATCATCATTCCATAATCTATTCAAATGCATTTTATGCTTGTGAGAACCATAATGGATATTACTATTATACGCACTTCCACTGCATCTCATGATGACTGTACGTTACTTTCTCCCAGAAGAATTTTCAAATGTCTAAAAAATTCGAGCACACAGCTCAGACTCCAACCAATCACTCCCCCTTAGGCCCATTTATTTGCAAATCCTGGATTTTATATAATCCTCATGGGCCGCCAAAAGCAGACGGTGCGGCACTAATATGCCGCCGGTGGGAGTTTACAGTTTCCACCTCAGTCACCTCTCCAAGAATTATTATCCTTCTTCTTCATCTATTACCATTAGAATTTGTTTCTGAATTCTAAACTGAGAATTTTTTGTGGTTCTTGTTTTCTGGGCTGTTAGTTCTTGGACATTAAAGTTAAAGGGGTGGTTCAAAATTCTGTCTTTGGTTCAAAATGTTGTGCAGAAAAAGCTCAGTTAGAAATGGCCGTGGATCAGTGCCGGTTTACCTTAATGTTTATGACCTTACCTCCATTAATGGCTACGCTTACTGGCTTGGCCTCGGGGTTTACCATTCTGGCGTTCAAGGTAAGAGCTTAGAACTCGGAACTCACTCTTTCTTTTTGGTTTTTCAGCTGAGCTTTTTGTTTCTTGAAAGAATTATTTGTGGTGCTTTTGTTTATTGTCCTGTAAAAGTGAATCAGATCTAAAACCTGTATGCAAGAATCAAGAATTTGTATGAAATCATTTTTGTGGCATTTAACTTGATTTGATTAAACCAGGGGTAAAGTAAGAAGTTGTTATTTAAGCTTTTTAGATGAAAATGTGTTTCACCTAACAAGAAAGATGCAGAAAAAAAAAAAAGTGAATTTGATTTGATTATAGATATTTTGGTCGAATTTGGCAGTTCATGGTGTTGAGTATGCATTTGGGGCTCATGAATATTCAACAACGGGAATTTTCGAAGGCGAACCAAAGCAGTGCGAGGGATTCACGTTTAGAAAATCGATTTTGATAGGATGGACAGAGATGACACCAGGTCAGGTGAGGGAAGTGATGGAGGAGCTTGCAGAGAAATACAAAGGAAATGCCTATAATTTGATCACCAAGAACTGCAACCATTTCTGCAATGATGCTTGCATTAAGCTCACTGGGAATCCCATCCCCAGCTGGGTTAATCGACTCGCCAGGATTGGTAAAGTCCCCCTTTTTCTTCTCTGTTCTAGTTTTCTTTTATTCCCTTCAAATGGTTCTGAATGATTACCAATGTTCGTAGATTCTTTTAGGTGTTCTCTTCTTGTTTGTGATTTTTGGGTTGGGGATTGGGGATCCTTGGGGACAGGTTCTATCAGTGACACGATCCTGTTCTTTTGTTTTACATGATGAATCATATGTGGTTGCATTGCATATAACCAAAGATTTCTGTTGGTTTTGTAGTTAACAATTGGAGCATTCTGTGGTTGTCTGAGTTTCAGAGACACAGAAATTTTCCATGTCTTCCTTTTCAGTGTGCTAATGTAACATTGTGGGTTGTTTAGGTTTTTTCTGCAATTGCATTGTTCCAGTAAGCTTAAACACAACAAAAGTAGGTCACCACACAATCGAAGACAAGGCCTGTGAAGAGGAGAAAACGAAGCTGAGAAGCCGCTCGACTAGACACAATAATACATCATCTAATTCATCGTCATCTCCGTCTTCTTCACCTCCTGAAAGACGAGGGAGAAGTCGAAGTAGAAGTAGGAGTGCTCGGCCTCCATCTTCTCCTTTAGTGGTTGTTTCATCTTCTTCCTGAATTTCTTTCTTGGGGATTTATTTATATCCTTTTTATTTTTCCCTTTTTCTTTCCTGGTAACACATAATACTTGAAGCCTCTCAAGAAGCTTGGTGATATTTGTATATCCACATTCCTTCGATTCAATGAATATGGGAACGCATCTGAATCTCGCCACCAATCCCAGTAAAGGAGAGACGTATCTTTTTTGTTAATGTTCGGTTCATTTCTGTTTGCTGTAAATTGAGGCAAAAGAAGCTAATCTGGATGTCTTTTGGATCTTCAATACCTTAAAAATCAGCTAAATTCCACAATTTTTAACACAGAGGTAGTGTTCTCAATGCTGCCAAATTATAGTAGACATAAAGCAGATGCAGAGGGGTGGGGTATGACAGTGGAATGCTCTTCGTTGCTTTTGAGTTCTAAGGTCACGGCTTATCAGGGCTTTAATCACTGATAAAGTAAGACAAGATTCTTGAGAACATGTGCACTTACGAGTAAATTTTGTTCCAACTGCTTTTTGAATTATTAAGGCTCTTTTCTTGATTTACCGACCACTGTCTCCCAACTTTTCTTGTTTTAACTCAAAAGTCTTTAAAATACCTGTAACCGGCCCCATTGCCTTAGCAATCAATCATAGCATATGCATACCACTAATAGAACCGCTTAAGATTCCTTTTAAATAGAGGGAGTGCTAGGCAGGTAACCATCTATATTGACAATTACAACAAATTTTGCATATTACAAAGTAAATAGATGGAGGAGTCGTCCAGCAAGACACCAATTCTGGAAGGATGGTGCTTCCATTATATATAATTGTTGGTTATAAACAAAAACATTTTGAATAATGAGGACATAAATAGAAATAGAGGAAGGGAAGGAGGGGGGGGGGCGGGGAAGATGTTTGATGTATATGTTCTTGTTTCCGCAAGCTTTCTGCAGACGGAATTCTGAGTAACCACCACAAGATTCAAAGACCGTCGTTGCTGAACTTGATAATTGATAAGGGCCCTACACATCCAAAAGACATCTCACAAGCATATTGCCCTTTGACATAGTTGAGACTGCTGGCATCCCCTGAATATAGAGTCGGGCACATAACTTACCTACTTTGACTATGGGCATCTAAAGGAGGACCTCTAAGATTGTGAGACGGACATGAATCAACCCTGTTTTTCTCTCATCCAATCAACAAAATTATCCAGGATCCAGGGCCAAGCAAGAGTTGGATCATAATTGCTAAGGTCTGGGAAGCTTATCTGTCAATAAAATCATCAAAATCAGAAATTTGTACCACAATCTAAACTAGCTAGTATCCAAAGGGTTGATGATTATCAAAACAATTTGAGTTCAAAGCTACATCATAGGATGTGGTTTTTAAACTACCGATTGAACTTGAAACGTATAACTTTACTTGATGAGCCAAAGCCTGTTAAGGTAGCCAACATATGCACTGTACCCAACAGGTTAGATATCTATTACGATACAACTGGATATCATGAATACAAAAAGACCCCATGAGAGCCAGACGGAAGGAAAGAAGATGAAAATTGTCCACCTATCTTACCTCATTACAAAAGCGGTAGAATCCCATCCACTGGTCCAAGTTTATGACCTTGTAATCAGTCTGCATCTGCATCAAACATGCAGGAAAAAATTAGAAGACATTTTTATTCCATTTTATTACTAATATCACCAACAACTCAGTTCTCTTCTTTATTATAGGTCCTTGCAACATTACTGTAAAAATAATCAGGGAATTTTGAAGTTCAAAACATATGACTGCAGAAAATGCCGACAGAATAAGTAATAGAAATGCGAGAACAAATTCATTACAGAATATGAAGAGGAATAATACTTACTCTAAGATACTGAACCAATGAGTCAACTTGATGTCGAAATTGGGATCCCAAAACAAGATCCAGCAGTACACAAATGCTCTCGATATCAATGCTCTTTTGCTTCTCCTCTAAAAGAACACATCAAAATGACAGTAAGCAGAAGGGGGATTCACCAAATTTAAGAACATAACAATACATGCATACACAGTCAATTATACCTGTTAGACAATATTGAAATCCATACGAGTAAAAATCCAGAAAACTTGATGGCCTTCTAACCTATTAATAGAAGGGAAAACTGTTAAAAACAAAATTCATCAAGAAAGAAAACCACTCCCTGACTTTTCTGTCAATATGGAGTGTCAAATACATAACATCCTATAACTCACGAAGTTGAACAATTAATATATGAAACCTCTTTCTCTAGCTCCGGCAGTGCTTTCTTTAATTTAATTATTGTGTCAGCTCGCAATGATTTAAGGCCTCTTCGCCATTCATCCTGGAAAGGAAATTAAAGACACATCAAACTTTTTTTCTTTAGGAATAAAAGAAAAAAAAGAAAGAGTCTGAAGAGATGTGTACAAAGAAACAAGCACAACTGTTTTTTTATAAATGATCTAAACTAGTGTCTCCATGATGGGAAGGCAGTACAGAGGGAAGTGAGGGAAGTTTAGGGGTGGGGAAGGGAGGGACACAGGACAGGAGAGTAACTTGCAGTTATAGAAGATGTAAAAATACAACCTAAAAGGCCTAATTTAGAAGTTAATAGACTCAGCCCAGGTAACATGCACAACATGACCAGCAGATCAAGGCATTGTTTGAAATCCACAAACTCCTGTGTGCATTATTTATTTATTTATTTTTGGGTGGGTGGTGGGGGGTGTGTGGGTTTTGGTATGGCTAAACTATGCTGTGGCATATCTACATCCTTAAAGATGCAAGAAAAATGAAATTGAGAGGAAAATTTCACTCACAAGATACAAAGGGTGTTAAAGGCATCATATAACAAATCAAAGAATTAATAATTGGCTGAAAAACACTCTTGTATTTATTCCATATATCTCAAGGTATTTATACAAGATACCTAGACCTATTTAAGGTAAGCCAACTATACATTACAAATATAGAAACAATTACAGCTATAATTCCTAAATATGTGAAGCTATATATGCTAAGTCTCCCCTCAAGTTGGTGCATAGATATCACACATGCCCAACTTGGATAATGATGCATAAAATGGTCCACCAGTAACAGCATGAGTCATTATGTCAGTCAGTTGCTCTGCACTCTGAATGTACGGAACCTCTATCATACCAGAATCCAGACTATCCTTGATATAATTCCTGTCAAGTTCAATGTGCTTAATTCGATCATGTTGAACTGGATTGTTAGCGATCTCAATAGCTGCTGTGTTATCACAATACAGTACCATAGGTTTCTTTGGACCAAACCCGAGTTCTGTCAAGAAAATTTTTAACCAAGCAAGCTCTGTGGTTGCATGATGAAGAGCCATGTATTCAGCTTCTGCACTAGATAATGACACTACATTCTGTTTCTTACTCCTCCAAGTCACCATATTACCTCCAACAAATGACACATAGCCTGAAGTAGACTTTCTATCTAACTTAGAGCCAGCAAAGTCAGAGTCTGTGTAACCAACAATATCCAAGTGCCCATGTTTGGAGAACATAATACCTTTATCTGGAGAGGACTTCAGATAAGCCAAAATACGATTCACTGCATTCATGTGTCTATCACTTGGATTATGCATAAACTGACTGACAACACTAACTGATCAGGCCTAGTATGAGTCAGATAAATCAACTTCCCCACTAGTCTCTGATATCTCTCCTTGTTAGTTGGAACCTGATCAGGATAGATAGCCAGGCCATGATTCATCTCAATAGGAGTATTTACAGGTTTACAGGCAGAATTACCAGTTTCAGCTAAGAAATCTAAAATATACTTCCGTTGAGAGAGGAAAAGTCCTTGCTTGGACCGAGATACTTCAACACCCAAGAAGTATTTTAGAACCTCCAAGTCCTTCATCTCAAATTCCTTGGCCAAATAGCTTCGAAGTTTCTCTATCTCACCAGAATTACTACCTGTAACAATCATATCATCAACATAAACAATAAGCAAGGTAATATCATCATGCTCCCGCTTATAAAACAAAGTATGATCTGCTAAAGTTTGCTTAAAACCATACGCCTTCATCGAGTAGCTCAACTTGCCAAACCATGCCCTTGGCGATTGTTTCAACCCATACAATGCATTTTTCAACTTACACACCTTACCTTTCCCTAGTGTAAATTCTGGAGGAGGATCCATATACACCTCCTCGGTCAAATCACCATGGAGAAAAGCATTTTTTACATCAAATTGGCATAATGGCCAGTCTAGATTGACTGCAAGAGATAGAATGACTTGAACGGTGTTCATCTTAGCCATAGGAGCAAAAGTCTCATGATAGTCAATCCCATGGGTTTGAGTGTAACCCTTGGCCAGCAGTCTAGCCTTATACCTTTCAACTGTCCCATCTGACTTGTATTTCACTGTAAACACCCACTTGCATCCTACTGTCCTCTTCTCCCGTGGCAACTCAACCATCTCCGCCTTCATCTCCTCTTCCATAGCAATCTTCCACTTAGGGTCTCCAAGGACTTCCTGAAAATGACTAGGAATAGACACATAGAAGACAACTGAAGAGCAAAAACTAGATGAGCCTTAGAAAAACGGTAATAAGAGATAAAATCAGAAATAGGATAAGTGACATTAAAAGATGACTTGGAAAAACCCAACTTATCATGTTCTCTACGTTCACGAAGGGAATATCTTCTACTATGATCGTGATCCATAACTGGTAGAGTCAAAGTAGTAGAATTTATCTCTGAAGTTGAAGTGGGAAGAGAAGGAACACATACCTCAAGGTTAATAGTAGAAGAGTCATCCGATGGCATGGTAGCATCATCAAGAGGGGCACTAGAATCAAGAGGAGGCATAACAGTAGTATTCTGTTTTCTTCTTGTATAGCCTTTTTGAAATAACCTAGCTGGTCTTTCATCCTTTCCCTCTTTAAATTCAGACTCAACCTCAGCTGAACAAGTATCATCTAAAGATTCCGTATTCTCCACAATAGCGGAGTTCTCCCCCTTACTCGACATCCATAACTTCTTCTCTTCTAACCATAACCTTTCCTCTTCCTTACTACTAATCTCCCCCTGAAGAGGAATCATAGAGACATCTCCAGAAAAATACGACTCTTGTTCACAAAACTGAATATCCATGGAAACATAATATTTACCTGTAGGAGGATGAAAACATTTATAGCCTTTTTGAGAATTACAGTAACCAAGAAAAATACATTTGAGAGCACGTGGATCAAGCTTATCCCGATATATAGAGTGGACATGAACATAGCATACACAACCAAAGACTTTAGGACAAATATTTAGAACAGAAGGGATAGAGTGAAATTGTGACAACATCCGTAAAGGGGTTTGAAAATTAAGGATACGAGCGGGCATGCGATTAATAAGAAAGACAACGAATCATGACAGATCTCAACTTCAAAAACGTTTAGAAACATGCATAGTAAAGCTCAAAGCCCGAGCAACGTCAAGGATATGACGATTCTTACGCTCTGCTACCCCATTTTGTTGTGATGTGTAGGCACAAGTTGTTTGGTGAAGGATGCCATGTTCTAGGAAGAACTGGGTAAGAGATTGATTTACAAACTCACGACCATTATCAAAATGAAAAACTTGGACCTGAGTATGAAACTGTGTCACAATCATTTTGTAAAATTGAGGAATCACTTGTATAACATCACTTTTAGATTTCATCAAATATACCCAACTCACTCTAGTGCAGTCATCAATAAAAGACACAAAGTATTTATGGCCAGAAACAGATGGAGTAGAAAAAAGACCCCATACATCAGTGTAAACACACGAAAAAGGAATAGAACTCTTATTGAAACTAGTTTTGAAAGGAACACGATGGTTTTTAGCATAAATGCATTGTTCACATCTTAAACTAAAGATAGCAACATTGCGAAACAATTTTGAAAATAAACGCTCTAAATAAGTAAAAGATAGATGCCCTAGACGACAATGCCATAAATGAATCTTCTCTCTATCAAATGACTTGCTCTCTACTTGAAGGCCATGGCTAGGTTCAGATTGAAACTGCGTAGCCCCCTCTAAGTAATAAAGACCGCCTCTTTCCCTACCAATGCCAATCGTCCTCTTCGTACGTTTGTCCTGAAAGATACAATGAGTGGAATCAAATATTGCAGAACAATTAAGACTTTTGGTAATCTTACTAATGGAAAGAAGACTATTAGAAAGAGCAGGTACAAGTAAGACAGATGACATGGAGAATATAGGAGAAATTGAGACACTCCCGACTCCTATAATTGGCATAGAGGTCCCATAAGCAACCTATACAGACTTGACAGGTGAAGACATTAGAGAGACAAGGATAGAAGAATTACTAGTCATATGGTCAGTGACCCCTGAATCAATAACCCAAGTGTTAGAATTACCTTAGTGAGCAGACACTTGAGAGACATGAGAAACAAAAGGTGGAGAAATATCAATAACAACAATCTGAGCAGATTTCTTATTTTTCCTCTCAGCTTGTTTAAGTTTATACCACTCCGGATATCCATGCTTCTTCCAACAAACCTCTATGGTATGCCTGGTACTATTGCAATGAGTGCAGAAGCGAGAATTGGAAGCGACAGAATTCACAGGAACAGAAGGAGTCAACTGAGAGGTGCTCTTTTAAATCGTTAGAGCTGAAGCTTCAGAATGATTTTTTGTTCCCATAGTGACCTGTCTCTGCACTTCACAACGAACTAAATAGTATGCTTCTTCCAAGCTTAGTAGAGGGGAAGTAGCCAAAACACGACTACTAACTTGATCCAAATGGTGATCAAGACTTGCAAGAAACATATAGATGCGATCCTCTGCAATACGCTTCCTTTGTTTCTCGATATCAGCAGCACATGTCATGTCATTGGGCCTACGATAATCAAGTTCCATGAAAATTGAATTCAACTCGTTGTAATATTCCAGCAGAGGTCGACCACCCTGGCGCAATTGGAATGACTTCTTCATCAGTTCATAGACTTGAGAAGAGTTAAACACATCAAGATAGCTCCTCTTAACCGCATCCCAAACTTCTTTAGATGTCCCACACTGAACAAAGTGTGACATCAGATTATTAGTCATGGAATTAATAAGCCAAGACTTGACAAGAGCATCTTCAGCTTCCCATTCATCATAACCCGGATCATCTTCTGCCGGTGCAGCCTTTCGTCCAGTAATATAACCCTTCTTCTTTCTGCCAGCAATATGCATCTCTAAAATCTTTGACCAAACACGATAATTAGTATCATCTAATTTAATATGGATTGGAGAAGAGGTTTCATGAATGGTCACCGTCGAGAGTTTTTTGCTATCGGGGATCGCTTCATTGTCAGTTTTGGTAGCCATGATAGATGATAACCAGCGCGATTCGCTACAGTACCCGCGCGCTACAGTATCGCCGCCGCCACAGTGTTGCTTCAGTGCCGCACTGGTTTTGGAAGAGACAATGACGGCTAGGGTTTAGGAAAAGGAGGCAGCGGAAGTCTTTTCTTTGTCTCTGATACAAATTAATAATTGGCTGAAAAACACTCTTGTGTTTATTCCATATATTTCAAGGTATTTATACAAGATACCTAGATCTATTTAAGGTAAACCAACTATACATTACAAATATAGAAACAATTATACGAAATAATTACAGTTATAATTCCTAAATATGTGCAGCTATATATGCTAAGTCAAAGAAGCAAAGAGAGCACCCATATTGATGCAATTAATTTAAATAATTAAGGAAATGTGGGCAAATTATTGCTTACCAAGGTGAAGTATCCCTGTTTTTCAGCTTGCATTTTCCTAAAGTCAGTAAAAATATTAATCAGCATCAATTATACATACAAAAAGGAGAAATAAATAGAACAAATAAGGTATGTATTACCAAGCAAGCATTAAGATGCGAACATCAGTGTGATCCACCTCCAAATCTGAGCAAAGAGATTCAATTCCTTCAGGGCTGCACAAGAAAAAAAATACACATAATATTTCCAAGGCAAAGAACAGCATTCGGTGAGAAAAGTACTCCTTTTTCTTGGAAAGGAAAAGCATTTAAAAGTACTCTTTATATTAAACAAAGTATCTTTCTAAAATTACATGGAAACGCATCATGCACTCATCAAGAAATAAGATCTGAAATATACAAACAAAGATTTCGTGCATTTATAGTGCTTCAATCAGATCATAAATGCCACATCCTCCCAAAAAAAATACTCCCTCTATATGGATTTGAGTGTCCACATTACTATTTAAATCTAATTCAAAATGGGACATTGAAATCCAAACCAAAGGAATATATATTTTATCTGGCTTGAATAAAATATCTTTCTCAAGATGTACTTCAATGAGATGATCAAAAACAAGTGAATGTGACCATGAGAGACTATAGTTAAATCCTAAACATCCAACAAAGCAAAGTAGACTAGACACAACAACACCACCACCACCACCAACAACATAACATTATAAAACTATACTTAATTCCATAGACATACTTACTCAATAATTCCCAATAAATTATTTGCATATGAATAAAAAAGTTGATCGATACGTTCCAGCTCTTTTGTGGCAGCTTTGCCTGTAGCTGAAAGATTAAAACACAAACAATCAGTACAGGAGTGAATGCATGTTCAACTGTATTAAATATTGCATCTCTTAGGAATGACTGCAAAAATCAAATGAATGCCTCTGAAGAAAATATAAGTGGGAAGTGCATAGATGTTGCTACTAAGCATTGTCATTTGAACCCTGCGTAACAGGTAAGTTGGATGTACCCTTTTTGTCAGTTATTCACATTCCTCTGACACAGGAAGCTCAGATAGGAAAATTTTGATCTTTTCAGCAAGTAGGTTGCTACCCCCCACCCCTTTTTTTTCTCTCTCTCTGCACAAACCAAAATTCTTTTAACCTGATTCTTCCTTTCTTTGTATGTGAGGAACCAACGCCAAAGTGGCAGCTGAAATAAAGGACAACTAAGGTGCAACTAAAGATGGTGCTCAGGGGAACCTCTCAATGAGGAGCACTACCATGACTCCTTAAACTAACTTCGTGAACTTGGAGCAGCGAGGTCATTAACTCAGGTTTTCCTAACAGATTGAATAAGTAGGTTCATGTTAGCCAGAGGCATTCTAACAAAGATATTACCTTTTTGGTATCTTTAACCACAGGCAGTTAGTGTTCCTCAGATAGAGAAAGTAATAATCTCAGATGGCTATCAAGTGTATTTTCCACTGGCACTGACCACCCACTCAGCCTCAAGCCCCACATGAAGAAATGGGGAAAAAGGGTAGAAGAATGCAAGAGCCAAGAAGGAAAAGCAGAAAACAATGAAGTTCGCAGAGAGAGAGCATATTTAAAGCTTTAAGCCTTAGGAATCTGGAATGAGACCCACAATCTAATTTGCCAGCAGATCAGGTCCGATTTAAAGTCAATTTCAAACAGGAAAATTCTGTTGCAGATTACCAAATTCCCTCTTGTGCAGTAATCGTTTGGCTAAAGAGCAACTGTGAGAAATCTAAAGTCAACTCCATGGAATCAATAATCATTGGCAGCACTGACACTACCTGCACCACTCTCACCACCACTAGTTCCCCGTTACCCAAGTCAAAATGTATAAATTGTTGGATAGATACCCAAAGGCAATACTGATCTTATAACTAATCAAAATAATCAGGGAACACGAATACAAGTGCAAGGAGCCACGGCGTCATTCTTCTCTAAAAGTACCTAATAAAGAAACGTTTCTTGGGTACGTTCTAACTGAGAAAAACCTAAGCCAGTTTGCTTACTTCTCCCTGCATCCCTACTATCACACATTCTATTCTTCGGACTTAAAACTTGAATTCCATATAATTCTTGCTTCAGTAACGATTCTATATTGCACCAATTAAAAAAAAAAAAAAAAAGAAGAAGAAGTCTTTAGTGTTTGCTCATCTCTTACTAATTCACGCCTACTAAAATTCGAAAAACAAATCGACTAATTAAACAAGGAAAATCCCCCCGAAAAGGAAAAGATTACTGAAATACTTTCAACACATGCACTCGCATGCACGAACAGATACATGATAATTCGACTCTTAGGTCAACCTCCCTAGCAAAACACAAATATCAGTAATTACCTAAATGACAATTCAACTAAAGATTCCAGCTTTAAGCTCAATTAAATCATCAAACAGCAATAAACATCCGAACAAACGTAAGAAATCAATCTCACAAACAAATCAGAAGAATAAAACTAAATTTCGCAAAACTCAAAACAACAAATACCTAAAACCATAAAATTTTCAAATAAATAGAAAAGATCGATTACCGGAGCGAAAGAGATCCACCGCTGATGATGAATTAGTGGACGTAGCTGAACTTGTGGGGCCTTTCTTCGATGACGTACGCGGCATCTTCTTCAACTCCGCAAGCTGGCGGCAGAATTCTTGAGAGAAAGAGAGAATTGAGAATGATAAAGAAAGCAACTCTTCGAGCGAAAGAAGCCTCAATCTCCACTCGAACACCTCCTTGAGCTTTGAGGAGACTCAGATGAGAGAGAGGGAGAGACAGATGGGGGCCAAGTACGCAAGTTGAATGAGCAGGACGGTGGCGTACGTTAGCTGTGAGTACGCCAAAATGGTTGGCTCGTTCAAGGACGGGTGACATCAAATTAGCGAATACAAAATTTTCACCGGTTATTTATACGAGGAAAGCTTTGATTCAGTGTCCTCGTCCTCACCGGAATAAGAATTGACTCCAAAACGGAAAACAAAAACAGGGTTTGTCTTAGGGAATCAAAGTTAAATCATCGGAAGGATATTAAATTTTAAAAATATTACTAGTATTTTTAAAAATATATAATTTAAAATACACGTATTTGAATCAGAATTAATAATAAATTATTTAATATATATATATATGTGTGTGTGAGAAAAATTTTCAAAACGACGCATGATAGCATTTGAAAATGACACCAGACTACTTTAAATTTTAATAAAAGTTTATCTTTATAATTTTAATTAATTAAGTAATTAACTAAATCAACTAATACGATACATATATTTATTATTAATACATTAAATCTTAGTATTATTTGAGATTTTATCTAAAAGTTATCTAAATTTATTAAATTTTTTAAGTATATTTTCTTGAGCAACATAATATATTAACACCCTTATAAAAGGCACCCTGTAAAAAGTTATGAAGCGACACATGACAATATCTTGGATGACGAATGAATGTTTTTTTTAAAAGAAAAATAAAAATTATTTGAATTTTTATTTAGAATTTTAATTAATTAAACAATTAACTAATAATATATATATATATATATATATATTTAATATTTATATCTTACATCGTGAGATTTTATTTGAAAGTTTTTTTGAATTCATTGAATTTTTTTAATATATTTTCTCGAAGAAGAATGTAACACATTTAATAATTTGTGCAACATATAGGCATAAATAAACTCAAATGAAGTTTTTTTAAAAAAAAATAAAAATTTATCTAAATTCATTTAAAATCTTAATTAATTAACTAAATTAACTAATAATATATATGTATAAATATTAATACATTGAATCGTAAGATTTTTTAATATTTCATTTGAAATTTATGTGAATTCGTTGAATTCTTAGAACATGTATTTTTTAAGAACGTGAGAGAGATTGGCTATGAAACTAACCTATCTAATAAATAATTAAAAATGTTTGAATTGTACCGTTGAGGTAAATAATTTGAAAGTAAATTCTTAGATGGACTATGATATTGCCTTTAAATATATTGAAAGCAGAATCATAGTCCTCATAATGTAAAATTAAGGGAGAATCATGTCGATAACTAATCACATGTTAAGGTTAACTAATTCTCATTCAAAGCAAATCAAGAAGGATAATAGTTAACCTTACTAAAAAAAGAAAAGATAATTGTAGTGTTCTATATATGATTTTTGTCTTTTTATTTTGGTTAAAAAATAATTCAAAATGTTTTTATTCCAATTATGAGAGTCACTTCAATTCATGATTGTATTTACAGGTTTAACCACTCTCCCAATTCAACAATTTGGACAAAAAGATTTTATAAAAAAGCTGTATGTATAATGTATCATACAATGAGAGAGTTTTATGCAAACTGAATAAGAATTTATTATCTAATAAATAATAATTCAAATATTAAATAGACGTATCTGTGATTGATAAATACATACACATCTATTGTATTGCTAAAGGAAGGTGTGGTAAAAATTCAATTTTACAAATAATTTGGTTAGGAAAAAAAAGGCGAAAATGAAGAAGAGAATAAAATTTTATCTTTTTTTTTTTTTAAAGGGGTAGAGGGAAGGAGAGAAGAGATAGAATTATGAAGGTTAGAAATTCTCATTTTGGGCAGACACCTATGTAAGTGAATTTTTCTAGTGAAGGGTGCAATTGTACAGTTGTCTTTTAGAAATTCTTGATGATAATTTACCTTTTTTAGTAGACTATTAGAGGTGGCAAATATGTAGCCTTAGCTTTTGGAATGCGAATCTTGGTGCAGGTCCACCCAAGGATTCGACTAAAATAAATAAATAAATAATACATTTTTTAATAAACAAATGCCTTCAGTAGATATCACGTAAAAAAAATATTTATTTGATAATTTAATTAATTAAAAATATTTATTATTAAATAATAGATTGTAAATGGAATTTCATCTATAATATGAAAGCATAAGATCTAATTATTTTTAAAGATAAAAGGCGATTATTATTTATTACTAACATAATTTATGCACAGAGATTACTACACAGTTTACTATTTTTTTTCTCAAAATTTCAAACTAATCTTCCAATCTATTATTCAGCTTCAAGCTTTCAAGGTTTTTACAGTCCAGCTGTACTGATCACAAGGTTTTTACAGTCCAGCTGTACTGATCATGTACGAGAAAACGTCTTCTTATGACCAGGAAAAGCAATGCAAGTTGATATAATTCAAAGATCCAGATCCATACGTTCTAGATTTGGACATAATGATGTGGGGTTAATACTTTCATTATCAACCCACCTCACCGCACATAAATTTGTGTCATACATCGAGTAGACGCGTTTTAGTTGTCCACATCAGTCCTCAAATCCTGCCTAAGGATTTTTCTACAAATTTAATAAGCAATGATAAGTGGAGATAGACCCCGCCAATGCAGGGGAAAAGCCGGTCTTTGCAAGGAGAAGTCTGAGCTATAGGGAACTGGGATAATGAATGATACAGAATGTTGTGATGCATCATACAATTATCTGCGGTAAGGACATAATTTGCCATGCATGACACATAAACTACATAATGGACCTGAATTATAGGTGGGGAAGTGACAAGGACTATGAGGCAGCCTCTGAGATATAGCACGTAAAAAGTGAGACAGCATCCTGCAAATGGCATGACTGAAGGTCTTCTGGGATGGGTGCTCTGAATATGGTGCTGAAGCAGCTTAACTGGATTTCACGTGTTGAATTCTCACTGCTGTCAGATACAAGCAGACTGCAGATCTCCTCGGCCATCTTTGAATATGCCACTCTGGAACATCAATATGCAGAGATGATTATAGTTATTCGAGTGCAGTAATATGAGAGAAGAATGCCAAAGATCAGTGCCCACAAAACTTGCAAAACATTGCGTTGTTGCTTCTGTAAGCCACTTTTTGGGGCAGAAAACAAACTAGAGCACTTAAGAAAAGCTTTGATGAAGAGTTTTCTAACCTGAATCTGGAATAATATCTTCCAAAGAGCATCAATAGCAATAAACAATATTACTACAACTAAACCACCTGATAAATAAATGCATATTCTTCTTATCCTTGAAAGATTAGCAGGTATACTTTTATGATGGATCAATGCAACTTTCTTGCTTAAGTGCTCACTCATCCAAAAACAAAAGAAGTCACTTTCAATACCTTGCGTCAACAGGTAATCTGGTACCCCAAACTGCTAAAGACTTGTTCAGGCGACTAATGAAGTCTGAATATGCATCATTTTTGTCGTCAAGTGTATCCTGCCAGCATCAATGGGGCATTAGTTCTCATGAAAACGAAGTGTTTTTCATTCTGTTCCCCTTGTCTCCTCTCTCTGACAATAATTGCCTAATCTAATAATATTTGCAACTACAAAGAGAAAGTAGAAAAGGCTTTGAAATGAGAAGCGATACAACAAATATATAGTTACATACATAAATATACACGCATATATGTATGTATCAGGCCAAACATATAGGACAGTTTCAGTGTACATGCTCCCACGATTTGCATGAAGAAAACTATTTATCTAAGCTTAACTTTTAAAATCACTCTAGTTAGTTGATACCAAAATAATGTTGAGAAGCTTGATACACCAAAAGGAGAGTCAAAAGTTTGCAGCTTTTCAAGGGATTGACCTACCAGTTCAGTCATAGTATTGCTATCTTCCTGCAAGGAACTTCTCAATGAATAAAATGAAATATACATTCCAGCTCCTAGGTCCCATTCTTCAATTTCTGACTTGTGGTCTTCCATGGAAGTAGCAAGTCTCCATATTTCTGAGTGTTTGGCTGCAAAGGTTAATGCTTATATATATTAAGACAGATCATGGAACACACACACATATATACTAGAAAAATCAGATCTTCAGTTATATGCTCTGAGTCTATTCAGTTATATGATAATTCAATGTACAACAGACACAAACAAAGGGGGGGGGAAATCACGGATCGATGTTGTATGAGTAACTAAATTGAGCAATAGGAACCATAGTAAGAGTAACCATTACCGGACAAAAACAGAGAATGAGCAACCGAAGTTATGAAAATTGAGTGTGCTTTTTGCCAATGCCCACATTCAAGGAAGTGTTCCAGGGCCTTTGTGAAGTCTCCATAGTAATTGAAATACGTGGCCTGCACTTGTTAAAATTTAAAGAAAAAGTGTCAGCAAAATGAGATCCCAATCAACAGAGAAAAACTTTGTGATAGCAACCCATATACAGTGCTAAAGCATCAAGTAGCAATTCTGAATTATTAGAATTCCCAGTCGAAAAGGGTCAACAAAAACTGGCCAAGCTATGCAAAGGCATGAAATTTCCCTTCAGAAGGTTGCAAGACATTGACTCACCAGAGCTTCGTGCAACCATGCTGAGGGAATGCCCAAATTCTCAATAAATTGCTGCTGTGATTCCTGAGAACTCCAGTCTTCACAGTATTGGAAGAGGATTTCCCTTATAAGAGTTGCATGCAAATATGGATAATCTTCACGATAAGGGATGTGAAGCACCACATAGATTGCCCAGTGACATTGTCCTAAACAGAGCAACTGAGAAATGAATCCCATATCAAGAACATGAAGGTCATTTGAATAGAAACTGCCAATGGATTCTAAAACTGCGCGCTGATGCCAAATCATATGGTGATCAAGGGGGTCATTTGTTGAAGCAAAGGCACTAAACATGGTCTTTAAAGGATGAAATTCAGTTTCTTGATTGGAATGAAGGAGCATAAGATAATAAGCAAGGTCAAAATGATCCCCTGACCAATTCACTGACTCTTCCACTGGCCCCTCATCAATGTAGACTGGAACTGGAAATGGAGCCTTTCCAGTGTCAACGAGCTGTTGGTATGAAGAGAAGGTAACTGGTAATGAAGTATCAGGTGAAAGCTGATACCACATTAACAATCCAAGGAACCTCTTCCAGTCAATTCTAATGCCATGCAAGGCCTCTTGAATATTTCCTGAAAGCAACTCAAGAAGTTGTATCCTGCTGCCCTCAATAAAACGGAAGTCCATTCCATTCTCTCTCCAGATATCAAGCTGCTTAGCACTATCAGAACGATTGACAATTGACCCGCCAGCCTGGCTTAAAAGACAAGCCAGTCTCACATCTCCTCTAGAAGCAGCCAACTCTACAGCAGCATCCAACTGCCGACCAGTAAGGAGTAAGAAAATGTGTTCTAGATCATTTGACTCATTTAAGGAACTTACGTCCTCCTGTACCCGGTGGCAAACACTCTCTTGCAACCAGTAACTGAACTCAGCTCTGCGAATTAGTGGAAGTGATTCTGGATCAACATCAGGAGAACTTTCTCTACCATCAGGCAACATGTCTTCCTCAAGGTCATCTTCCACAGATTTTATTTCCCTGTGCATTTGCCGCGAAGAAAAGAGTACTTTTATCAATTCCCAAACCATTACCTGGTGCATTAACAAAACTCGAGAAGGAGAAGATAACCCTGAAACTTCAAGTTGTCTCCCGATAATCTCTATATAGCTCCTACAAATCTCTGACAGTGTCAAACGATCGCAGACAACCTTTTGAAGCTTTAACTTGAAGGACCCAACTTCAATATTTCTTGTTTCATGACTCATTTCTTTGTGAAGATTAAGTGGAGAGTCAAAGCAGAAATCAACAAGCTCCTCTCTTACTTTGTTATTTTCATCTCTTGCAACTTGATCAATTGCAACCTTTTCTAAATTAATAGCAGATGATAATACACACTGGGTGTCACTACTGCCAACAGGTATACCAGAATGAACAAGAACACCATTAGGACCCCAACCTACTCGGAATGATCTGCCCATGAACAATGCAGCATCAACTATATTCCGGGAATGGCTTCCAGTAATAGGTGTTTGTTGCTTGAGGTCCAGCCTGAAACCTTCTGATTTTGTTGTCCTCAGAAGTGCACCTTTATCTTGTTTGGTCATCAAGATAGAACCAGGAGAGCTGGATCCAAAACTACCAGGATTGTACTCAATCAAAGCTAATGGGGTCTTGCGAGTCAAAGGTGGAGACTCCCTATGAATTGCATGCTGAGAAGAATGCTGTAAAGGAGATCTTGAGGATTCCTTACCAAATGGTTGCCTTTGCTGTGAAAGCATGCCATTGGAATCCTCTACCTCCTCTTCCTCTGCAGGGAACATCAACCATTTCATTTCCTTCATCTTGACAGGATCAAGCCCAAGATGAGCTGGAAGAGAATGTGAAAGCAAAGTTGGCTCCATTAAATCAGTTTCATCATCAATATCTGAGACGTCTCCACCATTCATCTCCACAGGATCTTGAACTTCTGGCGACACGTCATCCATCATTATATCTTCTTCATCATCATCACTCAAGCCAAATCTGCTAAAATGTTGAACGAGAAATTTCCATTCACCGTTTGACAGGCTAAATGACATAAATTGTGCCCCTTGTCTCTCTGTCTTAAGCCTCAATTTCTCCACAATTCTCCTCAACTGATTCTCACTGCCATCTCTACATATTCTTGTTTGAACAAATAAAGTTACTTCAGCTGCTTTATTAAGGCCCTCACCAACTGCAGGCTTAGCATCTTCATCTTCATAAACAACCACCTCGTGTCTCCTGAACTTGATGATTTCATCCAAATCTAACCATCTAACATCAGTCTCCCCAATAAATTTGACACATCCAAAACCATGCCTTCCTACAGTAAAGTCTAAGACTCTGCTGCAATATCCTGGGTCAATGAACTCCCGGATGGCTAGTTCACTCAAACAGGGCTCTGTGAAATAATCAGATGATCGTAGGGTAGGCAACAAAGCTGCAGCCCTACTCAAAGCTTGACATGACAAAGAAGCATTGTTGCCATCCAGGGATATCTTTCTTCTTTTATATTGACGCTGAGAAAGAAGAAATGGACAAAAGGTCCCCAAATCAACCTCCATTTTCAGTTGAATCTTTGTGAACTTTCTTCTCAGAATCCTGTCAAATATCTCACAAGCCCCTGACAACAAAGATATTCATCACAAATTTTTTAAAAAACAATGATAATAGTGGCAGTTCTGCCTTGTGAAAACAGTGGGAACAAAGAAGGGAAAGAAATAACCAAGAAATAACCAAATAAGCAATAAGTTTGCATTGGCAGATAATTGGACTACTCAGTCATTTCCAACCCCAAAAGATGACCTCCCCAAAAATCAATTGAAGTATGGGAGTATTAGGCTTTTTGCAAGCAATATTCCAAAACAAGCGACGCTAAACCTCACAGTCTAGAGACCAGTTTCTGCCCTCACTTCAGGTCATTCAACAAACTAGGAGAAGATTGGAACAGCTTTCCCATATCAGTGGTTTATATTTAACGATTTTTTATGTTCACTGAAGTAACAAAAAGAAAATTAAGCCTAGACCCAACAACAAATATCAGTTAGAGCACAAATCTCAACACATGACTCCACTTGTTTCAAACTGTTGCTATATAAGATGTCATAATGTTTCGCATAATTTGACATAAAATGTATTTTGAATTGGAAAAACATTTACTGAAACTCTGAAGCACAGGAATAAACATTTACGGGAAACAAGCTAGCCAATTTCATCTATCCTGGTTCAAAGCAGATTCATGAGCTTCCTCTTAATTTATTTAAATCACAGTTAAGGTGGCCAATACATAAAGTGTCTTCACTCAATCAGTGGAAAATCGCACATTGATGTTGGTCCCTAATGTGTTTCACTTCAAATGGGGAAAACATTATTACCATAGTAACATTTCCTCAAAACTCAATTCCATCACCCACCAAGAAATCCCCTGAAAAATGTTCCTAAAAATTGTTACTTTACTCCAAAATGCAAAGATCCCTAAAAGAACTATAGTCCGCATAACAGAAGAATAAAACGAACCACCCACTTGCTCCTTCTCAGTTAGTCGCTGAACCAATTAACTGCGGATACAAGAGAAAGACCATTGCCTGAATTGGGTTGCTCGTGTTCATACATAATCATTTGCAAGAGCAGTAACCAGCTAAATATACAGTCAAACTTAAAATTAGAGAGGTCCCTTGAATAGTTCGAAGCAAATCCTTAAATGCATACACAAAGACTCGACCAAAAACTGATGCAAGAAACAAAATTATCCAGTCAATCACATTTTAACATGCAAAATCGAATTCAAAGTGATGGCAGTACTTACAGAGCTTCTGGCAGACTTTGAATTGATGGGTTTTTGAACCTTTACCCGCTTTAATCTGAATGTCGCCCAAGCAAGAGCGGAGGAAGGAGGAGGAGGGAGGAGGCAGGGGTTTTAGAATTGGCTGGCAGTAATGCCAGAGCAAAATTAGTCTTGCCAGATCAACTTTTTCTGAATACCATTTTGCCCTTAAGGATGAAGCGTCATCCTAACGTGAAATGGTTTAAGCTTTTAGGATATATTAGTCCATCAAGACAAATTTGGTATGGCAATGTCACCCGCCTTTAGATTCAACATCTAAACACTTCTTAATTTGCAATGTAGGACAAATTTTTTAAGGAAGTGCTATGGGGAAATAACTTTATTTTTTTAAAAAAAGCGCCCTATTTTGTGTTATTAAGATTTGGGATACTTATATTTACGTCCTTGAAGTTTGACAATTTTATATATATATATATATAAAATACTTCCTCTGTCTCTCAATAGTGAAAAATAAAAATAAATTAAATATACTTATAACATATAAAATTTTAAAATTTGATTATTCCTTAATAAAGAAAGAAATTTTTTAAGAGTAAAATATAAAATGTTAATTAATTTTTAAAAAAAATTATTTTTTTAAAAAATTGTAAATCGATTAAAATGGACAGATAACAATGGATGGAGGGAGTATTATACTTTTTCAAGCTACAAATAACTATTTAGTGTTTAATCATAATATTATTTACTTCAATCACACATTTTTCACCTCTTTGATTCCAAAAATTTGTATAAAAGGATTGCACTAAAAACATTAAAAAAACAAATGACAGGAGAAGTATAAAATGGTGGGAAAAAAATAATTTGGCTTTAATTTTTTACTACTAAATCGATTTACTTTAATTTGTAAATATAGATCTTCTAGAAGGTCATTTCATTTGGATTTTCCTCAAGAATTTTTCGAATTGGATATCATTATATATATATATATATATATATATATATATATATATATATGTATGTATATATACAACTGAAAAGATGATCCTCTTAAGTTTGGGCCAACCATGTCAAAGGAAAACCTGTTCATGACTCTTTAGCCTGATTGGACTGCCCAATTTCTGTAGTGGCCCAAGATGTAGTCTATAGGCTTTCCACAATGGTACCCTTTCGCGTATCACTCAGTCACTCACAGCCTGCGTACCCACACTTTTACAATATAAATCGATTTAAATATAAAATATTTTTTATAATATAAATTATTTTATAAAAATTATTACTTTGTTTCTAACTCTATCCCTCCTTATTCTCTTTTTATTAATTATGGCACAAATCTCTCCAATTACTAAAGTTGATAAAAATTTAATTAGTTTAAGATTAATTTTAAAATTATTTTAAATTTAGAACCTTTAATTTTTATACATAAATCTAAAATGACTTATATTATGAAATTGATATAGTACCTCAAATAAAAATTCTAATTTAATTTAAATAATTTTTATTTCTCAATAAATATCACTCACCGACAAAATATTATATTTTCTCATATGTCTTATAGGAACTCCATATATTTTTAAATTTTTATTTAATTCAAACAAATTCTTTTTAAAATAATTGTAATTAAGTACACCTTAAATTTATTAGTTTACATCTTTATCTAGCTCCTTTTTCCTTCTTTTTTCCCAATTTGATTAGAGAAAACATATTCTAACAAGTTTTAACTCTACTTTCCTCCCTCCAATAAGACAAGAAATGACAAATATGACCTACAACATCAAAGAATACAAACTCATCTTTGCAAATTTAGAAATAAACCATTTACTAATTCAAATTATTTGAACTGTATTAATGTAATTTAACATACATGTGCGAGACATAATTTATAATATCGAGAATATACACTTTTAAAATAAATCATTCAAAAATTCATATTGTTTAAAATAATTTAAGGATAAAAATTGAATTTCGAAATAATTTAATAATCTGTAATAATTTTTACCCTACTTAAAATGTATAAACGCACGTATGTATTGAGAAACTGTCAACGCATGCCTGCCCCCATACACTCAATGGTAAAGAAAAGTATATGATTGCTTATGTTTCACATTCTTGTAATGGATAATGATTGAAATGAATGGAAACCTTTTGGTGATTTTTATCTAAGGAGTACAACAATTGGAGATAGGAACGGAAAAAAAAAAATAAAACTGGAGTGATAAATTATATGAATAGATATATTAGAGAATAATATTATAATTTTTGAAAATAAAGGATAAAATTCAAATAAATTTTTTTTAAAAAAAATTATTTTCTTTTAAAAAAATTAAAAATTTAAAAAATTTTAGGGACGGACGTCTCTCTCTCCCTCTTCGTCTGTGATTGGAAGAGGGAGAACGAATAGAAGAAGAGGGAGGAAGGAGTAAGGGTCAAGAAAGGAACACACACTACTTTGTTTTATCTTCTCTTTCTGATTCTGAAAGCACGCGCAATCTCACCTTTTTTTCCCGTTTAATTACTATCGAACAATTCTTCCATAGGCCCTGTACTGTCTCCCAATCTCATGACCTTGAAACATAAATTCTATATATATATTTTTAATTATAATATCAAGGAAATGAATCATAAGAGAAATGACAGGGATGGGATATGAATTTCGGCCTCAAAATTTATATTTTTTCACTTTAAAAATTATTAGAAATATATATAAGTTTTTTCTTTTCACTCTTTACAAAATTTACTATCTTCCAATTCTAAATTTTTAACTTTGATTATGAATGATGAGATTTTCATCACTCTCAATCTATGAGCAAGCTTATAAATATATATATATATATATATATATATATATATATATATATATATACCCTCGCACAATATAAGAGTTTTCAGGCATTAAGCATAACAACAATTTACATAGACAAAATTTACATTTGACAAAGTATAAAAAAAGAGGGAAATAAGAATTTTGAATGTGGCTGTAAGTAGATAAGAATTGATTTGTAAAAAAAAGTGTTAAATATGTAGAGTTTGGTGAAATTTAAATAGATGACAATTTTTATAAAATAATAATATATTTAAATTTTAAAAATTTTTAATTTATTTAAAATCATAGTATATTGAGAAGAAAGTTGAATAGCTCAATAGGTTCTTTTTATGATTATGTCAAACCCTAGAGACCGGCATGCAAAAAGGGGAAGGTGATAAAGATTGAACTCTGATTAAACGACACAATTTGACAAAGCTATAGAAAAATAGGGCTTTTCCTTTGGTTTGGTACCTTGAAAGTCATCATGAAAATTTGTGCATGAGAGGTATCATTGTATTGTGCTTTGATTAGAAAATCACTATCATCATCGACCCTTTTCTCAAAGTAATTATTATTGTTATTGTGCTTATTGGTTGATGATCAAAGTTTTACTGCACTTGTTCTCCTTCTATATCATTTTTATCTGAAATTGTTATATTGTTTTTTCGAATTTTGAATTTAATGTAAATAAATAATTATTTAATAGTATTTTTTTATCTTGTCAAATAAATACCTTTAATTATCAATCAATATTTAACTTCATACTTATATACCAACTACTTACATTTTCTATTATTGTCTCTCTTTTTTTTCATTTTTTTAGAAGAATTTTGAATTTGACTATATACCAATTATACTTTCTATCTTTTTTTAAAAAATTCTTTTAAAAGAGGAGAGGAAAGACAAGGAGTATTATTATTTTTTTTTAGCAGAATTTTAAATTTAACATATATATCAATTATACTTTTTATCTTTTTTTTTTTTTTTTTAGATTCTTTTAGAAGGGGAGGGGGAAGAGAAGGGGTAGAGAAAATAATGAGACATAACTCGATATCGAACTCAAAACTTACATCTCGGATAGTAATTCACCTACTACTATGATAATATGATATTGTGTATCATAGAAAATAAATTTTAAATTATTATTATTTTTACACGTCGAGAGAGAAAAAATATGATGACGAAATTTTATATTAGAAACAAATCACAAAGAAAAAAAAAAGAATACATAATAAAAGATAATATTATAATTTTTAAACGCAACGTTTTTCAATTTTTCAAAACAATAAAAAGGCTTTAAAAAATGTTAGAAGCCAAACGCAAATGCCGCCTCTCTCCCCTTCCTTGAATGACTCAGTTAATGGCAGAAAATGATCGATAGCTCTCCATATTGGAGTCTTCAATCTTCATGCACGGGTGTTCCCTTCCCGTGTTTTGCATGGATATATTGGATTGTAGCTGTCTTCAAAATGATGTCCAATGAAATTGACAATAGCTCAGTAATTCAATATCATCATCTAAGACTTTTTGCTACCTTTCTACTTCCTTCTACACATAAAGAAAGGAAGAGGAGAACACAATGGATATTAGATCTTCATAACAACTATTTGAGTGTCAAGAAAAGTTACTCGACAAATAATAATAAATTTTGAATGTATTAATATATACATTATGTTATATGAGAATTTATATGCTATTAACTCAGATACAAAAAAAATTATAAATAAAAGACTCGACAAAGATAAAAATTAAGTCAGGTTTAGTAGTAGTATAGGTAGGATTAATGATAATTTTATTCTTAATTCTTAAAATGGAAGAGTTGAATATTGATCACCTGAGGAAATGATAAATATAAATATTTTAATAATTCAAAAATGTTATGAATTATTGGAATCTTCTATAATTAGTGGAGGCTCCACTAATTATGGATTTATGTGAATTATTATAGAAGATTTTTATGGATGTCCACCATTTAGTGGAGACACCACTAATTGAGATTAGTGGAAGATGATGTATGCCATGATATATTCCACTAATTAGAGCTCTATAAATAGAGCTATTCTCTAAGCTTGTAACACACCATTATTTTGTGAAAGAAATATTAGAGAAAGAAAGATTAGAGAAAGAATTGTGAGAGAAAGAAAAAGAGAAGTTTGAAAAGAAATTCTTGTGCAAAATAGTTAGAGTTTTATTAGTGTGTAGTGTGAAGATTTTATTATAACACTACCCTAATTTTATAATACGTTATCAGCACGAGTTTCTACCGTTACCAAAACCAGAAGACAGGTACGCATTTATTGATCTCTATGGCTAATCTCGCTAAACTCGAATTTGTAACCCTTGATATTTCTGGAAAAAATTATATGTCATGGGTTCTCGATGCAGAAATGCATCTAAATGCTGAAGGCCTTAGTGAAACTATTCAAGCAAATAATAGTGCATATGCACAACACAAGGCTAAAGCTTTGATTTTTATTCGTCGTCATCTCGATGAAAATTTGAAAATAGAATATCTTACCGAAAAAGATCCATATGTCCTAGGGGTAAATTTAAAAGAAAGATTTGACCACCTGAAGATGGTCGTACTACCCACTGCACGGTATGAATAGTTGCACCTGAGGTTGCAAGATTTTAAAACCGTGAATGAATATAGCTCCGCAATGTATAAAATTACATCTCAGTTAAAATTATGCGGAGAAAAAGTGACTGATGAATATATGTTGGAGAAGACATTCTCCACCTTTCATGCCTCGAATATTGTCCTGCAGCAACAATATCGAAAAAAGGGGTATACAAAATTTACGGATTTAATTATCGCCTCCTTATTGCGAGAGAAGAATAATGAGTTATTATTGAGAAATTATGAAGCCGCATCAATCGGCTCAACAAAGACTCCTAAGTGAATGTTGTTGGTTCTAACAGAAGCCATCGTTATAGTCGTGGTCGTAGCCATGGCCGTAGTCGTGGTCGTGGTTATGGTCGTAGACACGCTCGATATTTCCCTTATCACAATTATAATCAAACTGTGAGAAATACTGGCCACCTAAAGTGGAACAGAAAAGATCATAAGGGAAAAGAAAAAGAAATTGAAGAAAAGCATGAGGATATATGTTATAGATGTGGCATGAAAGGTCATTGGTCACGAAACCGTCAGTACGGCTAAGCATTTAGTTGAATTATATCAAGCTTCATTGAAAAATAAAAATGTGGAAGCAAATTTTTTCAACATCCAATAAATGATGTCGATGATGATGATATTGATCCTGAAGATCTTAATATCAATATTACCCATATGGATGTATCGGATTTTTTTTAACACCCAGACGGTAGGATAGACCATTTAATTGGTGATGGCAATATCCAGAAGAACTAAAGCCTCACCCTGATATTTTTGTATTTTCATTTTCATTCTATTTTAATAATATTTACGTTTACATATATATATTTGTGTTCAGATGGCTGTTGTTAATGATGATGTATGCATTATTGATAGTGGAACTACACACACCATACTAAAAAATGAGAAATATTTTTCTGATCTCAAAATGGGAGAAATAAATATTTATACGATAAACGGTAGTGCAAATGTGATTGAGGGTTCCGGAAGAACTAGTATATTGTTGCCTAAAGGAACAACAATTATTATTGATAAGGCACTATTTTCCTCAAAATCCAGAAGAAATTTATTGAGTTTTAAAGATATCCGCATAAATGGGTATCATGTTGAAACAAATGAGGAAAATGGGATTGAGCATCTTTATATTACTCAAATGCATTTGGGTAAGAAATATGTATTAGAAAAACTGCCGTCTTTTTTCTACTGGCCTATATTTTGTAAAAATACGTACAATTGAAATTCATCATCTAATAAACCAGAAGTTTACTGATCCTATTACTTTTAGCATTTGGCATGGCCGGTTGGGTCATCCGGGATCTACCATGATGAGAAGAATCATTGAGAATACACATGGTCATCCTTTAAAAAATAAAAGGATATTAACATCAGAAAAATTCGCATGTACCGCATGTTCCCTAGGAAAATTAATTGTTAAACCATCACTCGAAAAGTAGGAGCTCGAAAGTCCTACATTTCTCGAACGGATTCACGGAGATATTTGTGGACCTATTGATCCACCATGTGGACCGTTCAAATATTTTATGGTCTTAATTGATGCATCATCCCGATGGTCACATGTATGTTTATTATCTACTCGTAACCTGGCGTTTGCGAGATTACTTGCTCAAATAATTAAATTACGAGCACAATTTCCGGACCATCACATTAAAAATATCCGTTTGGATAATGCTGGTGAATTTTCATCACATGCTTTTGATGCATATCGCATGTCAATTGGGATTAATGTTGAACATCCTGTAGCTCATGTTCACACACAAAATGGTCTTGCTGAATCTTTGATTAAACGATTACAATTAATTGCTAGACCATTATTAATGAAAACAAATCTTCCAACATCTGTCTGGGGACATGCTATTCTACATGTTGCAACACTTGTACGTATAAGACCAACTAATTATCATAAATTCTCTCCTTTGCAATTGACTTTTGGGTCAGAACCAAATATTACTCATTTAAGAATTTTTGGGTGTGCTGTATATATTCCAATTGCACCAAACCAACGTACAAAGATGGATCCTCAAAGAAGAAAGGGGGTATACGTTGGATATGATTCTCCCTCTATTATCATGTATGTTGAACCCCCGACGGAGATGTATTCACAAGCAAGATTTGCCGATTGTCATTTTGATGAATCCTTATTCCCTAAATTAGGGGAGAACCAAAACAAGATAAAAAGGATCTTGCTTGGACAACATCATTAAATTATATTGATCCGCGCACAAGCGCATGTGAACTTGAAGTTCAAAAGATAATTCATTTGCAAAGCATTGCAAATCAAAATGCCGTACGCTTTTGTTGACTCCGTAAGAGTTACAAAATCGCATATTCCAGCTTATAATGCTCTTATTCGAATTGAAGTTCCAGCAGAACAAAATATTATACCTATAGTCGCTGAAGTCAAAAACACGCCGTAAGCGTGGCCGACCTCTTGGTTCTAAAGATAAAAATCCTCAAAAGAAAAGAGGATTAACTGATCCAAAAGATCATATTGAAGAAAAGAATGATAAAGACTAAGAGAGAACCGATGATAAAGAACCGTGAGTTGATGAAAGTAACACCGAAATTTCTATCAATTATACCACTTCCGGTAGAAGTTGGAATCGGATAGAAACTGTTATTGATAATATATTTGCATACAATATATCTCTTGATGTTACACAGGATAATGATGATCCCGAACCAATATCGATTGATGAATGTCGGCATAGAAAAGATTGGTCGCAATGGAAAGATGCGATTCAATCGGAGTTAAATGCACCGACAAAACGTGAAGTCTTCGGACTGCAGTCCGAACACCATAAGGTGTAAAACCTGTTGGTTACAAATGGATATTTGTGCGAAAGCGTAATGAAAAGAGTGAAATCGTTCGATATAAAGCGCGATTAGTAGCCCAAGGTTTTTCACAAAGACCAGTTATTGACTATGATGAAACTTATTCTCCTGTTGTTGATGCTATTACACTCCGATATCTTATCAGTTTGGCAGTACATGAAAAGATAGATATGCGTCTATTAGATGTTATCACCATTTACTTGTATGGAAATTTAGAAAATGATGTTTACATGAAAATCCTCGAAGGATTTCAGATACCTGAAGCATATAAACATTATCCTCGTGAAAATTACTCCATCAAGTTGTAGAAATCATTATATGGCCTGAAGCAATCTGGGCCCATGTGGTTCACACGTCTTAGTGAATATTTATTGAAAGCGAGATTTAAAAATGACCAGGTATGTCTATGTGTTTTTATTAAGAAATTTGGTTCTAAATTTGTGATATTAGCTATATATGTTGATGATATTAATCTTATTGGAACTCCTAAAGAGCTCCAAGAAACAATTGATTATTTAAAAAGAGAATTCGAAATCAAGGATTTTGGTAAAACCAAATTTTGTCTTGGTTTACAAATTGAACATTTGGAGAGTGGAACATTTATTCATCAATCAACATATACAGCAAAAGTGCTAAAAAGATTTTACATGGACAAAGCACATCCATTAAGTATTCCAATGATCGTCCGATCATTAAATGTGGATAAAGATCCTTTCCGACCTCAAGAAAATGATGAAGAACTCCTTGGTCCTGAAGTACCATATCTCAGTGCAATTGGTGCATTGATGTATCTTGCTAATAATACACGGCCTGATATTGTTTTTGCTGTCAATTTATTAGCAAGATTTAGTTCTTCACCAACACGACGACATTGGAATGGAATTAAACAAGTCATTCGATATCTCCAAGGTACAATTGATCTCGGATTATTTTATTCAAATAAAACCAGTCCAACATTGGTAGGTTATGCAGATGCTGGTTATTTATCTGATCCACATAAAGCACGTTCTCAAACGGGCTATCTATTTACATGTGGAAATATTGTTATATCATGGCGTTCTACGAAACAATTTATAGCAACTACTTCTTCAAATCATGCTGAAATTATAGCCATTCATGAAGCAAGTCGAGAATGTGTATGGCTAAGATCCATGATTCATTATATCCGAGAAAGTTGTGGATTATCATCAATCAAAGATATTCCAACTCCTCTTTATGAAGACAATGCAACTTGCATAACTCAATTACGAGGAGGATATATTAAAGGAGATCGGACAAAACATATTTCACCAAAATTCTTCTTTACTCATGAACTCCAGAAGAAATGTGAAATTGATGTGCTACAAATTCGGTCATGTGATAACCTCGCAGATATTTTCACGAAGATTTTACCGACTGCAACATTTGAGAAGTTGAGATATAAAATCGGTATGCGTCGGTTTAAAGATTTAAAGGAATCATCTCATCAGGGGGAGTAATAAACAGACATATAGAATAGTGTACTCTTTTTCCTTCACTAGATTTTTTTCCCACTGGATTTTTATCTAATAAGGTTTTAACGAGGCATATTCTTTATGTAATGGATGGACATCCAAGGGGAAGTGTTATGAATTATTGGAATCTTTATTAATTAGTGGACGCTCCACTAATTATGGATTTATGTGAATTATTATAGAAGATTTTTATGGATGTCCACCATTTAGTGGAGACACCACTAATTGAGATTAGTGGAAGATGATGTATGCCATGATGTATTCCACTAATTAGAGCTCTATAAATAGAGCTATTCTCTAAGCTTGTAACACACCATTATTTTGTGAAAGAACGATTAGTGAAAGAAAGATTAGAGAAAGAATTGTGAGAGAAAGAAAGAGAGAAGTTTGAAAAGAAATTCTTGTGCAAAATAGTTAGAGTTTTATTAGTGTGTAGTGTGAAGAATTTATTCTAACACTACCCTAATTTTATAACAAAAATAAGAGCTTCAAAACTTACTTTGGTATAATTGGCCCCTGGAGAAGTATGAAAGTTACCTATTCTTGCAAGGCATGAGTGGTGAAATCATCCGACTTGTGATGAAATTTGGAACGATTCAAAAACTCAAATGATGTAACAAAACAAACCTAACATTAAACCTCATCATTTTAACAAGCAAATTGTTTTCCAATCCAAGTGGTAGATCTGCATGTGGGAGATCCAATAACCTAACCTCGAAGAATAATCGAACGTTACGTTCGTGAACAAAACAAAATGCAAGAAATCAACGTCAACATCTTCGTAGCATTCTTGGATTGAGTAATCTTAGACAGTACTCAGAATATCAGTCAAAAATAGCAGCTAACAACTGTTTCATTTCCACACCAGTTAGATATTTGCAAGAAAATTCATAGACTATGAAACTTGTTTTTGTCTCGGCCTTAGGTTGATGCATATGGGCAGGTTTCCTATGTTTAGTAAATGTGATGTGAGCCACGCAATGGTGTCTATTATAGGTTACAATAAGTACAAGGCAACCCTTCGTCTTCTTCTTTGGATATAAAAATGGTAAGCCATTCCCTATTGTTTTCATGGCATACTTAAATTTGAAGAAAGGTACATTCTACCTATCCCTTTGAATATGATAATGATCAGCAGATTAGACTATACAACTTTTATATTTCTAACGAAATCTAGCCATCGATAATGAAAGTTGCTGCACAGCTATTATTATTACTACTATTTATTTGATAAAACAATTAATTGGTTCATTATTGAGATATGAACTCTTTGAGATTATGTAGTCAAACATTGAATGTAGACAATAAATAGACATACATTTACTTTTTTAAAAAAATAAAATTTAAATATATAAATTACAAATTAAATACTCAATTTATTTATGTTGTATTGAGTATAAAATCACGTATAGATTTGGCTTCTCAGTTTGGGATTTAACCACTGCAAAAGGAAAGCAAGAAAGTTACAGAAAGCTTTGTGGGACCAATCTCACATTGATTGCCAGCTGAAGGCCGAAATAAACGCTTACAAAAACCCCACAACTCTTCAACTCTATCCCCTGCATCTCCAAGTCTCTACATTCTAGAGCTTGCTGTTATCTGCAGGCTGGGGGCATTTGTCTTCCTCTTTCAGACATTTTACAAACACCTTCATTTTGCTATCGGGATCGCTTTGTTTTTGCTGTTACCGCCATGGCCAGGCCGGAACAAAGATACCGCGGAGTTCGCCAGCGGCACTGGGGCTCTTGGGTTTCTGAAATTCGGCATCCTTTATTGTAATTTCTCTTCACCTTTTAACTTCCCTCCGTGTATGGACATTGCAAAGTTGTATTGACAACAAAGTTTTGTGTTTTTGGTCGTTGTTGCAGGAAGACTAGGATATGGCTAGGCACATTTGAGACAGCAGAGGATGCAGCCCGAGCATATGATGAAGCTGCAAGGCTAATGTGTGGCCCTAGAGCGCGAACAAATTTCCCATACAATGCCAACGAGCCCGAGTCATCCACAACCAAGTTTCTTTCCGCTTCTTTGATTGCTAAACTTCAGAGGTGCCACATGGCATCTCTCAAGATGGCTAAAAGAACAGTGACCAAGGATTTTGAGGGCGAACAATGCCAGCTTCCTGACACCGTTAATGGCATTGCCCAGAACAACAGTGATACTCAAATTGCATTGCCGTTGAATGAGAATGGCTGTGAAAACCAGAGTGAATGTGGCGGTGGTCAACAATTCACGCAACTAGAAGATGATCACATAGCGCAAATGATCGAGGAATTGCTCGATTATGGCTCAGTTGAGCTGTGTTCTGTTATGCAGAATTAGGCACTGCAGTGTTACACCATTTGGCTCTGATGGACCATTTTCCTTCTCCAATTTCACATATATGTCACAACTGTCGGTCTTTCTTTGTCATGTTCGGACTGAGAAACACTAAAAGCCATTGGACTTGGACACCACTGGGGACAGAACAGACGGTCACATTCTCATTTACACATTTTTCCGCAAGGAATTTCCATGTCTGGAACTAAATCTCTACCGGGGCCATATTCATAAGTTTCCAAAAGTGATTGTAGAAAAAATTGTTCAAAAGCTATTGTAATTTGCCAGAACAGGTTCTTGAAAATTCAGTCTGGTCGTATTTATTTTAAAGAAACATGCTGAATTAGTTAAGCACTAAGCTTATCTCTTCGTTGAATTGATTTTTGGGGCCAGGGGACATCAACCGTGGACATAGCTTTCGGATATCAACTTTTGGTGGCACCAGGTTTTGCCTGTTGCTGCCATGTCTGTACTGTGACCAGTGACCGCTATTTAGTCTAACGTTGATGTACCTATCGATCAAATCAATTTGTTATACTGAGAGAAACATTATGATAAGCCCACTCAAGTAATTTGCATTATTTTTCAAATGTTATTCAAGATTCATGACACGTAGAATAGCGACGTATCTCGTCTAAAGCAAACAGTTGTTCTGCACTTTCTTAACCTCATCAATGGTGAATGAACGATCGGTGATGTACATAACATGCCTCAAAATCCCTTCTTTTGAATGTGTACACTGAGCCTACTGCTTGACTATTCCAAAAAACAAGCTGTCAATGTGAACAGAGTCCGGTGAATTTGGGCTAATAATGCATTCCATTTACCAGGGAACATTCTCATTTCTTGATTCTCATACTGATCCCCTCACAATCTGAGCAAAAGCAAAAGGTGAAGATTGAGTGCTGCAGCTGGCCATTCACTGAGAGAAATTTCACAGCACTTCGAGCTTTTGGCTCAAACACATGTTGGTTCAACTACCTTGCTGCTACTAGACACAGATTCAAGTCAAAATCCAGCCCCTTTCTCTCATCAAGTTCACATTTGAATACATTTGAGCTAAAAGAGCACATTTCATATAACCATAACACAACACTTACTTTCTTCTATCTGGATAATGTCCCATCATGAGCGTCCTCACTACCCTCACCTAGGACCTTATAAAGGATGAGCTACTAGGTGCAACGGAAATATAAAAGTAATTCTCCTCCTGAATTAGGGAGGTGCCCTTACAAAACGAAGAGAAATTACCATGGAGAAAGAAGATTTGTTTGTATTACAAATAGTAATCCTTACATGTTATAGGAAAAGAAAACAAATATTAATATCTCATGGATAGGAGATAGTAGAAAAAGTAGTAAGTAGTAAAGATATATACATATATGTTTATATATAGCCAAAAATAAAAACAATAGTAACAAAAAAAAAAAAACTAAATCAGTGCAAGATTGCAAACTATGAGACAATGAATGGGTGGAAAAAGGCCTAAAATCCAAGCTCGGGCATTTCCTTATAGAGTACAAGCCGATCATCTTCTGTGGGTGCACGTGCACACAGTGTCGTCTCTCCACGGGCAGTGTCTCCCTTGGTCTAATAATCCCTACCAATTCCCATAACATTTGACATGTGAAGGCCATGTTATCCAAATGAAGAGCCAAATATTCATGTTACGAGCACATGATGATCTTTTACGCTTTCGTCTTAGTCAGGTACCATGTTATCCAAACCAGGTGCTTCTTGACGACCAAGTTTTAGCAGTATATTCTATTCTCCAAAAAGCCTTGACAACATGACTTGAGCAAAGGTATGTCACTCCATCTCTCCCACATTTCCATCCCCTCTTATTTTCCTTGTTTTTTAACCTGGTAAGAAAACAAATTATAACTTATGTAGACCTAATTTCTATAAATTACATATATTAAAATTTCGTAATTTTATAAAAAGAAATAACCTTAAAATATACAAGTTATATCAATTTTTAATGTAAATTGAGTTTATATAAATATTTTACACAAAAAGAACTCTCGTTGGTTGAAGGATGCATTTTGGGCTCCCCAGCCCGAAATATCCTCCCAAGAAGTGGATATGAAGATTGACGGGATTGGGTTGTGGCCTGTGGGATGGCTTGGTGCTCATGGGGTTGATTTGGGGCTACATGGCTTTGAGTTGGGAAGTGGATTTGGCTATTAGATGTTTCTTTGGGCCTAAACTTTGGGCTCTTTTGCTTCGCCTTCCCTGTTAGCAGCCCAAAGTCAGATCCGCCAATTATACGAAAGGGCCGCAGTGTTTGTAAATATAACATATGAAATATGATATCTGAACATTAAAATTAAACTTATTTTTTAAAATTGAAAATTAAATTAATTTTAATTAATTTATATGTTATATTTTATTAAAACTTAAAATATATTAAAAATAATAATTAAATAAATATTTAATACATTCATATTTTAAACTTGAATAACTTTTATTTTACTTAAAATTTTAATACACAATAATTACAAGAATATGTTATCGAATATGTTAAAATAATTAAATATTTATTATTATTTATTATTAAAAATATCAAATTAACTAATTAATTTTAACTATTTAGTTGAGTAGCCATTTAATAAAAATTGAAGTTAGATTAAATAGAAAAAATACTAACAATAGAATTAGCATTTAATATATTCATACTTTAAAAGTAAATAATTTTTATTTCACTTAAAATTTATAATAAAAATTTTATATATTTTAATCAATTAAATAATAACATAAATTGTTATAAATATATTTAACAAATAAATACTTAATATTTATGTGTTATCAAATGTATTTAATTAAATAAGTACCTAATTAATTAATTTTAAATATTTACTTAGATTATAAAACATGCTCATAGTGTAGAACTTTAGTCGGAATATATTTAGTAACTCAATTTAGCACTTAAATTTAATGATTAAAGTTGTTTGAAACTCAATTTAGCACCTAAAATTACTTAATTAAAAATATTTGATAACATATACCATTAAAAAATATTCAAATCGTATTATCAATTTTAATTTGAAATAAAAGTTACTTAAGTGAAAATATTCTACTTATATAATAATTGTTATTATTTTTATTTAATTTAAATTATAATAAAATATAATTAATTTACCCTTCATATTCATACTTCAAATTTAATAATTCAATCTTTAAATTATAAATTATAAATTTTTAAATTTAATACTTAAATATTTAGAACTCAATTTTATTAAATAGAGTCTCAATATTTTTATTTTTCTTTTAATTATTATATAGATATTATAGCAGTCACAATACCTAGATTTGTAAATAATATACAACTGACCTTTGTCCAGCATTCTGACAGAAAAAGAAAAAACAATGATATATTCAATGAACTAAGTTATTTCTTTTTTTAAATTTTTTCTTTAAATAATGAACTACATGATTTTTACATATCATTACTCAAACCATAAACTAATTACTTATTATTAGATTAAAAATGATTCGATTATGAAATGAATTTTAAAAAAAAACTCTATAAATAAGGATTTCAATCTTCTCGCTTAAAGCAGGAATCCGACCTAGGATTTTCTGAACGAACTTTATATGTAAATACCCAACCCAATTGATTTTGGGTTTGGTATTTTAACCAATCCATAAAGTAATTTTTATTATGGCTCATGAGATAGTCCATAGGTTTTAGGGGTCATGAGGGGTTTAATTAAGTTGATGGATGTGTTTGCTATTTAGTATTTTATTAAAAGTAAACTTACGTCTTAACTTAAACAACTTTCTTTGGTTTTATTATCAGTTGGCCAAAATGATCATTCAAGGGTTCCAAACTCTGAGGAGAAAGCTTGGATTTGCTTCAATCGTGAAGGTGAGTCCTATTGGTTCCGACTATTAATTTCGTTAGAGGTTAAAGAGTAAATATTAGGAGGTTCTCTTCCTCTTTATTTTGGGATTCTAGATAATATGGTTAATTGATTTATGGGGTTTTAGTTTCGTAAATTAATATTGGTATTGTGTGATTTGATATTAGGGAACGATTGTGTAGATTAGTTTGGATTGGAAATATTAGTCCAACTTTTGAGGTAGGTGGTTTAGGCATCTTATGTTTTTCGAAATATTCAACAATTTTTATTTTCTGTATAAAATTTGAAAATTGAGTTTGGTTATTTTCTTCTGATTTTGAGTAATACTATCATGTGTGCTATGTGTGATATGTGTTTAATGGCTCATGGGTTAGAAGAATGGAAGGAAGAACATGTTCTAAAATTCATTTGTGTGACTGAAATCCCTCTCAATCAATAAGAAATATAAGTTTGACTTCCCTGACGGGATAAACAGTCAGGACTGATATGAGTGATCCTTTTCCTAATTTGAGATTCATGAGCTTTGTTTGTTGTGTCTTCAATTTTGATCATGATATTAGAAGAAAGAAAAAAAACGAACCGAAAAGGGGGCGTGACTTTGTTGAATTCAGTGTATGGTGATTATAGTTTTTTTTCTAGTTGCTGTGATGGCATCTGATGCAAAAAAAAAAAAAAAGAAAAGAAAAGGTCTTCAATGCGTGACTGCGTCGTTGCGTGATGCATTGCTCGGGGAGGGTGTTTGGTGGATTTGCTGCACATAGGGACATCTGATGTCCCCACACACATAAAAAAAAAATTATGTTTTGTTTGAACGTTGACCGCAGGGCATTTATTGGAGTTTTTGGGGTTTTGAAGTGGGGACAATAACTGAGGCTAATGTAGGCTATTTTCAATGGATGTCATTCAAAAAAAAAGAGAATTTCAAATGATTTTTATATTATTTTCTTGTATAATGGTGGGTTCAAATTGTTTTGGTTTTAAAAATTAGATTAAATTAATTAGATTTATTTTACAATTAAATCATACTTTTATTTTAATTTATTGTTTTTATTGAGGTGATGTTTATTTTATTTAATATTAGACTAAATCCTATATCATTTATATATTCATATATATATATATATATATATATATATATAGATCATTTCATCTAATTAGGGAGTATTATTCAATGCGTTTTATTGTAAAGATATTATGTATAACATTCTCTTTCCCAAGAAGGTGTTTGGACTACTTATTAGGCTAGTGTAGCTCACTCCATTTAACATTTCACAGATTTTGATCAAGAATATGAAGAGAATTATGAAGACGTATGGGATTAGACTACGTTTAAATTGATTAGCTTTTTGAGGGTTTTACTTATTATGGCTTTTATTTTGATTTAGAGAGTATTGTTCATATAAATCCTTAGTTAAGATTGAGCAAGACATTGGTTGTATTAAAGGTTTTATATTTGGTTTATGGAATTATATTTTAGGATGTATATTTTTCCTTTTCCTTTTGAGGTGATTAGTTTAAATTAAAATGAATTCTATGTATTAGAGGCTTGGTGTCTCCTTGGAGATACTGTCGTGTAGCGTTTCGGGTACGGACTTGGGTTCCATTCCGGGTTCCGGATTCGGGGCGCTACATTTAAATGTAATGCCTCAATCCCACATGGGATTGGGATAAGAAGTATGAATGGTATATAAGAATAGGCCTAAGTATCCATTGTCAATTTGGGATATCCATTTTGGCCCAGCGAGGACGGCGCCCAAGTAGTTGACCGTGGGTGCTGCCAGGCCCATAGTCGTGTTTCCAAGTCCGCGGGTACGGGGTATGACATTTGGTATCAGAGCAGGTAACCAGCCTTGGTTTGGGAACTAAGTGCTACACCGTGCGCGGTGGGAGCCACCTCTAGAATCCTAAATACCCATTGTCAACTTGGGATATCCACTTTGGCCCAGCGAGGACGGCGGCCAAATAGTTGACCGTGGGTGCTGTTAGGCCCATAGTCGCGCTCCCAAGTCCGCGAGCACGGGGCGTGACATTATAACATTATAACTTAGCCTTCTAGCCTGGGACTGGCCGAGGGTAGGGACCTGCCACCATATACACACGTACACACACATAGTATAATATATATATATATATATATATATATATATATATTAAAAAGTTTAATTAATATAAATATATATCATATAATTAGTATATAAGTAGATAAATGTATATACTTGCATATACATGTAGATATGCATATATATTTCATATACACATACTAATTATAAGACATTTATATTTATATTTTTATATATGTAATTAGACTTCAATAGACAAGTTATAAATGTGTGAATAGATATAAATTATAAGTTATTTGGAGTTATACTTTAATTTAATTATGAATCATAATTTGTTATGGTTCATTTGATTTAATTATTTGAAGAATATTTTAGGACTTTATTATCATTTGTGAGTAAATTGTGGAGTTTATTATGGTTTAAATTTGTTATGATTCATATAATTTAGTAGTTATTTAGTTTATACTAGTGGACGTTTCCACGCTACACGTGGAGATTTTTGCCCGATTATTAATATATTTTTTTAAAAAAATTAATGATTTCGTAAATATGAAAATTTGTCCAATAATTAATTAAACACATCAAGGTATACATACAAAAATAATTCTACCAGTATACAATAGGTTTTCAAAAGACTAAACTTAGAGAATTATATATCAACTGCAAAAATAGTATGCTTTCATTGCTTGACTCTTAATAAAACTGACATTTTAAATGTGTTTTGGTTCTTTACGACTTCTAGCCCAAACTGCCTCTGGTAGTGCTAGACTATCAAATCCTAAGGACTTATCAGGTGCCCTGTACGTGTTAGATATAGGCCAGAATGACCTTACTGCTAGCTTCTGCAAGCTAAGTGATGCACAACTGTAGGCAGCTATACCTGATATTGTCAATTAGTATGCCGCGGCAATGACTGTAAGTAGTGTATTGAATTGTGATTTGATTTTTCGTACACAAATTTCTTAAAAGATTGTCATGTAAATTAGATTTTCTCTTAAAGTCTAAATATGTAATTATGTGACAATGTTTTAAACATACTCATTTATGAAAATGATTTTTACATATAATGACATAATGTACAGCCCACCTCCTCCCTTCCCCAATGTTTTTAAAATTTAGTTTTTTCTCTCAAGAAAATTAAAAATTTTTAAAAAATCATTTAAAACTCTATCTTTGCCTCCTCTGAAAGTTTTTTTTTTCCCAAAAATTATAAAATTATTCTCTAGTATATCATTTCATATAACTTATCGCCAACCTTAAATTCCTAATTTCATCTCTATATACAATAGATTAATCTTGCGTAACCAGCTTTCTGAATCAATCTTAGAAAGTGTAGTAGTTTCAATGAAGAATGCTAACCATAAACCATGAAGGAAACATCTTTATTTATTACATTCTAGAGAGAAATGTATTAAAAATACACCACAGATTCTATTTAAACCAAAAAAAAGAAAAGCAACTCAAACACTGAATGAAATATTGTACAACAGGCATTAAAACGCACACAGTTTGTCTGATGAAATCTGCAGAATAATCCTCTACCTCTAGAATAGATGGTTTGCTCTGCTAATTCAAGACTTAGAGAGCCGAAGCACCTCTCAAAGCTCTTCCTGCAAGCATCAATGGGAGAATGATTTTATCTTCAGAAATACACAAAAAAGGGTGCCCGCTACTGTAAAATGACCAAAAGCAGAAGGAAAGAAAAAGGAAAAAAGAACACACACAAAAATTTTATCTTCTCTCGAATTCATTCTGGAAGTTTGAAAGCACACACATATTGCTCCTCCTAGTCAAGTTGAGTGCCTCACTAAGTTTTCTTAAGGTAGGTTGCAAGTTTAGTATATAGAAAGCTCATATTTGTACACCAAAGAGACGCACATTCTGTCTCTCTTTTCTCCCTTCACATACATACACCCTCAAAACTATCCATATCATACTATTGAAATAAAAACTGATACTGATGTGAAGCATCAAAATTAAGAGCTGAGAAGAAAGAAATACCCTTGTGTGCATGGTGCCTCTAAGCTTCTCCTTTTCTCCTTTTTCACCTTTCCTCTTAGCCTCCTGCAAATATGGTATTAAAAACACATGTCTAGCATTTGGAAAAAAGCTATATCAAGGTCTATAGTGCAAAAGCTACCTAGGTGTTATTACTCACCTCTTCTTGGATTCTTGTGATTTCTTCTGCCTCCTCAAATGCCTAGTTTTTCAAGTAAATTTGCAAGTCAGACACTTGAAGACATATAAAATGGAATTGGAACCCAAGAACACCATTTACCTCCCAACTATTGGTCCTTTTTCCTTGCACAACTTCTTTTGCATATTGAGGGTAATCACATATCAAAATATTATCAAACACTAAACCAGCTTTCATCTACACATATGCAACATGAGCAAAAATTTCATTTAAGGCCAAGACTAATAATTATTTTCTGGATGAAAATGCTGACAGAAAGTTCTATTCAAGGGAGAAAAAGGGAACAATGTAAAGAGATAACATGCACTAATTTCAATCCTACTTTATTTATGATATTCATCTGACAAATAATCGTCGACAATATTACTAGTTTAGTTATTTAGTCTTTTAAGGCTTTCAAAACTCAATTGACATCTTGCATCATTTGAGTTGAAATAAACACTCTAGGAATGAAAATCAAGTAGATTTTGTGTTTTGCCATCTATCATGGTAAATGGAATGAGAATCTTATAAAGTATGATCACTACACCTCACATTGATAAAACTTATGCATCTTTTATGTCAACATCCACTCCCTAACTAACTTCGTCTTTTAAGAGCCTTCTTTTTTGGAAAAGCTTATGGTAATTGACTTGACAAATATTTTTCTCATTGATGCTTTTACATTTGAATTCCTAAGGCATGATTGGAAAAATTTTAGAAGATGCTTCATTACTTATGACTTTTATCTTCATATACCTGACTTGTAAATTAATTATGCTTAGAACTCCTTGAAGGAAAGAGAAATTAAACACTCATGAAATTAATTTTTACATGAGAAGTTTCAATCGCTGCATATTTGACTGATCTTAACACATAGAGGTCAAGATCTTCTTCAAATTCTGCGATAGAAGTGCGAAATGAAACTTTCAGTTTTGCTTGCAAGCGAAAGAAAATAAACAGAAATAGTAAAGAAGCATGAGTATATAGACGCTCCTTCCCGCAAACCAAAGACTGAAAGAAATGAAGAATACAAAAAAAAAAGGGGGAGGTTGGGGAGGGGAAGAGAAAGGGAGAGAGAGGAGAAGGATGGTGAAGAATGAAATATAACTATCAGGATGTTTCATCATGTGGCAACTTCCAACAAGGTATAAGGACGTTCTGGATACAAAATACAGGTCCAATTGGTTGCTTGCCAATATCCACTTTTTACATCAAAAATCCAAAACCTGACTTTCTTGATCAATATGGTTGCATAAAGGGCTAGAATGATATGGCTATAGAGTTTAACAGACAGCTTAAAGATAAAGTAAGAAGACTACGAGCTGAGCTTCTACACGCTGCCCTCACATATATTGATGTCTATGCAGCCAAATATATATTAATCAGTAACAACAAGAAATAAGGTAACAAAGCCCCATAATCAACATGAACTCTTATACCCTATACCTAGATTAATATTTGCCATTTGCACTGAGATTCTGAAATATTTCCATCAGGGGCATATACACATTCAATGAAAGTTAAAGATTTATATATATTTATCTGAAATCCAGTGGTTTAACGAAGATATATGTATGTGAAGATAATGTTTAGCCAAAAAGCAAAAATCTGGAAACGGGTTTTCAATAGAATTGGCTTTGAAAGCCATGATTTAAGCAGAGATTAATTTGCTATCTGCGTACAGGATTCGTGGATCCCCTTAAAATTTGTTGTGGGTGGTACGAGGATTATATCCATGTCTGGTGCATGCAAAAACAAATTTTGAATGGTACTGAAGTGTATGGAGGCACCTGCGCCAATCTTTCAACCTATGTTAGCTGGGATGGAGTGCACTACTCTGAAGCTACAAATCACTGGATTGCAAATCACATACTCAACGGCTCTTTATCAAACCCTACAATTACAATCTTTCGTGCTTGTCATAAAGCTTAACCAAACTATAATCCTTTCCTTGCAAAATGTGTTAGCAAAGCAAATTTGTTGTTCTATTTTGGGATGTAATCCTAAACTGAATTGACAAACAAAGTTGGTTTAGAAAGTGCTTGTCAGTGTTAATCCAATTCCAATCCTACCCAACAACCAACACCTTACACCACTGCCACCCCCCTGTTTTAGTAAGGCATTACTCCAGGATGGTAATTAGCACACAGGAGACATTGTTCCACTAAGTACATGCTTGGCTAGGATTTGTCCATTCTTCCATTTATATACCACATTCCACAAGCCAAGAATGCAACAACTTCCTACTTAGAAGAGTTTTGTACTTAGAATCATAATGTTATAAGAGTCTGAACTCTTTAATGCTTCTTATAAAGCCAAATCAACAATATTATACATATAACTCTACAAGGCTGTAACATACTTAAAGATAAAATTCCTAAATTCTAAGATTACTTACTGCTTAGCCTAAAGGCATTGTCAGCAACATCTTCAGCCAGCTGCATCGAGCCTGGAGAAATTCCTCTGCCTCTCTTGATTTCCCCATTAGCCTTTCACCTTTGGAATTTGCCTACAATTTCCACTTTCTCATTCCTCTCTTTATTCTCGCTGCTATGGTCTGACCCCCACCCTACTCCCAGTAATGCCGTTCACCGGATTTCCAATTGTGCAGTCGCCACCCTATCAAAATCATTCACCAACTTCCTTGCCATTCTCTTAACTTTCCTCTCTTCTTTTGAAGACTCCTCCTCCAGCAATCTTCTCCTTCACTTCACTGTCAAGGAGCAGATGGGGTAACTGGACTCTTAGCTACATTCTTGTTATCTCTGGCGATCCGACAAATGATGGAAGCAATTTGTTGATTTTGGGTTTTCTTGAAAACTTTTTCGCCTTTGGCATGGAGTTTGTTGATGTTGCCTTCAATATAATCTAGGAGATGATGACACTCAAAATTGAGGTCATTCATAGACCAGTAACCCTTCTCAACTGACGACATTAGTGGATCCAAAACTGGAACTGGTGGATCTACCCACTCTTCGTTAAGCTTCATGTCCTTATCAATCCATGGCCATGGGAGGCTGCTGAAGCATAACTTCCCGAGACTGAAGACTATAGTGATAGCTTGATCTGTAATCTTGTTCTTGCCTCCGTGTGCGATCTTAACTGTATTGGTCATGCATTATTATTGCACAAGAGGCGATTTGATAAAGAAACATGTAAAGAAAAGGAAATGAAAGGGGCATGGGATGGAGAGGGAGTTACAAGCTGTGCAACTTCCCATGAAATCTAAACCACATCTTAAATCTAAATTTATCCTAACCATTAAAAGTCAAAGTAGGTAGGAAGGAAAAAATAAAAAGTATTATAAAATGACTAAATTATCCATAACGACCAAAGAAATCTAGACCATACAAAAAGTTATCTGAAATTTTTTATAAAGATTGGGTCATTCATTATGAGATGTTAGAAGTTGAACCATCAAATTTAAAAAACTTTACAAAATAAAAAAATAAAAAATTGCAAAAAAAAAAATTATGACAATTGACTCCCCTCATCACAATTAGAATACACATTTAGATAATTTGTGGAGTTCATTTAGTCATTCATTTTGTTGTGATTATATTGAAATTTTAATGGTAAATGTGTTTTTTTAATTTTTACAAATTTTTATTTTATTTTAATTTTAAGTCAAATTAAAAAATTTTAAACTCTATTGGGCCCTTGCTTCCCCACCTGGCCAAAACTTAAGATTATTTTGGCCTCAACAGACCGAGAGTAAGGATCTTCACATTTTTCAATGTTGAGGACAAAAAAGAATAGAGGGGTTGAGATTGAGATTTCTAATCCCCAACCCAACCTGGTCCCATTGCCATCCCCACCCATAAATTAAAAATAAAAACATTCAAAAACAATTTTAAAGCTACATGTTTAAGGATGACAATTTTCTAACTTAAATCGAAATCCAGCCCTACTCAATTTGGTTGGACTTGGAATTCCCCGATTTAAGCAGGGATAAGACCGGGAGCAGGTTTCATTCCTTGGCTCGCCAATCGAGGGTGGGCCTAATCCTTGCCCGCCATCCCTCATATACTATATCTTACTCCCTTCGTCCCAACTAAATTGACAGTGATTGATTTGATACGATATTTTATATAAAAGTAAAAGTTATATTATAATAATAATAGAGTATAATATAATATAATAAAAATAAAAAAATATATGGGTCTTATAATATTTTATGTCAAATTTAAATATATAAAAGTAATATATGTAGAATATATTGATTATTTTATAATATATAATATATTAGAAACTTTTATTTTAAGGAAAGTGTCAAATTTTTTAGGACAATTCAAAATAATAAGTAAGTTTATTTAGTTGAGACGAAGGAAGTATATTATATAGATTATATATGTATATATAAGTAGATTATATATATATATATATATAAGTAGATTATAAATGTATATAAAAAAACAAAATAGAAGAGAAGAGAAGAGGAAAAAAAGAAAAAAATTATAAATTATTAATTTTACTTATACTAATTTAGTGATATAATTAATACGTGAACCATCACAAAATTTTTTGAAATGATTAACAAATTTTGAATAAAAATATATGGAAAGCAAAAAAAATTTGAAATATTTCCGCTTCTTTCGCTGGGCTGAAACCGGGAAATTGTTTTGTCTCCGGTAGATTGAAGGTAGGAATTCCCGCCTTGCCCAATATCGAGGACAAGCAGAGAACAAAAAAACAAAAATATGTAAAGAAATTAGAATTTTTAATCTTCGATCCGACCTGACACGTCGCCATCCGTACACATGCTTATTCCTAATTCACTCTAATTAGATGCAACCCAACCTACGAAGAGATTAAATTGAAAAAAAAAGGAAACAGGTGTCATGATACGATTGGATATTTACAAAACACAAAGCAGAGTAGTCACAGCAAGCAGGTCGCGAATGACCTGGGCTACCAAGCTCACAAGACTACCGCTCCTGCATTCCTCCCCTTTGGCTGGGAGTGAATTTATTCCATATTTGGCCAGCGTAAATCCATTTTGATTAAAAAATAAATAAATCAAATCTTAAAAATATATAATATAGAAACAATGCAGTAAAATTCTGTTTTTCTTAAAAAAAAAAAAAAAGAAGAAAATAGAGATTCTATAATTTCGGCAAGAAGGAGAGGCTGAAAGTTTCTGAAGAAGCTCTCGCTGGAAAGGAATCAAATTCTCGGCTACTTCTACTCCCTCTCTCTCTAAAGCCTCCTCATATATATATAATAGTCGAACTTCATAGGTTTGGTTAACAGTAGAACGAAAGCAGTATCCTCTAAGAGTAGTATTGTGAAGTAGACGGTGATTAATGGAGGTTAGCATCAGACCATGCAATCGCGACATCGCCATTGAAGCTTCATCCTCATCTTTCTAGTGCAAAAAAAAAAAAAAAAAACCACAGTAAAGCATAGTGTGAGTACGTATTTCTGTTAAATAGTACTTCGTAAGAAGGAAGATTAATTATAGTTTTAGAGAGAGAAGAAATATAGCAATGGCGGAGAACAAGGGACTGGAAGGGATCAAGAATGAGACCGTCGATCTTGTACGAGACTTTCTCGTCTTTTTTTTTTTCTTCCTAATATGTTGAATTTCCGTAATAATATTGTTTGATTTGGACTAGTGTTTGTATGTTTATATTCATGAAAACCTGCATGCCTGTGCATATATATAAATATAAATATATATATATATATATATATTTTAATCGAGTTTGGAATCTTACTAAAATGTCATGATGATTATACTCTTTTTATCAGTGAGTGTATTTCAGAGCTGAATCTATGCATGTATTACTACAAATGAATTCACCATATTCATGATTGCACTGTCGATAAAATTCATAGTACTTTTCATAATTTTGAATGCATGCTTTTAAACATAAATCTATATGAAGACAATAATGTGCAGCCGGATGAAAGCAGAAAATTGTAGTAGGGAACTTTTACCAGGTTACTAGATATGAGTTTGGCGACCTCGTTATCTATCGGTTATAGTTGATCGTCCTTGTTTTTGCTTTTGTGAAGGAGAGCATTCCGATTCAAGAGGTGTTTGAACAGCTAAATTGCACAAGGGAAGGATTGACTAATCAGGAGGCTTCGCAAAGGCTCCAAATATTTGGTCCGAACAAGCTAGAGGAGAAGAAGGTAAAATTTATTTGCTGAATTCTATTTGGGTATTCTTCTCTCCTTTATTGATAAGAGTGAGAGAACTCACGTTCCAACCTTCTAATTTGAACAGGAAAGCAAAATTCTCAAGTTCTTGGGCTTTATGTGGAATCCTTTGTCATGGGTCATGGAGGCTGCTGCAATTATAGCCATTGCTTTGGCAAACGGGCAGGTAATTCTTGTTCTGTAACTTGCTGAATCAAGGGTACACCTACTATGGCTTTGGTTTGTTTCTGTTTGCTGATTCTGCAATTCTTCCTAAACAAATGCAGGGTAAGCCTCCAGATTGGCAGGACTTTGTTGGTATAGTGGTTCTGCTTGTCATCAACTCCACTATAAGCTTCATTGAAGAAAATAATGCAGGAAATGCTGCAGCAGCTCTGATGGCAGGCCTTGCACCCAAGACAAAGGTTAGCTTCCTTTACTATAGTTTCCAAGAACTCAAATCGTAAGAGTCAGATGTTTCCAATTTCAACGGGTGTTAATTCATTGAATGTGCTGTGATTTTGTGATAATTGATTCGTGCAGGTACTGAGAGATGGCAGATGGTCTGAACAGGAAGCGGCAATCCTGGTTCCCGGAGACGTGATAAGCATCAAGCTGGGAGACATTATTCCAGCAGATGCTCGTCTCCTTGAGGGCGATCCTCTCAAGATTGACCAATCTGCTCTCACAGGTGAATCATTGCCGGTCACAAAGCACCCAGGGGATGAAATCTTTTCAGGTTCCACCTGTAAACAAGGTGAGATTGAGGCAATAGTAATTGCTACTGGGATCAACACATTCTTTGGAAAAGCTGCTCATCTTGTGGACAGCACCAACCAAGTTGGTCACTTCCAGAAGGTATATTCCTACTGCGATTTGCCATAGCATATAAAATGGAATTAAGGTTTGTGGCGCAAATGTTTGGTACTTCAATGGATATTGTTTAATAAGGAAGAGGACGCTATTCATATTTGTTGTGATTCAGTAACATGTCTGAGAGTGGGGAGTTGTTATGATTCTAACTTTTGTTGGCTGTACTTAAACAGGTTTTGACTGCCATTGGTAATTTCTGTATCTGTTCAATTGCCCTGGGAATCGTAATAGAAATAGTGGTGATGTACCCAATCCAGAAACGGAGATATAGAGATGGTATTGACAATCTGTTGGTTCTTCTGATTGGAGGCATTCCAATTGCCATGCCAACAGTTCTGTCAGTGACTATGGCCATCGGATCCCACCGGCTGTCACAGCAAGGTGCTATCACCAAAAGGATGACTGCCATAGAGGAGATGGCTGGGATGGATGTCCTTTGCAGTGATAAGACTGGGACTCTCACCTTAAACAAGCTTACCGTAGATAAGAGTCTAATAGAGGTAGGTAAAATATTTTAGGATGAGAAAAAATATGAACAATAACAGAGCCAATGTTTGTTCATTATTATGTTATGTTCTTGTGATGTTCTGGCGCTTTCTGCAGGTGTTTGCAAACGATGTGGACCAGGAAGGTGTAATTCTTCTTGGTGCTAGAGCTTCAAGAGTGGAAAATCAGGATGCTATTGATGCTTGTATTGTTGGCATGCTCGCTGATCCAAAAGAGGTCAGATGTTTCTACAAATTGGACAATTTACCAGGATGAATTATTAACATGATCTTAAAGACCTTATCTTATTTCGTCACTTCACAATATTCACTTGTTAGCAAGTCAGTCTTCTTTAAGTTGTAATACATCATGCCTAGTTCAAACCTGAAAGCCAAAGAGATGGAAGAGACTAACTAAAAGGTTTTTTCGTTTTTGGTTTATGGAGAATGACATTAACTAATTTCATTGTGTCTGAGCAATGCCACAATCTCAGGCCAGAGCAGGAATTACTGAGGTGCATTTCCTGCCCTTTAATCCCGTAGAAAAACGCACAGCTATTACTTATATAGACACCAATGGCAACTGGCACAGAGTCAGCAAAGGTGCTCCTGAGCAGGTAAAACTTGGTCGCCTAGATAATAAAATTTCCAAGGTCTGGATTTTCCCTGCTTATATGAAGTCTTTTGGCAGATCATTGAACTCTGTTGCCTAAAGGAGGACATGAAGAAGAAAGTTCACAGCATAATCGACAAGTTTGCAGATCGCGGTCTCCGCTCACTTGGTGTTGCTCAACAGGTGAGTTCTGAATGCCAATTTTCTTTTACTGGTACTTAAAGAGTGGGAGGATCCTGCAGAGAATTGAACTTTGATTGATAATGTTCCACTGTCATAGCCTGTGCCGGAGAAGACAAAGGAGAGTGCTGGAGGACCCTGGACATTTGTAGGTCTCTTGCCCCTTTTTGATCCTCCAAGGCACGACAGTGGAGAGACTATTAAACGTGCCTTGCACCTGGGTGTGAATGTTAAGATGATTACTGGGGATCAGCTGGCCATCGGCAAGGAAACTGGACGTAGGCTTGGCATGGGGACGAACATGTACCCTTCTTCCTCTCTCCTTGGTGATCACAAAGATGAAAGCATTGCTAACATTCCTGTTGAGGAGCTCATTGAGAAGGCTGACGGTTTTGCTGGTGTCTTTCCCGGTAAGTAGATTAAGGTTTGAAGCTTGCGGTCTTAGTTATCAGATTCTTCCGTTCGTTGCAATCAAGCTTATTGACATTGTACTGATTAAATTATTGCAAGCTAGCTGGAGAAGGCCATACTTCGGCTCAGTAGAGAGTCTCTCCTAATTGATTTGTTCTAACTCAGTGTGCTAACACTTGTTCTTGATTACAGAGCATAAATATGAGATTGTGAAGAAACTGCAAGAAAGGAAACACATTTGCGGGATGACAGGAGATGGTGTGAATGATGCCCCGGCTTTAAAGAAAGCAGACATTGGCATTGCTGTGGCTGATGCCACGGATGCTGCCCGCAGCGCATCAGACATAGTTCTGACAGAGCCAGGGCTGAGTGTCATTGTGAGTGCCGTTTTAACAAGCAGAGCCATTTTCCAGAGGATGAAGAATTATACCATTTATGCAGTGTCCATAACTATCAGAATTGTACTTGGTTTCATGCTCATTGCACTTATCTGGGAGTTTGATTTCTCACCATTCATGGTTTTAGTTATTGCCATTCTCAATGATGGAACCATCATGACCATTTCAAAAGACAAGGTGCGGCCATCCCCTTTGCCTGACTCATGGAAGCTTAAAGAAATATTTGCTACTGGAATTGTTCTTGGTACTTATCTTGCTGTGATGACTGTCATTTTCTTCTGGGCAGCCCATGAGTCAAATTTCTTCCCAGTAAGGAACTTCCGTTGTCTTCTTTTTCTTTTTATTTTAATAAATATAAGCAGTGGGAGAGTTGTATTATTTTCTCTCCTCCTCCACAGTCATCCCTGACAAAATTCACTTTTGTACCCGAATTGGCAGGATAATTTTGGTGTAAGGTCGATAAGGGATAATGATAACGAGCTAAATTCAGCGCTCTACCTGCAAGTGAGCATTGTTAGTCAAGCACTCATCTTTGTTACTCGGTCCAGGAGCTGGTCTTATGTTGAACGTCCAGGTCTCCTACTCGTGGTTGCCTTTTTGCTGGCACAGCTGGTAAGTTGAAGCACATGTAGATGCAGCACATACGTAATGCCCTCCTTTCTTTTCATTTTCTTACCACTCAATAGTTCTAACTATACCTTCCTATTTGTCTTATAAAGGTTGCCACTTTAATTGCTGTATATGCACACTGGGGATTTGCTAGGATCCACGGCATTGGATGGGGGTGGGCTGGAGTTATTTGGCTTTATAGTATTATCTTCTACGTCCCCCTAGATATATTCAAGTTTGCCATCAGATATGGTTTGAGTGGCAAAGCTTGGGATAATTTGCTGGAGAACAGGGTAAGAGATTTTACTCTCGACTTTTACATGGAAAACCCTGTCTTACTCTTTGGTTAATGTGTATTTCTTATCAAAATTTTGTTTTTAGACTGCTTTCACGACAAAGAAGGATTACGGTCGGGGCGAAAGGGAGGCGCAGTGGGCTTTGGCTCAACGCACACTTCATGGCCTCCAGCCGCCCGATACCTCAGACCTCTTTAATGACAAGAACAACTACAGGGAGTTGTCTGAAATTGCTGAACAGGCCAAGAGACGTGCTGAAGTCGCCAGGTAATCTGCCTTCTTGGCTATTTATAGTCGGGCAAATCAAAAGCTTGCTCGTCAACTAAAAGATTAATGCATCTCTTCATTTCTGCATTTGCCTTTTAGGCTAAGGGAGCTTCATACACTCAAGGGGCATGTTGAATCAGTGGTCAAGCTCAAGGGTCTCGACATTGAGACGATTCAGCAACACTACACAGTTTAGATGAACAAGATTTCCGTGCATCTAAGTTGTCAAGTTGTCACACTCCAGAAGAAGCTGGAATAGAGAAAGAGAATGAAATAAGAACAGGAAGCTATTTTCCTATCTGTCTTACTTTTTTCCTTTTTGTATTTTTGGTTTGGAGATGATGAAGAGAGTGTTGAGAGTACCTTGAGAGCTAGCAATGAAGCTCCTAATACGCCTCTGCTCCAGGTCGTGGATTACATTTGTCCACTTGTGATCTGTAATACAGTATTCGTACTGAAATATATTTGAATGCAAGTGTTGCTATTGCTTTGCACCGCTGCCATTGTTTGTATTTTTTTCCCACCTCTCTCTCAATATGTACGACTTAACAAACCTTTGTTGTAAACTCAATTTCTGCACTATGGTTTGGTTCAGAAAATGATCAAACAAAAAATCGAGATGAACCAGAACAGAGGCAACCCTAAATGGTTCTAACTGATCAATCAAACACTAACAGGATCCTCAATGATGCTTTCTAGACTTGGTTGCCATTGATCAAAAGATGACAGCCGTCTTGGACCGCCTCCTAAATCCTTGCTATTCCGCTTCTCTGTGAGCAAGTTCTTCTCACAACCTCCACTGCTATTTGACGATCCTGTTTCCTTGTTTTTGTCCTCGGTTCTGGCTCTGCTCTCCATCGCTCTTCGCAAGCATGTACAGCAACTTGCTAATCTTTTTCCTCCTTCACCGATGATACCTCTTCCATTGTTCTTGAATTGTTCAGGACAAGAATGGGTTGGCTTAGCAGCACCATTTTTACTGATCTTTCCACTAATTGAAGCCTTGCTGTGGCGTTCTCCATTCTTTTGAGCATTTTGGATGGTTTCCATTTCTTGAAGCAGAGCGGGGGAATACTTCCTGGAACGGCGTTGAAGCTTTCTGATGGTGCTTATAGGCACAACATAAAATTTCTGGCCAGGCATGAGGGTGGTGGCTGGTGCAACAATAGCCCAAGGCTGCTTGAATATTTCTGGATAGGTAACACAGAATTTGGGATTTCGGTGAACTACATCGGCTGCAGTAATGGGCCTGTCATGGAGTTCCACATGACCCCCGAGATGAACAATCCTCACAAGCATATTTTCTGTGTTCTTGCGACAGAACCAGTTTGAAATAGCCATGGATTTCTCCTGTCATGTACTTTTAGCACAAATACTAATAGGACCAAGACTGGAAAAGAGACTGCAATTCAAGTGCTGGACATCTTAGAATTCCGTGACAAACTGTGCACTTATATATTCTTGGTCATGGCCTGTCTGGTAAGGACCATTGGTAACACCGGAACAACTATGTTGTGTTTTCTGTAATAAAGAAAGGAGCCTGGATATTGACAGGAACAGGATCCTTTTCAATATTCACTTTGTAGAAGACCTTCTTAACCCACATAGGTTACATAAAAGTCGAAATTTGAGATTAAAGGCTCCTCTCCAATTTGAAACAATCAGAATATCATTGTAGCGCCCCAAATCCTGAATCGAGTCCGTACCCGAAACGTTACACGACAGCATCTCCAAGAAGACACTACTATATAATTTCATGAACTAAATATAAAATCTTTAATACAACCAATGTTTTGCTCAAATCTGCGAAATATTAAATAGAGTGAGCTACACTAGCCCAATAAGTAGTCCAAACATCTTCTTGAGAACGAGAATGTTACATATAATATCTTTTAATAAAACATATCGAATAATACTCAATAATTAGATGAAATGATCTTTATATATATATATATATATATATATATATATATATATATATATATGAACATACAAATGATATAGGATTTAGTCTAATATTAAATAAAACAAACATCACCTCAATAAAACAATAAATTAAAATAAAAGTATAATTTAATTATAAAATAAATCCAATTAATTTAATCCAATTTTTAAAACCAAAACCAGTTGGGCCATAATTATACAAAAATGATATATATAAAAAAAAACTATTTGTAATTTAATTTTTTTTATTTATAAATCACATCATCAATTGAAATCATTTGTGGGGACACCAAATAGTCCCCACGTCCAAACCCACTGCATAGAAATGGCTTCGACAACCACGCCCCAGCGAAAAACAGATTTGTGTTATGAATTATTGGAATCTCCATTAATTAGTGGATGCTACACTAATTATGGATTTATGTGAATTATTAGAGAAGATTTTTATGGATGTCCACCATTTAGTGGAGACACCACTAATTGAGATTAGTGGAAGATGATGTATGCCATGATGTATTCCACTAATTAGAGCTCTATAAATAGAGCTATTCTCTAAGCTTGTAATATACCATTATTTTGTGAAAGAAAGATTAGTGAAAGAAAGATTGGAGAAAATTGTGAGAGAAGAGAAAGAGAGAAATTCTTGTGCAAAATAGTTAGAGTTTTATTAGTGTGTAGTGTGAAGATTTTATTCTAACACTACCCTAATTTCATAACACGTTATCAGCACGAGTCTCTACCGGTACAAAAGCTAGAAGACTAAGCACGAGTTTCTGTCGTTACCAAAACCAGAAGACAGGTACGCATTTATTGATCTCTATGGCTAATCTCGCTAAACTCGAATTTGTGGCCCTTGATATTTCTGGAAAAAATTATATGTCATGGGTTCTCGATGCAGAAATGCATCTAAATGCTGAAGGCCTTAGTGAAACTATTCAAGCAAATAATAGTGCATCTGCACAACACAAGGCTAAAGCTTTGATTTTTATTCGCCGTCATCTCGATGAAAATTTGAAAATGGAATATCTTACCGAAAAAGATCCATATGGCCTGTGGGTAAATTTAAAAGAAAGATTTGACCACTTGAAGATGGTCGTACTACCCACTGCACGGTATGAATGGTTGCACCTGAGGTTGCAAGATTTTAAAACCGTGAATGAATATAGCTCCGCAATGTATACAATTACATCTCAATTAAAATTATGCGGAGAAAAAGTGACTGATGAAGATATGTTGGAGAAGACATTCTCCACATTTCATGCCTCGAATATTGTCCTGCAGCAACAATATCGAGAAAAGGGGTATACAAAATTTATAGATTTAATTACTGCCCTCCTCATTGTAGAGAAGAATAATAAGTTATTATTGAGAAATCATGAAGCCAGACCAACTGGCTCAACAGCACTCCCAGAAGTGAATGCTGTTGGCTTTAGCAGAAGCCATCGTTATAGTCGTGGTCGTGGCTATGGCCGTGGCCGTAGTCGTGGTTATGGTCGTAGACACGCTCGATATTTTCCTTATCACAATTATAATCAAACTGTGAGAAATACTGGTCATCTGAAGTGGAACAAAAAAGATCATACGGGAAAAGAAAAAAAATTGAAGAAAAGTATGAGGATATATGTTATAGATGTGGCATGAAAGGTCATTGGTCACAAAACTGTCGTACGGCTAAGCATTTAGTTGAATTGTATCAAGCTTCATTGAAAAATAAAAATGTGGAAGCAAATTTTTCTCAACATCCAATAAATGATGCTGCTGATGATGATATTGATCCTGAAGATCTTAATATCAATATTACCCATATGGATATATCGGATTTTTTTGAACACCCAGACGGTAGGATAGACCATTTAATTGGTGATGGTAGTGTCCAGAAGAACTAAAGCCTCGCCCTGATATTTTTGTATTTTCATTTCCATTCTATTTTAATAATATTTACGTTTGCATATATATATTTGTGTTCAGATAACTGTTGTTAATGATGATGTATGCATTATTGATAGTGGAACTACACACACCATACTAAAAAATGAGAAATATTTTTCTGATCTCAAAATGGGAGAAATAAATATTTATACGATAAACGGTAGTGCAAATGTGATTGAGGGTTCCGGAAGAACTAGTATATTATTGCCTAAAGGAACAACAATTATTATTGATAAGGCACTATTTTCCTCAAAATTCAGAAGAAATTTATTGAGTTTTAAAGATATCCGCAGAAATGGGTATCATGTTGAAACAAATGAGGAAAATGGGATTGAGCATCTTTTTATTACTCAAATGCATTTGGGTAAGAAATCTGTATTAGAAAAACTGCCGTCTTTTTCTACTGGCCTATATTTTGTAAAAATACGTACAATTGAAATTCATCATCTAGTAAACCAAAAGTTTACTGATCCTATTACTTTTAGCATTTGACATGATCGGTTAGGTCATCCGGGATCTACCATGATGAGAAGAATCATTGAGAATACACATGGCCATCCTTTAAAAAATAAAAGGATATTAACATCAGAAAAATTCGCATGTACTGCATGTTCCCTAGGAAAATTAATTGTTAAACCATCACTAGTAAAAGTAGGAGCTGAAAGTCCTACATTTCTCGAACGGATTCACGGAGATATTTGTGGACCTATTGATCCACTATGTGGACCGTTCAAATATTTTATGGTCTTAATTGATGCATCATCCCGATAGTCACATGTATGTTTATTATCTACTCGCAACCTAGCGTTTGCGAGATTACTTGTTCAAATAATTAAATTACGAGCACAATTTCCTGACCATCACATTAAAAATATCCGTTTGGATAATGCTGGTGAATTTTCATCACATGCTTTTGATGCATATTGCATGTCAATTGAGATTAATGTTGAACATCATGTAACTCATGTTCACACACAAAATGATCTTGCTGAATCTTTAATTAAACGATTACAATTAATTGCTAGACCATTATTAATGAAAACAAATCTACCAATATCTGTCTGGGGACATACTATTCTACATGCTGCAACACTTGTACGTATAAGACCAACTAGTTATCATAAATTCTCTCCTTTGCAATTGGCTTTTGGGTCAGAACCAAATATTGCTCATTTAAGAATTTTTGGGTGTGCTGTATATATTCCAATTGCACCAAACCAATGTACAAAGATGGGTCCTCAAAGAAGAAAGGGGATATACGTTGGATATGATTCTCCCTCTATTATCAGGTATGTTGAACCACTGACAAGAGATGTATTCACAATAAGATTTGCTGATTGTCATTTTGATGAATCATTATTCCCTAAATTAGGAGGAAAACCAAAACAGCATAAAAATGATCTTGCTTGGACAACATCATTAAATTATCTTGATCCGCGCACAAGCGCATGTAAACTTGAAGTTCAAAAGATAATTCATTTGCAAAACATTGCAAATCAAATTCCAGACGCTTTTGTTGACTCTAGAAGAGTTACAAAATCGCATATTCCAACTATAAATGCTCCTATTCGAATTGAAGTTCCAGCAGAACAAAATATTATACCTATAGTTGCTTAGTCAAAAACACGCCAGAAGCGTGGCCGACCTCTTGGTTCTAAAGATAAAAATCCTCGAAAGAAAAGATGATTAAATGATCCAGAAGATCATATTGAAGAAAAGAATGATAAAGACCAAGAGAGAACTGATGACAAAGAACCACAAGTTGATGAAAGTAACACTGAAATTTCTATCAATTATACCACTTCTGATAGAAGTTAGAATCGGATAGAAACTGTTATTGATAATATATTTGCATACAATATATCTCTTGATGTGACACAGGATAATGATGATCCTGAACCAATATCAGTTGATGAATGTCGGTATAGAAAAGATTGGCTGCAATGGAAAGATGCGATTCAATCGGAGTTAAATGCACTGACAAAACGTGAAGTCTTCGGACCTGCAGTCCGAACACCGTAACGTGTAAAACTTGTTGGCTACAAATGGATATTTGTGCGAAAGCGTAATGAAAAGAGTGAAATCGTTCGATATAAAGCGCGATTAGTAGCCCAAGGTTTTTCACAAAGACCATGTATTGATTATGATGAAACTTATTCTCCTGTTGTTGATGCTATTACACTCCGATATCTTATCAGTTTGGCAGTACATGAAAAGATAGATATGCGCCTATTAGATGTTGCCACTCGCTACTTGTATGGAAATTTAGAAAATGATGTTTACATGAAAATCCTCGAAGGATTTCATATGCCTGAAGCATATAAACATTATCCTCGTGAAAATTACTCCATCAAGTTGCAGAAATCATTATATGGCTTGAAACAATCTGAGCGCATGTGGTTCACACGTCTTAGTGAATATTTATTGAAAGCGGGATTTAAAAATGACCAGGTATGTCCATGTGTTTTTATTAAGAAATCTGGTTCTAAATTTGTGATATTAGTTATATATGTTGATGATATTAATCTTATTGGAACTCCTAAAGAGCTCCAAGAAACAATTGACTATTTAAAAAGAGAATTCGAAATCAAGGATTTTGGTAAAACTAAATTTTGCCTTGGTTTACAAATTGAACATGTGGAGAGTGAAACATTTATTCATCAATCAATATATACAGCAAAAGTGCTAAAAAGATTTTACATGGACAAAGCACATCCATTGAGTATTCCAATGATCGTCCGATCATTAAATGTGGATAAAGATCCTTTCCGACCTCAAGAAAATGATGAAGAACTCCTTGGTCCTGAAGTACCATATCTCAGTGCAATTGGTGCATTGATGTATCTTGCTAATAATACACGACCTGATATTGTTTTTGCTGTCAATTTATTAGCAAGATTTAGTTCTTCACCAACACGACGACGTTGGAATGGAATTAAACAAGTCACTCGATATCTCCAAGGTACAATTGATCTCGGATTATTTTATTCAAATAAAACCAACCCAACATTGATTGGTTATGCAGATGCTGGTTATTTATCTGATCCACATAAAGCACGTTCTCAAACGGACTATCTATTTACATGTGAAAATACTGCTATATCATGGCGTTCTACGAAACAATCTATAACAGCTACTTCTTCAAATCATGCTGAAATTATAACCATTCATGAAGTAAGTCGAGAATGTGTATGGCTAAGATCCATGATTCATTATATCCGAGAAAGTTATGGATTATCATCGATAAAAAATATTCCAACTCCTCTTTATGAAGACAATGCAGCTTGCATAACTCAATTACGAGGAGGATATATTAAAGGAGATCGGACAAAATATATTTCACCAAAATTCTTCTTTACTCATGAACTCCAGAAGAAATGTGAAATTGATGTGCTACAAATTCGGTCATGTGATAACCTCGCAGATATTTTCACGAAAATTTTACTGACTGCAACATTTGAAAAGTTGAGATATAAAATCGGTATGCGTCGGTTTAAAGATTTAAAGGAATCATCTCATCAGAGGGAGTAATAAACAGACATATAGAATAGTGTACTCTTTTTCCTTCACTAGATTTTTTTTCCCACTGGGTTTTTATCTAGTAAGGTTTTAACGAAGCATATTCTTTATGTAATGGATGGACATCCAAGGGGGAGTGTTATGAATTATTGGAATCTCCATTAATTAGTGGAGGCTCCACTAATTATGGATTTATGCGAATTATTAGAGAAGATTTTTATGGATGTCCACTATTTAGTGGAGACACCACTAATTGAGATTAGTGAAAGATGATGTATGCCATGATGTATTCCACTAATTAGAGCTCTATAAATAGAGCTATTCTCTAAGCTTGTAATACACCATTATTTTGTGAAAGAAAGATTAATGAAAGAAAGATTGGAGAAAATTGTGAGAGAAGAGAAAGAGAGAAATTCTTGTGCAAAATAGTTAGAGTTTTATTAGTGTGTAGTGTGAAGATTTTATTCTAACACTACCCTAATTTCATAACAATTTGTACTTTTTTTTTTTTTTGAATGGTGTGGGGGACCACAGCCGTCCCCACACCAAGAAATCAACCAAAACATTCTGGGAACACAGGCTTTACGTGAACAACATTGAAGTTTGTTTTTTTTGTTTTTTTTTTTGTGGGTGGGGGACGACAGCCGTCCCCACCAACAAATCAATCCAAATAAAGCAATTTCGTGAACAGAGCAATTTTCGTGCAATTTCGTGAACAACCCAGTGAAGTTTTTTTTTTTTTTTTTACATTACGAAATCAAAACTACACATAATAATCACACATATACTCATGAATTTCAGATTAGGGAGAGAATCACTGATATCAGTCTTGACTGTTTATCCCGTCAGGGAGACCAAACTTATACTTCTTAATAGTCGGAACCAATATGACTCACCTTAAGTAAATCCAGACTTTCTTCCTTAAAGTCTGGAACCTTGAATGATCGTTAAAATCCAAGAACGTTGTTTAAGTTAAGACGTAGATTTACTTTTAATAAAATACTAAATAACAAACACATCCCTCAACTTAATTAAATCCCTGACCCCTAAAACTTATGGACTATCTCATGGGCCATAATAAAAATTATTTTATAAGTCAATTAAAATACCAGACCCAAAATTAATTGAGTTGAGTATTTACAATCATCGTGTTAGCTAATATTATGTATCATTTCGAAACATGAACAAAGAATTTTTAGCGCTTAGAATTAAAGTAATCCTTGTCCTTTTCTTATGCGTTTCTTTAAGTGCACGCTTAGTTATTTCTTCGTATGTTTTATCCCATGTAGTAGACACAGTCGATATGCTAAGATGGAGAAAAGAAGGAAAGGCCTGTGACATCTCATGCCTATTTTTTGCCTCTTCCTCGTGTAATAGTGTGTGTACTTATGCATCTACCAGTAATTTCCGTTAACGGAGACAGGAGCACTTTCAAATTGGGAACTAAGAGGAGCTGCTTGTTCAAAGAGCTCTGGACTTCTGATACTGACAAAAAACATATCGTCTGCAGGATATGGTGATCCCTCTAAACCAAGCCAATTCTTCTTGGATGAATGTACTTTAACTCTTATTCTGCCGTGGAATCTAAAATTAACGACTTCAATTTCATGGCACGGGAAAGTGAGAGGTTATGGAGACATTGAACTGAACAAAACAATCCTTTTCAGTCCGTATACATGGGTAGCTGAACTTAACGACGGCTGTCAAAATTCATGTCTGAGAACTTCAAGAAAACATGCTTAAGAACAGTAAAACTAAGGAAAACACTGGAGACATATAAGACAAAGTAACATGAAGCAGCAAATGTCTCTTTGAATAAAGTCATTTGCTAAAGTGAAAGGGGGGGTTGTTGGACCTCTACAATACCACCGCAGCTTAAACATGCAGAATTTAAGCATATTCCGTTTTTCTTGGTACTAGGGATGGATGAGATTGCCTCAATAGTGAACTAAGCATATTCAAATGGGGAACTTTTATTTTACTCAACCGGTACCTAGGCTTCCTGAATGTTTCTACGTGCAATTTCAAGAAATGGAGAAGTCTACTTATGCAGTTAATTGGTTTAAGTAGTAGTCTTCTATAGCTCCGGGGAAATAAAACTGAACTTGCAGTATAATGTATGGTCTGCTTCATGTTAACATGGATGAGCCAGAAATGCAATGGCAAAAGAACACATTTTTCATTTCTAAGATATACAATTATATTAACAGAAGAAAAAATTGCTGGCATATTTTTCCTATCCTAAAATTCCTAGCAAAAGGATATTTGAAGAATCAACCAAGCAAAAACATAATTCGAACACCTCTTTTAATCATGAATACTTGAAGAACAGGCTCTAAGAGAGTGCAGTCTCAAGCAGCGAACTTAGTCAGCGATGATGCTGGCTAGTGCAAGGTAGGGAGAACCAAATCTGCCATTCTCAACGACCCTCCCAGTTCAACAGGTACAAGAGGGATAAAGGAGTGGAGGACATCTGTAATCAGTGGTCTGTAGCTTGGTTCTGGTTGTACACAAAGCACAGCTACAGCAGCAACCTATCCAAAGTAATATATTTGAGTTCAATTAACAGTTTACTTAAGGTCACAATGATGGAAAAAAAAAAAAAGTAAAAAAGAGGAGGTTGGTTCAAGTGGCCTTTCAACCCAGGGAAAATCAAGGTTCAAGCCTATCTCTGCCTAAACAGCAACCAATCCCCTTCCCCAAGACAGGTACTAGACAGTAGTAGTGTTTTTTATCTACAAAGCAAAGAGTTAATTTCAACTTCTGCTTGGGACATACTTGATATAAGTGCTTCAGATCCATGGTATTTCTGATGAAAGGATCAACAATGTTAGGAAGTTTTACCCTGTCAGTAAGCTGAGGCATGGCCTGCATGACCAAAGAAGAAACAAGAATTGAATACATTTGAGTACTTTTAATAGGATTCTGAATTCATGAATAATTAGCCATTATGGAAAATTTACCCATGTTACTATAGACTGGCACTGAGCTCCACGAACTCTCTCTATTGGTCTTCTTCCAGTCAAAAGTTCCAGGAGAACGACACCAAATGCATAGACATCACTCTTATCTGTAAGTTTACCTAAAAGTAAAAATAAACTCTATTGAAACAGTAAAAAGACGTGCAAAAGCTTTCTTTTCAGGTTAAAATTCATGCATATATTTTATCAGCACCCCCCCCCCCAAAACACCCAAAAAAAAAAAAGAGGAGGGGAAAAACACACATTCTCTATGTCAACAGCATTAGCAGAAAATGTAACATTTTTACCTTACATTTTATATTTAACAACCATCATAACAGGTTGTCTACCAGTAGTCCTTATAGCTAACATCATCACAACCCTCCCTTAAAAACAAAAACCACAATGTCAGAATGCTGAGCCTGAGGTTTTGCACCATTGAAATCCCACAATTGGATTCCAATCTCAGGAAAGTGCATTTAAGGTTCACATTCATAAATGGTAAAGTGATTTCTTTTACATGATTGCAAGAAGATCTCAGCTCAAATACTGATCATCAACGCTAATACTATTCAAGATTCTGGAGATTATATATAGTTCAAATTTGATTGAGAAAAGTAAATTGATAATTGAGAAAGTAGATTGAAAAAAGTAAATTGATAGTTTTATTGGCAATCTCTAAGAGAAGACAATAGGAACAGAATTATATTGATTGAGAAAACAATAGGAACAAGACAATGGAGATTATACAGTTCAAATTCGATTGAGAAAAGTAAATTGATAACTGAGAAAGTAGATTGAGAAAAGTAAATTGATAATTTTATTGGCAATCTCTAGGAGAAGACAATAGGAACAGAAGACGATGGAGATTATACAGTTCAAATTTGATTGAGAAAAGTAAATTGATAATTTTATTGGCAATCTCTAAGAAAAGACTATAGGAACAGAAGGAAATACAGCTCCTGAGCATGCCAATATTTTTTAGGGAGCGAAATGCAAATCAATCTTTACTATAGGTATTTCTCTTAAAGAGAAGGTGCTAAACTAAAATGCCTCAAGCTCATGACTTATATCTCTGGTTTATCAAGAGAAGAAATGAATGGCTACTGGAGAATTTGCATTCTATTTAGAAAGAAAACAACAAAAAGAGAAAAGTTCAGAATTATTTCCAAAAGGATGGAGTTTCAAACGATGGACACAAATTCATAAGCACACTCACATATAAGTAGACATGCAAATCCCATATGTAATACAGAGAGAAACCTAGCATACCATCTAAGAGGTATTCTGGAGCTACATATCCCAAGGTTCCTGAAAGCCTTATGTTGTTTTTTCTTGGGCTCCCACCAGTAATTGCAAGGCCAAAGTCAGAAAGCTGGACACAAGCACAGTCTCTTAGCTAATTGCAAGCATTTTTACCAAGTGTCATGGGGCAAGATTCATCAGATATGAAGATATCTGTCATATCCACATCTTACCTTTGCGTTGTAGTTGGAATCCAAAAGGATATTAGACGATTTGAGATCTCTATGTATTACAGGAGGGTTGCAACGCTCGTGTAAATATTCCAGTCCTCTGTACCCAACATCAGAAATCAATATCACTTACTCAAAAATGAGGAAAACAAAAAAATGGAATGGGGGAAATAACATGTTCAGCTATAGGTACCTTGCAACATCTAGCGCAATTCTCATTCGGATGTGCCAAGTCAAATTTGATCCATGAGAGGGTCCTGAAGCCATGGAGTAGGTTAATCTATTGAAGAAAAAAGAAAAAAGAAAAAAAAAAAGAGCTGGCAAAAAGGATGGAGAATCTGTACACGGAAATACTACTATCAATTTGCCTGGCGTACTTCACAAGGAAGCTGAAGAAAACATTTACTTACCATGCAAGTGAGACTCCAAAGATCCATTCTGCATCATTTCATAAACCAAAAACCGAGACTCTCCATGAATACAATACCCTAGAAGAGTAACGATATTCTGGTGCTGCATTTTACTCAACAGATCTATCTCATTCTGCAATTTCAGATATAAAATTAAGTAGTTAGTTAAAGGAAAATATGAACAAAATTTGACATAAGCCAGAGTAATTTTTTAAAAAATCAAATTCACCTCAACTTCTTTTCCAGCGTCCTGCCATCTACAATGTAGTCTTTTGACAGCTGCTTGGTAGTTATCACTGAATTGAGCTTTATACACACGTCCTAATCCTCCTTCACCCAGAACATTGTCTTCCTGAAAGTTTTTTGTTGCAGCTACTAGCAGGTGGTATTCAATAGCAGCAACTGAAGCTTTCTTGCCGGTATTTTTCAAAGAAGAGAACCTATCAAAAATCGGAGCTAATGAAACCCCCGCTGCAGCTTCTGGAAATGCAGATTAAAGTCAAACAAATTGGACAAGGGCAATGCGGTAGTAGCATGGAAGGAAAAGGCTCCAAAAATCTCGATTAAAACCAATATACCTGAGCTTTTATGGCTTTTTATATCAGAATTCTTCAACCTTTTGAGTCTGTGGATCCAAAAACAAGCTAGCAATAGCAGAATTCCACCAAGCAGAGTTGAAGAAACAGCAAGGGCAATGAGAATTTTCTTGTTCAAATCCTGGTGGTGCACTGGTTTCACCCGTGAACCTCCTTCAAAGAGAAAAAGTGCCATCAGAGAGCATTAACAAAAAAGAACAGCTCGCTTACGAATTCAAGAACTTCCTTTTTTGAAAAAAATTAAACTTCTGCCAGCCCAAGAGAAGGGAGGAAAAAAATGGTTTTGGAATGGCGCTTTTGTTAACTGTAATCTGGCTTGACTTATAACCGACATTTCATGAAAGGAAGACAAAATTTCAGTTTCAGAATTGTGCAAAACTCCCGTAACGGCATTTACATATGACATATCCGGAACAAAAGTCAAATGACACTCCGGACAGAACAAGGAAAGCTTAGCCCAGTGTTAAGTATCCAAAGAGGAACTAAAGCTACAGCAAGGCATTGCTGAATTACCTGGAGAATGAGCTTGCCCCGCAGTTGTTGGAAAAATGGGATCTTTTTCAGTAGGAAGAACTGGGTCCGAAACGGGTGGGTGTGGCCTCACATCCACTGGAAACGAGGACAAAGGTAAGCTGAAAACCCAGATGAGTAAAAGCAGGATCAGGAATTTCATATCTTCTTGTTGTCTCAAATCTCCTTTTTCCTTCTTCTTCTCCAAGGAAATGTAGAGCAGGGGAGACAAGCAAGTCCCCTGATGTCCTTCTGAAACTTCTTGGTTGTCTGATAGTGCTTTCTTGTCTCTTTGAGTTTGAATTTTCAAGTGTTGGATTGATAGAGCCCCCAATTGTTTCTGCAACTGTGCTGTGTAGTGTATCTCAGTTCTTGGTTTTGAGCCAAAAAAGCAGCAGAAGAGACAAAGGAAGTGTCAGAAAAGCAAGGGCATTTTCTTATGCTGGAAAAGAGTAGCAAATGCACAACAATCATGTGGCGGTTATCAAAAGGTAAAGGCTCTCTCAGCCGTCCCTCCCACTGTTAAAGGAAGTCACGTAGTAGATTGTGGATGCTGAAAAAGTGGGAAACTCGCAACAAAAACCACCATTTCCATATCCCCTTTTTCTTTTCTTCTTTGCTTTAACAACAGCCATTGAGGGAGAGCTCTTTAACAGATTCCTTCAATTTAGTTGTCAGAGCCCTGTCCTTTCCTATATTTATTAATTTTTTTAATAATTTAGATGGTTAATTAATCCCAAGATAATAAAAGATTAAGTAAATTTGACATATACTTCAAACTAATCTGGTTTTAAAATAATTTTAACTTTGAGAACAATAACAGGGAGAAATTGTTTTCTCCACCAATAGGATTGGAAAAACCTTACAGGAATTTATCTTAGAACTAAAATGTTTATAGTATGAGTGATTTATTGTGATTTCTTAATTTTTTTAACACGTATTCTTTTCTTTAATATGTATTTATATAATATATGTAAATTATTTTCTTTTAATGTGATTTTAGTCCAATTAAAAAATATATCTATTGAAATATAAGAAAATGTACATACATAGATGAATGAATGGTTCACACCCCACACAGCAACTTAACCAACTAGGCATGAGGGTCTTGAAATGTCAATTTTTGAGGGTCACCTCCATTTATTATCAAATTGTCACTATAAAGTATTGAAAATTTGAGGCCCCTTTTCTTGTGGATCCTATGAAATCATAAAGCTCAAACTACAATCTCTTTAGTCAAATTGCTGATTCCCACTTTGATTAGAGTATAATTTTAGACTTTTTAAATTTCTAATAACACATTAAAACTTTAGACTATTTAGTTTAATGATATTACCCACCAATCCTATATACTTATGTGATCAATTATTAACTTATGAATCAATATACACATAAAAGTGATGCAATGCTCGAAACTTATTTAGATATTTTATTTGCGTTAAAACGAATTAAATATATATTGTAGTTTTTAAAATACATATAAATGTTCACACACATTTAAAAATGTAATATGTGCCATCTATTGCAATATATACAAAATTTTGTGTAATATACTTCTTGTCTATGCCTTTGTGTGCCTATCCTCAGCCTTTTATGCTTTGAACTCAACCCCCCCCCCTAACTAGCGAATTCCCAGATGCAGAAGCAAGATGAGAGAGAGGAAAGAGTAGTTTTGAGGGTTCATCCCACCTAGCCAGTTCCACTATGGACAATTTAGTTTGCTTGACTCAAGAAATATACTCTCTCTATTTTAAAATATTTTTATTCATGAAACTTTTTATTTTGCTTCAAAGTTCTTATTCATATATATATTTTTAAAATTCATGATTAATTTATTCTCATTTTACCTCTATTTGTTCTAAATCAACTACATAACTTTTCAAAATTCTTTCTTCTTCTTATTATTTAAGAATTTTTACTAACCAATAGGTATCATATTTTTAATATGGATAAAATAGAAACTTTATCTAAATTATAATATTCTTAATCTGTATACAAAAAATTTTATAAATAAGTATTTTGAAACGGAATGGAGTAGTAAACAAAACAGAGTTTGAGATAGAGTGGCAAGAAAGGTGTGGAATTGTGAGGATCACATGATGAGTCCTTATCAACTTGGTCAGCTTGTAAAAGATTGACACCCCTTTTTGTCCCATTAATTAGATTAAACTTTTGCACTTCCTTCATTTGATATTTCTTGTGAGTGGTTGAATTAATAGCCTATGTTAGCTGTTGTGATTTATTCTGTTGACAGCTATGGATTTCAAGTTTTAATTAGAAACAAAAAGAAATTTGAAAAAGGAAGAAAAAGGGCTTTGCTTACTATCAAATTGTTGACAAAAATTTTTGCTCTTTCAAAAAAAAAAAAGTAAAAAACTTATTATTATTGTCACGTTCCGTGTCTCCAAACATGGAAGAGCGAGTATGAGTTTGGCAACACCCACAATCAATTATTTGGCTGTTGTCTTTGTTGGGCTAAAATAGATATCTTAAGTTGACAATGCGTATTTAGGTCCATCTTTATATATCATTCATATTTCTTATCACAATCCCACGTGAGATTGCGCGGTATCACAATTATCAATTTCAAAAATACTTTTAAGGTGTCTTTTGAGATAATATAAGAAGTATTCTCTCCGTTCTTATTTATCTATCATAATTAACTACTTTACACAATTTAAAAAAAATAGTTAATCTCTTAAATTCATATAACTTTTTACTCTTGGATTTAATATTCTCCACAACTATTTTCTTACTTTATTTGCTCAACTCTTTCTCTCTAAAATTATTACACTTTCATTTTTTAAAATTATTTAATACAATGATATAGAAATAAAATTAATATTAATTGCACTTAAATTTTTTGAATGTGACAAATAAAAAAAAATATCAAAACTTTTTAATTATGATAGATACATAGAAACAAATGGAATATTATATTTTTTTTAATGCATTAAACGAGAAAACGATGATTGATTATAAAATTTATTACACGAAGAGAGGGGGGTTTACAACTATTTGTTCTGAGCATTTTTCTGGTAAAAATAATCCTTAGCACGTACTCTCCCTCCGTCTCATAATATAAATCGTTTGACTTAATTTTACACATATTAAGATTCTTAAAAATAATGTGACTTTCTATTTTTTTTTCTTTCTAAAACACTCCTATTTAAATATCTTAGAAATAATAGAAGAGATAAGAGAGAAAGTAAACAATAAATAAGAATAAAAATATAAAAATAACTTTAAATTTTTTTTGAAAAGTTCCCAACTATTTATAATTTAAGACAATAAAAATAATTTTTGAAGACTTATATTATGAAATGGAGAGAATAGTACTTTATTATAGTTTTCAATAATTCAATTATTAAAAGATTCTGAGACAATTATTTCCGTGTGATTGCTTAATGTCTGTCTTAACTGGTTTCTGCTAAAGATGACAAAGATAGCTTCCTAATCCACGAGGGCAACATGCCCACCATTTCATTTCCCCAAAAAAGGGGGGCAAAAAATCATAAAGAGGGAAAAGGACGGTTGCAGTACCTATTCAATTTCGAGATCAAAATTTACTTTATCTTAATATTTTATTTGCTTTAAAATAAATATTCATAAAATTTTTATACACAAATTAAAATTATTAAAAATAATATTATTATAATTTAAATAAAATTTCTATTCTACTATTATTAAACATACGGCAGTTATTAATTAATAAAAATTTTCAAGAAATATAAAAAATAAAATTTAAAACGTTATATAGTTAATTTCAAATAAAATGAATTAATTATTAATATATAGAAATATGTATATAGACATCTATTTTAAAAGAAAATAAAAAATTCATAAACATCTATTTTGAAACAGATAAAGTAATATTCTAAAATTATAAGTTACATAATTGATTATAGAAGTATTTTGTTTTAATAATATTTTATTTCTAAGAAAAAAAGAAGATAATAAAAAAAATAAAAAGGTAGAGGGAACCAGTTTTTCTTCAACGCAATTAGTGCACCGAGGTATACATTGATCATTGAGAAAAAAAAATATTAGTCCAAAAGCAATTATGCATGATTTGTGAAACCATGTAATTTATCAATCATTTTGATGTTTTTTTATAGGCAGGAAAATGCCAAATGTGCATCAAAAGGGGACAGTACAATCCAATCAATTCAAGGTACTACTCCTACAGCGTAAATGCTATTCTCGGGCCCATAATATAAGTTATTTGGAACTACTTTTATTGTCCCAAATTATAAATCATTGAAGATTTTTTAAAAATATTTTAAAGCTATTTTTACATTTTTATCCTTATTTATTACTCCCTCTGTCCCACTAAAATTGATAGTGATTGATTTGGCACGATATTTTATGCAAAAATAAAAATTAAAATATAATAATAATATAATATAATAAAAAAATATGTGAATCTCATAATACTTTATGTCAAATCTAAAAATATAAATATAATATATGTTGGATATATTGATTATTTTATAATAAATTGTATAGTAAAAACTTTCCTTTTAAGGAAAGTATCAAATTTAGTGGGATAACCCAAAATAGCAAGTAGGTCAATTTTAGTGGGACGGATGGAGTATTTTTTTTCCCTCTCTTTCTCTCTTATCTCTTCTATTGTTTCAAAGATATTTAAATATGAGTATTTTAAGAAGAAAAAAATATAAAGTCATATTACTTTTAGGAATTTTAATAATATGTGTGAAATTAACTCAAACGACTTATATTATGAAACGAAAAAAATATGTTAAAGATACTTTTTCGTGAGGTGTGAATATGAAAAAGGTTTCTATTTTCATATTTAATTTTATAATAATTAACTTTATGTTATAAAATTAGGGTAGTGTTAGAATAAAATCTACACACTACACACTAAGAAAATTCTAACTATTCTTTGCACAAGAATTTCTCTTCAAACTTCTCTCTTTCTTTCTCTCACAATTCTTTCTCTAATCTTTCTTTCACTAATCTTTCTTTCACAAAATGATGGTGTATTACAAGCTTAGAGAATAGCTCTATTTATAGAGCTCTAATTAGTGAAATACATCATGGCATACATCATCTTCAATTAATGGTGTCTCCACTAAATGGTGGACATCCATAAAAATCTTCTAATAATTCACATAAATCCATAATTAGTGGAGCCTCCACTAATTAATGGAGATTCCAATAATTCATAACACTTTAAACCCTCAAAATGCATTTAATTTTTGTGTCCGGTGCGCATGCGCCTGTGCCCCATGCCATCTTGGTTATCTGTGCATCAAATATGTTGCTTTTACTTTTAACCCATTTTATTTTTTGTCTTAATTTTTTATGTTTTTTAACTTCATAAAAGAATTGAATCAAATAAATTAAATTATTATCTTATTATAGTATAATATTTTATATTTTAGGGTTCATAAACTGTTTTTTTTTGGGGGGGGGGGGGTCGAATACTGTTGAGATAACCAGAAAAGGGCGTTAGCTGGAATTTTGACTGGAAGATTTTAGATAGATAAAGTCTGATATCCTTTGGGCCCAAAGTTGGGCCTTTATATAATCTTTCCTACTTTTGGACAAAGTTTTCTTCCAAACTCCAACCTCGGAGGCCCAAATGTGAAGTGAAGCGCCCGACTCTGTAAATTGCACCGGGTGTAAGTCGAAAATACTTCATTTGAAATAAATTTTATAAAAAATTATTAAATATGTAAAGTCAAGTGATGTTAAAAGAAAAAATATATAATGTGTTGTGAGTAGATAATAATTTTTTTAAAATAATAATATATTTAAATTAAAGTAAAATTTTAATTTAAAATAAAATTAAAAAATTAATATTCACTTGAAATCCTAAAATGGTATTGTAAGCAACTCCAAATGGTCGCGGTAATAGACCTTCCAGATATTAATCAATATTCTTGTGATTAATATATGACAATCACAAGAACTCTCAAGACACGATTTATTTGATTGACTAGTCCATAGTAAGTATTACTACAAGTAGCAATATAAAAATTCGACTATTGAGTGTGACAAGAGTTATTCCCCTTATGTGCAGTAGTTAGGGCTATTCAATAAAATAAAAAATCGAACCAATCCAACTCTGAATTTTAATTTTTTGGGTTGATTTGATTTGGTTTGGGTTGATTTAAAAAAAATGATAAATCAATAATTTGATTCGATTTTTAAAAATTATATAACACAACCCAACCCAATCCAACCCGAACCCATATATATTAATTAAATTTATTTTAATTTTAAAATAATATTATGAAAGAGAAACCCTATATTGGTGATTTTTCTACCGTTCTTTCTTTCTTTCTAATTTTCCTCAATTATCTCTGCAACTCCCCTCTTCTTTATTTTTTCTTCTTGAGTCTCGACACTTGACAGTGTTACTATCCATCACCACCATTCCTCTAAATTTGGGGAAGATCATTGGTTTTTGGTCACTATTGCTTAGAGATGGAAGCTGTACTAGTATTTCTGACGGCTTGGGATCCTTTCAAAACTTCTTCAATTTATTATCATAGACTCATAGGTATTTTCTGACAGTTGCTAATTTGTGGATGATTTCACAGGATATACTTGAGTTTTCCTATTCATATATAATATATTTGTGATTATTTTTTATACTATATTTTGTAGGTGTATTGAAAAGTTTTAAGTTTAACATCTAGTGAAAATTGGAAAATGATATGAAACTAATATGTACTATTTATTTAGTTTATTAGCAAATCATTCTATGTATTTAACTTATTTAGTTTGTGTTATTGATATTGAGTAATGTTTTGATATTGTATGGAATTATGAATTTAACTTTGATTAGTTTGTATTATTGAGAAATGATTATTTTTTTACATGTAATATTTTATCAAATATTAGGGAGCAGTTTATTTACATAATAGATTATGTACAAATCGATTGACCCAAATCGAACACAACCCAAATTGATAGTTTGAAATTTTAAATAGTTTGATTTGAATTCAAAATTCTCAAACTGAAATATTTAGGTTGGATTAAAAAATAGATAAAATCAAACCAACTCAACTCATGAACAGCCCTAGAAGCAGTGTACAAAATGCCATGAAAAACCTAGAGCATATCCCATGATTTATCTCTCCTAGAGTGAATTGAATTTTTTTAATTTAAAATAATTATAATTTAAATAATTTTTATTTTTCAAGAACTATTATATATTTATAATATATTATATTATACATCTTTAACCTACTTAAACTCTACTTTGACCTTATATATTTAATTATTTTTATTATATTTAAATAAACTTATATCAAAACAATTCTTATACTATTGGGACTCAATTAGAGTAGGAAAAGGTTTAATAGTGTAAAGGGTTGGTGAGTGTGCGATTTTAACTGGGAATATGAAGGTAAAAATCAAGAAATTGTATGACTTTGTGGGTGGGAAATCTATTCATTTTCCCATGCCGTTGCACCAGTAGATGGTTTTTCACAGTAGCTTTCAATGTGACTGACTCCGAATTTCAAATTTGGAGCAAGTTTGAACAATATCAACATTTGTCAACTTTGTAGTTCAGGACAAGAGGACAAGAGGAGGGGAGGAAGGTCTAGAATTGCTTGGCCACCATTTTCATTGCATTTAAGGTTTTGTTCATGTCGAAAATGGCACGTAAAATAAGGCAACCAAAGCCAGCCTTCCTATTGAATTCCACCCCATTTCGGCCACCATTCAACTGCAAACTGATCCCATCCTTTTCCCCTCCCATCCCAACAGCAGCGGGGGGGAGACACCACAATCTCTGCATGCATGCATTCATGCTAGCAGCGGTCTTCATCTAAATCCATTAGTATCGATTTTCGAAGCAATTTAGCTGGCTTCATTTACTCCTCTCAGTCCAGCCCACCCCTACTGTTATTTACTCCTCTGAGCCCCCTCTATTTTAAGCACCAGCACAAGAGTTTGATCATGGAGCTTCAATGTTGTCCCTGTTTGATTAAGCACCAGAGTCTGACTAACCAGTGATGATGATGAATCTCTCCTTGCCAAACTACTGATTTTGATAAGCTAAAAGACGCGGCTCTAATCAATTTTGTGTGTCGCGGAGCAAGAGCAGACTGGTGTGGAGATGAAAGCAAGCTTGGTGATAGTGACTGTGTTTGCTTTACTATTGATTACTTCTGCAGTGGCACAAACCAGAACTCACCCAAAGCCTAGAGAAGAAGACGAGGAAGAAAAGAGGACTAGTAATGCAAGAAGAGGGAGTAGAAGTGGCGGAAAACGAAGCAGCGGCAGAAGCAGAAGCGGTGGTGCAAGAAGATCGAGAGGATCATCAAATTGTGATCCCTTGTATTCGTATTTGTTTGGAAGCTGTGGACAATGGCCTTTTCCTCGTTCTTCTCCAAATAATCCGTTCCAGCCAAGGCCAAATCCTTCACCCCGCCCAACTCCGCCAAGGCCACCACCAATAGTGCCTTCTCCTCCGTTAATACCCTTACCTCCTGTGGTCCCTTCTCCACCACCAATTGTGCTACCGCCTCCTTTAGGAAGTTCACCCCCATCTCCTCCCCTTATACCATTGCCACCACCAGTAGTTCCATCTCCATCTCCATCCCCTCCACCAACAGTCCCTTCACCACCACCTGTTACACCATCACCACCACCTTCCTCTCCTCCGCCTATTGTCTCTTCCCCACCACCAGCATCCTCACCACCACCACCTCCACCTCCACCATCGCCACCGCCCCCTGCACCACCACTACCACCACCCCCCCTGGTTCCATCTCCACCGCCCCCTTTACCCTTCCCACCCCCTCCTGATGCCCCCTTGTTTTTCCCACCCCCGCTCGTTCCATCACCACCACCCCCCGAACCACCGGTCTTCCCATGGTTATCACCACCTGATATAGTGCCTCAGCCTCCAGCATTTCCTGTATTTTCTCCTCCGCCTTCAATACCAGACTTGCCACCAGATATATTTAACCCATCACCTCCCCTCGTCCCCATATTTTCTCCACCACCAGACTTGTTTATTCCAACACCAGAGGCGCCACAAGAGGATTTGCCACCCGATGTCTTTACACCAGCAACCCCATCTATCCCGTTCTTTTCTCCTCCACGGGAGGATTCACCTCCCGATGTATCCACACCAGCATTCCCTTCCTTTTCTCCACCAGAAGAGCCTTCAGAAGTACCACCACTCTCCCCTGACTTGCCATTTATATTTACTCCAAGCCCTCCAGCGACTGACCCAGGTACAATCCAGACACCAACTTATCCACTTCCTGAGTCCCCAATTATTTTCTTGCCACCTTCGGTGATACCTGATATACCACAGATCCCACCTGACTTGCCATTTACACTCACTCCAAGCCCTCCGGCAACAGAGACAGGTGGGATACAGACACCAATTTTTCCACTTCCAGAGTCACCAAATATTTTCTTGCCGCCTCCTGTGATACCTGATATACCGCAGAGCCCAGTTCAGCCTTTGCCGTTTATATCTACGCCGCCTTCTCCGGTTGTTGAACCAGTACAAGAACAGACTCCGCCACTTCCATTTCTTCCTCCTATTGAGTTCCCGCCACTAGCCGATTCCCCTCCAGCAATAGAATAAAATATCTCACCTTCCCTGGTTCGAGCTTCAAAATTCAAATAATTTATACAATGCCATGTAATCCTCAAACATAGTTTGCTTTTAGTCGTCTTTTAAATTCAATGTATAATAGTGCACGATTTTCTAATAATTTTCAAGCTTCTTACAAAGCAAGCTGTACAACAAGAATGTCATTTGCCCCAGTTACTTAACTCGATGGTTGAGGTAAATCGAATTGAAGGATTCTTAGATCAACTGAAGGGGAAATTCTCAGCTGAACCAAGATCAAAGCTGTTCACTGGCCACTCCCACGACAACACCTCAACCTCATGACTATGGAGTTCTAACTAGCAGCAACAGAAAAATTTCAAGCTACTATAAGACAACTTAGACAAGGCAGATAGAAAAATAACGTTACATTATTTAACACCACAGAAACTTCTGTATGCTGATCGTTCATCTACACGCATCAAGATTTTTACATGATTCACATCCAGATATCAAAACTTGAGAATGAATTTAGAAACTATAACTGATATCACCGGTAACGGGAATATTATGGTTAACAAGAAACTAATCCCCATCTAGTACAATTTACTCATCGTTTCCCAAACTCTAGTATGGAGGGCAAAAAATCTCCACTAAAAAATATTCCTGGGAACTAGCAGGGACGGTGAGAGCTGATCTAATTTTTGTAATCTGGGTTGTCACGAAGACCAAGTTTCGACAGAACAAAGCAGTAAGATTCCCAGTCAGTCCTGCGCAAATATTTCAGCAACGATTTCCTCTTTTGAACCATTCCTTGAAGACCTTTTCTAGAATGCTTGTCCTATATATATCAACAGAAAAGCAAAACATCCGAGACAAGCAGCAGTCAGTGCAAGAATACAAGAAATTAAAAACGGAGTAGAACTGCAAAAAGTATAACATGAAAGCCACACAAAACATCCTCAAGTATATAAAGAACTTCATGAACCAATGTTTATGGGGCTATGTTAGTTTGTACATAATAACAATTAACAAAGACTGTCCGTCTTAATAAACAGTGCTTAAAAAAGAAATATGCAAATTCAGCATATGGCAGGCAAAGATATTAAGTACTCAAATCAGTCAAACACACACCTTTTTGTGTAGAACTGTTGCCAAGTGTTTAATCTTTGTTGTGAGTTGTGCCACTGCATAACAAAAAGGGGAAAAAAACGAGCTTCTTTTTTAGATAAGTAGATTAACAACAAAAATAACTATATCATGGCCCCAGCTGGAAACAATAAAGCTAATTGCATAAACCAGTTTGTATGGCTAGAATCATAATTCATGTGCCCAGTTAAAAAAGAAAAACAAAACTTGGTTTACTTGGATATTTCCCATTTGGAACAAAATGTTAAAGAGTATAAGGACATTTGAAAAAGAATAGTACAGAATGGTTATGGGTAAGAGTGACATCCAGAAGGCCACCCGACCAGACAAACAAATAGAGCCTCTCTAGAACTTCATCCTAAGCAGATAGAATAAACAAAGTGTCATCTTCCATTCATTATGTCCTCAAATTACTATTAACACTGTGTACAAAATGTAATTATGCTTTCAATGCAAATATTTCAATCACATTATTCCTCCACCTCCCCTACCGCACAAAACCAAGAAAAGGAAAAATGAGAACACCCAACACCTCAAAAAGGAATTCATAAATTAGGAGGATAACATTTTCACCTAATGGGTAAGATGTCTCAAGGAAGCTACATGGTTCACCTATATAAACAACGAAAGCTTGATATGGTTGTTTATGACTGCATCAAAATCATTAATAGTAGACTCCATCCAAACTAATATATTGGAACACAACAGAGCATATTAAACCTGATCAATCCCTATCTCAGTCACTCACCTTGAACACGAGCCGAACCACAGTCTGATTCTGACAGTTTAAATTCATCTCTGACTTTCTTAAGCTCCAATTTCAATTTCTCTGAAGCTGACATGTTATCGGGATGGAAGTACTGAATAATACAAAGCAGAAAATCACTAATCCACAAGATTTTAGTAAAAAAGTAAAAAAATAAAATAAAGCAAGACATCAACAGGAATCACGTACATTTATCTACACCAATTAACTTCCTATCCATAACAAGAACTGCAAAATGTGGGATATACAACTACTGAAACTAGCTACAAATAAACAAGTAAAAATAATAACAATAGCAAGTCAATGTTCATGTCACTCCTCTTTTTCTGATTTTTATGAAAGTAATGATAGAAAATGGACACAAACCATTTATATGGAAACCTGAACTTGCCTTTTCAACCAAATGTTCCTGTGGAGGTGATAACATAAAGCTCTCAGTGCTACCAAGCTCGCTCAAGACATCCAGTCTCTGCACTGTAGTAGTTAAACTGATGAATACAACTTTAAGATGGTCATAAAATACCACGTAAGCTAGGCAAAATTCACATGAAGGCCAGATAAGAAATCAAGAAAAACTAAAAATGCAGGAAGATACGTACATATTAAATGCACAAAGACTACTCAATTCACAAGAAATTCAACTAAAAGTTGCATACTTCCCTTTCATATATGGAAGAAAAGAATCTGATAGAAATGTGACGGCTTAACGACTATATGGATGCAACTCTACTAAATCATCCACCCAAATCAATGTGCAAAAGTTGACTGAATATTTTCAACATGAGACTTCTATATGCTCACCATTACTTGACACAATAACCAGGGTCACAGTTCAATAAAAACAACTAGAAAAGATTTACATCTAGTCAAATTTCAAAATAAACTTGTAACCATCATTACCAAATTATCAATTCATTAGCTTTTCTGTAGTTCAAGATCCAAATCCTAGTAAAATGTTAATTGCATGTACCTGATGATCGTTTTTTATTTTTAAGGTTAAATAAATTCTTTGGTTATCCTATTTAAGGTCAAACTTCGTGGACAAACAGGACATTCTCACTCAAAACCTATTTTGTGCAGCTCATGTGAATTACTAGATATGGATGTAATTTCCTTCACTAATCACTTAGGGTGACAGAATGCCACCAATCCGTTCTTTGGACAAGCACCAGGGGATCCTTTCTCAATTAAAGAAAAAGAGATAAGAATAATCTCGTGGCTTGCTCCCCTTCAGTCTAATTAGCCTAGAGGAAGGACAGACCAACCTAATCCCCACATCTGACAACAGTAGTTACAATATTTACACATTTTTTTCCCCCTAGAAATCAGCTTTCCCTTTATAACTTACTGAACAAGGGCAGCACCTGAGCAAGAGCTTCAGGTGATGCAGATGTCTTTAACTGTAAATATCCAAAACCAAATAATAACGATAACAAAAGTAAAGATCACACAGTCATCAAGACAAGTTAAACAGACATGGAATGTACATTGGTCGTATATCATCTGTAGCAGATTCAATTGATTTTCAATTTACACACACAAAATAGAAAAAGAAAATGTATCATTTGTAAAAGATTTTGTCAAACTCACTCGTGTTGTTTGAGCTTTGGTCCTTAGCATTTTGCAAGACCTCAAGACTCCCCTTCAAAAACCGGAATATGCTGCCTGTCCCGGCCTCACCCTCTTCCTTCTCCTGCTCTCTCAACTTCATTAGCCTCTCGTTCAACTCTTCCAATGAAAACCAATCTTTCTGTTCTCCCTTTTTCTCTGGCCGCAATGACCTCAGCTTCTCCCCCAACTCCATATGGCTGTATGTCCTCACGAACTCAGCTGCATTAGCACTGCCCGCATCTTTCTCCCTCATCTCCTTCCCAAAAATTGCTAATGGTAATTTATCGGTCCCTCCAATCACCATTGGTGAGTCTCTTCCACTCTGGTCTCCCGGTTTGAGCTTCAAACTCTCTTTGAACTTCGAAAGGGACATAGCATCATTCCTTTGCCCAACCTTTTCATCTTCGTTCTTCGCAGGGGTTGGCCTAAGCTGACGTAAGCTTTCTCTAATGGCATCAAGTGATTGCTTCTTACCGGATTTCGAGACCGCCGATGAAGAGTCTTGGCCTCCAGGCACGACCTTTTGCTGGTAAAGTTCCTGAAATGAAAAGTGCTGAGCCGTTTGGGGTGGTGAACTTGGAGGGGATGGAGGAGGGACAGCAGAGCGGCGTCGGAACTCGGAAAGCATTTCTTGTACGTTTCCTATAGACCTGGGTGCATTGGGAGTGGAGGAGGAGGAAGATGAAAAACCAAAGTGAGAGCGAAGAGGTGGCGATTGAGGATTTCCTTGCGGCGGTTTTTTAAGGCTAGCTTTGACGTCGCTGAAGTAGGAAGAGAATGGTGACTGGGATTGCGGTGGCTGTGGTGGTGGTGGTGGTTGTGGTTGTGGTGGTGATGGTGGAGGGGCTGGAGTGGTGGGGTCCGTTTGGGGTGAGTTTTGGTTGGGGTCGACAGTATTAGAAGAGGAAGAGAAGAACAAAATGGAAGTAGGGGAAGTGGTGGTCGGACGGAATACGGGGCGGAGCTGGAGGAATTTGGTGGTCGCCGCCATTAGAGGTGGCAGAGATTCGTTAAGGTTTACGAAAACCCTAGGATTTAAGGAAATTGAAATTACGCAGTGTGTGTGATTCACTGAATATCTTGACCAGCGCAATGTGTCGTCACTAGATTGGGGGTATGGGTCTTTGACCCGGTTCAGATAATGTGCAAAAGAAAAAGACAAATTGGCTACATGATTGGTTATTATTTTTTATTTTTAATTTTTTTTATCATTCATAAATTTTCGTGCGAATCTGATTTTTTCGATCGAATTCTTATAAGTCAATTAGTTAATTTCGATATTAATTATTTAAAAAAAATTAAATTTGTCATTTTACTATATACTTACGTTAAAAAAAAAGATAAATTAATAACTTTAGTCCCTAAATTTTTTCGTTTTGGTATAACTATTCTCTATTTTTTTAATTTTATAAATTCTTTATCTTTTTTCTTTTGACATATTAAATCATTTCGATCACTTTTAAAATTAAAATATTAAGATACTTAACTACTTAAGTGCATTTAATAATGATTTTTATTGTCACTTTATTGATTAAAACATACCGAAATCCTGTTATAAATTTTAAATGAATTGAAAGTTACTTAAGTTTAAAATCTGAATAAGTTAAATACTCATCTGATTATTAATATTCTTTTATATTGAATCTAAATTATAATAAAATATAATATAAAATGAATTATAATTAATTCAAACTTCATATTCAAACCTCAAATTTCAGAATTCAATCTTTAAATTTCAATTTTTAAAATTCATTATTTAAATATTTAAATTTCAAATTTCAAATTTTAATTTTATCAAATGAACCATAATTAAAGATCCATTTTTATTGAAGTTTGAATATCAAACTTTAAATACATAAATATTGAATTTTTAAAAATATAATATTAACATTTTATTAATTATAATTTATTTTTATATTATAATTTATTATAATATAAATTAAATACAAAAAAATAATAATTAGATAATATATAATATATTTAGATTTCAAATTTAAATATTTTTATTTCACTTAAATTTTATAATACAATTAGTACACGTTAATCAATTAAGTAATAATAAAATTTTATTATAAAAATATTAAGTAAAATGAAAGTTATTAAAGTTTGAATTATATCTAATTATTGTTATTATTTTATATTTAATCTAAATTTTTAAAAATATAATATAAAAATAAATTATAATTAATTTACTTTTTAAATTCTATCTTTTAATTTCAAATTCAAAATTTATCTTAGTAGTACACTTAGATTAAATTTATAATACAATTTTATAAATAAAATATATAAGTATAATTTTAAATTTTATAAAAAAAATGATGGAGTTAAAAAGCAATATTGTGATATACTTAATCACTTAAAATTAATTAATTATTTATTTATTTTATTAAGTATATTTGATAAAAAAATAATATTAAATATTTAATTAATTAAAATAGATTCGATAATAAACTTTTATTATTACTTAATTGGTCGGAAGGACCTTATGTGTCAAAAGACAAAAGATAGAGAACTTATAAAGTTTAAAAAAAAAGAAAAAACCAATGATGCCAAAACAAAAAAGTTTAGGGACTAAACTCACAAATTTATCTTTTTTTTAAGTGAGTATATAGTAAAATAACAAATTTGTCATTCCTTAAATAATCAACGCTTGCGTTGACTAGTTAACTTATCGGATTTGGGTCGGAATGACCAAATAATTTGCACGAAAATTTATAAAAGACTTAAAAAGTTAAAAATAAAGAATAAGAACCAATTATACCAAAATAAAAAATGTTTAGGAAAAAAACCCGTCAATTTGCCAAAGAAAAATAATAGAGAGAGTATATTAATATGTCATTTAACTATTTTCCTTTTGTTAAAAAATGTAAAATCAAGGAAATACATTTAAGGCAATAATTCTGATATTCATTGATGTCGCATACAATTAATCATTTTTTTCATTAATGATTAAACTCGGTGAAAATTTAAAAAAATCAAAATTTATTTTTCTCCTTTTGGTATTTTTTTAAAATTAAATATTTTCTTTTAATATATCTATTTATATAACTTATCTTCAATTTTAAATCTTTTATTTTATCCCTTGTGAAAAGTGACTAAAATTGATATTATATATATAATACTATTCTATTATGAACTATAAAATAGAGAATAGGAATTAATATCATACCAATCACAACTCTGCACCACAATGTGTAATATCATCATATTTGTAATGATAATTTGTAAAAATAGTTACAAAATTATATGCCTCGTTATAACTTTATTATCATTATTATTATTATTATTATTTATTTTAGTTCCATGACTCTTTAATTATCGTTTTTATTGGTTATAAGCACTACTCCGGTCAAGAATATGTCAAGCCAAATTACATAAAAGTAGTGATTTATGCCATTAGAATAATTGTTAGAAACAATAAAGAATGAAAGAAAACCATTTTAAACTTAAAAGAATAACAAAAAAATTGACAAAATTATAACGAAATATAAAATTTTGGGATTGTTTATTGCACATTATTTGCTCGTAAAAGATTTCTCTGTATACTTAACATAACTTTTAAAAATTATAATTATAAAAACTTTCCTTATATTACTTGATACTCTATCTGTTTTTAAAATATTTATTCATGAAACTCTTTCCACATAAATTAAGAATGTTCAAAATAATGCTATAATTTAAATAAAGTTCACATTTTACCTATATTAAAAATATGACAACTATTAATTAATGAATTTTGTCAAGAAATAAAAGAAAAAAGAATTTTAAAAAGTTGTGCAGTTGACTTAGAATAAATATGGATAAAATAAGAAGAAACTTATTAATTTTAGAAATATTTATATAAATATTTATTTTGAAACAAAATAAAAAAAATTATAAACAAATATTTTAAAATAGATAGAATATAATTTTATAAACTAAATACGTATAAATTATACAAAGACAATAAAAATGATAAATTCTAATAAAATAAAAACATTTTACATTTCCCAACCAGGCCCAGGGTAGTATCCCCTCCCCACCCCACAAAAAAAAAAAAAAAAAGAAATCACCAACCAAGAAAAAATTCACCGGCATTTGAAAAAGGCATCATGAAGAAAAGTCAATGGTCCTTTTAAATAAGACATGAAATTGAGGCTTCTGTTTGGTCCTATATTGGGCATGCACGCCACGGATTCGAGGTCGCGTAAGTTGTGATACTATAACTTGTGTGTTCATTTGAGTTTACATGAACATTTGACATAATCGCATGAACATTTCACACGATTATATGAATATCAAAACGACATCGTTTTGAATTGTCAAAACAACGTCGTTCTACTAAAAAAAAATTTACACACAATCACCTTCTCACACGTTAAATTTTTGTTTTTTTTTCATCTGAGCCGTTAAATGGTTGCGCGGCCCCAGATGCGCACGGCACCAATGAGCTCACGCGGGATTCACTCGTGATAAAGTTGTTTCCAACTTTTAGTTCATAGACTAGTAATAAAAATAAAATTTTATTATTTATTGCCAACTAAGTAAAAGTAATTTTATAGCCCGATAAAAATTAATTAATTTTTTTTCTTTTACCAAGTTTAGTGCTAAAAATATAAGTGAACGAAAACAAAATTATAAAATGTTTTTTTCTTCTTTTTTTAAAACAAAATACTAAGACTTGGAAAATTCAAGTTTGATGCTAGTAGTAATTTTGAAAAAACAAAGCAAATTTAAAATGTTTATAAGTGGAGTAACAAACATGAGGCCTCTTCTTAATGTTAGTGGAGTTGATTGAGGATTAAATGAATAATAAGTGTACTTTATAATTTTTATAAAATACTCATTCCGTCTCAAATTATCTATTCATTTTAATCGATTACGTAGGAATTAAGAAAAGTAAATTTTTTAGTTATTTAAATATTCTCTTCTAGTTTGACCCTTAAAATTATATAATAAGTACCATCTCTCTTTATACTAAGAAGTATACAAATTTCAAAACTTTGATATAATTTCAAATTATTTCTCCTTCCTAAGTATTTAATTATTACTATAAAATGGGTCAAAATATTGTTGAGTATTTAATTCTCTCCAAATTACTATTGATATTTCTTGAGAATTAATGAGATGAGTATCAATTATAAGAATTCGTAAAATAAGTTTTTGACTATATTTTAATATTTTTGAAAAATAAAATATAATTAAATGGGGGGATATATTTGGAATATTAAATATTGATTTCCTAAATGGACAAATAATTTAGGACAAAAATTAAGTTAGAAAATAGACTGATAATTTGAGATGGAATAAATATATATGAGATGAGATCTAATCTGATTTAATATTTTTTTAACTAAGAAATTTAATTATGAAAAAAAAGATAGACCATTTCTATTATGCTATATACAAGACAGACGTATCTAATCAATAAAACATGAAATTATTTCATATACATTAAAAAAAAGATATAATACTCCTTCCATCCTATAATATAAGTCGTTAGAGACTTCTTTTACTATCCTAAATTATAAGTCGTTGGGGACTTTTCAATAAGGTTTTAAGGTTATTTTTTCATTTTTGTCCTTATTTATTATTCTTTTTCCCTCTCTTTCTATCTCCTCTCTTATTTTGTTTCCAAGATATTTAAATATGGGTGTTTTAGAAAGAAAAATATAAAGTCACCTTTTTTTTAAGAATCTTAATACGTGTGAAATTAAGTCAAACGACTTATATTATGAGATGGAGGAAGTATTTTATTTTTAAGAATTTTAATACGAGTAAAATTAAATCAAACGGCTTATATAACGAGAAAGAAATAAAAAAAGCAATCAGTCAAAGTAGAGGGGAAGTGGGTTGTGCGGCGAGTCAAATTAAAGAGTGCGGAAGCTGCCGGCTTCTGGAAATTTTCAAAGTCAAAAACACATCTCCAAATAGCATGTACGGTTTTTCAAAGAGGGAAACAAATAATGAAGAGAAAAAAAAAAAAAAAAGGGGAAGAAAAAAGAGGAGAAGAAATGCAGCAATAATGCAATCCCACCGTGCGCACTCCCACAATGGAGATTCTCTTCCATTTTTCATAATAGCAAGCATATAAAGTTAAGGTGTATTTGGATTGCAGCTATTTGAAAAATAATTTGTTTGATATATGAGATTTATGAGAATATGATATTTCATGAAAATTAAGTTTTCGAAAAATATAAATTATTTAAATTATAAATTTTAATTAAATTTAAAAATTTTGGTTTGAATTGAGTGTTAATTTAAATATTTGCTTGATTAACTTAAAATTTAAGTATTTAAGTATTGAATTATGAAATATAAAGTCAAATGTGAAATTTAAATTAATTTTAGTACCGTATTTTATTACAATTTAAATTAAATATAAAAATATAAATAATTAGATGAGTGTTTAATATATTCAAAATTTAAATGTAAATAATTTTTATTTCATTTAAAACTTATGATATCATTTCAATCCTTTTTAATCAATTAAATAATAAAAATACTTAATATTATATGTTATAAAAAATAATTAATTATATAAATATTTAATTAATTAATTTTTAATTTTTAAATTGAAATATCAAATAAGTAATAAGTACACCTAACTTCTCTGCACAATTAATCAATATTATGATCCAATTAAGTAATAATATAATAAGTTATATAATTTTATAAAATAATACTTCATCTATTTCAAAATAAATATTGATGAAACTTTTTGTTTTGTTTTAAAATAAATGTTCATGTACATATTTCTAAAACTAATGATCAGTTCCTTCCTATTTTATCATAGGTCAACTATACAATTTTTTAAAACTCTTTTTACTTCTTATTTCTTAAAAATTTTTACCAATCAATAACTATTATGTGTTTAATAAACGTACAATATGAACTTTATTTTAATTATAATATTATTTTTAACACTCTTAATTTGTGTGCAAAGAGTTTTATGAATATATGTTTTAAAATAGAGGAAATAATAATTATAAAAATAAAAATAAAAGCACGAAATGAATAGTGAGGGGTGATATCAAAATTGAAGCGGTAAAGTGGCTAATTTGGAGGATTTATTTAGATTGAAAATTTTTATTTTAATTTAAATATATTATTATTTTATATAATTTTTATTTTTAAAAAATTAATATTTACTCACAATACATCGTGTTATCTCTTTTTATACCTTATTTAATTTCATATATTTTAATAATTTTATACAAAACACATCTTAAACTTATCTTCATCCCCTTACATCCATCTCTGTTGGGAGGAAAACTTCGGTGGTATGTTCCGAGTGGCTCAACCAGCAAGTCCTTTGTTATTTTAGACAAATGGGAAGGCAATGGGCACTCACAGATAGGGGCCCCACCCCACACCTTACCATGCAAGCAAAGTTCCTATTGATTTTGCCATTTCATAACTACACGTGCAGCCACTTCGGTATTTCGGTAGGGTATCTTATTCTCTCTATTTTAAAATATTTATTCACAAATTTTTTTTATTTTATTTTAAAATATATATATATATATATTATATGATTAATGATTATTTTTTATTTTAAATTAATTATATAATTTTTTAAAACTTTTTTTCTTCTTACTTTTTAAGAGTATTCACTAACTAATAACTATCATATTTTCAATATAGATAAAATATAAACTTTATTTAAATTATAATATTTTTTTAAACACCTTTAATCTGTATGAAAATAATTACATAAACAAATATTTTGAAACAAATAAAGTATAAAATAATCGATAATTTTACATATATTACTTTTATATATTTAGATAATATAATAATATATTTTTATTATATTTTTATTTTTATTTTTATATAAAATATCATACTAAGTCAACTATTATAATTAATTGAGATAGATGAAGTATTTTTTTATTGTTATTATATTTTTTTTAAGAAGAGAAAAAAATTTGGTACCAAGAGGCTAATAGGTATTTTTTCCGTCCCATAATATAGGTCGTTAGAAACTATTTTTATTATCCCAAATTATAAATCGTTAGGGACTTTTTAAGAAGGTTTTAAAGTTACTTTTATATTTTTATCTTTATTTATTATTCTTTTTCCCTCTCTTTCTCTTTTTTTTTAATTTTATTTTTAAGATATTTAAATAAGGGTATTTTAAGAAGAAAAATATAAAGTAATTTTATTTTTAATAATCTTAATAGATATGAAATTAAGTCAAATGATTTATATTATGAGATGAGGGGTAGGGAGTATTAAAAACCCACATGGATAAGCAGAAGAAAATTGGCAAAGGCAGGAAAGGGCGGGTGGCAATAAAAAATCCGATAAAAATGGCGTACGTGCGTTTCCGAGTGCGTTGGAGTCACGCTCCAATGATAATGGCAATACTTGCTTCTTTTTGGTAGGATTCAGGTGGCTGTTGGCCCCATGCTAATAGTAGGCAGAGGAACTTCGGATCTCAACCAATGTAACCCCCCGTATTTGGTATTTTATCTTTAAAAAAAAATAATTTCGTAATTAAATAATTAAATAATTAATTTATAAATCAGATATATAATTATTTAATTATTTTTTTAGCGAAAAAGCCAAGTAAGAAGTTGGATATGGGTAATTGAAGCCAAGATAACAAAGTTATGTGTGATGTTTCTAAAAATGGGAATTCATTGAGGGCAGTAGTTTATGACATTAAAAGTTGTTGACTTTTTCATATATTTTGGTGCGCCATTTCTTCATATTCCCATTTATTTTTTAACCCAAATCGAGTAGTTTTCACTTTTCATCATATGGGATGACATGGAGATAACTCAAAAAACACAATGATAAATTAATTATATAGGGAAGATAATATCTAGTCCAAAAGAGATAGGATAATTTTTCCATTTATATCTTATTCATATTTAATATAAATATTTATTATAATTTACTCTTATTAAGTTAGAGAATAGTAGTATTTTAATATTACAAATTATAAAAAAATATACTAGAGGTATTAATCGTTAGTCAATACTAACAAAATTTACTTTTTCAATGAAATATCTATTTTGTTCATATCAATTGTCTTTTTTTAATTCCTTAAAATCTTAATTTTAATTATTTTATATTAATTTTACAGTTTTTGCTCCACTAATTATTATCCGACCAACTCATTTACTTATATTCAAGTTTTATTTTAAATTTTTTATAATACAATCGATTGATTTGTATGTATATAATTTATAAAATTAATATTATTTATATGAAGATTAATTAAGTTTTAGGAGGTCATATTTTCAATAATAGTTATAATTAAACTCAACATTTTATAGAATTTTTTTTTATATGGTCGTGCTAAAAAATATTGTAATGCTAATTATTTTTTCTCCTCTCGTGAAAAAAATGGAAGAAAGGAAAAGAAAAAAAATAATTAGCACAAGATTACATTTGAGTATATCGTGATTCGAATTGTTTCAATCCTCATAATGTTTTTTAATAGAGTAATAAAAAAATAAAATGAGCCTAATAAGAATGTTTTAATCAAAACATTATTACTTTTTAAATTAAAAATAAAAGTGTTATAATTTTGATTATTTTCTAAAATTATAGAGATAGTTTCATAAATAAATAATTTATTTATATTAAGGTGAGATTATAAAATTTTGATAGTCAAGATCTTATAATTAATATATGTAAAATAATATTTTATTAAAAAAGTAAATTCCGTTAATCAATATCGTTATTGATTAATGGTCAATGGACATCTAGTACATTTTTTATAACTTGTGATACTAAAATATCACTATCCCTAACTTAATGGGAATAAATTGCAATAAATCATTTAATATAATAACTATATGCATTTTATTGTTAAATTATTCAAAAATATTGATGTATAATATTATTTATAGTGTAAGTCAGATTTACTTTTATAATATTTTTATCAAGTTTTTATTCATTTAAATTTGATACATACATATATATTTATATTTATCCGTGTCTCACAAATAAGATGATAAATTTATTCTTTATATCATATTAAGTTCATCCTTAAAACCATTATCCAATTATCTTATAATTGAGAAATTTTTACAATGCGGCATCTATGCACCAGGGACAGAACTAAGATATTGGAGTTGGAGCCAAGTTATATACAAAGATATATTGAAAGATAATATTATGATTTGTAAAAAAAATTTTGGAGAATAAAATATAAAATTTTAAAGAATCTTTTTTTTAAAATTATTTTTCTAAGATAAATTAAAAAAATTTTAAAAAACTTGGGATCGTGCACCACTCCGTCCCCTAGGTCGGTCTCTGCTATGTATTATGAATTTGAATACATAATATTTATAAAAAATATTAATTCTTTTGTTCAAAATATTTGTTAATTAATTTTTTTATATAGAGATTAAGGGTATTAAAAATAATATTATAATTAAAAAAAATTTATATTCTATTTATATTAAAAACACGATAATTATTAATTTATAAAAATTTTTGAAAAATAAAAAAGTTTTAAAAAATTATATAATTAATTTAGAATAAATAAAAATAATTATTAATTATAAAAAATATATAAATATTTATTTTAAAATAAAATAAAAAAATTTACAAATAAATATTTTAAAATAAAAAAAATATAATATAAAATTAAAATATTTATATTCGAATAGTAATAAGTAAAGTTTCAATAGAAATCATCTCACATGTGGCATGATACATATCAACAAATACAAGTCCCTTCATTGGGTGTCCCACAGAGTCTCACCAGAGATTAACAGTAGACAAAACTGCCCCCGCTCCCGCGCTCCCCGCCGCCCGGGTCCTCTCTCCCCCACTGCCTCGTCAGCCCAAGCCAACACAACAACATTTCCATGCGTCTTCAGCAAAGTGACTCTCCTTCGCATCCACTCCCCTACACGGCGCGTTCTTTCACATCCACAGCTTCCTAGAAAATTTTAAAATTTAGGAAGAAACCGCAAAAAGGAAAAAAGCAACCGGTCAGTTCCACGTCTCACTTGTGGGCCCATACTTAAATAGCCCAAGATTAAATATACTGTAAAACCATCAGCCCATCCATCCATTTCCAGTCCCATACAACACACACACACACACAATACAAAGGCTTTGTCAATTGACATTTCGGCATCTTCACCACTCACACACAGTCCCCTATAACTCATGTCTTTCTACTTCTATTAATTTATTATACTATTAAACTCCCATTCAGATTTTCTTTGCCACCACCATTCTCTCCATCCGTTCTCTTCACTTTTTTCCTCCTTCCATTTTCTCCGTCTCCCTACCCGGTACGGCAGTACGCCTATCCATTCCCACCTTCTGTTGAAAGCTAATACCCGCGTCAAGAACCCAGCTGTGGAGGAGATGACTGATGAAGACTGGGTCAAAGAGGCTGCTGGGAATGATGCTATGGTGGCCGAGCTGCTGTTGTGGTTTAAACAAGCCAAGCCGAAAGCAGAAGCAGAAGGGCCTCCGGCGATGACATCTAAGCGGGCTTTGTCGGTTGAGTGGAAGGTGAGACAGCGGCGTACTAAAGCGGTGGTGGTTCAAAGTAAGAAGCAGGCTTCCAGGGGGAGTCCTACCACGCCACTTTCGTGGAGTGGCGCCACCTCTGTCAGCGGCGGAGGAGGTGCCGGTGGTAGTGGAAGTGGCGGCAGCGCCGGCGCCTTTGACGGTGGTCCCGAGGAGGAGAGCAGCCGTCCATCTCTTCCATCTCCTGCATCTAAACGCTCATACATCCCGAGATCTAAGGTTCGTAACTTTACACATAGAATCTCATTAAGTCATTGACTCATTATCCCTCCTTTCCCCTCTCTTTCCACCACACGGTGCGTCGGAGTTTGTGTCTGGGTGTGGTGGCGATATCGCCTTCCTTGGTTGGCGGCTCCGTCGGAGTCAGCTGGTTGTTGTCAATTGTCATGGTTTCACCGATGAGTGGCTCGGTTGTTCTCTCTTTCTCTGTGTTGATTTTCTTTCTCTATTGCATACTTTGATTTCATTCGAGTCTCGTGTCATTCGATTCCATGTGAGGATTTGTCGAAACTACCCTTCAAAAAGCAACCAATTTACTGCTACGCGTCCATAGAAGTGAGATGGGAGCATGCTCTCTCTTCACCTGTCACCGTTTTTTCAGTTTCGAAAACTGACAACATTTTTAGCCCCCCCTCTCTGCATGGGGAAAAACCTCGTGAATTCCCTGAACCAGTTCTGTCATTTCACCGATCTGTAACTCTCCGCCTCCATCCACCGTAGCTCCTCCTCTTCCGCCTGCCATGCCCTTTTAAAAAATTTACCCAAAACAAAAAAACATTTTCCTCCTCTTTTATTGCCTTGAAAACAAAAAGAAAAAAAAAAAAAAGATTCCTCATGTTTTCATAGGCAGTCAGTAATAGTACTAGAAATAGGAATTTTATTATTTTTTTTTTGAGAGAAAAAGTGGTGACTTTCATTGAACGCATATGGTCAGAGGGACAGAAGATTGAATGACTCATCACGTTTTCTTCTCACCGCCTTTCCGCTCTCACCAGCCCAGACCCATTATTATGCGTCTTCGTGTCACGCCTTTTTCGTCTTCGAATGACGAAATTACCCTTATCCACTCGAGAAAGCTACCCAAGCCAAGACGGAGGAGAGGTGGTCATTCTTGAATGGACGAAGAAACTGTCCAAGTCCTTGTCGGGTCCGGTACTTCCTTAGCCATTGGATTTGGTAAAATTTTTCCCAAAGCTCAACATCCAAAAAAAAAAAAAAAAAAAATGTCAAAACCTCTAACGGCAAGTGTCCATCCATTTCCGGTGGCCTTGGGCTAGTAGTTCAATTCTCGAGAATGTTATTATGTTAATATATCCGGAGGCCAGAGTTCAAACATTGGGGGGCATTTTGGTCAAAGGGAAGCGGGAGGATGTATTACTGGGGCCTGTTTAAGCGGTGGCGTGTCTTCGTGGCAAAATAGCTCTGCGATCGGGTTTGGTATAGTGTTGTTAGTGGTTAAATAAAGTTAATAAACACACCGTTGTTGTTAGGGTGGACTGTGGAGGGAGAATCCTCTGAGGCGGATGCTATTTTTGATTCTGTGTGCCCTTACTATCTGAGCTGCATATGTTTGTCGTTACGTTTACTCTGCCTATCTAATGCCCATTGTAAACACTTGCGAACATTGTACCCGACAACTGTACGTATTTATTTTCTGGGGTTCTAATCATTTGAGCCCATATATTTACTAAACTGTTAATAGGGACAAACAATCCGTTAAGGGAACTTAGGATGACAACTTACTTGTATAGATTGTTTTTTTTTGGGCGGGTTAATAGTTGGGAATGTATTGAATCTTGGCCTTTGGCTGTTTGCCCGACGCAGTCCAAAAGTAGCAGAATAACTTTAATTGATTCATCTGTAGAAAGGTAAAAGCTGTTGATCATGACTGTAATTTCATTGCTTGCTTGGTCTTACTGTGTTTCTTTTTTATCTTTTTCTTGATGGGTTTTACTTTTTAGCTCGTGAGTCCAAAAGAATTTGGTCAAATTTTATGTTTTTGATAGTATGGTGTTAGCATGGAATTTGGAGAAAATTCTCGGATGTGTGAAAACTGGAAAATTGGAAATGCCGTTAGGTGCAAAGCTATTGAGAAGCGTTTGGTTTGCATTGGCTTTGTGGTTGGACTGTTCGAGGGGACCATTTTTTTCCACCCAAGTATGCTATTTGTCACCGGACATGTGTTGGCTTCCGTTGGGCCTCTTTCTGCCCGCATTATAACTCTTGCGGTTGTAATGTCTATTTATTAGACGCTATGGTGTTACGCTCGAAGCATGCCGTTCACTTTTGAGTCCCCCACTTACCTATTCGGATAGTATTTGTCACATTATGCAACAAGAAGTCCATGCTTCGTGGAGAGCGTACATCGGGATTTTTGGGGTGTTCCAATACCTTAGTAAAATGCTTTGCATAAACTAAAGGATTTGCTTTCTGTATACATCAATGTAGATAAGTGTTTCTTCTTTGTAATCTGAGTGCGGGCCAGTGGTTATTAGTGCCAAAACTTCCTTTCTTGCTTGAATTTAGATGAAAAAGTCGGTTTTTTTGTTATTTTATTCAGTCTCGACACTGATATCCTAAAATTTGTTAGACACGTTAACAGACATTGTTGATCTGCTGACTGAAAGTAATTATTTATCTCTTTCAGGTTATCGGAGCAAGTGAAACCACCTCCACCAAGAGGCCAAGGAGGAAGAAGGTGATAATTCTTCTCTTTGTGAAGTTGTCAAATGAGAGTGAATAAGCAAGTGGTGCTTTTGTCTACATAGACCAACTACAGAAAGTTTTGCCAGGCCAGAGTCATTACTTGTGTATTTTGTGGAACTGCATGAAATTTCAGAGTGATTAATCACTTTATCCCTTTGATTAACTAATTCTTAAAGCTGTTATAAATCATTGGAAAGTTATCATCTCATACTTTTGGTTTCTATGTTTTATGGTGCGACAGCCAGTGATTTGTAGTCTCAGTTAAGTATGATTTTCATGAATGAGTACCCTCTCTGTTTTCTGGATTTGCAAACCATCTTGCATTTGTGTTGAGCATGCACATTATCACTACCATCCTAGTTTCCATGAAAAGGATAAGCAATAATTATGATGTGGTTTATTATTGAGAAAGAAAGTTATTCCTTTCCTCTTCACTTTATATTCAAGATGTGGACAGAAAAAAAATCTTTTTTCTAGATTTTACACATTTATTGCCCAATTATGTGAAAATTTGATACTTCAAAAATGGTTTCTGAGTTGCTTTGGCAATGATTGCAGACTTTATCTGAGCTCAAAGAGGAGGAGGCCTTGCTACAAAATGAAGGAAGACAGTTGAAGAGGGTAAATTTTGTGGTTCTGTTAATACCTGAATTTGTTTTATTATGATGTCAAACAGCAAGTCCTGAAGCCTACTCTTACTTTGTAGGAATTAACTACTTTACGCCTCAAATGGGAGAAAGCAAGGGCTATTAATGAAAACTTGAAGAGAATGAAGGTAAAGTTGATTTTGATCCAGTACTTCTGTCTATTCCTGTATTTGTTGTCCACTTCCTTCAAATATTTACAACTTCAACTGTCAGATGTTGATTAACTGGTTAGAAAAGAATTGTGCATTGTGTTTTAATCATTTAATTTAGATGCATCTCAAAATGCTAATTTATTTTGGTTGGTTCTTTCTGCGAAGTTTGACATTCTCCATTTTGTCTGTGCTTATCATGGGCTGCTGTCAGCCTCAAGAACAAATTAAGTTGGATGTCAAAATTTCTTGCAAGTCACGTTAATCCAGTAATAAGATACTCTCTTCAGTCTATTTATATCCTTTCACATGCCTTATTGGCATTCATGATATGTAAGGGAACTCAAAGGCACTTTAGGCATTGTGTGCAAAGGGGTGTTTAAACATAAGAGGAAATCAGATTTGATTCATTCTCTTTCCTCGGGCCTAAATCTCATGCCATTCTTTAACTGTTCCTACCTGCTATCAATCTAGGCAAGAATTCTCTTGCTGACATGAAAATCAAATACAAATAGATTTAATGGGAAATGCCAAAACAAGTTTCTTTCAACATGCTGCTTGCATTAAGTTCAACTACTTTCGAAATCACCTGGGAACAAGCACCCGTTATTACTTCAGGATTTCTGGGTGCATATTATCAACTTTTCTATTGTTTAATGGGGCCATTGTTGCTTAGCTTTTTTCTGCTGTAGCATATCTATATGTGATCTTGGGATACTCTGCTTCTATATAAAGCTGAACATTGTTTCATCAATCATTGGTTTCTAAAATGAGATGATCATTTTATTGCAGCTTGAGTTGCAAGCACCTCTGGCAGCTGAAAGTGCTTCCACAGTCTCATCTGAGTTGGCTATTTCAGATCAATTGAAGCAGGAGCTAGCATCTGTTGACCCTATCCCAGCAATCTTGCCACCAATTGCTGCGGGGTCACCTCAATGCTCTCCCCCAAATGGTTTTTCCAAAGTGGTGGAGGAAGTCACAGATGATAAATTTGTGCTTCCTGATCTGAACCTCCCTCTCGAGGAGACATCAAATCCTGACATTCTTTGAGGAGTAAGCTAGAATGGACTAGTGTATATGGATAACCTTTTTCTTTTTTCTGAAAGGAAACTCCACAATTATATATAGCAGCATCTAGAATAAGTTCTAACGTTGTCGTAGGATATGTGTAATGCAACTGTAATTACAAAATCAATTGCCTTCGCCACATTCCGAACAGGATGCCAAAGTGCGTTTTCTAATGATGAAGGCACAGGGGATTGTTAGGATCTTTTGTTTTTCTTGAGGTTTAGTGTAGAGATCCTAACTGTTTAGCTGCATTTATATTCTTTACTCAAAGGTGTCTACATTGTTCTAATTCTTAGAGGCCCAACACATTTCTTCTATATATATACACATAAGTTGTAACTATTACACAGGGTAGTCAGATATTTTGGTTGCTTCTTATAGGAAACATCTAAACTTTATTTGTTCTCTCTCATTTCATTCATCTCTCTTCTTTTATTGATGAATTATTGTTTTGATCTCTTGAATCAAATATCCTCCTTCACTGAATATTTTTTCTAGTTTCCTATGTTTGCCCATTTAACAGGCGGATTGGATATTGATCTGTCCAGCGCCCAGTACCAACTGGGTTTTTGGTGACTCGGTTTAGTTCTTCTTGCAACACGAATTTACCTCTTAAAACCTATGACAAGTTCCCTGATGTCAAGTCTGATGAAGCAAACTCTACTTTAATCACCCCTTTTCAGAGGAAAGAGGTTGTGGATCGAGGTTAAAATTTGTCTCGTAAAGACTATCTTTTAGCTAATGTAAGCTACCACTGATTCAATCATTTGAATAAGCTGGTTACCTAAAAGTGAAATTCTTTGATTGACCATAGACGGCGAATTCATAGAGAGAAAGAAACACTAGAACTAAAAGTTAAGAGATTGAAAATGCCCGTTTAATTTGCAAAACTTGGCTAAACTACAGTGCATTAAGGTTAACCCTGAAATGCAGCAGACCGGCTATTAAAAGTCTAAAAATGTATAGGCTGTTATTCATTTTCATTTTTCCTGGTGATACCATGGAAGGGAGGGCCTCGTGTGAAGATTCAGGTTGATGGTAGGCAGGCTGCCGTAATTAGAACGAAATGATTTAAGCAACCTTTTCAAACAGACTCCTATCAGACGAAGCAGAGACTACTACTCAGTACTCACATCACACACCCTCTCTCATCCCTGCATAGCAGTATCTCAGACAACGTGTACTAGCAATCTCTCTCGTTCTTGACGAACGTCAGACACCAGCACTCCTCAAACCAGCTCCCTTCGGGGGGGGGGGGGGGGTTGTTATGGCCGGCCTCCAAAATCCCGCGGTTTCCCTCATTCTCGTACTGTCTACAACTTCTCATTTCTTCTTCCCCATTGATAATGGCCCCGGTCCCCATGGCAGGGTCAGCTCAGTTGAGAACTAGTTACCAAAGACGAAAAAGTCAAATGCCATCCCTTAAAATTTTCCGGCATTTGTGGGAGACTGTTCTCATTTCTTTCCTTTTCCTGAGAATCCTACACGGGAACAGCTGCCTCTTGATAGACCTCACACTGTTAGATTGAAATTGCTATGGATTCTCTGTGTGTCCAACATCAAATAGTTAATAAAACTCATCTCAGTAAGCTACAACAGTGAGCTATCGAACTTCAAGTACTGATGATTACTGTTAAAACCTTCAGCTGGCGGGAAAGAAGCAACAGAGTTGCGAACAAGTAGAGAGAGCAGAAAAAAGTTGCAGTAATGGAGATTTAATTCACTGGTATCGAAACTATTTAATTTGCCAGCTAACCCCCATACTTCAAGACTCATAGTCCACCAGTTATCTATCTTACAGACAAGACAACGTCAGATACTACAAAACCTAATTAGATTACACACTACACAGGACTCATGAGCCATAGGAAACCAGTAACGAAGTCTTGCTTGTCATATGGAAAACCCTAGTTAATCACCATATAGATATCACAGAATACTACTACTACTACATCAAACAACCATGGAAGCATTAGTTCTCTCGTTGAAACTACCACCCAACTTCAAGTCAAGCTCCAAATCAACAGCCCCTTTAGCCTCAGTGACTGGATTATAGCTGAAAAGATGAGCTACGGAAGTGACCACAGAGCACTTCGGAGTCTTTTGTGCTTTGCGTCTGGCATAACCTTTCCTGTTCTTAACTTCAGAAGACGAAGATGATGACGTTGGTGATGGAAGAGGCAGGACTGGAGGAATTTGAAAGTTAGTGCGAGCTTTAGATCCTCTCAGCCTCCTAGCCGCAGCATCATAAGCACGGGCAGCTTCCTCAGCTGTGTCGAATGTTCCAAGCCAGTGGCGACACCGACCAATCCGATCTCGTATCTCCGCAGACCACCTTCCCCACGGCCTCTTTCTCACTCCTCTGTAATTCTTCTGCACAGAAATACCGCCGCCGCTTCCCTTCTCGTTTTCCACCTCCAATTTCTCTGCTGTACGATGCAACGAGGACACCTCAGAGTTTCCCTTGCATGCAGGGTTTTGGCTGCTGCCGCCGCCACCTCCAAAGAGAATATGCTCTCCAACAACCGCTGCAATTCCTTCAAGCACAGGCGGCTTTTCGGTTTCATCACAGCCTACAACAGAAGCACCCCAAGAAACCTCAGTCGGGAGTGGATTTAGGCTTGTTGAGTCTGCAAGTTTAGGGTTAGGGAGTGAAGAAAATGGCAGAAAGGGTTCTAGGCTTTGTTCAGAGTAGAATTGAGGCAGCGTTTCAGCTAGTGGGAACAGTCCCTGTTTAGGAAAGAAAGGGACAATCTGCGACATTTTGAAGGCGGTGTCCATTGTTTTGGGCTCAGCTTCTGAGTACCTTTACATTGAGCTAAGTGAGTGAGAAAGACAGAGCTTTCATGGATTCTAATGCCCTCGCAGTTCCACAACTTTATATACTCGGTGGAAATTATTTATTTAATCATAAAAACTTTTTAATTAAGTCGTGAAATAATAGATTTTGTAGAAAATACTTAGATATTGCTGTCATATTTGATTAGACCACCATCCGTCATCTTTATTTACTTATCACTACCACATGCTCGTCCTCGCTTGGCAGAAGGGATATACTCCAGCAAATTGACAAAATTACCCTTGCACTATTATTGTGTACTTAAATTTGTTATGAAGACATACATATTTGAATTTATGTAATAATAAAATATTATATTATTATTTTATATAATATTTTGTTAATTAAATATTTTCTAAAATTATTCACAAGAATTTTTATTTTTTTTGAATTTGCACTCAACTTCAAACGATGATACTAAAAATTCAAAGCTCTGAGGAGAGTTTTAAAGAAAACAATATTTATAATTGATATAAAAAGAATTTATGAACTTGTTAAGTAGATTGTTTTTTAACAACTTATATTTTTAAATTGACATTTTACTAAGTAAACTATCAAAATTGAAAGAAAACAAGTAACTATAGCACCTTCAAAACATGCATGAAAGTCTCGGAAGCACCTATTTCATGAACAAATTTTTAACTAGACTGGCCCTTTTATGTAGATTAAGGGTGTGTTTGAATTGTATTTTTAGAGTATCAGTTTAAAAATTATTATATATTCAGAATATTATATGTATTTTTAAATTTAAATTTAAATTTATTTGTTTTTACATATTTTTTAATTTTTATTATATTTAAATAAATTTATTTTAATTTAGTGGTGTCTAGATGTCCATCATGAAAGTTGGGGGCAAATAAGTCTTTTCAGAGCCAAAAAAATGGCACATAAATTAAATATGATAAGATAGGTGTAGATGTATTTTAAGATCTCTGAGCAGCTGATAGCGTTATAGCCGTCGGATTATGTGACTTGTAGCTGCAAAGCGTCACCGTGGCGTCAAACAGAAAAGATTGTTTGACTATATGGGTTTGATAGCTATGATTACCGGCTTTAACCAGGGAAAGAATTGGGTGTTGGAGAAGTGCAGGTTAGTTACCGTGTGGTGCCACAAAAAAACCACCATGCAAGAATCAGAGCTCTGATTTCCCACTGAGATAATCAAATTTGGGTGATCCGATCATTTACGTGCATGGGATATATATATATATATATATATATATGTGTGTGTGTGTGTGTGTGAATGGTTTTGATCACATCAATCAAAAAGAGTTTGTGGTTTGGTGAGGCAACAAAATCTGGGTTTGGCAGTGAGGATGATGATGACTCTGTAATCTTTTGGGTGCTGTAAAAAGGGATCTTTTTCTATTTGTTCATTTACCATCTTTTATACTGTATCTTCACACCCTACCCCTTTGGTAATGTTTGCTTATAAGTTTTTCAAATTACCCAGACATTTGGAATTTTTAATTCTTTTTTATTTTAACATTCTTGTTGTTAATTTTTTTTAAAATTGTAATGCTAGTGTAATATCTCAATTAAAAAATGTTATTTAGAAAATATTTTTGCGGCTAAATGACTCCTAATTTTAATCTAAATTTAATATTATTAAAAAATTAAAAATACTTTTTACTTGATGGAGAGGCTCAAGTCCCATAATCATATTATAGTCCTTCATGTATAATGTATTGTTTTTTTTTCTAAAAAAAATTCTGTTTAGAATATAAAATCTCAATTTGGTTAAAATGATAGTCTATTTGGTTAGAAATATTCTTTTATCAAATAATAAGAAGCTCATGGGTTTGATGCACTTAATCAATATATATATATATATATATATATATGTATATGTATATGTATATCACTTTCAGCAAGTGATGTATGTACATAGCAAATTTTTTGTTGTAAGAGGCCAGTGAAAAAGTAAATTTTCTTGAATATAATATTCTTTCCATTTTAAATTAAATGTCATAATTTATAGTGTCTATAAGAAGGTAACAAAAATGATACCCTTGTTATTGTCTAAATTAATTATTATTATTATTATTATTATTATTATTATTATTATTATTATTATTATTATTATTATTATTATTATTATCTATTCTCTCTATTTCAAAATACTTATTTATGAAACTATTTGTATAAATTAAATGGGTTAAAAACAATCATACTATAATTTAAATAAAGTTCATATTTTACCCATATTAAAAATATAATAGCTATTGGTTATTGTAAATTCTTAAGAAGCAAGAAGAGAAAAAAAATTTGAAAAGTTGTGTAGTTGGTTTAGAATAAATATGAGTAAAATGGGAAGAAATTAATCATTAATTCTAAAAATATATACATAAATAAGTATTTTAAAATAAAAAAAAATATGAATAAATATTTTATAATGAAGAGAATATATATATATATATGTGTGTATTTGGCTTTTGCAAGCTAATATTAAATTGAAACTGGCACAGTTAGGCCTTTGTCCAAACGCAACCACAAAAGATTACATGGCAATAGTTTAAGGTGGAAGAGGAAGACAGGGCCGATGATATATAAATTAAGATACATTCGCCATAGGAACAGAAAAGAATGTCTGTCTATTACTCTCTAAACATGCTCTGATCAGAGAGAGAGAGACTCTGTGTTGTATGCATTGAAGATTGGGAGGGAGAAGAAGATATATACAGAGCCGAGATCTTGTGTTCTACGTAAAAACCCAGTGTTTTGTTTCGGGAACTGCTTCTGCATACGACTTGGGAATTTGAGAAAGACAAATGTAATGTAATGTAATGGTAGAACAGTAATAGGATCCATCGGATGAAACCCAAAAAGAAGGCAAAAGGGACAAAGAAAGTATGCTATGATGACACCTTTATTACGAGAGAGAGCTCTCCAAAGTCCAAGCCTTGGTAGTGGTAGCATGGTATCTCCCATGACAAGTCAGTGAGACTTCTTCTCCTTCATTGGAAAAGTTTACGGGCATAAATATTTAATTCCATTGTCTTTTGAACATCCTCCTTTTTTGGTTTATCAATGTTTTGCCACTTTTGTCAATAAATATTGTTGTTTACTTGTGTTTTCCAATGAAAATGAGTCCTATGACTCCCGAGTTACTATGTCAATACTAATACATTAATAATGGTTAACAAAAAAAATAATACATACTCTTTTCGTCCTATAATATAATTCATTTGACTTAATTTTATACATATTAAGATTTCTAAAAATAAAATAATTTTATATTTTTTCTTTTTAAAATACTCTTATTTAAATATTTTGAAAATAAAAGAATAGATGAGAGAGAAAAAGAGAAAAATAGAATAATATATATATATATATATATATATATATATATATAATAGGAGTTGCGGAAGCACTACCTAGTGACATGTGGCATTATAATTTCTTGACACTTGACATTATTATTTCTTGAAACAGAATTTGAAGGGTTCTTGAACTTGAAACTTAACGAAATCTCTGTAAACGTTGTCAAATTCACTCCCTATTAAATAATTAAACGTCACTTTAATGAATCTATACTCCTAATCCATTCAAACCTCTTCAAATTCGTATATTGTAATTTGCATTATTTTCATTGTTCTTTGCATTATGTTCAATACATTTGAACAGAGGAAGATTCATTGCATCATTGGTCTTAAATCACATAATAAATAATCTCCTGTAAAGACTACATAGGACACAACCTACAGACATTCTACAATGGAACAACGGGGCTTTGTTATGTTAAATCAATTGTCCTAAGGTAAGTAACAAAAGCGAGTGGATTTTAAGATTATGGAAGACATACCATGTGCAAAAACCAACCGAAGTGATAAGCCTTCATAGTTATGGATGAAAAGGTACTATCCTTGAAGTGTTTAAATTCGTTGTTTTCCTTGGTTATTGGTGGATTCTATTTTAGAATTGAACATGATGAGGCATAAACAATTGTATTGACATGGATTTTGCCTATGGCAGGAAAATATATAGATACACAAATCAATAACAATTGGTGATTGTATGCAACTGAGTCGGCATCGACATCCGAAATTGAAAACAACCAATAAAAAGTAAATTAATATAATACAATATCTTGACAATTTAATTTTAAAGTAAATAAAAATTTACAATATATATTTTCAAAAAAATTCATTTTATTAAAATAAAATATAACATTATTAATACTCCCGTGCAACGCACGGGCATCACCCTAGTAAAGATAAAAATATAAAAATAATTATAAAACCTTCTTAAAAATCTCCAATGACTTTTAATTGAAGACAGTAAAAATAATCTCTAACTACTTGTATCATAAAATGAAAAGAGGATTAGAGATTGATTGGAGCGAGTTTGGTATGGGCAGCTTAGTGATTCTGACTCTAGTCTCTACTCCCATCACCTGAGAGGTTTTCGCGGTTACTCCTGGGATAAGAGCCCATTGAGAGAATGGGATCCGAGCTAGAAGGTGGCCTACTACAGCGATCTGCACCTCAAATTTCCTTGACAGACTAAAGAAGTGCTTTTTGAAGGGGCTCTGAGTTGGAAAGGAAAAGACGAGGTCAAGGCCGTCTGGGCTCATCAAGGGTCCATTTCGGCCCAGTTGCTGTTGATTTCCCACGCGCACCCCCCGCGCTCGCTCTCGCTCTTTTGGTAAACGGAAGGCAAAGCAGCCATCTTTCCATAGCAATGGTACCAAGCAGCATGTTGAACTTTAAAGCACTGTGTTCCAGTTACGCATGAATACAACAAAAATAACATTATAATTACAAATATAGTTACTATAATAACCAGATATTCCTGTAAATAATACAACTGAGGAGATAAAAACAGACTTCATACAGAGTCAATTGAGGAAAGAGGAAAATTTGCACGCGATATTTTGAATGATTATTTACAACTAGAGAAACTCAGTACATCCATGACAAATCCTGCCTGAAAGTTACCGACTTTGCAACTCCTTGGACACCCCTTTCAGATATTTGAGGACAGTCTTCCACAGTCAGCAATACTAATTTGCATGCTCCAACTAGTGGCTTTAAACCATCATCAGTAACTCCCAAACACTTGCTAAGCCGCAAAACATTCAGTCGGGGAAACTGTCCTACAAGTTGTAGCCCCTCATCTGTAACCTCTTGGCATCCCACAAGATCCAAGATTTCAAGATAGCTTGCTGAAACCAGGGCTTCCATACCAGTGTCGTTGAAAGAATACACATGATCCAGAGAAAGTTCGCGTATTGGGCACTTTTTTGTTAACATAAGAATTCCATCCAAAGTAAAAGAAGAGAACGAAGGAAACTCTCCATCAGAAAAAGATAACCTCACAGATTCCAGCTGTGAACAATTTTCAGCCAGTGCCTTTAAACTTTCATCTGTTAATCTCAGGGGATTGTTCATCAAAAGAGGGAGAGAAAAGTCTGAGGGAACTCGAAGTGAAATGGATTTAAGATTTCTTGATTTATGCGCCAAACAGAAAATGTCCGAGTCCCTCAACCCAACACACATGTCTAAGTGAATTTTTTCCAAACTTTTGCACTTCCCTAAAACACATGCAAGCCCTCTCCCAGGGCTGATGATGCAATTCACCAAGCTAAGCTCTAGCATACTGTTACATGGGATCCATTGCTTTTGCCATCTATCTATGGCTAAACGATCATAAAACTTCATGTACCTATAATTAGCATCTACTTCAAATTGCAGCTGTTTTAATCTACGCCAGCTAGGCCCCAGCTTAATTAGGTCTCCTTCTCCAATAGCCCTACAATTTTTAATGCAGAGGTCCTCGAGGGTTTCAAGCTTCCCTAGATACTCCAACCACTCAACACTGCTAACATTAAGACAGCGAATAAGGTGGAGCACTGTGAGCATTTTGCAGCCCATAACAAGAGATAGAATCCCACAACCGGTTATTCGAGGGGCAAAGTTCAGTTTCAATGCAGAAAGTTTAGAGCAACTAGCCAGGTAACTTAGACCAGCATCAGTAATGAAAGTGCAGTAGCTTAAAGTGAGATCCTTCAGAAAAGCGCAGTTACCTGAGAGGATACACAGCCCTTGATCATCCAATTGTTTTCCTAACTTGGACATCCAACCAGAGTAAATAATTTCCACCTTTTCCAAATTGAGAAACCTGTTGCAAATAGACATCAGGGCTTCATTTGCAGGATCTAATCCACATCCAACCCGGATAAATTTTCTCTGTTCATTATCCAAATTATAGAGGCGTTGACAAACTAGTGACACAGAATTTCTATCTGCAGTTCTCTTAATTCTGCTCAAGATTTCCCAAACTATTTGATCAGGCAAATAATCCATTGAGACAAGACGTCTACAAGTACCAAAAGCAGCAAAAATGCATAGCGGCAACCTGAAATGAATCAACAGTTATAAGTTAACTAACAAAAATTACCAGAATTGACTAGAGATTATCTGAACATGAATCCAGAAGCTAAATTTCACCAGAATTAACTAGAGATTATCTGAACATGAATCCAGTAGCTAAATTTCGCAACACAAGCAGAAACATCATGCTGCATAATTGGAAAGAACAATGATGGCGATGAAGAATTTGGTGATCATGAATCAAAGCAAATTCAGATACAGATTTCTAATCCCAAAAAAAGTTGGCGAAACCACAAAAAATATTTCATTAATCACCTGCAGAACTACAGAAATCAAATAAAAATTTCTGATAAAAATCATACACCAGGAAACCAGCGGCCAGATCAGTCACCGACATCCATGTAAAATGCCAAGAATCAGATAGAGGACACTTTCAAGTTTCAAGAAACGATTTTTCTTGAATTTAAAAGGAAACAAAATTCAAACTCGCAGATGAAAACCACCGTCAAAAGAAAGAACACCAAAGAGGAAAAAATATGGAAAGGAAAAAGAGCTTCACATTCTTTGCTAAAATTTCAAACATCCGATTCAAATAACAACAATTAGATAAGGGATGATGGTTACCTGAAATTTGGGAAAGAGAAGAGCAAAATATACCTGAAAGTTTGATGATAGTATGGGGGTGGTGCGAGAAGATGAGAGAAATGTGGGAACTGCTATCTTCTGTAAGAAAAAATTCCAAAGAAAAGTCCTGAAATCCCAGGCCCAGCTAGCCTCTGTCCTATTTTTGTCCTAAATGGACTGCTTACTGTTTCGGCTGAGCTGAAAGGTTAAAGCAATTAAATGAGAAAAAAATTATTTAGATAGAAGAAAAGATTTTAATAATTTAATTGGGGAGTATTGTAAATTTTACTCCCTCCATCCTACTAAAATTAATATTAATTAACTTGATATGATATTTTATATAAAAATAAAAATAAAAATATAATAATAATATAATATAATAAAAATTAAAAATATAAATCTTACAATATTTTATATTAAATTTAAATATATAAAAATAATATATGTAGAATATATTATTTATTTTATAATAAATTATATAATAAATTTTTAAAATATATATATATCAAAATTTTTTAAACGTCTTAAAATAATAGTTAGGTCAATTTTATTAGAATGAAAGTAATATATCTTATATTCCTTATATATAATTTTAAAAAAATTAAAGAAAAAAACAAAGATTTTGCCAAGAATTTGATGAATTCATCATGATCAAATGCCGCATCTCTTGACATCGATCAGCCCATTGTCGACACACACCAAAGTTGCAGAGCCCCAGCAGGTATTAAAGGAAAACTTCAAAAAAGAGTTGGGCTGTGCACCTTCCCACCGTAGGAGCCAGTTGAAACTGGACGAACACTGCTTCTCTTCTAATCAAGGTGTTTTTGGGAACTTCGACGCTAATCTTTAATACAAAGACAAAATTTCATATTTAATTCTTAAATTTTTTTCGACTGTATGATTAGACTTAATATTTTATTTTTAGCTTTTTATTAATTTTCAAATAATATACTTAGTATTTCCCATCAATGGCCATGATTTGACTCTGGCCACATTCATAAAGATATTTTCAATGATAACTTTTCTTATAAAAGAATTTGAGTAAAAAAAACATAAGTAGTAACTCTTAAGTGTATTAATAGAGAAAGCTATTTTTATTTTTTTTATTGATGTATTAAATAATGGATGAAATTTAAATGCCAAAAATACCCTTGCCGATGAAAAAATGAATAAAAAGATCAAATATATTGCTTGAAAAATAGTAAAGGATAAAAAAAAATTTAAAATAAAATATAAAGATCAACCATGACCGTTTATAAAAATTTAGGGACTAAATATGAGATTTTGCCTAATACAAATTTCAACAAGATAAATAAATGTTCCTAAGTTTTTGTCTGGTCCTATAGGTTGCAAGTTTCAGTTGAACCGTTTGATAATAGAATAAAGCCCCGATTAGCTTCGCAATACAAGAAGAGCTGTATTTACATCCAATATACAAGATTCAAGAAACAAACCATAGCCTTCAAATCAGATCGCGTTAGATTTCAGAAATTCAGTTGAAGTCATAACACCACCATCCTTTTGTGTCATATCAACCAAATTGCCATCGGCATACAAGTAGCAGACATTAGCTGATATACCCATCCAAACAGCACAAAAGAGTTCATCCTTCGTGGCTTCGCCATTTATTTTTAAGAGGATTCAGTCCGCAAAATGCTTCCTTCCTTACTTGTATCTGATGTTGGCTGAGATTCCACTATATTCCCAGTCTCAAAGCAAGCCATCAAACTCTTAAGCTGCATAAGTAACAACAGATGGATGGAAATATTGTAATTGAAACAATAGAGTGATAAACGGAATAACTATTATATTATAGGATGGTACTTTACCTGCTCCTCTAATTCTTTTATTTTCTCATCCTTCATATTTAATGCCTTTTTCTCCCTACAATTTCAGACAGACAAAGGTTTGATAATCTTTTTGGACAATAAAATTGCACACTAAGACACAGCAACCCAGAAGTTAGTCCCACCTTTCTTCCACTTCTGAAATCTTGGCCTTCCATACTTCCTGGTTTCTTAGAAGATTATCATTGATCTACACATCAGAAAGCAAAAGGTATTTAGAGTTCCTGCTCTGATACAAGCTATCTATATATTTGTTCCATTAAGTCGAACAAAATGAACATCTTTTGCATTTCACTTTAACTATAAAGTAAAGCAATCAACCAGACCTTTAGATAAACCCAAGGCAAAAAAAAAAAAATACTCACATCATCAAGAAATTTCTTCTCTTCAACGTATTTTTCCATCTTAGCCTGCAATTTCTGCAATTTTGAATTCTGCCTCAGTGCTTTCTCAGTAGCCTCTAAAGCTTCCCTGTCAGATTCTTCCTCAACTTCTTGCAGTAAAGATTCGAAATACTACAATCAAAGCAAATGGAGTTAATATTGTAAGAAAAACTGTCATCATCCTGAAATGTTTAGCAATACTTTCTCTTGCATTAACACTTCAGTTAGACGTAACTATTAATTGTTTAACTGTCAAAAATTCAAATATCCGCCATTTGCTTCAGACTCCGCTAAACAAAGAAACTAACCAGTTTTTGGTTCTCTAGTTGTGTTGTAAGGAGTTCATTGTATTCATTAACAATCTGCAAGTCCACATGTCAAAAGATCTGAAGGAATTTAAAGGTGTACAAATGTAAAACGGAGTCGGACCAAGTGAAAAATTGATTAAAGTTTAGAGAAAATACAGCTTCAACTTTACTGTTCAAGTGAACATCTGTAAGTTCAGGGTCAAGACCACATTCACAACTACCACATCCATCACTCTGTGCACAATGGTGGTTCAACGCAACCAGCTTCCCATCAGTTTTAGATTGTATCAATCTGTGAACGTAGTTATCTCCAGCATAATCCCAAACACGACGTGTCTCTAACTCAAGGGAGTAGCAGTGCTGTGTCTCTTTCCAATGTCGTATGGCATGTCCTTCTTTGTACCTAAATACTGATCAGATCAATGAAACTGCATGCAGTCCTTTCTACTATAATCATTCATTCGATAAGATGAGGCAGATCTTCCTCGAAATAGGATTGAAAATTCTGAAAGAAATACAACTATACCTGCCACAACCGACAAAACCACATATAATGCACATCCAAAGATTTTCAGAAGTTTGACAAAAAAAACATATTGATTTCTCAGGTTGCTGCTGGCAATATCGGCAAACCTGAATTACAAAGTGCAGTCTAGTCAAGCCATGTGGTGGAGCCATAACAAACTGATATTAAGGAAAATAAAATACATGTACAGCAATAGTTCTGCATGAATTAATAAAACTTAATTAACCACTTATATGATCAAATGAGATGAGTCAATCCTCTAATGGTATGTGACAAACAAAGACTATTGACCTTTTGGCAAAAGTTACTGATACTACATATCATGTCAACTTCCAATAGACATCACACCTATTCCTGATTTTTCACATCGATCAATTTGTGTGTAGTATTACCAAGAAACTAGGTACCCAAACAAAATTTGCAAAAATGAATGACAGAATGGGAGAGATATTATTAGTCGAAGTATCTTGTCATGAAATAGGCACACTGCAGTTGTTTGTTTGTTTTGCTAGAATAATTAACTACGATCATAAGTAAAATGAACCAAGGGAGGCATTTCAGACAGAGCCATTTATCTTGTCCAACTACTTCCCGCAAATATGAATGTGAAATGCACCACTGATCAACTACTTAACCCATATTAACGCAGAAAAAATCCAAAGCGAGAAGTAAACAAAAGAAGAAACTTTCTTAGTTTAAAGCAACTGTAGCACAGGATAAGTTACAAAACTTGGTATACACAACAAAATATTTTTATGATTATACCAAAAATATATGTCTCTCTAAATTAAGGGATATTCAGATATATCTGTTTACAATCTTTATGATGTCTTATTTACTACATGAAGTATCAAAAGCAAACGACTTTAAACTCATGTCCAACGATCATTAATTAGAACTAAAGAAGGATTCCACCTGGTGACCAAGGGTAGGGAATTCCAACAAACATTCAAACAGACTCACTAGATGCAATCAATATCAAATGCAAATCATGACTGCACTAACCGGACATGAAGAATCTGTCCATTTAGATATACAGGAGCAATGGAAAGAATGGTTGCAGATTGTTGTGAGAATTCCAACCATGTCTTGATCCAATCTTTCTGCAAAGTAAAAATATGTGAAAGATGTAAAGACAAGTTATTATACATACAAAATACACTCCAGGCTGCATATGTTTTCCACTTTAGCATGTATTTCACAATAAGAGTACACAAACTAATAGTCGATATTTGCAGGAACAGAAGGTTGCCAATATTTTACTACCTCTCTAACGAGTTTGCTAACACTATAGGAGTATATCAGGGATCCGCACTTAGTCCTTTTCTCTTCGCGACCATTATAGATGAGTTGACTTGTACTACACAGGAGACTATACCATGGTATATGTTGTTTGCTGATCATATTGTTCTAATTGATGAGACTAGAGCTGGTGTGAATACTAAATTGGAGTTGTGGCGACAAACGTTAGAATTTAGGGGTTTCAGAATCAATAGAAGTAAAGCTGAGTATATGGAATGCAAGTTCAGTACTGGTAGAAATATGAATCAAAGTTTAACTTTGGATGGCAGAGATATCCCATTGAATGACTGCTTCCGATATCTGGGAGCTATTATCCAAAAACATGGAGAGCTTGATAGCAACGTTGCGTATCGAATTAAGGCTGGTTGGTTGAAATGGAAGAGTGCAACTAATATTCTGCGTGATCATAATATACCTTTGAATCTAAAGGGAAAGTTTTATAAAACAGCCATTAGACCGGCTTTGCTATATGGTACAGAATGTTGGGCAGCTAAAAAGTGTCATATTCAGAAATTGAAGGTAGAAGGTGGATGTGCGGACATACTAGAAAGGATAAAGTAAGGAATGAAATCATTCGGGAAAAAGTAAGAGTGGCATCCATTGAAGATAAGAAGAGAGAAAATCGTTTGGGATGGTTTGGACATATATAGAGAAGACTGAGGGATGCTCCTGTTAGGAGAATTGAGGAATGGGGGCAGATAGGTTTGTTAGAGATAGAAGCAAGCTTAAGAAGATGTCGATGGAGGTGATTAAGAGAGATATGTCTCTGTTAGATTTGGATAAGAGTATGACAGTGGATAGAAAGATATAGAAGGAGAGGATTTATGTGGATGACCACACGTGGTCTTGTATTGGTTCATATAACCGACCCTAAGTTACTTGGGACAAAGACTTAATTTTTTTTTTGTTAATGCTATTGTAACGAGTTTCAGGTAAGCCAGTCTGACAATCACAAGATTTCCACTACAAAAGTTCTTTGACCTTAAGAATTCACAAGTTTCACAGAAGAAATGAGTACTGATTAAATGTGGAAAGAGTTATCAATTCCAATGAAAAGGGAAATTTTCTAGGTAACTCCGTTCTTAAATAAAGCACATTTAGAACCGCAACATATTCAAAGGAAAGGCTCAGTTCGAAGCTTGGTCAGGAGTTTCATCCTCTCAAAGAGTAAATGCGTTGCTCATGTTACTTTTCTAAGAGCTCCAGTCTATAAAAAACCAATAGACTTTATACCACCGAAGAATCTAAACCAGAAGTTGTTTGGCAAAACAGTAAATTGCAATTAGAATATTCACACATATCAGTAGTAAACTAAAAAATTTAGTTACTGTGACAAGAACTGCCTAAGAACAACAAGTAATATTTCTTATCTAACACTTTTATTAGTTGATAAAAACGTACTTCTTTTGATAAAGTTCTACTCATTCTAAAAAGGAAAAAGTAATCCATTATCAAAAGAATTGCTACGGAAGGAAGTCAAAAGACATAAATTCCTAAAGCTCGCAATTGCCATCATTACCAAGACAACACAATCACCACCAACAAGATCCATAGTATACCTAGACAGACTGGACATGAAGGCTGCTCCAGGGAGCTTACAGGGGACGTCTGCCCATGCTCAATTGATCCAGTGTATTGTACATCAACTGTGAAAAGCACACGGCAAGCTTCAACCTGAAATCGAAGACAAGATCACATGCTGATTACAAAAGTGAGATACTTTACAGCATGATGCTTCTAAAGAGAACACAAAAACATACCTCAAGAGAAGAGAAACGTTTTCCACTGAAATGCTTATAGAAAGAATCTGCTGAGTTCTGACTTTTGAACCTAATCAAAACACTATAATGATCCTCCACACCATCATTTCTGAGCATTCATAAGCCACAACACAATCAGAACCAGAACTAGTTTATTTTAGAACTAAAAGCACGTCTCATAAAACAATCATCAATCTGTTCAATTAGACGGGATACATTTGCATGATATCTAACCTTACAATACGCATTTCCAGCATATGGTGAATGAACGAACCACAAAATTGACAGAAATCTGCATATGTCATGTGATTTGGCACACCAAGCACACAGAGTAGAGGCTTCCTTTCAACCTAATGAACGAGAGAAAGAAACGAAAGGAGACAATTTCAGCCCCATTTAAATGTCTTCTTCAATCTGAATGACTTCAAATTCTGAAATGATCCTCCAAATGTCTATAGAATAACCAGTTATATTCCAAAGCAACCAAATAATTGAAAAAATTAACATCGTAAGGCCTTTTTGGAAAATTAAAAAAAAAAAAAAAAGAGTACTGGTAGTTGAACATATACGAATTCCCAGCACATAAAAATTGCCAGTCAAGTTTCTAACAAGTCCTATAACACCGACTGAAATAAATAAGTAGAAAAACACGGTTGTTCCCCAAACAATCACTATAACTAATGGGGAAAAGAATGAAATTGATCAGATTTTATGAATAAGTAGAATCTAAGCTTACAGGAAGATCAGAGGATGAAGATACAACGTCGTCACGATACAAGTGCATAACGCCTCTGGTCTCTTCGATTCTAGGGTTTCCAGAAGAGAAATGGAAGGCCTGAGTAACATTACCGGGAGTCATGGCGGTTTCCTGTTTAAATAACTCCTCCGTCGAAGCTCCGGCCAGTGAGCTAGCGCTTGTTGAGGTCTCCTCAAACATAGCTGCTATCACAGAAGAGAACTGGATTTCTTAGCCCGACGCGAGGGAACTTTGGATCTTATATACTGTTCAGGCAGGAGAGCAGAGACTGGATACGACAAGTATATATTTTCTATTACATTTAAATTTTTTTTTCACAATATAAATAATTTTATAAAATTATATAATTTTTTTTCCTCGTCTCTACTCCTTTCCCCTATAATTTCTTTCTTTCTATTAATTATAATTCAATTGCATCTAATTATTAAAATAGACAAAGCGTTATAAAATTAGGGTAGTGTTAGAATAAAATCTACACGCTACACACTAGGAAAATTCTAATTATTCTTTGCACAAGAATTTCTCTTCAAACTTATCTCTTTCTTTCTCTCACAATTCTTTCTCTAATCTTTCTTTCACTAATATTTCTTTCACAAAATAATGTGTATTACAAGCTTAGAGAATAGCTCTATTTATAGAGCTCTAATTAGTGAAATACATCATGGCATACATCATCTTCCACTAATCTCAATTAGTGGTGTCTCCACTAAATGGTGGACATCCATAAAAATCTTCTATAATAATTCACATAAATCCATAATTAGTGGAGCATCCACTAATTAATAAATATTCAAATAATTCTTAACACAAAGATTTAATTAAAAACATTTTTTAAAACGAACCTCTTTAAGATCTCCATCTCCATTTTTACCAAAATATTACTTTTTAATCAAATGATAGTTTTGCATATAGTCTCTGACTTATAATTGAAGAAATTTAATCAATTAGTGGTGTATCCACTAAATGGTGGACATCCATAAAAACCTTCTATAATAATTCACATAAATCCATAATTAGTGGAGCTTCCACTAATTAATAAATATTCCAATAATTCATAACACTCCCCCTTGGATGTCCATCCATTACATAAAGAATATGCCTCGTTAAAACCTTACTAGATAAAAACCCAGTGGGAAAAAATTATAGTGAAGGAAAAAGAGTACACTATTCTATATATCTGTTTATTACTCCCCCTGATGAGATGATTCCTTTAAATTTTTAAACCGACGCATACCGATTTTATATCTCAACTTCTCAAATGTTACAGTCGGTAAAGTCTTCGTGAAAATATCTGCGAGGTTATCACATGACCGAATTTGTAGCACATCAATTTCACTTTTCTTTTGGAGTTTGGTGACCTATGTTGTGTCCGATCTCCTTTAATATATCCTCCTCGTAATTATGCTTATGCCATCTGCATTATCTTTATAAAGAGGAGTTGGAATATCTTTGATATATGATAATTTACAACTTTCTCGGATATAATGAATCATTCTCTACTTGCTTCATGAATGACTGTAATTTCAGCATAATTTGAAGAAGTAGCTGCTTGGAGATATCGAAGGACTTGTTTAATTCCATTCCAATGTCGTCGTGTTGGTGAAGAACTAAATCTTGCTAATAAATTGACAGCAAAAGCAATATCAGGTCGTGTATTATTAGCAAGATATATCAATGCACCAATTGCACTGAGATATGGTACTTCAGGACCAAGGAGTTCTTCATTATTTTCTTGAGGTCGGAAAGGATCTTTATTCACATTTAATGATCGGACGATCATTGGAATACTCAATGGATGTGCTTTGTCCATGTAAAATCTTTTTAGCACTTTTGCTGTATATGTTGATTGATGAATAAATGTTCCACTCTCCAGATGTTCAATTTGTAAACCAAGGCAAAATTTGGTTTTACCAAAATCCTTGATTTCGAATTCTCTTTTTAAATAATCAATTGTTTCTTGGAGCTCTTCAGGAGTTCCAATAAGATTAATATTATCAACATATATAGCTAATATCACAAATTTAGAACCAAATTTCTTAATAAAAACACATGGACATACCTGGTCATTTTTAAATCCCGCTTTCAATAAATATTCACTAAGACGTGTGAACCACATGCGCCGCATTGCTTCAGGCCATATAATGATTTCTGCAACTTGATGGAGTAATTTTCACGAGGATAATGTTTATATGCTTCAGGCATATGAAATCCTTCGGGGATTTTCATGTAAACATCATTTTCTAAATTTCCATACAAGTAAGCAGTGACAACATCTAATAGGCGCATATCTATCTTTTCATATATTGCCAAACTGATAAGATATCGGAGTATAATAGTATCAACAACAGGAGAATAAGTTTCATCATAATCAATACCTGGTCTTTGTGAAAAACCTTGGGCTACTAATCGTGCTTTATATCGAACGATTTCACTCTTTTCATTGCACTTTCGCACAAATATCCATTTATAGCCAACAGGTTTTACACCTTCTGGTGTTCGAACTGCAGGTCCGAAGACTTCACGTTTTGTTAGTGCATTTAACTCCAATTGAATCGCATCTTTCCATTGCAGCCAATATTTTCTATGCCGACATTCATCAACTGATATTGGTTCAGGATCATCATTACCCTGTGTAACATCAAGAGATATATTGTATGCAAATATATTATCAATAACAGTTTCTATCCGATTCCAACTTCTACCGGAAGTGGTATAATTGATAGAAATTTCAGTGTTACTTTCATCAACTTTTGGTTCTTTGTCATCAGTTTTCTCTTGGTCTTTATCATTCTTTTCTTTAATATGATATTCTGGATCATTTAATCCTCTTTTCTTTTGAGGATTTTTATCTTTAGAACCAAGAGGTCGGCCACGCTTCTGGCGTGTTTTTGACTCAGCAGCTATAGGTATAATATTTTGTTCTGCTGGAATTTCAATTCGAATAGGAACATTTATAGCTGGAATATGCGACTTTGTAACTCTTCTGGAGTCAACAAAAGCGTCTGACATTTGATTTGCAATGCTTTGCAAATGCATTATCTTTTGAATTTCAAGTTCACATGCGCTTGTACGCGGATCAAGATAATTTAATGATGTTGTCTAAGCAAGATCCTTTTTATACTGTTTTGGTTCTCCCCCTAATTTAGAGAATAATGATTCATCAAAATGACAATCAGCAAATCTTGCTGTGAATACATCTCCTGCCAAGGGTTCAACATACCTGATAATAGAGGGAGAATCATATCCAACGTATATCCCCTTTCTTCTTTGAGGACCCATCTTTGTACGTTGGTTTGGTGCAATTGGAACATATACAGCACACCAAAAAATTCTTAAATGAGCAATATTTGGTTCTGACCCAAAAGCCAATTGCAAAGGAAATAATTTATGATAACTAGTTGGTCTTATGCGTACAAGTGTTGCAGCATGTAAAATAACATGTCCCCAAGTAGATGATGAGAGATTTGTTTTCATTAATAATGGTCTAGCAATTAATTGTAATCGTTTAATCTAAGATTCAGCAAGACCATTTTGTGTGTGAACATAAGTTACAGGATGTTCAACATTAATCTCAATTGACATGCAATATGCATCAAAAGCATGTGATGAAAATTCACCAGCATTATCCAAACGGATATTTTTAATGTGATGGTCAAGAAATTGTGCTCGTAATTTAATTATTTGAGTAAGTAATCTCGCAAACGCCAGGTTGCGAGTAGATAATAAACATACAAGTGTCTATCGGGATGATGCATCAATTAAAACCATAAAATATTTGAACAGTCCACATGGTGGATCAATAGGTCCACAAATATCTCCGTGAATCCGTTCGAGAAATGTAGGACTTTCAGCTCCTACTTTTACTGGTGATGGTTTAACAATTAATTTTCCTAGGGAACATGCAGTACATGCGAATTTTTCTGATGTTAATATCCTTTTATTTTTTAAAGGATGGCCATGTGTATTCTCAATGATTCTTCTCATCATAGTAGATCCCGAATGACCCAACCGGTCATGCCAAATGCTAAAAGTAATAGGATCAGTAAACTTCTGGTTTACTAGATGATAAATTTCAATTTTACGTATTTTTACAAAATATAGGCCAGTAGAAAAAGACGACAGTTTTTCTAATACAGATTTCTTACCCAAATGCATTTGAGTAATAAAAAGATGCTCAATCCCATTTTCTTCATTTGTTTCAACATGATATCCATTTCTGCGGATATCTTTAAAACTCAATAAATTTCTTCTGGATTTTGAGGAAAATAATACTTTATCAATAATAATTGTTGTTCATTTAGGCAACAATATACTAACTCTTCCGGAACCCTCAATCACATTTGCACTACCGTTTATCGTATAAATATTTTTTTTTCCCATTTTGAGATCAGAAAAATATTTCTCATTTTTTAGTATGGTGTGTGTAGTTCCACTATCAATAATGCATACATCATCATTAACAACAGCCATCTGAACACAAATATATATATGCAAACGTAAATATTATTAACATAGAATGAAAATGAAAATACAAAAATATCATGGTGAGGCTTTAGTTCTTCTGGACACTGCCATCACCAATTAAATGGTCTATCCTACCGTCTGGATGTTCAAAAAAAATCCGATACATCCATGTGGGTAATATTGATATTAAGATCTTCAGGATCAATATCATCATCATTAGCATCATTTATTAGATGTTGAAAAAAAATTTGTTTCCACATTTTTATTTTTCAATGAAGCTTGATATAATTCAACTAAATGTTTAGCCGTACGACAGTTTCGTGACCAATGACCTTTCATGCCACATCTATAACATATATCCTCATGCTTTTCTTCAATTTCTTTTTCTTTTCCCTTATGATCTTTTCTGTTCCACTTCAGGTGGCCAGTATTTCTCACAGTTTGATTATGATTGTGATAAGGGAAATATCGAGCGTGTCTACGACCATAACCACGACCACGGCCACGGCCACGGCCATGGTCATGACCACGACTATAACGATGGCTTCTGCTAGAGCCAACAGCATTTGTTGAGACAGTTGGTCTGGCTTCATGATTTCTCAATAATAACTCATTATTCTTCTCTGCAATAAGGAGGGCAATAATTAAATCTGTAAATTTTGTATACTCATTTTCTCGATATTGTTGCTGCAGGACAATATTCGAGGCATGAAAGGTGGAGAATGTCTTCTTCAACATATCTTCATCAGTCACTTTTTCTCTGCATAATTTTAATTGAGATGTAATTTTATACATTGCGGAGCTATATTCATTCACGATTTTAAAATCTTGCAACCTCAGGTGCAACCATTCATACCGTGCAGTGGGTAGTACGACCATCTTCAGGTGATCAAATCTTTCTTTTAAATTTACCTACAGGACATATGGATCTTTTTCGGTAAGATATTCCATTTTCAAATTTTTATCGAGATGACGACGAATAAAAATCAAAATTTTAGCCTTGTGTTGTGCAGATGCACTATTATTTGCTTGAATAGTTTCACTAAGGCCTTCAGCATTTAGATGCATTTCTGCATCGAGAACCCATGACATATAATTTTTTCCATAAATATCAAGGGTTACAAATTCGAGTTTAGCCGGGTTAGCCATAGAGATCAATAAATGTGTACCTGTCTTTTGGCTTTGGTAACGGCAGAAACTCGTGCTTAGTCTTCTGACTTTTGTAACGGTAGAGACTCGTGCTAATAACGTGTTATAAAATTAGGGTAGTGTTAGAATAAAATCTACACACTACACACTAAGAAAATTCTAACTATTCTTTGCACAAGAATTTCTCTTCAAACTTCTCTCTTTCTTTCTCTCACAATTCTTTCTCTAATCTTTCTTTCACTAATCTTTCTTTCACAAAATGATGGTGTATTACAAGCTTAGAAAATAGCTCTATTTATAGAGCTCTAATTAGTGAAATACATCATGGCATACATCATCTTCCACTAATCTCAATTAGTGGTGTCTCCACTAAATGGTGGACATCCATAAAAATCTTCTATAATAATTCACATAAATCCATAATTAATGGAGCATCCACTAATTAATAAATATTCCAATAATTCTTAACACAAAGATTTAATTAAAAACATTTTTTAAAACGAACCTCTTTAAGATCTCCATCTCCATTTTTACCAAAATATTACTTTTTAATCAAATGATAGTTTTGCATATAGTCTCTGACTTATAATTGAAGAAATTTAAAATCAAATTGTAATTATAACACGAGTTTATTATAATTAACGAATAAATAAAAAATTTACATGCCGCAATCAAATTTTAATGGGCAGATAAAAACGCACCCTATTATAAGATCCACTAAGACTCCTGATTGGTTACTCAAATCCCCACAGTGCTTTTCCAAGTAGATGCAAGAATCTTCTATAGGCAAGGTTATGTGCACAGATTTAAGAAAACATCACCATAATATCTTATTCAATGATCCAAATGGTGAAGGAAAGCAATGTGTACCATTAAACTGTTACAACAGCATAAATATGTAGACAATTCACTTCTAGATAAGAAACAAGATCAATAATGGCTACCAAAATTTTCAGATTCCCAAATTATAGGTAAAACTAGCAAGAGGTGCCTAAATTGGGATGTGTTCTTAACAGGTTCCATTCCTGAATCTTGACTGGAAAATGAAGTCAGTTTGCCTTGGAATAACCTATTTGCCAGAACAAGCAATAGCAGACCAAAATATCCTCAATCATGATCCCTGTAATATTGACATCAAACAGCAGCAGGGGTCTTGGACTCTATTGACTTCAGCACTTCTTCACCCATCTCTTTGCAGCCTACCAATTTCTGAAGCAACAAAGAGTTGGTCATCAGTTCTGGCAAATCTCAAAGGAATACCAATTCTACTGTCAATCGCAAGAAGAATTATTGACTTCATTGACTAAGATGGCACCATCAAAGGACTTACCCAATCATAAACATAACAAACTGGAAAGAAAAAGAATTATGTGCAGGTTTCTTTAAGAGCATCTTGACAAACGCATTTGCAAACATCAAAAGAGAACTTAAGACTATGGCAATAAAAGAACACTAGCTCAGATGTAATCCAAGCCACTCATTTCCCTTTCCTTGATCCTCCTTTTTTTTTTTTTGAAAAAAAAAAAAGGCGCACACTCATCAAATCTGAGCATCAACCATTGGTCAGGGCAACACAATGAGGGGAAGAATTAGACAGATGGCCATTCAGCCTTGTTATTTTCAATTACTACTTAATTGCACAGTTTTGACTTCATTAGCTCTCACACACACCTAAAAAAAAAAAACGGGCAGTTAGTAGTTCCAGAAATAACCCAAGGAAACAGAGACTGAAAAGGAAAGAAAAAGGGAAAAAAACTAAAACACGTGACATGCTTTGAAGATCATACATGTCCAGATGAAAATATGTCACCAGTACGAAATCCTCTGTTTAAAGCATCCAATACTGCAGCCTCAATTCTCTGGGCAGCCTTCTCCTCTCCTAGGCCATACTTCAAAAGCATGGCAGCACTGAGCACTGTCGCTAAAGGATTAGCTTTATCCTGCATATTAAAAGCAAAACATTCCAAATGCATAAAACAGCCAAGAGAAAGGACACATATCAAAGAGGAATCATAAAATTATACAGTCTTGGGCTAACCTGTCCAGCGATATCAGGAGCAGAACCATGTATGGGCTCAAATAATCCGGGTCCCTACAGATAACAAGAAAACAAATGAGGGTAACAAATCCTTCTAGTTGAGAAGTGCAGTTGTTGTATCAGAGAAAAGGAACAATCTGTCTATACCGATTCTCCAAGACTAGCAGATGGAAGCATCCCAATACTTCCAGTAATCATTGATGCTTCATCTGATAGGATATCACCAAATATATTGTTTGTCACGATGGTGTCAAACTGCAATAATATTAGTAGTTAGAGATCTCAATGCTAATAGCTTGACAGTCATGATTCTCATAAATAGCACCATGCCAATAACTGTCGGATAGGTAACCTGCTTTGGATCGCGAACAAGCTGCATGGCAGCATTGTCAACATACATGTGCGAGAGTTCAATGTCAGGGTACTCTGAGGCCATAGCTGTAACTCTCTTCCTCCAAAACATTGAAGCCTGACCATAATTGGAAAACAAGAATGTGCAGTCCTAAGAAAAAACCACTATGCGAGCAACTTCCATGTTTTTCCAGAAGCAGTATACTTGCAACTACAAAAATATGTTGAGAATATTTCTTAAAGTGATTGTGCTTCAAATCCTCTCTTTTCATAATAAATCATGTTTAATGATCATGCAACATAAAGGTCAAAAAAGAAGGAGACTAACTGCTGAATTAACAAAAGCAAAATTACTTAATCATACCACATTGTTTAGAATCTTTAGCCTATGAATATTATACAGTTTGATACTCCCTCCGTATTAACAAAATTGACCTACTTACTATTTTGGGTTGTCCTAAAAAATTTGACACTTTCCTTAAAAGGAAAGTTTTTACTATATAATTTATTATAAAATAATCAATATACTCCAAATATATTATTTTTATATAGTTAGATTTGACATAAAATATTATGGGACCCATACATTTTCTACTTTTATTATACTCCCTCCATCCCTATTTATCTGTCACAAATGAAAAGTTTTGGTATCCTTTTTTATCTGTCACATTGAAAAAATTTAGTGTCATTAATTTTAATTTTACTGCTAGATTAAATAGCTTGAAAAATGAGAGTGTAATAATTTTAGAGAGAGAAAGTTGAACAAACAAAGCAAGAAAATAGTTGTGTAGAATATTAAATTCAATGGCACTTTTTGAATGTATAAACAAAAAGTTGTATGAATTTAAGAGACTAACTAATTTTTCTTAATCTGTGTGAAGTAGTTAACTGTGACAGATAAATAGGGACGGAGGGAGTACTATATTATACTCTATTATTATTATATTCTAACTTTTACTTTTACATAAAATTTCGTACCAAGTCAACCACTGTCAATTTTAGTGGGACGGAGGGAGTATAAGATTAGACCATTTATGCAATTCAGAGAGATATATATTTATATAATACACGTTCACAATTTCTTAGTTGATTTGGTATTGTCATACACACAGAGTTTATCATAATCATTGCTGAAACTAAAATGTAAACCTACTGCATGCATCCATAGCAAAATTTATTGAACAACAGCTAACCAATAGTGAGCAGTGTTACATGTATTCTTCCCTTGCACTCTACATCTTTTTCATATGCATGTGATATTTATATGTCAGAATCAGAAAGAACAATCTTGTTATCAATGCAATACCTCCAAAACATTAGCTTTATCAACAGAACAGAGCTTCGCATGACGCTTCCGAGCAGTTTCAAATGCAATACGAGCAATGCGATCAATCTGGGAAAAAGGACCAGTCATAGCAAATATACGCAGGCCTAAATCATTAGCAAATTCATATGAAGGGTATTTTGATGTGTTATTAATAATAGATGAGATTTTTGTTTCTTTCATTTTCCATTTTTCGGACAAAAGAGCCTTAAGTTTCCTATAAGTTAACAAAACATATGGTTATTTCCACGTCCAGATCTAAATTTCCAGCAAATACATAGCACTGGAATTACCAAATGTTATGGTAGAAAATTTCTTTCACCTCAAATTGTTCCCACAGTTTACAAAAGTTATAGAGAAGAACTTGAACATGATGAAGAATAATTTCCTAGTTTAGAAACAAACAATGTGAAATGTTTGTAAATCTTGTCTTAGGGTTTTGTCTAGAAAAAGGGAAGCTTTCATGATTAAAGAGACAAAGAATTTGAGGCTTTTGTAACCTGTGAGAAAAAACTGCATCAGACAGTTACCTCATGAGCTGCATACACTTCAGTGTTGAAACCAATTTCATCACCATCTTCATTTTTGCTAAAGCCCCTTGGTTTTCCAAAATAAATACCTAATTCCAAACAAGAAAAAAAAAATAAAAATTTTGTTATAAAACAAGTACAGTTTCCAGATCTAGAAGCAAGATTAATTGAACTAAAAAACAAATTGAAAACCCCTATCCAAAGCCCATACACTAACCTCCTGTAAGTTCCCTTACAACCATTAGGTCTACACCTTCAGCAACTTCTTTCTTCAAAGTTGAAGCCTCCACCAACTGAAATAGGAGGTCATCAGATGAATCACTATCTACAAACCGAGAATGAATTTTAACAGAAACCCACTTGTACAATGCAATAATAAGACTAGTGCAAATCCAAACTAGAGGTACTTCAGGTTGTTCCGAGTTAGTATCACAATTTGCAATTCCCCCTGAATCTCTCAATCACCTGCTCAAATCAAAAGGAATTTCTTCCAAAGGCAAAAACAAACAAATCTGGAAAGGGATTTAGAGGTGCTATGAATGAGCATCAATTGTAACTCTGCTGGACATCCTATATACAGAAAATGACCAAAATTTCTTCCTGGTGTGCTAGTGACAGACAGGACTCAAAAAATTCTAACAATTGCTTTCATGTTTGGCTAGCAGTTAGGCACGCAAATGACCATATTTGGAATTTAGACCCTAAGATTAACTTGCGCTACACATTTCACCTGTGGTAAAACAGTTGCTGGCCTCAAGTTGGCAAAGACCTTCAGACCTTCCCGAAGCTGAAGCAAACCAGTCTCAGGCTTCAAATGTTTCTCATTATTATCCCATTTGTACCTTAAGCCCAATAACAATGATGATGATTCGTGAGCCCTTATTGCATAATGGAAAGCATTATTATTCACCAAAAACTAGAGCACGCATCTAAATGCTTACCCTCCAATAGCTCCTAGTAGAACAGCATCAGATTGCTTCGCAGTAGAGAGAGTCTCTTCTGGCAATGGTACTCCAGTTAAATCCAAAGCCGCCCCACCCATAGGCATCTCCTTAAACCCAAGATCAATCCCTGACGGATCCAATTTCAGCCAAATTTTCAAACCATCGATATTCATCCTAAAAAGAAATTAAAAATAAAAAATCCTATCTTTCCTTGCCAATTTCGCTATTTGAATTCACCACAAATGTCTATCTTTTAGAAGTGCTTTGTATTTCTGAAAAGCAATTGCATTTCCATTTCAGACAAAAAAAATTGCTCATTCAAATTGCTGAAAAAGAAGTGGCAGCCGAAAGGGTAAACAACACATTGTGTATGCCATCAGCATTACATATAACCCCAAAGCAAAGATACTTGATACTATGCATGGTTAAAGATGAACAAAGAATTGTACGGAAAATAAATTACAAATTTTTGGCATACCTTCGAGAGAGCCGACTAGTAGGAGGGCGCTTTTGGCAACGGAGATGACTTCCGGGCCAATACCATCGCCGGGAAGAAGAGTGATGGAGTATCGTCTAGTGGGTGCGGAAGCCGAGCAGCTGACTGTTACCCATCTTGGTGCATTTTTAGAGAGGGATTGAGATAGGAGGTCTGGTTGAAGTCCGAAAGCCTTCCCGTGGATTCGCAGTGAAGCAGCCATTGTCAAAGATTCCGCAGAGTAGCAGAAAGAGCCGAAGGAGCAATGGCCTGTGGATACGAAGGCTGCTGTATTTCAGATGAAATTTTCTTTGTTATTTGAACCTCGAAAGTTTGGGTGAATTTCATTTTTATTCGTAATTTTTCATTTATCTCGATTTGGTCCTTCTTAACAAACTTTATTACTTTTTTTTTCTTGGATAACACAAAAAACCTTTCCTAGAACATGCATTTTTAGGACCAAATCGAGATTGCCCTTTTTATCTGGAGGCAGAGGCTGGCTTCGGTAGCGTGCCTAGTTTAGTTTTGGAGGAATTCAAATCAAGATTGCTATTTCATTAAACGAGGATCTCAGTTAATATTCCTAATTTCGAAAACCAAACTTATACATATAAAAAACTCTTATGTTCACTTTTTAAAAACATATCAAAGTCATAGAATAGCAGATGCCTAGAATCGGGGAAACATAAGAGGTTGTTTAAGGACAAGAAGGTCAGTCACTTTTGCTCATACCAAAAAGTTAGGAACTGGGGGGCAGGCAGAGAAGTGCAGTGGGGGGGAGGGGAGCATGGCCGCCCCATGAGATATATATATATATATATATATCAAACTATATTTTGATTCTCTAAAAATTTAAAAATAATTTTAAATAATATTTAATAATTAACAATATAAAATAAAATTCTTACTAAATAAATTTAAAGATATTTAAAAAATATTTTATTATTAATACTAAATTTAAAAATATAAGTTGTACAAATAAATTTGTTTACAATAATTTAAAAAAGAGCTCATAATAAACAAATTAAAAATTAAAAGTCCAAACTAATCTAAACAAAGGTCCATATCAAGATAAAAAAAATATTAAAAAAAGTGAACATATGTGACTAGTAATTAGCTTCTTCTCCAATCTGATTAGCCCTCCAAAAAAAAAAAAACAAAGAAAAAAAATAAAACTTTCTGCAATCCAAATTTAGTAACTTGGTTCTTAATTGACCCTCCCACTAGGAGTGATAATCGTGTCGTATTCGGGTTGACGAATCTTATCAATTTGAGATAATAATACACGACGGGCTAATTCGAACATGACCCGATTAATAAACGTGTCATGTCGTGTCAATTCTTTTATTTTCGTATCGTATTCGTATTATAAAATGAGTTGACACGACATGACACAATTAGACACAATAATTAAATAGATAATTACTAAACTTGTTAATCTATCCATCCATTACACAAAAAAATTTAAAAAATCAAATCAAATAATATAAAATTAAAAAAAACTAATAAAATAATTCATAAAGTCATAAATAACAAATAAAATAACAAACCATCCAACTAAATATTTAGAAATCTCAATAAATTCATAAGATTTAATCTTAACAATCTAAACAAATGTAATTTTGCAATAAATTTGGATTGTTTAAGAAATTATTTTCTCTACTTAAAAGTCATTGTAATAATACTATTATTATAAACACTAAATAATAATTAATTAAGAATGATTCATTTACCATATATCAAACAAATAGTCACATTAATATAATTTATTTTCCTTAAGAGGTCTCATACAATTAAACAAAATAGACACAAAAATAATTCAATTAATTCATATAGCAAAATTTAATTCAATTAATTCGTGTAAAAAATTAAATTATCTAATTTTTTATAGTGAAATTTATAGGGTATTACCAAAAGTATTAAATATAAGTATTAAAAAAAGTTAAACAAGTTCGCGAGTTGAAACGGGTTGAACCCGTTTATGACTCGAACACGTTTAAAATTAAACGGGTTGACCTATTTCAATCCGAACCCACAAAACCACAATCCTAACCGCTATAATTATGTCGTGTCCAATATTGCCACCCCTACGGCTCCCACTATAGAATACTTAAAAAATTTTAATAACGTTATAACTATTTTGTGATTAAGGCGAGATTTGAACTCCCGATCTGATTTTAAAATTCATTATATTTTATCAGATGATCCGCTACCCTGCGAGGACTAGCAATTAGAATAGTTATATATACAAATAATATGCCAAATGCAGGAGGTGTTTTGGTGCATATATTTTTCTTTTTCCCACACATTTTACTTACCTATGGTTAAAAAGCTTCCATATTACTTGTTCATTTGGCAATATAAAGCTCATGTCTGCACTGCAAATCTTATTAAAGTTCACAGTTTCATTTGCATGAATCTCCACAAAAAAGCAAGTTGATATTTTACAAAAGAATGACAAAATGCAAACGAAATATATTAAAAGTAATAGAGTGATCAAGAGATACATAAATTAGATACTTAGAATTTTCTCCTATCTCATCGAAGAACATTAATTAAAGAAATTAAGATAGCATTTAGCGTGAATGACTTTGATGTAGATGTTGGAGTGTCATTGTCGTTATATTTTGACTGAATTGGCAAAAAATAAAAGGGACATATTTCCTCACATGGTATATATATTAATATTAATATATTAATATATTAACTAAAGTGGAAAGTTAACTTAAAACAAAGTACAGCATGGTGAACACATTCTACTACTTTGTCCACCTCTACATAAGTTAAAAAAAATATCAAAATCACAAGTTGCAGCATGCCTAACCTTTTTTTGTTTTCTTTCTCCTTCGGGAAAAAAATCTTCATACTATTTTTTGAAAAATAAAAATTAATTTAGACTATATTTGGATTGAGAGAACGGAGAAGAGAGGAAAGGAGAGTAGTTAGAAAAGAGAAAGAAGGAGAGAATCAAGTATTTATTGTGTTTGGATAATTATAAAAGGGAGATTAATGAAAGATAAGGTATTAATTTACATATTTATTCTTGTTTTGATATGAGTATAAATATTTAAATAGAAATATTTAAATTAGTTAATATAAATATATTCATTAAAAATAAATTGAATAAATATTTTAGTTAATTAAATTATATATTTTTAACTGAAACTAATCTCTCTATTCCCCTCTCTTTCCTTTCCTTTCCTTTCCCTATAAAAATCAATTAGTTTCTTCTCTATTGCTTTCCAAATCCTTCAATCCGAATATAAGGTTGGTATAAACTTTCATTAATTTGTCCCCCAAAAGACACAAATTCCTTGGTCTTTCATTTCTTGTCTTTTGGATAAATGTCAAACAAATAATTTCCATCTCTAATTCATTTTGTGGGGACGAAAGCTTCAATATTGACCTTAGAAACAGTGTAAATTAAAGACTCAATAGTTTCATCACGTGTAAATGCAATTGATCATTCTTAGTTATGCCTATATCTATGAAGCTTCAAATGGGGACATGAGAGGCTCTCATACCGTCCCATGGGAATCACATTTAAGATAATTGAAAATATGTTTGGTTGTGGATCTACCAGTCTAAATAAAGGCTTGTTTGTCTCCCTTCCATTATGAGCAGAACCATAAATTGTATAGAAGAAAAGATGTCTTTCAACTTCCCTTATAACAGGAACTCGATCTCGAGGTCTGACTTTGATGAGTATGCCTGGGTTGTTCAAATTCGTAGTAGTCTTGATGAGGAGCTTGAAGAAGAAAATGAAGTTCCTGTTAGTATCTTTAATGTCCCAAAACTTTTATTCTTTAGTGACCCTGATTCTTATCAGCCACAACAAGTTGCTATAGGTCCTTACCATTATTTCACTCCCGAGCGGTACGAAATGGAGAAGTACAAGATTGCTGCTGCGAAGAGAATACAGAAGGAGCACCAACCGTTGAAGTTTCATCATGTGGTTGACATGCTCAAGAAGTATGAGCCAAGGATTCGGTGTCACTATAATAGGTATCTCGATCTGAACGGTGAAACTCTGGCTTGGATGATGGCAGTTGATGCCTCTTTCTTGCTCGAGTTCCTTCAAGTTTATGCTGTGAAGGAAGGTAAGGTTTTACCTAGAGTTCCATCAAGTATGCCACATTTTATTGATTCTGCAGGGACAAAGTCGGCACACAATGCCATTCTTAGGGATGTAGTGATGTTGGAGAATCAAATCCCACTGTTTCTGTTGAGAAAAGTTTTGGAGATCCAATTTTCATCATTGGAGTTGGCAGATGACCTGCTGATTTCTATGTTGATCGGGTTCACCAAAGAGCTTTCTCCATTTAAGACCACGGAAGAAGTATGGCCGTGCATTCAAGTCTCAAAGTCTGCTCATTTGCTCGACGTTTTGTACTATGTGATCGTGCCCAGATACGAAGGATCACCATCAGAAATTACCCAATATGAGGAACAAGTTGAAGTCCAGGAAGCAGAAAATTCGTTCGAGAAGTCAAGTAGCGCTCAAAGACTTCTTCGTTTTTGTAAAAGTAGCGTTCAAAGACTTCTTGATTTACTTTGGAATAGAATATCAAAGTTGGACAAGGGACCGGTACGTGCAATCAGGACTATATTGATCTCTAAACCTTTGAAACTCATCTCGAAATTGCCTTGGTCGATTATCTATAATTTTCCTGGTCTGAGACTGCTAAAGCAACCCTTTGAAAACTTATTCTCCTCTCAAGGTAAGGCAAAGGAGGAGGAAAATGAAAACCCTAAAGGAGACAACACAACAGTGAAACCTCCATTAGTAGAGGAAATCACAGTCCCTTCAGTCACCGAGCTCTCAAAAGCTGGTGTACTTTTTGTTCCAACCAGTTCAGGCATCTCCAGCATTAATTTTGATGCCAAAACTAAGAGTTTTTATCTCCCCACAGTTTGTTTAGACGTCAACAGTGAAGTGGTTCTGCGAAACTTGGTTGCATATGAAGCATGTAATGCATCAGGACCATTGGTTTTCGCTCGCTACACAGAATTGATGAATGGGATCATTGATACAGAAGAGGATGCAAAGTTTCTGAGAGAAAAAGGGATCATTTTGAACCATTTGAAGAAGGATGAAGAAGTGGCGAAACTGTGGAATGGGATGAACAAATCCATCAAGCTTACAAAGGTGGAGTTCTTGGACAGAACGATTGCAGATGTGAACAAGTTTTACAGTTGCAGATGGAACGTAAAAGTCGAGAAAGTTGTGAAGCAGTATGTTTTTGGGTCGTGGAAATTTCTCACGTTCTTTGCTGCTCTTTTCATGCTGATTTTGATGGCTGTACAAGCTTTTTGCTCAGTCTATAGCTGCCCTCGTATATTCAATCGGTTCCAAAGTTTTCAGTGATAACAAGCCCTTTTGTGTAAGCTGTAGTTCTCTTGGGATGGCTTGTTGTAGTAATCTAATGATTTGGTTGCTTGTTTGTAAGGTGTGAACTAGTGAAACAAGAAGATGTTATGTATATTTTGGTTTTGTCTAGTGTGATAGCAAAGCACTTTTTTCAACCCCTCATCCTTTCTCTCTACTCTTTTTTCTCTAGCGCCCATCGTCTTCTTCATTGCGTCTGACCTTGCTCGGCCAGATCCAAGCCCAACTTTTGCTTGGCAATTGGATCTTGGCCGAATTTAATTTGTTCATTTGTTGTTTTCTTTTGGGTTCCACCCCCTATTTTGTTTACAAACCTCACAAGCTCCTCCGTTGACTTCTATCTCCTGCGCTGCACTTCCTTCCTTGGCATGGAGTCTGTGTTCCTCACCATCTTCAAACCCAGCATTTGTTTGGCTCTTTCCTTGGCCTTTCTCCCTTTTCCAGGACAACTCCAGGACAACTGATATGTCCAAAGTCTTTTTTTTTTTAATTAGTGTAGAGTTTCAGGCCGGCTAGTTCTCACGGATCTGGAAGGCCGTCATGTAAAATCTCCCAATAATATCCGTAATGGGACCCAAGGTCTTTTTCACGCGAATGAAAAGTTGGGACCTATTCTGAATTTCTCTTGTCAAGATTATTTGTGGATTAGGATATAGCGGCTAAAATGGCTATTATTCTTAGTTTGTTTTGTTATATTCTCTATTTTACTTACCTCAAGTTAGAGATGTGATAATTTTTTATTACTATGGACCACTTAATTCTTTTATATATGTAACTTGTTTTTTTGTTAATGCATTATCTTATTCAAAGAGGAAAAAAAAAAAAAAAAGTGTGGTAGCAAAGCATTAAGAGCGGTTTTAAGAGTTGAAGTTGTCTTCTATATTGTTACACCCTTCTTCCTTGATTTTGTTTCCTTCTTCTTTTTCAATGTGGATAGTTATTAGAAGATCAATTTTTATTCTTTCATCAAATTACTAAAATACAAATGATTAGTTGTTGAAACTTCAACTTTATTTGGAGTTTTATGGGAATGGCTCCTTTCCAATATCAATAATATTAAAAATCTTTTAATATTTTAATACTCTTTCCCTTTATAAATAACTGACCTAATTATAAAAATTACAAGTATTAAGGAATTGTACAATTCTATAGTAAAAGTGATTAAAATATCTATTATACCATTTGAAATATTTTTATTTTCTTTTTCACCTCATTAATTTGAATCCCGCCACTCCTTTAATTACATAACTCTAAAAATTACAAATATCTCTCTCTTCTCACCTATGTTCTTTGTCTCTCTTTTCCCACTATTTGTTTTAGAGTCTTCTTTTCACCTATATCATCTCATTAAATTATACTTTTGACTATTTTTATAAGATAACGTAATCTTATTGTTGGTTAAAATAATTTTAGTATGGGTAATTGTAATACTAATTAATTGATACAAATTTGTGCTAAGGGTAAAATTAGAAAAAATAATTAAATATAATATGCATTTAGAAAGTAGACAGTTATTTTTGAACAAACTAAAAAAGAAATTAGGCCAATTATTTGTGAATAGAGAAAGTAATATCGCAAGACGCTATTTGATGATAAGATAAGAGTTTGTAATTTAACGAGATATCACCTAATCTTTTTCCCCATAAAAAGTCCACCTTGATAACTGCCTAATTATTTTTAATTCTAATTGTCAAATACACTTATTATTGATGTGATGCATTTATATATTAACATTGAAATATATCTAATATTATTAGTACTAAAGAGGAGCTTTTCTCGGAGTTTAATATATTCAACTAAATATATTTATACCAAACTAAATCCTACATTAATAGGAATTTAAATACAAAGTCACCAAAGTACAAAATAAAATTTTAAAACATTGAAACTTATCAATATTTACAGTTCAAAGAACATTAAATACATAAACTGGTATTTAACAAAAAAAAATAAAATGTGTTCCAAGTATATAAGCTAAAGCCTCAAATATTCCAATCACTCAATATTTTTGTCAAACAAATCTTCTAATTCATCACCTTTTAACTAAGAGTCTGAAAAATATTAATAACGGGTGAACTCATAAGTTCCGTACAGAAAATTGACTCACCTGATATTGAGTATATTACATAAGTATTAGTTTCCAAATATTTAAGTGACATTAAAGAAATACCCTTTCAAGAGTATTTTATGAAAATCGTTTCCATTTCAAAAGCAAGTGATTTTTGGTACTGAATTCACTCTATAAATGGCAAAATGTAAAGATAACGAAAAGCAGAGAGATGGAAAGACAACATTTAAACAAAGAAATTTCAAATGAAGAAAGGAGAGTCACCGCCTACTTCAAGGGAAGTGGCGACACTTGAGTTGGCCATTACAAACGATGAAAACTTCTAAAAGGACTCAAGATCATAGCATCAAACAAAAATAACATTCACAAAGAAGCTATCAATTCGAATGGAATAAGATTTTATCAAAGCTATTAGAAACAGAAAGAACTTTTGTAGGAATTCCAGTGCTAAACATTTAAAAGGAAAAAAAAAAAAAACTTCAAATCAACAATTACTCCAACAACCAAATATTTTCTTTACTATAAAATCCTTTGTCAAACTTTAAATGCTTCCAAAACATTATAGATAGGTTGAATTACATTTGGAGTAAGGTCTTCGTTAATTGATATTACTCTCCTAACTATTATACATATCCCGTTACGAAAAGGGTTAATTAGAATAGATATTAGGAATTATATTTTCTTAGCACAAGGACAAAATAGGTAATTAGGTACTATATTCCCTTAGACAAGGGTCAAAATTCATATAATTTTCAAAATCCCGACTATAACCACTCACAAATATTAAAAATCTTCATAAATTAGACATTTAGACTTCAAAACTTAAACAAAGCTTCGCACTTTCACAAATTTATAAATATAATTAGCAAAACATTCACCCATATACATACGTATCAAAGAATCATAATATATCATATTCAATCTAAGTTATACTAACAACATAATGTTTCTATGAATTTAAAAACTGTTAAATTTCCAAAGAGAATCATAAAAAATAAAGAAAAATCGCATCTCCTCAGAGCAACTCCAATGGTTCAATCCATTAGAGTTGCATCTACACATTTTTAATCAATTTTTAGTGATTCCTACTATTACACATTATTTCTTTTACTTTTTACAACTCTTCATTCCAATCATATAACTCTATAAATTATTGCAAATAGGGTGCACACCTTACATCAAATATTTATTTCTTCATTATTTGATAAAAAGTTGATATTTCTCATACATTGTAGCCCACGTAAATAGCTTTGCAACCATTGCTCCATGTCAGCATTTTTGCAACTTACTCCAATAATACAACTTTTAGTGTAACGGTGCAATTCATTTTGTACAACTCCCGTTGGAGTTGCTCTTAATGCAAAGTCAAAACGAATCCTCTTATCACTTTCAAAAGTCTCTAATCAAATTAGGTTTCCAGACATGAACTAATTAATTCTCCTAAAATAAACCCTACCAGAATCCTTCCCACTGTCAATAGAAGTTGTGTAACTGAAAACAAACTTTTTAATGAAATTAAGAAATTCTTAATTAATATAAAAATTATTTAAAATATCTTTAACTTAACAAAATACGCAATTAACCTCATGACTTGATTAAAGGCCCACCTAATTAATATAGTCTATTAATTAGGGAAAACTCTGAAAAACTATGGGGCCTTGGGGCTCCCATATATCTCATTCCAAAAAATTATAATTGTGATTATATTATATTGTACTCTCCCCGTCCACAAATAACTGATCTAATTGTAAAAACTACGCATATTAAGGAATTGTGGAAATCTATAGTAAAAATAATTAAAATATCCACTATACCCTTTGGGTATTTTTTTTATCTTTCCCACCTCATTAATTTGAATTCCATCACTTCTTTAATTATATCGCTCTAATAATTACATGTCTCTCTCTTCTAACATATATCCTTTGTTTCTTTCTTCCTACTTTTGACTTTTTTTTATAAGATAACGTGATTTTATTGTTGTTTAAAATAACTTCAATATGGATAATTGCAATACTAATTAATTGATAGAAAATTGTGTTAAGGATAAAATTGAAAAAAAATAATTAAATACAATCTATATTTAGAAAGTGGACAGTTATTTTTAAACAAACTAAAAAGAAAATTAAGCCAATTATTTATGACCATTGTTAAATAATTACAAAATATTTAATATATTATTTACCAATGATATCATGACCACGAACATATCTAGCGAAGTGTTGATGTCAAGACATTGATATGCAATCGTACTGATAGATACGTTAAAGACTAAAGAACCACTCATTTGCTGTAGATAAGAATAGCCTTTCTGAAGCCAACAGGAAGAAGAACTCACCATATAATGCAGCCCCTTTCTCAAAAAAATATCAATAAACTTCTGCGTTAAACTATAATAACATCAGGGGAAAAAAAATCTTTTATCGTATCCTCCCAAAAAACTATAATTGTGGTTCTATTAAGATAGTCACGAAATATCTAACATATTATTTATTAATGATATTGCTTTAAATAAAATAATACTAATATCATTAATCTTCCTGGATTAATCTTCCTGAAATACAATTTGGAGTCAGCCCAGTGAAATGGGTAAAGCAGCCCAATGTGGGCAGCGTTTTTTTTCCAAATTTGGAAATTCTTGTTGGGATTTGCTGAATTAGGCAAAGTAACGACCCCGGATCAAGATCCTAGACTTTGCCTGATTGCAGTTTTATTTAAACAGCCCAAGATTGCTTTCAAGAAACCTCAGCTATTCATCTCCTTACAGGAGTGCAAACTAGTTTCCTAAGAAAGATACCATCTTGGTAAGAAAACAATCAAAGAATGCTTTGTGCAGATACCCCTTGACGTTATTCCCTTGATTTTTCTGTATTTTGTCTCTCTTTTTTTTTATTTGACCTTCAAAATTTCATACAGTATCACACCTCTCCCTTAAAAAAAAATTCATCCCTTGTCTCTAACTCCCAGAATCTACTTCTTTTTTCACTCAAAATAGAGCAAATTCACCAGCAAAATCCAAACTTTCTACTAATTCAGTTCGCAGAATCCCGGCAATGCTTTTATTGATTTAACTCCCCCACAGTGCTTGAAACACTTTCTTCTTATTGCAATGGTTGGAAAAAGGCATTAGAACACTTCAATTGGGTTGACGATGTGGGTTCCAACAAGCAACTAAACTTTCATTGATATTATTGCTAAGTATTTTGAGTTTCATACTGCGTGGGATTTAATTGAGAAGATGAGGAATTTGTTTTCTAGCCTGAATGTAAAAATCTATAACATGATTCTTCGACGCTGGTGTAAAATGGGGTGGCGGAGAAAATGTAGGGACTTTTGGGAAGAAATGGATGAAAGAGGTGTACAGAAAGACTTATATTCCTATTCCATTTATCTGGATGTACAGTGCAAGACAGCAAGAGTGGGAAGCCGAGGAAAGCTGTGAATTCGTATAAGGAGATGAAGAAGAATGCGGGATTAAATTGGATGTAGTGGCATACAATACTGTTATTTAGGCTATTGGGATTTCAGATGGTGTGGATATCGCAGTTAAACTTTCTCGTGAGATGATAGAACTAGGTTGTGAACCAAATGTCGTGCCCTATGTCTCCATTCTGAAGTTGTGTGAAAATGGAAGAAGAAAGAGGCAATTAAAATGCTCAAGGAAATGTGCAAGAGGGGTAATGTATTTACATATCATTACCTTTTTGGATGCCTTCAAAAGCCTCGAGAAATTCTTAGGTTATTTGACAGGATGATTGAAAATGTGATCAGGCTGAGAATGGATACATATGTCATGCTTAAGAGGAAGTTTGGAAGGTGGGGTTTTCTTCGACTGGTTTTTCTTATTTGGGAGGAGAAGATGAGAGAGCATGGATTGAGTCCGGATGAATTTCCTTGCAATGCTTTTATTGACACTTCGGTATAGAAGGGAATGGTTGCCATGGCTAGAAAGTATGATGAAGAAATGATAGCAAAAGGCCTCTCAGCTAAGCCCAGGACAGAATTGGGTAGCGTGCTGGTAAACAGTGTATCTAAAGATGGTTGATTTTGCTCTGCACTAGGCCAGATGAGATTGCATATTCTTCAGGCTGCGCATATGAATGTGATCACTGAATTTCACTTCAGTTGATTACGCTCTTCTGCACCCAGAGGCTTCTGTGGATCATGTTCTGGGACTCCGGCAATGTGGTAAGTTATATGATGAAAATAAATTTGGAAGGGAGAAATTTGGACCTATTTAATAAAAACATCGTGCATTCTGATGACAGACAGAGTGATAGAGGAACATCTGAATATTCTGAGGATTAGAATTGTAAATGATATTTACTGATTAATTTTAATTTAGAAATAATTTTAAAAAAACATCATTAATCAATTAAAGAAAGAGATTTTTTATACTTTGAAATATATAACGTAATAGTAAAAGTCAAGCCTCTGCAAGATCGTTTTGTTTTGTTGTGAGGTTACGGATTCGATTCCTCATTCTGCGTGGTCCAAAGAGATTTTTGGTGGATAGGTTCTGTAATGACTGGTGAAATGTAGGGTTGTAGATGCCATGGCAAAAGAGAATGGAGGATGAGAAAGAGAAGATGCGTTAATTAGGAGTAGGAGTTTTTTAAAAAATAATTAAAAAAATTTCAAACTTTGACTGCAAGGGTAAAATAGTCGTTTAAATAGATTTTACTCTAGCTGAGAAAACCTGCTCTCTGGCATTATCACCCGCCTTGAAAAAATGTCTCTTTCTCTCCCTGTCTCTTGCTTTTCTCACCCAGCTGTCTTTCTTTCTCCTTCACACTTTATCTTTTTTTTTTTTTTTGCTAAGTGAGCATTATTTTATTCATCAGAAAACAATTATACAATGAATAATGGAATTCATGATAACGGGAAAATAAAATCACATTTCAAACTAAGATGGATACTATACAATTATAGTGGAAATAAAAATAAATATACAAAAATTTTGTCTTTTTTATTGTCATCCATCACTAACATAGCATGGATCCAAACTACACCAGTCTCGTACCATATCAGAAACTATAGGTGTATCAAAGATCTTGAGGCATGTCTGGAGAAAAAAAGGGCATGGAGAAAGGGTCTACCCTAAGGAGAGTTGGGTAAACAACAGCGTCGGTCGAAAGAAAGTAAAAAAAAGGACACGTCATAAAAGAGTAAAACGCAATAAAAATTTATTAGGAAATGAGATATCTATAATTTGAGTAATAAAATGAGTAGGGAAAGAAAAAAAGTACAAAAAAGCAGGAGTTTTAGCCAAAACAAAGCTCTAGAAGGAACCAGAGCTTGGATCTGGCCAAGCTCCACAAAGAAGACGACTTGGTTGGTAGAGAGGAAAAATCTAGAGAGACAAGTAGAGAGAGGAAAGAGGGGAGAAACTAGCTTACTCTTTACTTTACCAATTCATTGGTTGAGAGTAGGTTGAATGTGCATCTATCCACACACAATTGTAATATTTTCGTTTGAGTCTAAAAATAGTAGACCTTTTATCCATTGATTATTACACCACGAAGGACCCAAGACAGAAATCCTCGTTTGGAATGCTTTTGTTAAACACGGGGATTTTTTTTTTAAAAGATTTTTTGCATTTGGAAACTGAAATTAACCTTATATTTATTAAACTAGTCTCCTATTTTCCATAGCATAAATAAAATTCCCATGTCTTAGCTGCATGGAAATCTTTGACTCATCTTCGATTTCATGGTGATCTTTTTTACTCTTTAGGTTACTTTTTTCTCCTTTCACAGAGAGAAGACAATTGTTTATTGATTAATAAAAGTTGGCCATATTGCCAAAGCAGTTTTCATCGAGCAATTTAAGGTTAAATAATTTCTTTACCTTCTCTTATCAACTAAAATCTATCCTTAAATATACATCTATCCTCATCAATTTTTTTTTATTTTTTACTAGAGCTCTTTCATGTCCCTAATTTTGTGCTCATTCTCTCTCCTCCCCGCTTCCCACAAAAATCTTCTCCCCTCCATCCCTCTCTCAATCTTCTCTCTTCTTCTCATATTCCAAACCCAACCTTTTCTCTTTTCTCTCATCTCTCCTACTACCCAAAAAGGGGGGAAAAAAATGAACAATGACATTGATGAAACTTCTCTATTATCGGACTGAAGAGGATCCAAAATCCCAACTCTCATCAAGGGTCCTGCTTTGGGGTAAAGCTGCAGCACTAGTATGTCAAACCACAATCTTTTTAGAAACCTGATTCTCTAATCTCGAATCTATAAGCATTTTTCTCTTGTCATTCAGTTTTGAACGAGTCTCATTTAACATTATCAATTTTGAAAACCAAACTTATACAGTTTAAGCCCTTATATTGAATTCTTAAAAACATATCAAAGTCATAGATTGGCAAATACCTAGATTCAAAGAAACCTATAAGAGTTTATTTAAGGACAAGAAGGTCATTCACATTTGCTCGATACCAAAAGGTTAGGAAGCAATTTAGTTTTTCCTCAAATTTAATTAATTAAGATACGTTAAAATAAATTACATTTATGAATTAAATATTGATAGTTAGAATAGTTATATATACAAATAATATGCCAAATGCGGGAAGCGTTTTGGTGCATATTTTTCTTTTTCCCACACATTTTACATACCTATAGTTAGAAAGCTTCAATTAAGAATGCTTGTTGTATTCTCTTTGTTATACTGTGATCATTTGCACATTACACGCCTAAGCTTTCTTTATCATGCATAGGACAGTTTACCAAGTTGGAGCATTTCTTAAAGATGAAGGGGCAGAGTATGTAGATAATGAATTCCTTTCTGCCCTAATATTGTCTTGTGGTTGCGATTGTGAATTTTCTTATTAAAAAAAAAAAAATTGTGTTTTCGGAACTAACCAGCAGAAGCCAAGGAGACTAAACTTTGCTTCCATCTTATTGGTTCATTTGGCAATATAGCACTCATCATATCTCCGCTGCAAATCTTATTAAAGTTCAAAGTTTCATTTGCATGAATCTCCACAAAAACCAAGCTGATATTTTACAATGTACTAGTTTGTACTTCCTTTTATTCACCCAAAAAAAAAAGTTCTCTAATTATAAAAACGAATTAAACAGAAAAAAACAAAAAGAATGACAAAATGCAAATGAAATATATTAAAAATAAGAGAGTGAAGAGATTCATAAAGCAGATACGTGGAATTTTCTTCTATCTCGTCGAAGAACACTGAAGAAATTAAGATAGCATTTAGCATGGATGACTTTGATGTGGATGTTGGAGAGTCATTGTTGTTATATTTTGACTGCATTGAAAAAAATGGGACATATTTCCTCACATGCAAGTATATTAATTAACTAATTAAAGTGGAAAGCTAATTGGTAAAGAATTTAAAACAAAGTACAGCATGGGGTTCTACTACGTACTTTGTCAAAGTCTACATAAGTTAAGAAAATATCAAAATCACAAGTTGCAGCAGCATATACGTAACCTTTTTTCTTTTTTCTTTTTTGTCTTCCTTCTCCTTTTGAGGGCCGGGAAAAGAAATATTTTCATACTATTTTTTGGAAAAGAATAAAAACTTGATTTAGACTATATTTAGATTGAGAGGAAAGGAGAGCTATAGGAAAAGAGAGAGAAGGAAAGGATCGAGTATTTATTATGTTTGGATAATTCTATAAAGGAAATTAATGAGAGAGAAAGTATTAATTTACATATTTATTCATATTTTGATGTGAGTATAAAATTTTAAATAAAAATATTCATTAAAGTTAGTTTCATTCTCATTCATATTGGATGATAACTAAATTAGATATTTTTAACTGAAATTAATCTCTCTATTCCCTTTCCTTTCTTTTCCATTTATAAAAATCAATCTAACAATCCAAATTTATTTCTTCTCTATTGCTTTCCAAATCCTTCAATCCGAATATATCGTTGGTATAATTTTTCATTAATTAATTTGCACCCCCTCCCCGCCCCACCCCCAAAAAAAAAAAATCCTTAGCCTTTCATTTCTTTTCTTTTAGAATAAATGTCAAACAAATAATTTCCATCTCATTCATTTTGTGGGGACGAAAGCTTGAATATTGACCTTAGAAACAGTGTAAATTAAAGACTCAATAGTTTCATCACGTGTAAATGCAATAGATCATTTTAGTTATGCCTATCTATGAAGTTGCTCTAATGGGGACATGAGAGGCTACTATTCTAAGCCCTCTCATGCAGATCCATAGGAATCACATTTAAGATTATTTAAACTTTGTTTGGTTGTGTATTTACCAGTCTATATAATTAAAGGCTTCTTTGTCTCCCTTCCACTGTGAGCAGAACCATAAATTGTTTAGAAGAAAAGATGTCTTTCAACTTCCCTTATAACAGGAACTCGATCTCGAGGTCTGACTTTGATGAGGATGGCTGGGTTGTTCAAATTCGTAGAAATCTTGATGAGGAGCTTGAAGAAGAAAATGAAGTTCCTGTTAGCATCTTCAATGTCCCAAAACTCTTATTCTTTAGTGATCCTGATTCTTATCAGCCACAACAAGTTGCTATAGGTCCTTACCATTATTTCACTCCCGAGCGGTACGAAATGGAGAAGTACAAGATTGCTGCTGCCAAGAGAATACAGAAGGAGCACCAACCGTTGAAGTTTCATCATGTTGTTGACACTCTCAAGAAGTATGAGCCGAGGATTCGCTATCACTATAATAGGTATCTCGATCTGAAGGGTCAAACTTTGGCTTGGATGATGGCAGTTGATGCCTCTTTCTTGCTCGATTTCCTTCAAGTTTATGCTGTGAAGGAAGGTAAGTTGTTACCTAGAGTTCCATCAAGTATGCCACATTTTATTGATTCTGCAGGGACAAAGTCGTCACACAATGCCATTCTTAGGGATATTGTGATGTTGGAGAATCAAATCCCACTGTTTCTGTTGAGAAAAGTGTTGGAGATCCAATTTTCATCATTGGAATTGGCAGATGACCTGCTGATTTCTATGTTAATCGGGTTCACCGAAGAGCTTTCTCCATTTAAGACCACGGAAGAAGTATGGCCGTGCATTCAAGTCTCAAAGTCTGCTCATTTGCTCGACGTTTTGTACCATGTGATCGTGCCCAGATACGAAGGATCACCATCAGAGATTACCCAATATGAGGAACAAGTTGAAGTCCAGGAAGCAGAAGAAAATTCGTTCGAGAAGTCAAGTAGCGTTCTAAGACTTCTTTTTTTTGGTAAAAGTAGCGTTCAAAGACTTCTTAATATGCTTTGGAATAACATATCAAAGTTAGACAAGGGACCGGTACGTGCAATCAAGACTATATTGATCTCTAAACCTTTGAAACTCATCTTGAAATTGCCTTGGTCGATTATCTCTAATTTACCTGGGGTGAGGCTGCTAAAGCAACGCTTTGAAAATTTATTCTCCTCTCAAGATAAGGCAAAGGAGGAGAAAAATGAAAACCCTAAAGGAGACGACAAAACAGCGAAACCTCCATTAGTAGAGGAAATCACAATCCCTTCAGTCACCGAGCTCTCAAAAGCTGGTGTACTTTTTGTTCCAACCAATTCAGGCCTCTCCAGCATTAATTTTGATGTCAAAACTAAGACTTTTTATCTCCCCACAGTTTGTTTAGACGTCAACAGTGAAGTGGTTCTGCGAAACTTGGTTGCATATGAAGCATGCAATGCGTCAGGACCATTGGTTTTCGCTCGCTACGCAGAATTGATGAATGGGATCATTGATACAGAAGAGGATGCAAAGTTTCTGAGAGAAAAAGGGATCATTTTGAACCATTTGAAGAAGGATGAAGAAGTGGCAAAGCTGTGGAATGGGATGAACAAATCCATCAAGCTTACAAAGGTGGAGTTCTTGGACAAAACGATTGCAGATGTGAACAAGTTTTACAGTTGCACATGGAAAGTAAAAGTCAAGGAATTTGCCAAGCAGTATGTTTGTGGGTCGTGGAAATTTCTCACGTTCTTTGCTGCTCTTCTCGTGCTGCTTTTTATGGCTGTACAAGCATTTTGCTCAGTCTATAGCTGCCCTCGTATGTTTAATCAGTTCCAAAATATTCAGTGATTATTAAGCCCTTTTGTAAACCTCTAGTTCTCTTGGAATGGTTAACTGTAGTATTCTAATGATTTGGTTGCTTGTTTGTAAGGTGTGAAATGTGAATTAGTGAAACAAGAAGATGTTATGTATATTTTGGTTTTGTCTAGTGTGATAACAAAGCACTAAGAGCAGTTTTAAGGGTTGAAAGTTTTCCTCTATATTGATACTCTTATTCCTTGATTTTGTTTCCTTCTTTATCACTCTAGATAGTTATTAGAAAATCAAGTTTAATTCTTCCAAAATTACACAAATGGTTAGGTGTTGAAACTTCAATTTATATTTGTACTTTGATATACTCAACTAAATATGTTTCATTTCTCTATAAGAAAAAATTATTATTGTATCTTTTAAAAAACTCATAAATATTTGCCAAGGTTAATGTCATCACTAAATCATTGCTATTTAGGATTAGTGACGAGCATAGCGATGGTAATGGTCATGATTAACAATCTCTTTGTTAAAAAAAATTTTACGACGGCACAAAAACGCCATTGCTAATAGCAAGCACTAAAAGAAAAAACTAAATTAGAGACAGCCAAATCCGTCGCTAATTGAGTAATTCATCGCTAAAAAATGTGTCACAATTTGCAAGGAATCAACGGATTTTCGATGGTAAAAATTTTTTAATTTTTTAAAAAATCAATTAATTTAGTAACAGGTTTGCAATAGTAAAAAAAATTTTATTTATAAAAAATTAATTAATTTAGCAATAGATTTGTGACGGTAACAAAAAATTATTTTTAAAAAAAATCAATTAATTTAGCAACGGATTTGTGACGGCAAAAAAAATTTTAATTTACAAAAATTAATTAATTTAGCGATAAATTTGCAACAGTAAAAAAATTATTTAAAAAATAATTAATTAAATTAAAAATGGATTTGCGACAGTCAAAAATTTTTATTTAAAAAAATTAATTAATTTAGCGATAGATTTGCGACGGCAAAAAAATTTATTTAAAAAATAATTAATTAACTTAGAAACGGATTTTTGATGGCAAAAAATTTTTATTTAAAAAATTAATTAATTTAGAAACGAAAAAAATTTTATTTAAGAAATAATTAATTTAGCTATGAATTTGCGACGGTCAAAATTTTTTATTTCAAAAAATTTTAATTAATTTAGCGACGGCAAAAAATTTTTATTAAAAAATTAATTAATTAGCTCCTTGACCCGACTTGACTCACTAAAAATATTATGAGATTATGTTGGACCCTAGGCTCGAACCCGCATCCTTGTTGTTGGAGAATACATATTCCACCACTAAACTATTGATATTTTTGTGATTTATTGTGCTATATATTAATTATATAACATATTTTTTTGTGAATTAGCGACGGATTTGCAAGGACTTTGCGACGAATCTGCGAGGACCCAATTTTTGGTCACAAATCTGTTGCTAATTAACTACGAATTTGCAATGGCTAATTTTTTAAATTTTAAAAAAATAAATTTATTTTTAAATTTTGGATGGTTGTCGCAAACCCCTCGTTAATTGCAATGGATTTGTGAGGACTTATACTTTTAATTTTAAAAAAATAAATATATTTTTAAATTTTAGATGGTCGTCGCAAATTTGTAAGGGATTAGGAACGCAAATATGTCACTAATCTAAAATATTCATAAAAAAATTTAAAATTTGATTTATATATATATATATAGGTATGTATGTATTTATATATGTATGAATGTGATATATATGTATCTGTCGCAATTATATATATATATATATATATATATATATATATATAATTTGCAATTAGTAATGAATTCGCTATTTATATACTATCAATTAGATAAATAGCAATTAAATTAACAAATTTGCTAATTAGAAACGGATTTATGATGGTTTATTTTTTTCAATTTAAAAAAAATAAATTTATTTTTAAATTTTGGATAGCTAATTGCGAGTGATTTGCGAGGGCTTATTTATTTAATTTTTAAAAAATTTAATTTATTTTTAAATTTTAGATGGCCATCGTAAATCTCTTACTAATTGTGATAGATTTGTAAGGGCTTATTTTTTTATTTAAAAAATAAATTTATTTTTAAATTTTAGATTGTGGTCGCAAATTCCTCGATAATTACGACGAATTTGCGATGGCTTATTTTTTAATTTTAAAAAAATAAATTTTATTTTTAAATTTTAGATGGCCATCGTCAATCCCTCGCTAATTGCGATGGATTTGCAATGAATTATTTTTTAATTTAAAGAAATAAATTTATTTTTAAATTTTGGATGACCGTCACAAATTCCTTACTAATTGTGACAGATTTGTGAGAGTTTATTTTTTTCAAATTTTAAAAAATAAATTATTTTTAAATTTTGAAAGTCCGTTGCAAATCTTTCTCTAATTGTGATGGATTTGCTAGGGTTTATTTTTTAATATTAAAAAAATATATTTATTTTTTAATTTTAGATGGCCGTCGCAAATCCATCGCTAATTGCGACGGATTTGCGAGGACTTATTTTTTCAATTTTAAAAAAATAAATTTATTTTTAAATTTTTTATGGTCGTCACAAATCTCTCGCTAATTGCGATGGATTTACAAGGACTTATTTTTTTAATTTTAATAAATTAAATTTATTTTTTAAATATTAGATGACCGTCACAAATCCCTCTTTAATTGTGATGGATTTGAGACAACTTTCAATTTTATTAGTGCTAATGATTTATTTCAAAAAAATCGTTGCAAATCCGTCATTAATTTGAGATGGCTAGATGTCCATTGCTAATCCATTGCTATTACCGACAAATTAGCGACGAAAATTTAAAAAAATAAATTTAATTTCAAAAGTTTTACTCCCATTGCTATTCCATCGCAAATTAGTAATGGCCTAGAGACCATCGCAAAAATCCGTTGCTAATTTGATTTTTTCTTGTATTGGAGGGTTTAGTGAGGGTACCTACCAGACTAAAAATCGAGTCAAAGAAGTTACAGTTGTCAAATTTGCTTTGGCTTAGCGACGAAAATATTATTTTCTAATTATGGATTTTAAAGAAATTAATTCACACTATAGTAAAGCTATAGGAAACATAGTCAGGGTTTAGCAACGGCTAGGAAACCCTAGCCACCTTTGCAAAGGGATTAGCGATGGCTTCCAATTTTTTGTTGAAAAACTAAAATACCAACCGTCACAAATCCGTAGCTATATTAGCAAGGGATTTGCGACGGTCTAATATGTTTAATATCTATTTGACTAAATAGGCCGTCGCTAAACCCTAACTAATTTGCTACATATTAGCAACAATTTTATGACAGTCGTCGCTAAAACCCTAGCAAATTGTGGTAGGGATTAGCAGCGGATTTCCATAGCCATAGTAAAGTCCTAACAAATTTGCTAGGGTTTAGCTACGACATTATTTTTAGATATTCGATTTATTAAAACTTAATTTGTTTTGTCCCTAAATCATAGCTAATCCATAACTATTTTATTTTTCCCCTTTTGGGACCCATTTGGTAATTATTTCAAAACCCTATACTATATACCATATCCAAGCATTATATACCACACAAAATGTGAATTCATAAAAACATGTAATTAAATCGATTTCATTAAATTGAAAAAGAAAATAATCATCTCAATAATATAAAATAAATATACATGATATATATAATGTAAATATAAAATAATCATCTCAAAAGTTTAATGTATTGTAAATGTAATATAATTGATAAAATCTACAATAAAACTCCTATGCTACAGGAGCAGTGGCGTCAGCTGAAAGAGGTGGGAGTGGAGAACGAGGACATGAATGTGTCGAAAGATGAAGATTAGGGGGCAGAATAAAGTTGTCCCTAGTCTCATCCCCCTCAATCATCTGCCTAAGTCGGATACAACAATGGAAGGGGCAATTCGAACCTCTCTGACATCAATGTTATCCATCTCGTAAAATTATTCTGTATCTAATCTACCTTCTTATCGAAATCTTTCTTTAGCTCTTTTCTCACCATGTGCATCCTCACGTCAAGTCTCCTCTCTACTATTTGCTCTATACCTGCAGCAGGTACATCTGATTCTGTGCGTGGCAAGGTACTCTACTGGAGCTACTGCCTAGCTTGTGCTGCCTCCAAACCTAGTCCGAACACACATCCTCAATTAAACCCATTTGCGGCCTCAATAAACAGAGCATTCTTGTCCAAGATGACGGAAGAGGCAACACAGGCAGACCTAGTGGAAAAAGCCTAAGTAAGGAGCTCCTTGGCAACTGTTATGTCATCTTAAAATAGATTTCAAAGTCAAAAGTGTATTATGTAAAATGTAACCAATCAGAAAGTATTTTATAATTAAAAAGTTTTAAATTATTACCAATGTCTTGCGAGAGCGCTCGTTGGCATATGGCCCTTGTCTGTCCCAACTCTGAAACGTATACTGCCTATTATACCACTCAATTTAGTTGAAGTCAGCGCCCTAATCTTCTGTCGCTACAATTACGATAATAATATATAAAAATAATTTACACAAAGTAGAATTACAGAATATATGAATAATTGAATAAAATTATCATACGGTCCTCCTAGACAGTAAAAAGACCAAGCCTCTAGTATGGGTGGAGGTGGGCTAACCCCTGTTCCTCCGAGCAAAGGAAGAGATTAGTTGAAATTCATGTGTGTTCCAGCACTGCCTTATCTCCTTCCAATAATGAGAGTCGATCCATGGAGAGAACTAACCAGTTACAACGACTAAATTAAATCTAAAAATACAACAATGAAATGAATATTCACAAAATCTTACTATTCAAAAGTGAGTAAGAATCCAAGATAAATAGAAGAAAATAGCAAGAGTCAAGCAATTAATATTTTTCACAAAATATGGCAATCTCAGCACCTACATCATAATTCCCCATAGCAAAATGCACTTTCATCATAAAAGCAAAAGCAAAACATTTAAAGTCACCAATTCAACTTTACCCCGCATCTATCCAAAAATCCCAATCAAATTTTCATTTTTTTAATTAAAAAATAAATAAACTCAACGTCATCACATTCAATAAAACAAAATCGCCCCGTGAGCAACTCGATTGATCCTTGAATAACAAATTTGCGACTAAAGTGTAAGGTTCGAATTTCGACAGTCGCAATATGAGATTTGCATCCCCTCTTGTGGGGTGGATCCTTATAGGCATTGAGTCATGTCCTTCCAGTTTGAGAACTGCTGAGATTTTACCTTTTTACAGCCAATAAAATAATAGTACCATTTCAAAGCTAGGTTGGTCAAAGAGAATAATCATCAGTGGGCAGATGCTTAACTCAGACGCAATGTTGTGCTCCTTCTTAAATCACGCGCCATCACAGCATAAAAGTCCACAGTATCATATGGCAAGGCTCACGACTGCCAAATGTCCATTTTATCTGATGTCACATTGAAGAAGAATTGCAGGTACGATATTTTGATCATTGATTTTGGGATCCGATCGGATCCTGGACCGATACTGCTGTCAATCCGATCTCAACCTTTTAGTCAACCTTTTAGTCAGTTTCTTTTAAAATCGTGTTAGATCAATCGATCCAATCGATGAATCGATAAACCAGTCGATTCAACATTGAACCAGTCATGCTTTTAAAAAAAAAAAATAGATCAAATTTTATAATTTTTTTGAAGTAAATTAAATTATATAATTCAATAAACTACTTTAAATTTTACTGCATTCTAGATTGTTAGTTATAAGAATGACTACTTTTAATCATGAATTTGAATATTTATATCTTTATGAATTTAAATTACATTATATTATTGATAATTTTTTAAAAAAATAATAATTATATTTTTATTTTTTAAATTATAATATTATCAATTCAATTACGATCTAATTATAATTAAATTATTAAATTATAAATTAATAATTTTTCGATTCTGCTACAATTCTAAAAGCATTGATTTTGATGGTGAAATCAGATCCTTGCCATCCGCGATAGCGAGGCTTTTCCAAGTGTAAATCCCAATGTTGGCACGTTTTAGGACTGTCCCAATCTAAGGTCACCCAAGTTTTGCCAGATAGATTGGGCTTAAACTTGAAACCCAATTTGGTCTTTTTGGATTAAAAAAAAAATTATTAGTATTTAATGTGAAAGTATGCGTTAAAATTTTTTAATAAAATAATATTATTTTAATCATATTATTTAAAATATTAAAAATATTTATTACTTTATTTTACCTATATCTTTGTTTTATATATTATAATATTTTCATTAAATTAGTTTTTAAATTTTAATAAATAAATAAATAATATTACAGTTATTTCAAAATAAATATATACTTTGTGATACTTATACATAATTTTATAAAAATATTTATAAATTATTGTGGAATTTATGTTTTCAAATTGTCAGATTCTATTGTTTGATTGGCACAATAAAAATAATATTACGAAATATAAATTATAAGAAAGTGAATCTATAAAATATGATTATAAATAAATCGCATTCTTTTATTTAGAATATTCAAAAAATTATTGAAGAAAAGTAATGTAAAATATTTTTAATATTTAAAAATAAAGCAATATACTTACAAAAATTTTATATAATTATTTTTAAATATTTTTCATATTATTGTACAATTTAATTATATATATTTATCTTTTTGAGTAGTATAATAAATAAAAACCATATAAATAGTGTTCTTATATCTTTAAATAACATATTTTATTTTTTCAATCTTATACTTATTTTTATATTAAATTCAAGTTTTAATTTTAATAAAAAACATTTAATTATTATCAAATTAATATATTTACAGAAAATTTAATAAAATTTTCTTTTCATATAAGTTATGCAATCATAATATGGCTTTGAAATTAAAAATTTTATAATTATTTACTTAAGGTGTTGAGTTTTTTTTAAGTTTTTGAAAGAAAAAAAAGGATATGTAGTTGAAAATATAGAAAATGTTAATACTACTAAGTTAAGAGAGGTCTAAAAGTAGAAAGATAAGTGATTAGAAATATATAAATATGAATAAATCTTTTTATATAATCTTATGTTTATATTTTATTATTAGAATCATAATACTACCTTTTAGAAATAATTCATTTTTTATATATTTTATATCTATTTTCCTTATATCATGTATCAGATTCATTTTTTATAATATAAATAATAAACATAACTCTAAATTTAAAAAATAAAAAATATAATTACTGTTTCATCCATTCCAATCACGTACCGTTTATGCCAACTAAGCTCATCGTCATTTTGGGCCAAGCAGAGGTGGTGGGATTGGAGGCCGATGTGAATTCCAAATACTGGGAATAACTTAATTTTATGGATATATTTTTATTGTTTTATTTATTACATATTTAATTATTGTTATTTTTTTAAAAAATTAAATGAAAATATGTTGTATAAGTAAATTACAATCAATGCAATATTTAAAAGAAGTAATACATAAAATGACAGATAATTAAAAAAATGTTATGAATTATTGGAATCTCCATTAATTAGTGGAGGCTCCACTAATTATAGATTTATGTGAATAATTAGAGAAGATTTTTATGAATGTCCACTATTTAGTGGAGACACCACTAATTAAGATTAGTGGAAGATGATGTATGCCATGATGTAATCCACTAATTAGAGCTCTATAAATAGAGCTATTCTCTAAGCTTGTAATACACCATTATTTTGTGAAAGAAAGATTAGAGAAAATTGTGAGAGAGAAAAGAAAGAAAGAAATTCTTGTGCAAAGAATAGTTAGAGTTTTATTAGTGTGTAGATTTTATTCTAACACTACCCTAATTTTATAACACGTTATCGGCACGAGTCTCTACCGTTACAAAAGCCGGAAGACTAAGTACGAGTTTCTGCAGTTAACAAAGCCGGAAGACATGTACGCATTTATTGATCTCTATGGCTAATCTCGCTAAACTCGAATTTGTAGCCCTTGATATTTACGGAAAAAATTATATGTCATGGGTTCTCGATGCGAAATGCATCTAAATGTTGAAGGCCTTAGTGAAATTATTCAAGCAAATAATAGTGCATCTGCACAACACAAGGCTAAAGTTTTGATTTTTATTCGTCGTCATCTCGATGAAAATTTGAAAATGGAATATCTTACCGAAAAAGATCCATATGTCCTGTGGGTAAATTTAAAAGAAATATTTGAGCACCTGAAGATGGTCGTATTACCCACTGCACGGTATGAATGGTTGCACCTGAGGTTGCAAGATTTTAAAATCGTAAATGAATATAGCTCCGCAATGTATAAAACTACATCTCAATTAAAATTATGCAGAGAAAAAGTGACTGATGAAGATATGTTGGAGAAGACATTCTCCACATTTCATGCCTCGAATATTGTCCTGCAATAATAATATCGAGAAAAGGAGTATACAAAATTTACAGATTTAATTACTGCCCTCCTCATTGCGAGAGAAGAATAATGAGTTATTATTGAGAAATCATGAAGCTGGACCAATCGGCTCAACGAGCACTCCGAAGTGAATGTTGTTGGCTCCAGCGAAGCCATCGTTATAGTCGTGGTCGTGGCCATGGCCGTGGCCGTGGTCGTGGTTATGGTCGTAGACACGCTCGATATTTCCCTTATCACAATCATAATCAAAGCGTGAGAAATACTGCCACCGAAGTGGAATAGAAAAGATCATAAGGGAAAAGAAAAAGAAATTGAAGAAAAGCATGAGGATATATGTTATAGATGTGGCATGAAAGGTCATTGGTCACGAAAGCGTATGTACGGCTAAGCATTTAGTTGAATTGTATCAAGCTTCATTGAAAAATAAAAATGTGGAAGCAAATTTTTCTCAACATCCAATAAATAATGCTGAGGATGATGATATTGATCCTGAAGATCTTAATATCAATATTACCCATATGGATGTATCGGATTTTTTTGAACACCCAGACGGTAGGATAGACTATTTAATTGGTGATGGCAGTGTCCAGAAGAACTAAAGCCTCACCCTGATATTTTTGTATTTTCATTTTCATTCTAATAATATTTACGTTTGCATATATATATTTGTGTTCAGATAGCTATTGTTAATGATGATGTATGCATTATTGATAGTGGAACTACACACACCATATTAAAAAATGAGAAATATTTTTCTGATCTCAAATTGGGAGAAATAAATATTTATACGATAAACGGTAGTACAAATGTAATTGAGGGCTCCGGAAGAACTAGTATATTGTTGCCTAAAGGAACAACAATTATTATTGATAAGGCACTATTTTCCTCAAAATCCGGAAGAAATTTATTGAGTTTTAAAGATATCCGCAGAAATGGGTATCATGTTGAAACAAATGAGGAAAATGAGATTGAGCATCTTTTTATTACTCAAATGCATTTGGGTAAGAAATCTGTATTAGAAAAACTGCCGTCTTTTTCTACTGGTCTATATTTTGTAAAAATACATACAATTGAAATTCATCATTTAGTAAATCAGAAGTTTACTGATCCTATTACTTTTAGCATTTGGCATGACCGGTTGGGTCATTCGGGATCTACCATGATGAGAAGAATCATTGAGAATACACATGGTTATCCTTTAAAAAATAAAATGATATTGACATCAGAAAAATTCGCATATACTGCATGTTCCCTATGAAAATTAATTGTTAAACCATCACCAGTAAAAGTAGGAGTTGAAAGTCCTACATTTCTCGAACGGATTCACGGAGATATTTGTGGACCTATTGATCCACCATGTGAACCGTTCAAATATTTTATAGTCTTAATTGATGCATCATCCCGATGGTCACATGTATATTTATTATCTACTTGCAACCTGACGTTTGCGAGATTACTTGCTCAAATAATTAAATTACGAGCACAATTTCCTGACCATCACATTAAAAATATCCGTTTGGATAATGTTGGTGAATTTTCATCACATGCTTTTGATACATATTGCATGTCAATTGGGATTAATGTTGAGCATCACATAACTCATGTTCACACACAAAATGGTTTTGTTGAATCTTTGATTAAACGATTACAATTAATTGCTAGACCATTATTAATGAAAACAAATCTCACAACATCTTCCTGAGGACATGCTATTTTACATGCTGCAACACTTGTACGCATAAGACCAGCTAGTTATCATAAATTCTCTCTATTATCAGGTATGTTGAACCCCTGACAGAAGATGTATTCACAGCAAGATTTGCTGATTGTCATTTTGATGAATCATTATTCCCTAAATTAGGGGGAGAACCAAAACAGCATAAAAATGATCTTGCTTGAATAACATCATTAAATTATCTTGATCCGCGCACAAGCGCATGTGAACTTGAAGTTCAAAAGATAATTCATTTGCAAAGCATTGCAAATCAAATGCCAGACGCTTTTGTTGACTCCAAAAGAGTTACAAAATCGCATATTCCAGCTATAAATGCTCCTATTCGAATTGAAGTTCCAGCAGAACAAAATATTATACCTATAACTGCTGAGTCAAAAACACGCCAGAAACGTGGCCGACCTATTGGTTCTAAAGATAAAAATCCTCGAAAGAAAAGAGGATTAAATGATCCAGAAGATCATATTGAAGAAAAGAATGATAAAGACCAAGAGATAATTGATGACAAAGAATCAGAAGTTGATGAAAGTAACACTGAAATTTCTATCAATTATACCACTTCCGGTAGAAGTTGGAATCGGATAGAAACTGTTATTGATAATATATTTGCATACAATATATCTCTTGATGTTACACAGGATAATGATGATCCTGAACCAATATCAGTTGATGAATGTCGGCATAGAAAAGATTGGCTACAATGGAAAGATGCGATTCAATTGGAGTTAAATGCACTGACAAAACGTGAAATCTTCGGACCGGCAATCCGAACACCAGAAGGTGTAAAACCTGTTGGCTACAAATGGGTATTTGTGCGAAAGTGCAATGATAAGAGTGAAATCGTTCGATATAAAGCGCGATTAGTAGCCCAAGATTTTTCACAAAGACTAGGTATTGATTATGATGAAACTTATTCTCCTGTTGTTGATGTTATTACACTCCGATATCTTATCAGTTTGGCAATACATGAAAAGATAGATACGCGCCTATTAGATATTGTCACTACTTACTCGTATGGAAATTTTGAAAATAATGTTTATATGAAAATCCTCGAAGGATTTTATATGCCTGAAGCATATAAACATTGTCCTCGTGAAAATTACTCCATCAAGTTGCAGAAATCATTATATAGCCTGAAGCAATTTGGGCGTATGTGGTTCACACGTCTTAGTGAATATTTATTGAAAGCAAGATTTAAAAATGATCAGGTATTTCCATGTGTTTTTATTAAGAATTCTGGTTCTAAATTTGTGATATTAGCCATATATGTTGATGATATTAATCTTATTGAAACTCTTGAAAAGTTCCAAGAAACAATTGATTATTTAAAAAGAGAATTCGAAATCAAGGATTTTGGTAAAACTAAATTTTGCCTTGGTTTACAAATTGAACATTTGGAAAGTGGAACATTTATTTATCAATCAACGTATACAACAAAAGTGTTAAAAAGATTTTACATGGACAAAGCATATCCATTAAGTATTCCAATGATCGTCCGATCATTAAATGTGAATAAAAACCCTTTCCGAGCTCAAGAAAATGATGAAGAACTCCTTGGTCCTGAAGTACTATATCTCAGTACAATTGGTGCATTGATGTATCTTACTAATAATATACGACTTGATATTGCTTTTGCTGTCATTTTATTAGCAAGATTTAGTTCTTCACCAACACGACGACATTGGAATGGAATTAAACAAGTCATTCGATATCTCCAAGGTACAATTGATCTTGAATTATTTTATTCAAATAAAACCAGCTCAACATTGATTGGTTATGCAGATGCTAGTTATTTATTTGATCCACATAAAGCACGTTCTCAAACGGACTATCTATTTACATGTGGAAATACTGCCACATCATGGCGTTTTACAAAACAATCTATAGCAGCTACTTTTTCAAATCATGCTGAAATTATAGCCATTCATGAAGCAAATCGAGAATGTGTATGGCTAAGATTCATGATTCATTATATCCGAGAAAGTTGTGGATTATCATCGATCAAAGATATTCCAACTCCTCTTTATGAAGACAATGCAGCTTGCATAGCTCAATTACGAGGAGGATATATTAAAGGAGATCGGACAAAACATATTTCACCAAAATTCTTCTTTACTCATGAACTCCAGAAGAAATGTGAAATTGATGTGCTACAAATTCGGTCATGTAATAACCTCGCAGATATTTTCACGAAGACTTTACCGACTGCAACATTTGAAAAGTTGAGATATAAAATCAGTATGCGTCGGTTTAAAGATTTAAAGGAATCATCTCATCAGGGGGAGTAATAAATGGACATATAGAATAGTGTACTCTTTTTCCTTCACTAGATTTTTTTTTCCCACTGGGTTTTTATCTAGTAAGGTTTTAACGAGGCATATTCTTTATGTAATGGATGGACATCCAATGGGGAGTATTATGAATTATTGGAATCTTTATTAATTAGTGGATGCTCCACTAATTATGGATTTATGTGAATAATTAGAGAAGATTTTTATGGATATCCACCATTTAGTGGAGACACCACTAATTAAGATTAGTGGAAGATGATGTATGCCATAATGTAATCCACTAATTAGAGCTCTATAAATAGAGTTATTCTCTAAACTTGTAATACACCATTATTTTGTGAAAGAAAGATTAGAGAAAATTGTGAGAGAAAAGAAAGAAAAAAATTATTGTGTAAAGAATAGTTAGAGTTTTATTAGTGTGTAGTGTGCAGATTTTATTCTAATACTACCCTAATTTTATAACAAAAAATAATTAAATAATAGTTATTTGAGGACATTTAGAATATATATTTTTCAAAAAAAAAAAATCCAATGCTTTGCTCTGTGCTCATTATCATTGAAGGGAGTGGGTTTATTTGTTGTCACGGAGGAGTGTTTGCTGGTAGACACGAAGTCCAAAGTCATGTTTCTTTAAAGAAATGAAAGGGAAGTAAACTTATTGCGGCCCAAATTGAGTGGAGCCCAATTGAATGTTGAGTGGACTTTAGAATCCAGTTCCCAAAGAGTAATAGAAGCCCACGGAGAATCAGGTCATTTTGTATGGACTACCTGAGTTGTGCTCCGCTTACAACGTATCACAATTTTTGGTAATTAAAAAAATCCATCTATTTATGTATTTTCTACATCCCTGTCCATTTTTTTGGGGAGGCATTATAATAATTAAAGGTGATTCTGAAAATGTGGAAAGGGTAGTCTTCCGCTGAAGAATTGAAATTGGGCTTTTTGTTTTAGTCTTTTAGACGAACCGTGGATGGGCCTTGTGAGGTTTCTATTTTTAATGAATTCCGGTGAAGCCCAGTGTCGTTCCCAATTGGCAATTTCATTTTATAATTATCTGTGCCATTGCTATCTAAAAAGCTCGTCAGCAGTGTGATAAAAATCATTCTAGGATAAACCTTGAATTGCTGTGCAATTAGTGAAAGACTAATATTGAATGCTAATTGTATTGACATCTGTAGAACTGGTATTGCTATGGTAAGGCTGTGGCTGAACATGCAGCTTGGGATGAAGCAAGGGAGAATGGGGTAGACCTTGTAGTGATTACCCAGTTTTTGTTACACGTTAATTAATAAAAATGTAGAGGCTGTTTTTTGGAGTGAAGTGGTTGGAATAGTAAGGTAGTCTGTGTAGGGGTAACAGAAAAAATTTTCCCCAACAGTTTTAGTGTTAAGGCCATTGCTGCAAATGCCAGTGTTCTTCCCCCCCTTCAACATCACAAATCACATTCTCAATGACCAATTCATAGTTTAACCTTAAACTCCCCCCCGAAAAATTACACTTTCAAAACCAAAATCACGCTAATACTTCGAAATCCAAATTTTGAGCATTTTCCATAAAAAGTATTGAAGTTTTTCGTTGCTTGAAAGCTCTCCTTCATCGTCAATCTCGACATGGAATTCGATTCCGATATCAGCAGGCTTGTTAAAATCAATCAGTTGATATTTGATAATTTGGGCATCTTCAACTTCTTTGTTGATACTCCTCTCAATCTGATTCTTACTTTGATTGTCACTCATTTTCTCGATTTCAGAACCACGGATCACCACCCTTCTGATTCTCTCTTCTTCTTTGCACTTGAAAATCCATCTTCTACTGTTTGAATATATAGGATTTCTTTTCATCATAATTTGATTAAAACGAAAGAACTTGATAGTGGAGGCCATTAATATAATCAACTAGTTACAAAAATCATACTACTTTCGTTTCGCAATAAATAGGTCGTTTTAAAGTTCTATATAAATTTATTACTTTTTTTTAATTATATAATATCTCTCTTTCTACAAATTATGATTCTAACTCTCTCCAATTACCAAAATAGATAAAAATTTAATTAGAAATATTTTTAAAAGTTTAATTTTAAAATTATTTAGAATTTAGATCCCTTAATTCCTAAATTTAGAGTTTATGCACAAGTCATTTAAGCCAAACTTACTTTGATAGGAGGAAAATTGGGCAATACCACCAGCCTACTGTAATAGATGAGGCAGCGAACAAAATATATCACTGAAAGGGAAAACGTCGGCTACTTGAGTATCTGTGCATAAATGCTTTTAATTTGCAGTTCCTATCTTTACTGGTCTTTATGTTTGGCTTTATGAAAACGTATTTACAGTAAATTCAACAGGTGCTTGTTTCTAGTAGTATTAACTTAAACTCAAACACCTTTAACTCTGTAATTTGATAGTCTAAAACTGTTCTTTGGCAAAGAGAAACCTCTAGAATAAGGAACTACTCAACTCTCATCACAATATGACTTCAAACTTTGATGAAAATCGTTGGATTATTCAAATTCGTCAAACCCTTGAAGAGGAGCTTGAAGAAGATAATGAGATCCCTGTAAGCATTTTTTGTGTCCCAAAACCACTTATGGTTAGTAATCCAGACTTCTACAGACCACAAGAGGTTGCATTAGGTCCTTATCATCACTGGCGTTCAGAACTGTATGACATGGAGAGATACAAGCTCATTGCAGCAAAAAACACCCAAAAACAGCTGCAGAACCATAAGTTCCAACATCTTGTAGATCAACTTTCAAGATTTGAACATAGAATCCGAGCTGTCTACCACAAGTTCCTGGATTTCAATGGTGAAATCCTGGTGTGGATGATGGCTGTGGATGCTTCTTTCTTGCTGGAATTCCTTCAAATCTATGCTGTAAAAGATGGTAAGACATTGTCCAAAGTTTCTTCAAGAATGTCACATTTGGTTGATGTTGCAGGAAAGAAGTCTGCTCATAATGCAATTCTTAGAGATATCGTAATGCTGGAGAATCAAATTCCACTGTTTCTGTTGAGGAAAATGTTGGAGTTTCAGTATTCATCACTTGAGGTTGCAGATAACATGTTGCTCACCATGTTGAGAGGGTTCTGCAAGGAGCTTTCCCCCTTCCAAATGATGGAAGAATTGCCAAATATTGTTCAGGTAACGGAGTGTGCTCATTTGCTAGACTTTTTATACCATACCATCCTTCCAAAATTAGAAAGAATACTATCTGAAATAACAGAAATTGATGAGGTAAAAGAAGGTGAAGAAAATTCTTCTGGGAATTCAAATTATGCGAAACGAATTCTTGGTCAATTTGAGAAGATCCCCTCCAAATTGAACACAGACCTTGTAGGTTTGATTAAAAGAATAGTATGCTCAAGACCTATGAAAGTCATTCTAAGATTGCCATGGACAATCATCTCTAATCTTCCTGCATTTATGATCATTAAACAGCCTGTAGAATACTTGTGCTTCGATCAAGATAAAAAACAAGAAAAGCCACAAACTGAAAACTCAACCAACAACCTTCTCAACCCACCATTAATGGAAGAAATTGCTATACCATCTGTAACAGAGCTCTCTAAAGCTGGTGTACAAATCTTACCTACAAATGAAGGCATCATAAGCATAACCTTCGATGATAAAAATGCCGTCTTTTCTCTCCCCATAATCAGTTTAGACCTGAACACAGAGGTGGTCTTGAGAAACTTGGTTGCATATGAAGCATGCAATGCATCAGGGCCATTGGTTTTTACGCGATACACCGAATTAATGAATGGGATCATTGATTCTGAAGAGGATGCAAAGTTTCTAAGAGAAAAAGGGATCATTTTGAATCGATTGAAGAGTGACGAAGAGGTGGCAAATCTATGGAATGGGATGAGCAGGTCTGTGAGATTGACAAAGGTTCCCTTCTTAGACAAAGTGATTGAAGATGTAAACAACTATTACAATGGCAAATGGACTGTTAAATTTGGAAATTTTTTGAAGCTTCATGTGTTTGGCTCGTTGCAAACTCTCACATTATTGGCTGCAATTATGATCTTGTTCTTGATGACTCTACAAGCATTTGGCAAGAGTCTATAACAGTCTCTTTCATGTTAAACGGCAAGTTTGATTCATTTACAACTTCAAATTGATTGATGTTTTCTTGCACGAATTTGGCTTCTCATTAATTACAAATCAAATAATCAAGTTATATGTTATGTTCCAATAAAGATTACATATTTTTTTTAAGATCTTGGATGAGGAACATTTGTTTTTTCCAAGTTGATTAAGGGCCTGTTTGGGTTGAGATTTAGGAAAGAAGGAGAGGAGAAGAGTCGGATAGAAAGGAAAGGGAATAAAATGATAAAAGACTAATAATTATTTATGATATTTTGTTAGACACATGGGGAAAATAAAAAAAAGGTTAAGTATAGTGTTTGGGGAAGGAAATAGTAGGAAAAAAGGAAAAATGATATTATTTGAATTTATATTTTTATCCACTAATTTAATGTAATAATATTAAAATTTTTATTTATTAAAAATATTTTTATTTGTTTATTAAAAATTTATTAAATGAGGTAACAATTTTTATAATAAATATAATCTCTTCATCGTCTTTTCATTCATTTTCTTTCTTTATAAAAAAGTAACGGGAACACCCAACAACTCAAACCCTCTATTTCCTCCCCTCTCCCCTCCTTTCATTTTTTTCAATTCAAATAGACTGCCATTGTAAGCGTGTAATTATAAAAAAGATGGGATATTGAGTAAACAAAACATACGGGTGATATTAGCGAGAGAGAAAGGGAAATACAATTTGGAAGCTAGCTGATTGAGGTGAAAAACATTCTTATAGAAAAAATAAGAATAATAATTATAATAAAGTGGGCCCAACATTTTCCATATTTTTGGGCATAACTGATCAGGAGGAAACTAGCTGTGTTGAGAAGCAAGGTAAGTTGATTTTAGAAATGTTTTTTCTTGGTTTGGATACCTACAAGATGGACTAAAAACACATTAGCTTGTAATTGAAGTTATCCTTTTTATAGGAATTCTTTAGCTGACCATGTGAGGCTTAAGGAGGGCAAAAACTTAAAAAATAATTGGATTTGGTGCCAAGTGACAATCCAAAGAATAGTGTTCCCTCCTTTCATTTGTGAGTAGGAGAAGTGTCTTATAAATAATATATTTTTTTTTACTTTTGTTACTCGATAAAATAATAATAATAGTAATAATAAAGAAAATTTTCATATATTTGTCAATATATTAGAAGTTTTGTATAAATATAACTATGATTTATGAATATTCGTGTTAAAAATATTTTATATTGAAAATGCAAATCAAACAACATTCAACATCATAAAAAATTTTAGTTTTTTAATCACAATCTTCTAATGAAATCACGATATATGAAAATTCTTGTCACACTTTACATATGGGGGATAACTCAATCCTACCCTCAAACAATTCAAAGCTAAATGAAGGAAAAAGGGGGCATTGGGGGGAGAAGGAAACAATGATAAGAGTAGAGGAGATTGGCTCACATAAAACTAATAGTTGCCATCATCACTAAGGAACAAAGGAGGCAATGGATTCCCTTCACCCCTACCCCCCCCTCAAAAAACAAAAAAGAAAATTCATAACTAGTTAGAGACAAGAAACAAGCAAAAGCATACGAGGGAATATTATTATTCTAGCATAAAACCCACAGAGAAGTTCAAACTTTTGCAAAAATCAATCCCTCGATAAAAAGACACAAAATGCAGAATCTCTTGCCATATAAGTAAACAAAAAATAATACAATATTTTGATGTAATAAAATTCTTTAAAATTTTATATTTTGTTTTTTTTCAAAACTCATAACATTGATCTTATAACATATGATTAATATATGTTGCCCCCAATTCGAAGACCTTGGTCCCATTCCAATATCAAACCTCCAATAGATTTCTATGACAAATTCTTGTGCCAAACCCATATGCATGGCTTGATATTCATTTTCATGGTTTAATTTTTTTAAATACTAAAAGTAAAATCGTATAAAATTTTTATATTCATAATTAATATAAGTTGTTTGTAAATTATTATATATTCTTGATAAGATTAGTCAATCCCAGGGAGTAATCTTGGAGTATAAGATAAGTTGTAACAGCATTCTCTTCTCTCATTTTTAATTTTTATTTTGATCTCAAAATGTAACAGTTGTAGCAGCGTTCAAAACAGAGTAGATTATTGAAATAAATCCAGCTAACCGTTATCTGGAGTCTGGAGCTTCAAGAGTCGACTTAATAAATGGGACACAAAAACAAGACGGTTCAAGGGAGAATCCAAAACGCGGCATAGAAAGAACTGACGTCTTAGTGCAACCCCAGTTCCACACGTGGTCCTCTGGCCCTACTAATATATACTAGTGCCACTGAGATGCCTCCATATGCGGCTTCATGCCCGCCCCAGGGGACACTGTAAACGATTCCCTTCCTTCTTCTCAAATTTCTCCTTAATTCTGCAAAAGTTTGTTGAGATAACTTCCTTCAAGTTGACACTCAAGATTAAAGAAAGATTTGTTGATAACATTCAAGAATATCATGTTCTGGGACAAGCCACTGTGTTGCCTTCTTGTTCTTCCAGCCTTGATCCTCATTTCTTTTGCTAATGGAGCTTCTTTTGTCAACAGCAAGCATTTTCCAGGTAAAAGATTGATTCTTTTTTTCTTTTTTAGTCACTTTGGTCGGGTTTCTTCTACTTTGTTCCGTGTTGGCAAGAAATGAAATTGTTTCTGAATGAGGTGGTCTTTGTTGTTTTCTGTGGAATAGATGGGTTCGAGGGGGCCATGGACGGCATCGTATCATGGGAGATGAAGAGGTCTCTTTTGCAGGTGCAGAATGGTAAAAACTCGTCGCTGGATTTAGCTGCCGAGAGAACGCATAGGAAAGACCCTCTTGATAATTTGAATTACTATACTGGCGGATGGAATATCAGTAATAAACATTACTTTGCTGTAAGTTCAATTTGTTTTCTCGATTCATCTCTTCTCCATATACTTTAGCATCCTTCACTTTCTTTCTTTTCAATTTTAAATTTGGATGCGGTTCTTGATAATTTGAAGCATCAGATCAATATCCTTGCATCTGTTTTCATTGTTTGACTTTCTTGTTCAGCCTTACGTTTGATTGAGTGTTAAGAAATTCATGGCAATGATGGAACACGGTTCAACAACCCCGTTCCCCACCTTTCCCGCGCCTTTTTCTTTCCTTTCCTTTTCTTTCACCTCCCAAAGCTCAATTCTTTCTACCTGTTGAAAAGTTTCTGCATATTTGAGATTGAATTTGGTTTCCTGAATGCTGAAAGACAGTCATCTCATTTATTTCTGGTTTGTTTATTGCCATCTGCCACCTGTTTCTGCTATAAATTATAAATTCTGCATAAGATAATAGGCTTTCAGTACTAACTTTTGAAATATGGACCCTACTAAATTTACTTGGGAGGGTCTACCTCCTAATCATTGTGAAGGTCGCAAACTTCTTGTGCTATTCTTCAATATCACTCATTTTAGTTCAGTTGAATTTGCTGCAACTGCTGCAATTTAAGCCTGAAAATTTTTTTGTTCTCTTGGATTTTGGAGGTTGCCTATTTGTCTTGAGTCATTTTGTTTCTTCATTGTAGTTCTGACTTGTGCTTTTCATGCAGTCAGTGGGTTTTAGTGCTCTTCCTCTTCTTCTTGCAGCGGCAATCTGGCTTGTGGCATTCGGACTCTGCTTGCTTTTTGCCTGTTTCTGTTTTTGCTGCTGCGGGAGACGAAACTATGGCTACTCTCAAACTGCTTATGCACTTTCTCTTATCTTGCTTTCATTGTTCACGATTGCTACAATGTAAGCTACCACTTTTTTTAGTCACTGTTGATGATAGCTTATTTATGTGACCTCATGTTAAATTTTCATTTTCTGCTTCAGTGTTGGGTCCGTTGTTCTTTACACTGGACAAGGAAAATTTCATGGTACTACAACAGATACATTGTTCTATGTTGTGAGACAATCAGATTCTACAGTTGAGAATCTTAGGAATGTATCGGATTATCTTCACGCTGCTAAAAATGTTCAAGTATTTCAAGTCTCTCTACCTTCGGCTGTGAGAAACCGCATTGATCAGGTTGATTTGAAGATCGACTCTGCTGCTAACACACTTGAAAGGGAAACAGAGAAGAATAAAAATCATATAGAAGACATCTTGGATATTGTGTAAGTGTGTTTTTTAAGCTCTCAATGTGGGCAATTGGTTTGTCGTATCATTTAGTAATAAGTTAAATATACCCCGCAGAAGAAAGATTCTTGTAATAGTAGCTGCTGTAATGCTTTTCTTGGCTCTTCTTGGTTTTGGTAAGCCTGCTGATCTTTTCTATTAATCTTCATAGTTTATTTAAGTGTTAATTGTGATCTCAGCCCTCACTGCACTGTTCCAAATGTCGATTGCAGTATTCTCCATCCTGGGCTTGCAGTGTCTTGTATACACGTAAGTTTTCACTTGAGGAGGAGCATATTTTTCCCATTTGAAATTGTTAATTGGCTGATAGGTCTCACTAATGGTAATTGATTTGCAGTCTGGTGATCCTTGGGTGGATTTTGGTTGCGGCCACATTTATCTTATCTGGTGTCTTTTTAGTTGTCTATAAGTAAGTTTTACGTGGTTGCTATTTCACAAATCTGTAAATTGGCTTTGTAAATGTATCATTTTACATTTTCTCTCCATCATTATCTGTTTTCTTCTTTGCATTTTAGAGAGTTCAAGGGTCTAATACGGGTGAAAAGTTGTTGACTTGAATTTTATTTTCTATGCCCTAGATCAATCCTCTGAAAATTTAGTTGTTCTTTAGGAGATCCTTATCAAACAAATTCATAGATCTACAACGTGATCTCAATTCAAAAGGAAAAGCTTTATTGATTAAATAGTTTTCACTCAACTCTAGTAGGCTTTTGAGCCTTTGGAGGCCTGCAAATCACTGAAACTAAGATCACATAGGACCTGTTCAGTCATTATAATATGTCTTGTCTACTTAGATTTTGGACCCCAAGCAAGGGATGCATTCTTCTTGATTACTCAATTGAGTGGAAAGTTATATGATGAAATTCATCAACCATATTGTTGGCAATCCGCAAATTCCATTAAGCAAAAAGTTCTTCCGGGCATGCTGTTCCATTGTCCTTTTCAAGTCAAAAGATATAAGATTGCTAATGATTTGCGAAATGCTAAATGTTTCCTACTATGTTTTCAATAGTTATTGCATTTTCATTTAGAATATTTAGATTCTTTTCTCTTATTGAAGCGTGACAGGAGACACATGCCTGGCACTGGATCAGTGGGTCCAGAACCCTACTGCTCATACAGCTTTGGATGACATTCTTCCCTGCGTGGATGCATCAACAGCACAAGAAACTCTATCTCAGAGCAAAAATGTTACTTATCAATTGGTTGGGGTGGTTAACGGAATAATAACGAATGTGTCAAACGTTAATCCTCCGGCCAATGCTGGGCCTTCGTATTACAATCAGTCAGGACCCCTGGTGCCTGTACTCTGTAATCCATTCAATGCAGACATGACAGAACGGAAATGCACCTCAGGAGAAGTAGCACTCAACAATGCCACTGAGGTAATTAAGTTTTTGCTAGTAAATTAAGCAACAAAAAGGGTTGAATTCGAGAAACTTCAAGCCAAACTGTCTTATGGACATTCTATTGTACTCAATCCAGGTCTGGAAGAATTACGTTTGCCAGGTCTCAGGAAGTAATGTATGCACCACAGTTGGCCGTTTGACACCTAGTATGTACCAGGATATGTCTTCAGCTGTCAATGTGAGCTATGGTCTGTATCATTACAGTCCATTCCTTACCGACCTAATGGACTGTGCCTTTGTTCGAGATACCTTCACTGCTATACACGATGATCATTGTCCAGATTTGAAGCTGTACAGTAAGCGGATTTACATTGGATTGACACTGGTCGCATCTGCCGTGGCACTTTCTTTGATCTTTTGGGTACTTTATGCCCGAGAGAGACGTCATAGAAAATATACCAAACTGGTTGATGCAAGATCTGGACAACGTTCATTTGACAAACCTCCACAATAAACTTGCAGGACAGCAGGAGTATTCTTATAGTATGGTGTGGTTCATTTATATAGTTGTCTCTTGTGCACATAAAATATTAGCTTTCATGAATGTAAAGGCTTGTGATATTGTTCTTCAACCTCTGTGTGGTGTATACAGCCTCTTTCAATTGATTGAGTTGGGCATTCAAGTATTTGAATTATATTCAAGAATCAAAATTTAATTTATCCCGTATTAAGAGAGAGAGAGAGAGAGAGAGTTAACCTTCTTTCAAAAACAAATGACCGCATTCCTCCTTCTATGTCCTACTGGATAATTTATTGCAGCATCATAGGAGACTACTTAACAGCACCAAGATTGAACATTGGAAAATTCATATACAGGTAAGAGAACAAGTGGCGGTCTTCTTAGATTTCTGTGTGCTCAAAACAATAGGGTAGCACCTTGTTTTCTAGAACACAGAAACCCTCAAGCCCTTCTTAACAAAAGGGCCATCTCCTTTATGGTTTTCTTTTGCAATTAATTTCCATTTGAGTTCCTTGATATGCCCTGAAGAAAAAGTCATCTCATATGTCAAAATTTCCCTTTGCCATAAAATCCAAAAAACCACATAGCCTGCTATAATCAAAACCAATGAAACAAGCAAATTAAAGAAAGGCTTACAAGAACATGCTACATAACTCTAGATTTGAGTCCATTTATAGCTTTACAAGCATTTTCCATTCATCTAATGTGCCTCTCATTACTCCCTTGGCCATTGTGTGTGAGAGAGAATTAGTCGCTCTTTTTTTTACGATATAAGTCGTTTTAAATTAAAAAAAAAATTTTATAATATAAATTGTTTTATAAAATTTTATTATTTTTTTCTAATTCTATTATTTCTTATCATTTCTTTTTTTTTACTAATTATAATTAAATTCTCTTTAATTATCAAAGTAGATAAATATTTAATTATGAATATTTTTTGAATTTTAATTTTAAAATTATTTAAAATTTATAAATCTTTAATTCTTATACATTAATTCAAAACGACTTATATTGGGAAATAGAAATAATTTCCTACCTTGCCACTATAATTATTAAAACTTTGGTACGAAGGAACTACCATTAACTCCAAAACCATTTGGATTTGAGAAAAACAATGAGTGTCCACAATACAAAACAAAGCCAGGGAAAGAAACCATGTAAATGGACCACGGTTTTTACTTAGTTTTCTTTTAGCTTCACATCCAAGAATACTAGGTTGTTTTCAAAGTTTAAAGTAGGCCAAAAAAACAAACACAAACTGCATTATATCAGATGCTGGAATGGCTTTTAGAAACTCCATTGCTGCTTCGTCTTCAGCTAGAACGTGCCTCTGCTCTCCCACAACCCACCCTGGTTCATTCAGGTGCAGCCAGCACAGAAGCTCGGGAAAGCTTGCAGGCAAATCAGGTCCCTCCATCATCAATCGGGTGTGGGAGCCATCAACAAAGACGAAGATGTCGAAGATGAGCCTTCTGCAAGCCTTCCTCACGCACATCATCAAACCTTCTAGCCATGATCTTCAGAGAAGAAGGAATTTCCAGCCCAAGCCTTCAAGATTTTGCATCATGAGTGCCAAGCAGCAGAATCAAGTGGCTGTTTAATTTCTTTATCTTTTTTTTTTTTCCTCCTGATCAAATGCCTGTACAATATTGGCATCCCTTGTCTAACTGGGAGTCCATAGGCCATGGCTCCTTTTTTTTTTTTTTTGGCGGGGGTTGGGGGGGCTGGATGCTGGGGGTGCCCGCATAGGGTAGGCTACGGTCTCGCTGTTCAAAAAATGAACTGGCAATATCACCTGTGCCAATCACGCTAAAAGGCTTGCAGGTCCGCTGGACCCCGGATCTGCGTGTCGTGGGCCTTACACTCGAACCCACATATAAATTATTAATCTATCATTATAAATCTTCTCTTCTCTTCCAAATTAGGTGTCACAGAAGACAACTATATCAGTCATAGATTAATATAATATTATAATATTGGCTGCCCAATATTAAAAGTTAGTCCCTTGTATTAGTACCAGTATTATGTATTTTTTAGCTAATATATCTTTATATTTTTGTTTAATTCTTTAATGATTGAATGATCCCCTTCCTAAGCTATGAGTTGTTGAATAAGTGGTTATCAATAATATACACAAGTACAAAGATATCAAGATCACAAAAGATATGATGCAAAACATTATCAGTTAAATATGAGTTTATTTTGGTTCAAAATTAAAATTTTTATATTTCAAATACAAACTTAATTTTTATATAAATTCTCACCATTAACCCTTTTAATTTAAAATAGATGACTCTGCATCTTGATCTCAACTAATTTGAGGGTAATCTAGTAGAAATAAACCTCTAACCAAGGTTCGAACACATGACTATTAACCTGTAAATGTAAGAACTAAAAGGGTCCTAAGCCAATTGAACTATATCCCGTAGAGCATCAAATGATCCCTTTCTTTGGGATTGAAAAATATAATTAAAGATCAAATGTTGGCTCTGATAAATTGAAATATTAAGGTATAAACTTAATACAATAATTCAGTACAAGACAAGCAAATCTACATCATAGTACACAAAATTTGAATGTCACACGAACTCTACAATGATATTTGGATTAATAGTAAATATGAAATGTCATTTCAGTTAGGCAGTAGGCCTGCATTCTTAATTTAGGAAAGGGAAACAAAGGCAACTTCTTAGGTAGAACTGGATAAGAAAGCAAACAGATGACTTTGTGGATAAGATGATCATTAAGAGGAGATGCAGTGCCAAACAACTTTCGCCTATGTTTGTGTTTTTTTGTTTTGCTAAATCCTATGTCTGTGTTAAATATATTAATATTGCCATCACTTTAATTATTTTCAATATACTCTACCCCTTTGGGACTGTTTGGGATTTGTGTGTTTTACCCTTGGATTTGGAATTAATTGAAAATAATATTATTATTTTTTGTTATTTCAAAATAAAAAAGGTTCTCAATTTTTTTTATTTTTTTTTAAGATTTGATGCTTTATAATTAAATATCATGTTCGGAGAGATAAGTAATATTTTTTTAAGCTTAAAATAATTTAACCGTACTTGTCGAAAATCTCATAAAGAGAAGTTTGTGATATTATTATTATTATTTATTATTATTATTATTATTATATGAAAAGGCCTGAAAATCAAATATAATCTCAAGGCTTCAGCAGTTGCATGTGGGAATGGGGCCCGAATTTGGTCTCCTATCATTATAGTATCCGCCACGGGTATTTTTGGGCCAATCACACAAAATATATTTTAATTAAGTTCAAATTAAAAATTAAGTAATCCACCCAATTATTGTCATCACACAAGAATCAAGATACAGCCCTGAATTCAATGGACACTTTGGCCAACACTATCAAACCATAATCTTCAAGCCTTAGATTACACTAAATCACCAAATAAACTAAGTACTTATCACTTAACAAACACATTTTTTCCTTTTTTTACATGATGTTTGGTACACAAAAGGGAAAGGAGTAAGAGAGCCAGAAGAGGAGGAAAAACTTTACTTCTATCCGGAAAAATAAATATAATATATTTTTATTTTATATAATTCAAATTAAAAAAATAAATTATAAATATTATTTTAATTTACGTGTTAATCTATTTAAATTTAATTTTGTTGTTCTTCTAACGCAAAGAAGATTTACTTTTTCTCTCCATTTTTTTTTTAAATGATCGACTTAAATCATTCATCTATTTTTAAATTTATATTTATTTCCATTTTCCATCATCTTTTCTCCCAACAAATTCTACGGTTAGGTAAAGAGTAGAGTAGAATGCAAAATTGGAAATTTTTGCTAGCGACAAACACCACCTAAATCATTGCCAAACACACATTGATGCGTGCAATCGGCTTGGTAGTATTATCAATTAAACTAACTACGTATTGATTGGAGGAAATTAGAAAGGCATTTTATTTTTTTGTCGTTTAGCACCTGAGGTCTAAAATTGACATTGTCTATTTGTGTATATTTAAACCGATAATTAATTATCACACCATTCCATAATATAAATCGTTTTCAATATAAAAAAATTATCATAATATAAGTCGTTTTATAAAATTTTATTATTTTTTTCAACTATACCCCTCTTCGCATCCTCTCTTTTTTCATTAATTATGACATAACTCTCCCTAATTACTAAAATAATCAAAGACTTAATTAAATGTATTTTTAAAAGTTTAATTTTAAAATTATCTGAAATTTGTAAACTTTTAACTCTTGCGCATAAATTTAAAATGACTTATATCGTAAAACGAAATATAATATTATTTTTCATCTTATACTCTTTCTTCTGTTTCTCTTCTCTACTATTAGTCATTATAAAACGTAATTAATTGAGACAAATAAATAAGGACGGAAAGAGTACTTTTCTATTTTTCCTCTTTCCTAACATCTCACCGCCACCGTTTCCACTTTCTTTCACCTCCTAAACAATTCTTTTGCCGATATGAATCAAATAGAAGTAAAGGATCTTTAAATTCATCATTATAATATACTCTATCGTTCGTATTTTCATGACCGTTGGTATGTGGGAACCGAACACATTCTAAACATTCACGAAAAGCAAATGAAATAAACCCTCCCCCAAAGCATCAACACAAAAGTCCATTATAATACTAGATTGGGACAACAAACAGCTCCAATCCAATCCATCTCTCTAACTTTCGGTGAATAAGAGACCATTAGTACCCAGTACTTGAAAGGGAATTGCCAGCGAAGACCAAAACCAGGCAAGAATCACTGAATCAGAAGTGCAAAAACCGCCCCTACAAGACAGTACAATTAACAAAAACAGAATTAGACAAGATAGTATTTATTCTGTTTCAAAATATTTATTTATAAAATTTTTTATTTTATTTTAAAATATTTATTTATATATTTTTTTAGAATTAATAATTAATTTATTTCTATTTTACCTTTATTTATTTGAAATTAATTACGTAACTTTTCAAAATTATATTTTTTTATTATTTCTTGAAAATTTTTACTAATTAATAATTATTACATTTTTTAATATAGTTAGATTAAAAATATTATTTAAATTATAATATTATTTTTTACGCCATTAATTTGTGTGTAAAGAGTTTTATAAATAAATATTTTGAAACAAATAGAGTATCTATTTTACTTGAATACGACTAAACTCAAATTTATTTGATTTAGAGACGGAACTAGAAATTCAATATTGAGAGAAGGGCAAATAATATTTCAAAAATTTTTAGAGGATGAAATTTAAAATTTTAAAATATTTTAAAGATTAATTTAAAAATTTTTAAAATATTAGGCGCGGGTGCCATCTCCTACCTCCGGCCATGATTAGACTGTGAGTTTGAAATTAAAGCTATTGATTTATAATCTCAACATTAATTCACATAAAATTCAGATACTTAAATTTAAAAATATATTGTGTGGTCAAGGAGCTTCAACTCGAATCGACCAGACAAACGCCGTCCTCCGTGCTGGTGGAGGCCGGCAGCGACGTCAAAATCAAACTGGACAATGGCTGGTGAATGGCAACTTCCTATTAAGGTTTTGATATTTCATGAAAATTCCAAAAATATTTCGACAACACAGAGGTCAATTAGCCACATAGAATCCACCATATTCGGCTCTACGTGTAACCCATTCGCCGCGCGTCCGACGTATCAAAAGAAGCCAATCTTTTTCCGGCGAGCCCCCTACAAAGATAGAAGTTTATTTATTTATTTTTAATATTTGAAGGAAACGAGTAATTCACCCAGTTGGTTTGATTTTTATTTTTTAATGTATACTTATATAGGAAGGAAGAATTCAAGATGCATGAGATTCGATAAAGAATGTTTTATAAATTGAATACGTACTTTATTTTTATATGTTGTGATTTTTAATGTTTTTAATTTATTCTTTTTTTTTTCAAAATTATATTCCCAATTTCCTATACAAAATCAATGATTAAACATTCACCAAAAAAGAAAAAAAAATCATTTGACATGATTGGATTCTTTTTTCGGTGTTAACTAAGGCCTTAAAAATTATTATATTCGTTTCACAACATAAATAATTTTAGATTCATCCACAAGAATTAAATATATTAAATTCAAGACAATTTTAAACTATATTTCTAAAAACACTTCTATTTAAGTCTTTGTTTGTTTTGGTAATTGAAAAGATTTAAGTCATAATTAGTGAAAATGGAGAGATTACATAGAAAGGTAGACTAGGAAAAAAAGTAAAAAATAGTTATAAAATTTTATAAAACGATATATATTATAAAAAAAATTTAAAATTTAAAATGACTTATATTGTGATTACAAAGTGAAACGTGCAAAACATTAGGGTGAAAATGAGGCACCAAACAGTTCATTTGGTCAAAATAGGAATAATAATTTATAGAGTGAACCATTTTTCACTTGATTAAATGAAAAAATACGTAAGGGGGAAAAAAAAAAGGAACAGTTCAATGCAATACGATAGAAGCTTTGTGCAGGTCAAAAATGGACCTTCGAGAAATACTACCAAGATCGACAAATCTTTAGAGTGAAAATTACTGATCAAAAGAAATCACTTTTTAAAGTGAAAATGTTAGATTTTTTTTTTTTTTAAGATAGAGATATTTTATTGAATTTGAAATAACAATATATTTTTATTATACAAAAACAATTAAAATACTGAATTTTCTTTTTCAAAAACTACCCGTGTACAGCATGCATCAAAGTATTTATTTTCCAATTACATACTTTTGTAGCGTTAGAAGATTGATTTATAAAATTTTAAACACACAAGTTAAAAAAATAAGAAAAGAAATATTTTTTCTATCCCATAATATAAGTCGTTGGAAATTACTTTTGATGTCCTAAATTATAGTAGTGAGGGACTTTTCAATGAGGTTTTAAAATTATTTTTACATTTTTATTCTTATTTATTATTCTATTTTCCTCTATTTCTCCCTCCTCTCTTCTTTTGTTTTCAAGACATTTAAATAGAGGTGTTTTAGGAAGAAAAATATAAAGTCACTTTATTTTTAAAAATCTTAATATGGGTGAAATTAAGTCAAACGATTTATATTACAGGACGGATGTAGTACTTTTTATGTACAAAATTTTGAAAGTATATTTAAGTACAAATAAATTCTGACTTTTTTAAGACAATAGTACTTTTATTAATTCGAGAAACTAATTTTCAAAACTACATGTTAGTTTTTAAAATTTAAACAAAAATTAAAGATATCTAAAATTTAAATGCACAAGATCCTAACTACTATATCTTTTTAGATTTGAATGTTAGAAGAAGAATATTTATTTTTCTTAAAATAAATATATATTAATTTTAATTTTTTATAACTACTTAATTTATTTAATAAATACAAGTTCTCTCAATGTTCTTATAGTTAATATTTATAATTAATAAAGATAAATATAGTAAACTTAATTATAATGAAATACGTTTTAAAATTTTTTACCAAAATTAAAATAAAATATTTAAATCAAAGAAGGATGAAAATATTAGTATTACACGCAGTCAATTACATCATCACACGCCAAATCTACAAGATATACAAGATTTTTTTTCTTCTTTCTTTTGTAAATCATGACTACAATTATTATTGGAGTAATTAAAAAGATCACGGGAATTTAGGCAGATGCGGAGGATATTTTCGTCTTACTATATTTTCACGATCCCTTGAGGCATTTTTGTAGTTTCTCCAACAACTGGGGGGTAACTGAATTTCCAACGTTGTACGTGTCCGACAACTGACCGGCCCCAAAATCTATTGACATGTGGCGCCAATTTCGGCGCCTATGCATTTTCGCCACTTCTACATCTCCAACTCTCACCCCGTCCACGTGCCTACACGCTGCCATCCCCTCTGAGAGTTGTGATTTCTTTTTATCTGTTTTCGAATTTGAATTAGAAAAGAGACAATGTGGCTTTGACAGTGACCATAGAGGGATTTAGGGTGGGGACGGGTGGCGCTCAAAAAATTTTTAAATTATTTTTAAAAAGCTTATTTAGTACAAAATTTAAATATGTTAAGAGAAATCAGCAATGATAATTTTCTTTTATATTTGAAAGAAGAAAATTTTCAAACTCTTAATTATAAATAAAAATTGCTAATATGTTTCGAAACATCTAGATAAATTTTAAAGTTTTTTAAAATTTTAATATTAAAAATTTATCATTTACTCAATAACTATTAAATTTTATTTCTTTAACCTCATTTTTAAAATTTTAAATTTATTCTCTTTCAAAAGATTTCTATTTAAAAAAAAAATTTAACCCAAACGCAAAATGGAATATTCAAAATTTGAAAGTTTCCTATGTGACTATGCAGGTAATTCATTCAATAGGCGATGATATAAGGTCAATAGCGCGTCACAAGTAAAGTAAATTCATTGCGAGTGTGGCAGACTATTATTTGACAGCCCATAGCTTTTTGTACGTTAACCCATTGGCAACCCCAACCCGCGGGCCCGCCACACTCTTATTTACTAAAAAACCCCTCTAAACCCGCGTTTAATCACGGTATTGCCATCGCCTCCTGCTGCTATATAAACGTTGCTTCAGTCTTGCATAGGTTTGCCAAAATAGAGAGCCAAACAGCGCTCTACGGCATTTCCTTCCGCCTTTAATTTTTATTTTTTTTCCTTCCTCCACTCTCTCCTGCTCGCTAGTCTACAATTACACTAAAATGGTTCTTACGTCATCAAAGGGAAAATCGAACGGCTCCGGATTCAATCTCCACTTTCAACGGTCAATCTCACCGTCGGGGCGTTTCTGCTCATATTCGTCAGCCTTCTCTACCTTCGCATCAGGACCCGAAACCGGTAGCTTTATGACCCGATCCACATCCCCAACTCGAGTCAATTTACGTAGATCCACATCACCAACTCCGTCTGTTCGGTTCTCTGCATCTCCCAGCCGCTCCATCGTCGTCTCACCTCGCCAACAACGGCAGAGAAGCAGACCATTACCGCCGACTCAAAAGAAGACTTGCATGTGCTCACCTACGACGCATCCAGGTTCATTCCGCTGTAGTTTGCATAAGAATATAAACAACCGGAATTATCAATCGTCGTCGTATAACCGTCCTAACAATCATCAGTTGCATATGAGGAGATCGGCGATGACGAACTCGTTAGTGAGAATAGGAACCGTGGAAGGAGACTTGGTGAAGAGAGCCCTCGCCGCTCTCATTCGGCCGTCGTCGCATCATCTCAAGCGTCGCGGGGACTTTCAACCGCGACCGAGCCGGCTCTCCATTATGTCTAAAGCCGAAGATTTATAAGAAGGCTGGATGATTTCTCCGATGTACAGTTCCGAGTGAGCAACTTGGCGATTTTGACGGACTCGTTAGTCGGCTCAGTGGGTCAAATGAGTCTTTTGACGGACGTCTTTTGTAGTAGGCTTAAAGACCCGAGTTCGGAAACCCAAATGAGTAATGTTGGGTTGTGTAACGGTGAAGGCAGAGGGATGGTTATTTAAACAACGCCATCTTCCGATTTTTATTTTTTTTAATTTAAGTTTCAGTAAATACAATAGCCACGGTAAAAACTTGAATGGTGGTAAAATTACAGACGGGGAAATGAAACAAAAGAATAGATTATGGCAAGGTTAATTTGATATTCAATTTACAGAGCCAAAAAAATAATAATTTGAGTTTCGTTTTCAGATCCAGGATTTAAATTTTCCTCCGCATTTTTCTCATTGGCCTTTGATGAATGGAAAAAATTCTAGATTTGGTGGAATAATATAAAATTGGTTTCATTGGAGATGGATGGAGTCTGCAATTTATAATTTTTTAAGTGAATAATTTTGTTGTTTCATTATTGACCAGTTAATTTCTTTATTTTTCTTGAAATTAATCTTTTCCCCCCTGACGGCAGGTACAGAGGTGCATAAAAAATGGCGTCGGGAGTAGGCCTGTACCTTGGTTGCTGCTTCGGTTGGGGAACTTGTCGATATGCCGGTTAATGCAATATTACGACTGACAAGAAAGCGACTGCATTGAGCTGATATTAGTAAATACTAATTCTTAACATAATTTTCTTTTTAATTGGGATAATTTTGAGATTTTTTTTTTTAAGGTTGAAAAGACTTAACTATAGGGGTAAAAATTTTAGAAAAGGTTTTATCCAGCAAATAAAGATTTTAAACGGTAAAAAAAAATTCAGAAAAGGTTTTTTTTCTAGTAATTAATTAAAGGTGAATAAAAAAAAAAGGAGCTCCAACGCACTTTATCTCATCCTTCGATCGGACGATTGGAAAGACCCTGAAATCCTCCACGGCGTGGCAGGGTACTATTCTACCACTAGACCACTGGTACTGGTTGTCTAGGCTTTTTCTTCTTTTCATCTTATTTTTGTGCCATTTTTTTTGAATGTGAAGTATTATATTGATAAAAAGTGAATATATATATATATATATAAAAGTAATGTTACAAATTAATATTACAAGGAATAGATTCAAAGATTATTGTATTGATCTTTTTGATAACATTTCTCTTTTTTTAAATTAAAAGAAAATAATTACATAATTATATTACCTTAAAATAGGATCCGGCCAACTTGTAGAGTAATTTAAATAAATTTACACAATTTCATAAATATTTTAGATAATTATATAATATCAAAAGGATATTATTTTATTAATTTTTAATATATAATTATTTTTTTACACATCAAAATATTATTTTTTATTTTAAATTATGAAATCAATACACAAATTACCGTATGGCCAGATCCTTAAAACAAGGCATGCATGAGTGAGAATCAGACGAAAGAAGCATAATTTGATCCGACATGATTTGATGTAAATTTAGGAATCCCGTCTGACACGTGTCATGTATATTACTGCAGAGGAGGAGCCGCGGCAGGTAGATATCAGTGTTAGGTTAGGTGCATATGTGATGGACATGTTTGAAATATTGTCATATCAGCAAAACACACGGCCCAACAGCTTTTTCTTTTTTTTTTTTTAAGAAAAAATTGAGATGTATAAATTTTTTTAAAAAAATCAAAGAGGTTGAATAGTAAATGAAAACTTGGCAGAAAGCCTTTAAAGACAAAACATTTTCCTTAATTGCTAAGAAATATTTTTCTGCTTTCATCCTATTTTGATTCACAAACAACAAAAATTTACCTTTTTAGTCTTGTTTATTAATATCCTCAACTTTTTTGCATACTTCCTGTTCCAATCCGTTTAGATGGAGTTCACCCTCTATTTCTTCGGAGTTTATTTGAAGTTCATTAAGTTGGCTCTCTTTCTATTTTTCATTTTTTTTCAGGTGATTTTCATGACAATTGATACGTTCAACGCCTTTTAAATTACTATTTACAGAATTAAATCAGTGTAAACTTATCATATCACTGATAGTTAAGAATAAAAATAAAGAAATTTAAATTTTTGTCTGTTCGTTCTGTTTTTTATATATCGTACTGTACTTACTAGGGTCTTAGAGTAATATTCTTCTATTATTATAGATATTAGAATCTCTTTGTATAATTTGTTTTTATTTGAGTGAATGAAATTATTTATATAAAAAAAAGCTGCTATCGCATCATCTCAAGCATCATGGTGACTTTCAACCGCACTCTCCGTTACGTCTAAAGTTGAAAGAGTATAAATTGATAAAGATTTGTTTGAATTAAGTTTTATAAAAAAGTTATTAAATGTGGAATTAGGTGGGTTCAAAGAGAACATAATGCATTGTTAGTAAATGACTATATAAAATAATAATCTATTTAAATTAAAATAAAATTTTAATTTATAATGAAAATTGATAATTACTATTCAAATATAGCCTAGAGGGCAGATGATTTCTCCAATGTACTGCTCCAAGCAAGTTACTTGGCGATTTTGATTGACTCGTTAGAAAAATTCTAATATGAACCAACGGTCTATAAATCAAGATAAAATGTATTAATAACTTGTATTACGTATAATATAATTTATTAATATACTTAATTCACCGATCTATAATCTATAAAAAAATTATTCGACTCGTTGAGGCAGCTCAGTGGATCAGTTGTGGACGTCTTCCGTAGCAGGCTAAAAGACCCGAGTTCGGAAACCCAAATGAGTGAAGTCCGGTTGTGCAACGATGAAGGCTATTTAAAAAATGCCATCTTCCGAATTTTTTAAAAAATTTAAATTTCAGTAAAAACAACAGCCCAGTAAAAACTTGAATAGTGGTAAAATTACAGACGGGAATATGAAATAAAAAGAATACATTATAGCAAAGTTAATTTGAGATTCATTTCACGCAGCCAAAAAAAAAAGTAGTAGTAATAATAATCTGTTATAAAATTAGGGTAGTGTTAAAATAAAATCTTCACACTACACACTAATAAAACTCTAACTATTTTGCACAAGAATTTCTCTCTTCAAACTTCTCTCTTTCTTTCTCTCACAATTCTTTCTCTAATATTTCTTTCACTAATCTTTCTTTCACAAAATGATGGTGTATTACAAGTTTAGAGAATAGCTCTATTTATAAAGCTCTAATTAGTGAAATACATCATGGCATATATCATCTTCAACTAATCTCAATTAATGGTGTCTCCACTAAATGGTGGACATCCATAAAAATCTTCTAATAATTCACATAAATCCATAATTAGTGGAGCCTCCATTAATTAATGGAGATTCCAATAATTCATAGCACTCCCCCTTGGATGTCCATCCATACATAAATAATATGCCTCGTTAAAACCTTACTAAATAAAAATCCAGTGGGAAAAAAAATATAGGGAAGGAAAAAGAGTACACTATTCTATATGTCTGTTTATTACTTCCCCTGATGAGATGATTCATTTAAATCTTTAAACCGACGCATACCGATTTTATATCTCAACTTCTCAAATGTTGCAGTCGGTAAAGTCTTTGTGAAAATATTTGCGAGGTTATCACATGACCAAATTTGTAGCACATCAATTTCACATTTCTTCTGGAGTTCATGAGTAAAGAAGAATTTTGGTGAAATATGTTTTGTCCGATCTCCTTTAATATATCATCTTCGTAATTGAGCTATGCAAGCTGCATTGTCTTCATAAAGAGGAGTTGGAATATCTTTGATTGATGATAATCCACAACTTTCTCGGATATAATGAATCATGGATCTTAGCCATACACATTCACGACTTGCTTCATGAATGGCTATAATTTCAGCATGATTTGAAGAAATAGCTGCTATAAATTGTTTCGTAGAACGCCATGATATAACAGTATTTCCACATGTAAATAGATAGCCCGTTTGAGAACGTGCTTTATGTGGATAAGATAAATAACCAGCATCTGCATAACCTATCAATGTTGGACTGGTTTTATTTGAATAAAATAATCCGATATCAATTGTACCTTGGAGATATCAAATGACTTGTTTAATTCCATTCAAATGTCGTCGTGTTGGTAAAGAACTAAATCTTGCTAATAAATTGACAGCAAAAGCAATATCAGGTCGTGTATTATTAGCAAGATACATCAATGCACCAATTGCACTGAGATATAGTACTTCGGACCAAGGAGTTCTTCATCATTTTCTTGAGGTCGGAAATGATCTTTATCCACATTTAATGATCGGACGATCATTTGAATACTCAATGGATGTGCTTTGTCCATGTAAAATCTTTTTAGCAATTTTGCTGTATATGTTGATTGATGAATAAATGTTTCACTCTCCAATTGTTCAATTTGTAAACTAAGGCAAAATTTGGTTTTACCAAAATCCTTGATTTCGAATTCTCTTTTTAAATAATCAATTGTTTCTTGGAGCTCTTCAGGAGTTCCAATAAAATTAATATCATCAACATATATAGCTAATATCACAAATTTAGAACCAAATTTCTTAATAAAAACACATGGACATACCTGGTCATTTTTAAATCCCGCTTTCAATAAATATTCACTAAGACGTGTGAACCACATGCGCCTGCATTGCTTCGAGCCATATAATGATTTCGCAACTTAATGGAGTAATTTTCACGAGGATAATGTTATATGCTTCGTGCATATGAAATCCTTCGAGGATTTTCATGTAAACATCATTTTCTAAATTTCCATACAAGTAAGCAGTGACAACATCTAATAGGCGCATATCTATCTTTTCATGTACTGCCAAACTGATAAGATATCGGAGTGTAATAGCATCAATAACAGGAGAATAAGTTTCATCATAATCAAAACCTGGTCTTTGTAAAAAAAAAATCTTGGGCTACTAATCGCACTTTATATCGAACGATTTCACTCTTTTCATTGTGCTTTCGCACAAATATCCATTTGTAGCCAACAGGTTTTACACCTTCTGGTGTTCGGATCGCAGTCCGAAGACTTCATGTTGTGTCGATGCATTTAACTCCGATTGAATCGCATCTTTCCATTGCAACCAATCTTTTCTATGCCGACATTCATCAACTGATATTGGTTCAGGATCATCATTATCCTGTATAACATCAAGAGATATATTGTATGCAAATATATTATCAATAACAGTTTCTATCCAATTCCAACTTCTACCGAAAGTGGTATAATTAATAGAAATTTTAGTGTTACTTTCATCAATTTCTGGTTCTTTGTCATCAGTTCTCTCTTGGTCTTTATCATTATTTTCTTCAATATGATCTTCTGGATCATTTAATCATCTTTTCTTTCGAGGATTTTTATCTTTAGAACCAAGAGGTCGGCCACGCTTCTGGCGTGTTTTTGACTCAGCAGCTATATGTATAATATTTTATTCTGCTGGAACTTCAATTCGAATAGGAGCATTTATAGCTGGAATATGCGATTTTATAACTCTTCTGGAGTCAACAAAAGCGTCTGACATTTGATTTGCAATGCTTTGCAAATGAATTATCTTTTGAACTTCAAGTTCACATGCGCTTGTGCGCGGATCAAGATAATTTAATGATGTTGTCCAAGCAAGATCCTTTTTATGCTGTTTTGGTTCTCCCCCTAATTTAGGAAATAATGATTCATCAAAATGACAATCAGCAAATCTTGTTGTGAATACATCTCTCGTCGGGGTTCAACATACCCGATAATAGAGGGAGAATCATATCCAACGTATATCCCTTTTCTTCTTTGAGGACCCATCTTTGTACGTTGGTTTGGTGCAATTGGAATATATACAAGACACCCAAAAATTCTTAAATGAGCAATATTTGGTTCGACCCAAAAGCCAATTGCAAATGAGAGAATTTATGATAACTAGCTGGTTTTATACGTACAAGTGTTGCAAGCATGTAGAATAGCATGTCCCCGTGCAGATGTTGGGAGATTTGTTTTCATTAATAATGGTCTAGCAATTAATTGTAATCGTTTAATCAAAGATTCAAGCAAGACCATTTTGTGTGTGAACATGAGCTACAGGATGTTCAACATTAATCCCAATTGACATGCAATATGCATCAAAAGCATGTGATGAAAATTCACCAGCATTATCCAAACGGATATTTTTAATGTGATGGTCCGGAAATTGTGATCGTAATTTAATTATTTGAGCAAGTAATCTCGCAAACGCCAGAGTTGCGAGTAGATAATAAACATACATGTGACCATCGGGATGATGCATCAATTAAGACCATAAAATATTTGAACGGTCCACATGGTGGATCAATAGGTCCACAAATATCTCCGTGAATCTGTTCGAGAAATGTAGGACTTTCGACCTCCTACTTTTACCGGTGATGGTTTAACAATTAATTTTCCTAGGGAACATGCAAGTACATGCGAATTTTTCCGATGTTAATATCCTTTTATTTTTTAAAGGATGACCATGTGTATTCTCAATGATTCTTCTCATCATGGTAGATCCCGGATGACCCAACCAGTCATGCCAAATGCTAAAAGTAATAGGATCAGTAAACTTCGGTTTACTAGATGATGAATTTCAATTGTACGAATTTTTACAAAATATAGACCAAGTAGAAAAAGACGGCAGCTTTTCTAATACCGATTTCTTACCCAAATGCATTTGAGTAATAAAAAGATGCTCAATCCCATTTTCCTCATTTGTTTCAACATGATACCCATTTCTGTGGATATCTTTAAAACTCAATAAATTTCTTCTGGATTTTGAGGAAAATAGTGCCTTATCAATAATAATTGTTGTTCCTTTAGGCAACAATATACTAGCTCTTCCGGAGCCCTCAATTACATTTGCACTACCGTTTATCGTATAAATATTTATTTCTCCCATTTTGAGATCAGAAAAATATTTCTCATTTTTTAGTATGGTGTGTGTAGTTCCACTATCAATAATGCATACATCATCATTAACAACGACCTATCCGAACACAAATATATATATGTAAACGTAAATATTATTAGAATAGAATGAAAATGAAAATACAAAAATATCAGGGTGAGGCTTTAGTTTTTCTGGACATTGCCATCACCAATTAAATGGTCTATCCTACCGTCTGGGTGTTCAAAAAAATCCGATACATCCATATGGGTAATATTGATATTATGATCTTCATGATCAATATCATCATCCTCAGCATTATTTATTGGATGTTGAGAAAAATTTACTTCCACATTTTTATTTTTCAATGAAGCTTGATACAATTCAACTAAATGCTTAGCCGCATCTGACGCTTTCGTGACCAATGACCTTTCATGCCACATCTATAACATATATCCTCATGCTTTTCTTCAATTTCTTTTTCTTTTCCCTTATGATCTTTTCTGTTCCACTTCGTGTGACGTATTTCTCACGACTTGATTATGATTGTGATAAGGGAAATATCGAGCGTGTCTATGACCATAACCACGACCACCGCCACAAGTACGACTATAACGATGGCTTCTGCTGGAGCCAACAGACATTCACTTCGGAGTGCTCGTTGAGCCGCTTCATCCGGCTTCATGATTTCTCAATAATAACTCATGTTAAATTTGTCAATTTGGGATACCATTTTTCTCGATATTGTTACTCGCAGGACAATATTCGAGGTATGAAAAGTGGAGAATGTCTTCTCCAATATAACTTCATCGATAACTTTTTCTCCGCAAAATTTTTAACTAAGATGTAGTTTTATACATCACGGAGTTCACGGTTTTACAATCTTGCAACTTCAGGTGCAACCATTCATACCGTGCAGTGGGTAGTACGACCATCTTCAGGTGGTCAAATATTTCTTTTTATCCACATGACATATGGATCTCCTTTTTTTTAGCATTTAGATGCATTTCTGTATGACATATAAATTTTTTTTTCAAAAATATCAATGGCTACAAATTCGAATTTAGCGAGATCAATAAATGCGTACCTGTCTTCTGGCTTTAATAACGGCAGAGACTCGTGCTGATAACGTGTTATAAAATTAGGGTAGTGTTAGAATAAAATCTTCACATTACACACTAATAAAACTCTAACTATTTTGCACAAGAATTTCTCTCTTCAAACTTCTCTCTTTCTTTCTCTCACAATTTTTTCTCTAATCTTTCTTTCACTAATCTTTCTTTCACAAAATGATGGTGTATTACAAGCTTAGAGAATAGCTCTATTTATAGAGCTATAATTAGTGAAATACATCATGGCATACATCATCTTCAACTAATCTCAATTAATGGTGTCTCCACTAAATGGTGGACATCCATAAAAATCTTCTAATAATTCACATAAATCCATAATTAATGGAGCCTCCACTAATTAATGGAGATTCCAATAATTCATAACATAGTCATAATAATAATAATAATAATAATAATAATAATAATAATAATAATAATAATAATAATAATAATAATAATAATAATAATAATAATTTGAGTTTCATTTTCAGATCCAGGATTTAATTTTTCTCCCACATTTTCCTCGTTGGCCTTTAATTAAAAATGAAAAAAAGGGGGGTAATTTCCATCAAGTTGATATATTGGCAATATGTTGGATTGTTTTTCTTTTTTTCCTTCTTATAGATTTGGTGGAATAATATAATATTGGTTTTATTTTAGCTGGATTGGAGTCTGCAATTTATAATTTTTTAAAGTGAATAATTTAGTTGTTTTTCTTCAGTCATCAATTATTGCCCAGTGAATTTCTTTATTTTTCTTGAAAATATTTTAATCCTTTTTTTTTTCCCACCTAATGGAGGTGCATAAAAAATGGCAGGCCGGGACCGTGGTTGCTGCTTCGGTTGGGTGACTTAGGGATTATCGATTTGCAAAACTCACTGACAAGAAGGCGAACGCAACAAGCTAATATTAAGTAAATAATTCTCTAAAATAAATTTCTTTTTAATCCAGATAATTTTGAGATTTTATCGAGTAAATAAGATTAAAGGTGAAAATAGAAAAGTAAAGAGCTCCGACACTTCATTTCATCTTTTGATCAGATCATGCAGTGATCATCACAGCTCATGCACCAGCCGGGATGCGAACCCGGGCCCGTACCGTGGCAGGGTAATATTCTATCACTAGACCGCCGGCGCAGCTTACCTCTCTTTTTCCTATTATTTATATTTATTTTTTGTGTACATTTTTTTTTTTATTTAAAAGTAAGTGGTTACATTACCTTTAAACGAGGTATGCATGAGTGACAAGAACAAAATAGAAGTATAAGGTGTAAGTCTATAAAAATTGATTTAAAATAAATTTTATAAAAAAATTATTAAATATATGAAGTCGTGTGAGATTTAAAGAGAGAGAATATATTGTATTGTGAGAATATAATAATTTTTAAAAATTAAAAATATATAAAATAATATTTCTTCCGTCCTAATAAAATTAATAGTAATTGATTTGGCACAAGATTTTATACAAAGTAAAGTTAAAATATAATAATGATAGAGTGTAATATAGCATAATAAAAATAAAAAAAAATATGTAGATCTCATAATACCTTATATCAAATTTAAGTATATAAAAATAATATATGTGGGGTATATTAATTATTTTATAATAAATTATACAGTAAAATTTTATCTTTAAAAAAAATATCAAATATATAATAATCATAATGATATTAGATAAGAATAAATTATGTATATGTTAAATCATTAAACACACAATGCATTATTAGATAGAACTCCTTTGAAACTTGAATGGTGGTAAAATTTCAGACGGGAAAATGAAATAAAAAGAATAGATTATAGCAAAGATAAATTGAGATTCATTTTACGAAGAAAAAAAAAAAAAAAAAGAGTTTCATTTTCAGATCCCCCCACACACACATTTTTCTCATTGGCCTTTGATTAAAAATGAAAAAAAAGGGGGGGGGGGGGCTATATTTCCAGCAAGTTGATATGTTGACAATTTGTTGGTTTGTGTTTCTTCCCCCCCCTCCCCCTCCCCGGGTTGAAAAGACTTAACTATAGGGTTAGAAAAGGTTTTCTCCAGCAAATGAAGATTTTAAAGGGTAAAAAAAACATTCAGAAAAAAAAAAAAGGAGCTCCGACGCACTTCGTCTCGTCCTTCGATCGGACGATTGGAAAGACCCTCAAATCCTCCATGGAGTGCAGAAATCATCACAGCTCATGCACCAGCCGGGAATCGAACCCGGGTCTGTACCGTGGCAGGGTACTATTCTACCACTAGACCACTGGTGCCGTTTGCTTCTCCGTTTTCCTCTTTTCTTACATCATTGGCATTTTATTTTTGTGCCATTTTATTATTATTTTTTTAATTAAAAGGAAGTGGAGGTGAAAAAACAATTTGATAATCTCGTATAATGGGCCCGTAATTCCAAGCATATCCCGGGCTTTCTGCATTATTCCGCTCAACTCGTGTGTGTTTGGGGTGATGTGAGCAGTATAGTCTTCCACTCTTAGCAAATGGGTGGGCCTAAATTAGTTTGTGTTTTGTACTGGGCCTTCACTTCTGCTTTCTACAAGAGTAACTCTATGTTTGCTTCACAACAGAAGAAGGAGAGGGAAAAGAGAAATGAGAGAAATTTTTACTTTACTGAATAGAAGTAAATATAATTTATTTTCCATTTTGCTTGGAATAGAAAACTGTTCAAGAAATTGAAAAATAATTGATTTGATCTGAATAACTAAAACGAAAAAAATCAGAATTAAAAAATATTGACTTTTGACTTTTCTCAAATTGAATCATCTTAAAATTTTTTAATGCAATATTTGTACACGAATCATTTCGAATCGAAAAATTAAAACTACAACCGAATAGATTATATATATTTAAAAAGAAAGATAAAAAAATTTATTTTTCCTAATGAGTAAAAGATTATAAATAATATAATCACTTTTAATTGTAAAGGTAATGACTTAAGACTAAGTTATGAATTTTATTTATTATGATTAAAATTTATATTAAGATTGAAATTTATATTAAGACTATAATTGGTCACGGTTATGGTGGTTATTTCAATATTATTTTAAAATCTTATTTTAAATTAAGATCTTAGAATCACTAATATATATATTTCAAAGTTGTAGATAATATAATTTTTTGTGAAAAATATAAAAAATATATGAAAACTGAATTATAATTATCTTTGTTCCGTTAGAATAAAAAATTCGAATATTTTTTTCCTGTTATCTCGAAATTTTAAAATAAGACAGGGCGAAAATTTTGATACCATGAATCGAAACTAATACTAAGTATACGAGAGAATTAAAATTTCGAGATAGTAACAAAAATCCCCAAGTCCCTGAACCATTTCAAATTGTAAACATTTGTAGTAGAAGGTATATAAATAATAAATATTATATAAATTCATATCGCAATTCGTTTAAATTTAAACAAATTGTTTTTTTTATGTAATAAGAATCTTTCCTTTCTAAATTTACTTTCCCTTTATTTTTTTTTCTTAACCGAATAATATAAATTAGATTTACATCCCTCTCACTTTCTTTTCTCATTTCACTCTAACCAAATGTACTTTCTATTATCAATCAGATTAGGAAACATACTGATGACTCATATGAAAACCAAATAGCTCATGACATTAAATTATTTTTAAAAATAATTATTCTATTTAAAAAAAAAATACAAGGTAAGCTTTATTGCAAAGTTGATTGTAAATTATATAATCTCAATATTTCAAAACTTCATATTTAATTCAATATATGTGTCTATTTTCCATAGAATTCAATTGATGAATTAATTAAGAGTATATCAAGAAATTAACAAACTAACTCATTTAAATATATACTCCCTCCGTCTCAAAATGTAAGTCGTTTGACTTAATTTAACACATATTAAGATTTTTAAAATCAATGTGACTTTATATTTTTTTCTTCCTAAAACACTCCTATTTAAATGTCTTGGAAACCAGAAAAGAGAGAAGGGAGAATAAGAGGAAAAGAGAACAATAAATAAGGACAAAAATGTAAAAGTAGCTTCAAAACCTTCTTGAAAAGTCTCCAACGATTTATAATTTAGAATAGCAAAAGTAGTTCCAAACGACTTATATTATGAGATGGAGGGAGTATATATATATATATATATATATATATATATATATATAGTCTTATAAATTCAAGACAAATGAAAAAAAAAAGAATTTATTTTTATAAAAGCGAAGGAATATGTTTTAGTGTGGAATTTTTTCCGATACGTACAAGGTAAAAGAGAATGTCCGAAAATGTTATCTTTGACCAGCGCCGGTAAAAGTGAAAGACAGTCTCGGATTAATGATGGAATCAAACCCTCATACTAATTAATATACTAATCTCACGGTCAGATCAAATCTGTGTCTGATAAGGACGGCCGTTTTCAATTCCCGCACGGCATATGGGTCCGGCTAATGAAAGGAATGAAGTACTTTTCATACGTGGTTGGGTTAGAAAAGAGAGAGAAAAGCACAAATGGTATAGAAGGTGTCCTCTGACTATTAGATTGTTTTTTAATTATATATTTTTATCATCTTATTAAAATTGATAATAATTAATTTTTTATTTTATTTTAAAAATATTTATTTATATACATATTTCTAAAATTAATAATTAATTTCTTCTTCTTTTACTTTTATTTATTCTAAGTCAACTACATAACTTTTCAAAAATCTTTTTTCTTCTTGATTCTTGAAAATTTTCACTAACCAAAAGCTATCATGTTTTTAATATAGATAAAAAGGAAATTTTATCTAAATTATAATATCATTTTCAATACTCTTTATTTGTGAATAAAGGATTTCATGAATAATTATTTTAAAACAAAGAGAATAATATAATAAAAGTAAAAAATATGTGAATCCTACAACACTTTATATCAAATCTAAGTATTATTTTATTTTGCCGTTAAAAGAAAAATTACATGTAATTGAGGTGACTTCTTCTTATCGAAATTTATATTGAAAAAGAGGATTGAGAACTATCTCTATTTTACAATATAAGTCGTTTTGGATTTAAATTTTTTTTCACAATATAAGTTGTTTTACAAAGTTTTATAAACATTTATTATTATTTTTTTCAACTATATCCCTCTTTGCAATTTATCTCTTTCTAATTACCAAAGTAGATAAAGACCTAATTATAGGGTTTTTGCAAGTTTAGTTTTAAAATTGTGTGAAATTTAAGATTCTTAATTATTGTATATAAGTCTAAAACCATTTATATTGTGAAACGAAAATAGTAAATTATAATTTTATCAGGACTATAATAACAAAAAAAAAAAGACCATTAAAGATGAAATATTATAAGTTCTAAATTTTAAAAACTAAATAAATTAATTTTTTAAAACAGTAATAATTATATATTTTTCGCAACTATAATCCGTTCTCATGATTTAATTGTATTTCTAATTCTACTATTCTCCACCTTTTTCTAACAAATAAAAAATTTCTCCTTCTACTCAATATCATCACCCTCACTCTACCATATATTTGTACTATTTAATATATATATATATCACCAAAATATCAACATTCATTTTACATCTACCTTTCCTCCCGTTTTTCCTCCTTCCTCCATTCTCTTCTCACAACCCAACTAAACTATAAATATATAATACCATGTTATTCACACTGACATGTAAAATAATATTTTGTTATGTTTGATTTTAAGTTAGTTTTATAAATTAATTAAAAAATTTTTATTACCAAATTTACATTTTATTCTCTTTTTTTCTCTTTTTCAACGCAACCAAAAGAGATAGGCAAATGTACTTGGCACAAATCAAAGTTAGCCCATTCAATTGTTATCTAGTTCTTATGCATCATCAATAATACTCATAAATAAATAAATTCAAATTAGTAGACTATATGACATAACGATAAAAAAATAAATTTATAAATAACAATATTTTATAAAATTATAAATTTGATTTCCAATTTTATATGAAAAGGGAGAGGGGTGGAGACGCTCGAGTGTACAATTTATGTCCTTTTCATTTATTGTGATTGCAGCAGTGAATAATGAATAAGAGATCTTCGGTTGCTTTGAGCCATTAGTTATCACTTTCAATGTTGGAATTCGAATTTTACTAAGTTACTTTTGATCTAATGAAGTTAGATTTTTATTTAATTTCGGTAATCAAATTGGATAATGTCTTAACAATTCAGATATCCCGTGGATATAAATGAAATATTTTATGATAGTAAAATTTATTTATTGGGATAATTATATTTCAATTTACTCAGACCTTTTTTTAAAAAAAGAAAAATTTCAGTAATCTTTTTTACGTTTCCTGTCTGGACCATCGTCATAAATCTTTCAGGGTGTGGTCTATTTAACTTAGTTTTAAACTTTTGTGTAAATTTTAAAGAAGTCTTTTGTGATTTTTGTACAGGCAGTTGTCTACGTAACCGTGCAGGCCCCCCCCGCCCCAGGCTTACGTTTCTTCTCTTCTCTTGTCTTTTTATATTCTCATCTGTGTGAAGCACTGGGATCTATTTTTTTTTTGCTTTAATGTCTTAAACCTACTAATCTGTCAAGTTCCTCCCTGTCTGAAAGATTACTGTTTCAAGGAGAGACTTTTAGGTGGAGAAAATGGTAGTCTTGAAAGAAGGAAGCAGGCCGCCATGGGTGGGACTTGGGGCAGCAGTTTGGGTGCAAATAGCAGCTGGGAATACTTACAATTTTCCTCTTTACTCTCATACACTGAAATCAGTTCTGGGTTTAACTCAACAGGAGCTTACCATTCTCGGGGTGGCCAATGATTTTGGAGAGAATTTTGGTATTCTTCCGGGCATCGCTATCAACAAGTTCCCACCTTGGGCAGTTCTTCTTGTTGGGATTTTTGCTTGTTTCTTGGGCTATGGTGTTCTTTGGCTTGCCGTTAGCCAAACTGTTCAATCCATGCCTTACTGGGTTGTAAGTTCCTCTCTTTGTTTCTTTATTTTAGTCACCAGGATGAAATCGCTTTTCCTGCTCAAGAAATTATTGCTTCTAACTTTGCATGTTTCCTATATTGTAAAGTGATTGTTTGCTTCTTTGTGTTAATTTACATTCTAGCTTTTGGCATTTGCTTGTTGTGGTTTGTTTCCGATAACTGCTTTTTTCTTATTCTATAGCTTTATTAGATTCTAGCATTTCACCAAAAGGGATAACATATTATGCAGTAGTCATCCAATTGGTAATAATCCTTAGAAGTATAGCTCAAGCGTTAGTATTTAGAACTCTCTGACTAAGTGTTGTCTCAAACTTGAATTCATGGTGTGGTTTCTTGTTCTTTTTACTCGATCATATCAAAGATGAGGACCGAAAACTCTCAAATTCTTCTTCTCCTCTCTCTCTCTCTCTGATCTTAAGCTGGCTAGCAGAAACATTAATCTTTTCACTAATTGAACCCATCAACACTTCTTTGCAACATCTTGAAAAAAAATTCCATATTCTTTTGGGTTCACATCCAATTGTTCTTGCCAGGGAGTTCTGTCACCAAAATTTTTTACATTTTGCTTCACTATTAGCTGCTAAAGCTGTGCCTGAATGCCCTTTGAAGTTTGGACCTCATGCTGCACATCTTAAAAACCGTCACCCCGTACCTCCCTTACTCCGAAAGAAGTAACTACCTCAACTATTTTGGTTCTTTATTACAATATTTTGGCTTTTTGCGTCTGTTACTTCAGTTTCTTGTCTCTTTCCATTCTTCTGCCTTTTAAAAGAAATGAAAGAGGAATAAAGAAGAAGTATTTCCTATATGGCTTGAGTTCCATATCTAACTTGTAAAACTTTACATGACAAGCTGACTCTTTAAGTTGGGGGACAGAAAGATTTGCTTTTTTGCAAGAAACATTTGACATGTTTCACTTTGGGGAAGTGATTTATTGGTGATTAAATTCTTTAGAAGACGATCCATTGTCATTCTTTTTGTTCTACAACTTTTCTTGGCCGAGGAAAGAATTAAGGAAATGTAAATTGACATTCAATTTCTTAGCCGGGTGGAGGGCAGAGCTTCCATATGGTTTCCTCTTCTCTCTTGTTGGTTCTGATCCTCTTGCCTTCTATTTTGGTTAGACGAGCAATCATGAGTTTATGTTTTGAACTTAATATTCTAGAGTGATTTACCGATGTTATATCCATGTTCTTCTCACCTAAAATTTTTATGCTATCTCAGTTGTTTCTTGCACTCTGTGTTGCCACCAACAGCTGCGCATGGCTTGGGACAACTGTTCTAGTCACCAACATGAGGAATTTCCCACTAAGTAGGGGCACTGTTGCTGGAATTCTTAAAGGCTATGTTGGGCTCAGTGCAGCAGTTTATACAGAGGTTTATACAATGGTTCTTAATGGTTCAGCTTCCAAGCTATTGTTGGTCCTTGCATTGGGTGTTCCCATTTTATGTTTGGCCATGATGTACTTTGTCCGGCCTTGTACTCCGGCTTCTGGAGAAGACTCTTCAGAACACATCCATTTCCTTTTCACGCAAGCAGCCAGTCTCGTACTTGCAGTTTTCCTTCTCACAACTACAATTCTGAATCACAGTTTATCTTTAAGTAGCTGGATCAACTATACTTTCATTGCCATAATGGTTATCTTCTTGATGTCTCCTCTTGCAATTCCCTTAAAAATGACGTTATTCCCTGCAAACCATAAGAAATCCAGCAGGTCAAGTGCTTCTTCAGATATGTTTGTCACAGAAGAGGGTGATTCAAACCACACGGATCCTCTTTTGACACTTTCGAGGTCAGCAGAATGTCTTGGAAGTTTTTTTGAGAATGAAGATAATATGTCAGATTTGGATATTCTTCTGGCTGTTGGTGAGGGTGCAGTGAAGCAAAAAAGAAAACCAAGAAGAGGGGAAGACTTCAAATTTCGAGAAGCTGTAATAAAGGCAGATTTTTGGCTTCTATGGCTAGTTTATTTTCTGGGGGTTGGTTCTGGAGTGACTATTCTGAATAATCTGGCACAAATTGGTGTTGCTTCTGGAGTGAATGATACTACAGTAATGTTAAGTTTGTTCAGCTTTTGCAATTTTTTGGGCCGTTTGGGGGCAGGTGTTGTTTCAGAACATTTTGTCAGGTGATCAAATTGCTAAACTTGATTGATTCCTTTGGCTGCTGAGAAGGTTCACTTATGCTTAGGGCGGGGGGTGAGAGGCTGTGTAACTTGATTGCTCTTCTTTTTTCTTTAATCCTCCTAAAGGAATAAGAAAATAGGAATATTCAAACTCTTTCCTTCCCTTAACAAGTTAGTTACATAAGCTAGGATCTATTTACTTGGTTTGACATTTCATAAATAGGAATATCCAAACTCTTTCCCTTCCCTTAACAAGTTCAGTGTTGATTGATACAAACATTCCCCCGCCCCCTGTTCCAGGTCAAAAGCAATTCCTCGGACATTTTGGATGACCATCACACAGATAATCATGATTGTCACATTCCTACTATATGCTTCAGCTCTGAATGGCACTCTGTATGCTGCAACAGCATTACTTGGCGTTTGCTTTGGTGTTCATTTTTCAATAATGATTCCCACTGCATCTGAACTGTTTGGCTTGAGAAATTTTGGCATAATATTTAACTTCATGGCACTTGGGAATCCTCTTGGTGCACTTATCTTTTCAGGTGGGCTTGCTGGTTTTGTCTATGATGCAGAAGCTGCAAAACAAGGAGGGAATTCTTGCTTCGGTCCCAATTGCTATAGGCTCACATTCCTTGTCTTAGCTGGAGTTTGTGGTCTAGGCACTATCTTGAGCATAATCCTGACGGTCAGAATTAGACCAGTTTACCAAATGCTTTATGCTGGGGGATCTTTCCGTCTGCCTCAGACATCTGCTGACCACTGATTTCCAAGTTTATCTTTTGGCTTCAGTGATATAAAAAACCGAATAATTTGCATTCTGAAGAGTCATTAGCTCGAGTATTGTTACTAGTGTGTTAATGCACTATATCTTCCGGTGCTTTACAAGATTCAGACAGGAATAGAAGCTCCCTATAAACTTAGAAGCCAAAGGAAGCCATCCATGAATTGGTTTACTGGAGAATAAGAAAACTAGTACGTTTTTAGGAATTCTCCTCGGATGAATTACTAGCTATATTTGCTATGCTCCTTTTAGATTGCCCTCATTATTTCCCACGTCAGTGGATGTATCGCTATACTTGTTGTTCCCAAGACTTGTATTCAGTTTTAATTAGCTAACGGATAGGTGCATGTTGAACTTGGAACATGCCGGGATATCTGTCTGCTTTGGGAAGGCTTGATTGTAGTTTCCATATGCCTTACCTCTTACATACGTAAATCATAATTTTGGCATTAGACAAGCTTTTGATTAGATCCAACTTTATATGTCTAGTAGCAACACCGTAGAAGTTAGTCTAGGATCTGGATTGCTTTGACAGAGAAGAAATACTTTATAATTCTCCTAAAAGTAATTCATATTCTTGTTGCCAGAGGTTTGATAATCTAAGTCATGATTTCATTGGTTTTTGAGACTGAAGATAAACACATGGTCATGGAGGAATATGGAGCTCACTGTGAATTTTGCAGCTCTCCCGTGAGTCCCCGATGTATCCATCCCACAAGAAAAAGTTTCCAAGTTTTTTGTTTTCATAGATATAACCAAGATGGCACTTCTATAAAGTTTATGATTCTGTCTTGTCAAAATCAAAGTACGGCACTTAAACAAAGTTTATGATTCCATCTTGTCAAAATCAAGATACAATATGTAGGACATGGACATAGTCCCATGACTGGGAGATGCTACGACAAACTGGGAGATGATGCAAAGTTTATGGTATGCATAAAGCAGAACTTGTGCTTGTAGTAGTATAGAAGTTGGAGGAGGATCATCAGGTCGGTTGCAAATCCTGAAACATGTTTTCCCACCTCATTGATTCAATACTACTTGCCCAATTCTCCCCATCAACTTTATCATTGTTACTAAGTTCTGGCAACTTTGGGGATGAAAAGTTGTTTAGAGGAGGAGACTCCACTATGGGACTTCCATTTGTGAGCATCAGTATTGGCTGACCTGATTCAGCAGGAGTCGTGTCATTAGCATTACCATATGTAAGCATTGGCCTACCTTGTTTAGCAGTAGCTGCCAGGAATCTCCTATTCCTCTTTAACATGGCTGCCTTCCATCTTGAACTATACGTCTTCTGTGGCACAAGAGTGGAAGCTGAATCATCTTGACCGACCTGTACTTGAACATGTTTAGCAAGATAATTCTTTGTCTGCTTGATTGCAATCAGAAGCCACAAGACTGGACGTAGTCTAGGTATTCTGCTCTTCTGTTTTCTGGCCAGTTTTAGAATCTCTAGCCGATGTTTGGCTACAGAAATGCCCATGCTTTGAAGGAACTCATGGTTAAAGTAACCGATGTCATCTTCTTCCAGCTCGTTGTGAGAAAAAAGAATGGCATAGTCATAGACAAGAGAAGGGCCTAGGCTCGTTTTTGAGAGCCAAGAAAACCAATCCATGGCTATAGGTGTTTGTCACATGAATTCTTTGCTTATGATATGTATTTATACACAGAATAGAAGGTGAAGAGGGAGAAAAGAGAGTCTAGGTCATCATGTACTGGGTGAAAGACTTGGACTAATAGGTCCTGCTTTGATTGGATGGTAGTTGAACTTGAGAGTGACAAAAGGGAAGAAGGACCTGGGCTCGTTAAAGCAGTCTTGCCTTGAGGAATAGGCCAACAAAGAATGGCGACATCTCTTGAGGAGTGAAACTAAAGAAATTCTTCTGATCATAACCTTAGCATCATTCACGGCTTGCGAAAGGAAAGCTCGTAATCTTTTGTGGGTCACTTCACACTCAGGTAGACCAAGTCCATATTCCATGAATGGACAATATATCTGGTCATACGGATACATTGAAATCGATAAAAGCAATCCAATTTCAACCGAAACGACCAAAACCCCTGTGAGCTAACTAATTTGCAAGGCTTTCTTTGATAGTTGGCCTAATGAATGACTATTCCTTTGTTGCAAAACATCCTAATCTTACCTGTTATCTAAGCTTCCAGATTCGACAACAATTCAAGAACTTACAGTGCAAAAAATGGTCTTTTAGGAGTTCATTTTTCATGCCAATGGCTATATTCATTCAAGAAGCATAATCAATTTACTGCAATTAGCAGCTGGCAGCAGCAGAAGGTAACTGAGGTCGAACCATACCCCAACTCATGGCCATTTCTACTGCTACTAAAGAGGGGGAAAAAAAGGAACAAATTTCTTCATAGTTTTCTTGGGAAGAATCTCCAAAGTGGATACTCACTGAATTCCTCATGAGACAATGTGATAAATGTGTCCAAAGGATGGACAGAGATACATAGAAGGGTTTTTTCCTCGTTTTGCATAGAGAATCCAGAGGTAGACTAGTACTACTACTCTCCTTCCCAGTATTAAAAGCGTTGGTAATCATCAATTGATGATGGCAAAGCACTTTTGAGGTACTGCAAATTTTGGGTTTTATGTCAAGGTCCTGTTTTCCTAACTTCCTCGTTAAGAAACTAAAAGTCCACTTCGGTTTTCACCATGGCACAAGTTTTCTTGAAATAATTTGCAGCTATCATATAATTGCTGCAGTGTTATCAATGATTATGAGTCGTTTTCCTTCGCACGAACGCTTGATCATGAATGCTTGAGTTCTAATTTCCTTTTCTAAAAGCTTTTCTCCTCTTTTACATTTTATTCCCCGCTCCTATTGTATCTTTAGACTTTATGCACAAAATTGTGGTCCAAATGGAAATAAAATACCCATTTATAGACGAAATTCTTCCATGAACTCCATCAACGGTGGAACAGGTTCTCTAGAAAAAGGTACAATATTTTGTGGTTTTTCACATGAAAACAGGGACGTTCTTTGTCCTCAAATGCTGGAGCATGGCATTGACAAGGCGAAGTTTGGATCTATATCTTTTCTTTTCCTGTGTAAATTGTGAACAAAGTCATTTTGACAATGAGAAAGGAATATACAAAATAACTAGCTCTTAGTACAATCACGGGGTGAGTGAAAGTGGGCTGGATGATCCCTTTGCTTTCCTTCAGTTCTAACCATGAGCTGCACCATTATAAGAGAAACGCAGACAGAGGCCGTAGGCGATCTGATTCTTAAAGCTTTGACCCATTGGCTTAGCTTATCCTTTGCTTAAAACCTCTTCTTTTTTCTTTTTTTAGAAGGGTTGGGAGAGAATACAAAGAACAGAGAAAGATAGAGAAAATGATTGGACATAATCTAATATCACTCAAGTAACAGCTTCCCTAGACAAATTGTTATCCATATTTGCTTAAAACCTCTTCCTATCCTCTGTCGCTTTTTGATTTTCAAGGTCACTGAATTAAATGACCCCGAATTAAATAAGACTGAATCATACTCATTCATGAGCTTACTGTGATCTGGTCTGCTCTTGAATTTATGACAGAATGGTCTGATTACAGTCCAAAATAAATTATTGGGGCCACCGGGGTAGCCCGTTTTGTTTGGCATTTCTTGGAACTGATGGAATTCCAATCCTTAACTCCTTGTGTTGGATAGTGATAGAAAATTCTTCGAAATCAGAGATTTCTTTTTCTTTGGCACGCAATTGCTTGCTAAGCATAAGCAACATTAAACAGCAGATCCAATCTGCCTTCTAGGACGTACTAAACCAGGACCAGTAATAAAAGTTCAAGGAAGGGGATTTCTCTAACTCCAATGCACTGAAAAAAGATTGATTATTCACTTCTATGTACTGTACTAATACTAAAAAATATGGGCGTTTTAATGGTGATTCATTAATTCAGGCACCTTCTATCCCATTGAGGGCGGATTGTTGTCTGCAAATGAGCTTGATGTAGCTGATGGACCTTCTACGAGATTGGCAAAAGGGGTTTGGGGCGGAGGACTGTATATTTCTATTCGAATCTTGGGGATGGAACCATTATCATTATGTTGACGGGATAGAATAATTCGAATAGTTATCTCTCTTTTTGGCAACAGTGGTGAATGCTAAATAGGGGATCTAACACACTAGGAAGTGCAGGTGTCTGCTTATTTTAATGGCCTATGATGATAAAGCCTTCTCTTTTCCTGCCATGGTAATTGTATGGATATCTTGAAGAACAAAGGGTTGCAGAAGGCCCAGAATCACCTTTGTAGTGAAAAAAAGATTGTTACAAACAGTCAAAAGTAGGGAGACAATCTCATTACAAATACAGACTCTAATGCTATGGTGGGCTTCAGTCAGACCCACCGCTAAAGGGAAAATCAAACTTAGTCTTCTAACTAATAACAATCGATCCCAGATTAACTCAAAAATTCTCTGGCGGAAGAAACTAAAGAAGGGGGAAAAAAATTCATCTCTCACCATTCAAGTTGAATGTAATCAAATAGGCAGAAAAATGAGAGCTTTTAAGTAGGTTTCAAATTCTGAAACATCGAATCCCACCTGATCTCTTCAATTGCAGTTGACCAGTATTCATCATGATCTCCTTCCATTTTTTCATCACTTTTGAGATCATAAACCATGGGACTTGAGAAACTCTCAATCCGAGCACTAGGCATTACCAGAGGACTACCATTTGTCAGCAGAAGCCTGTTGCTGTTTTGCTTGGCGATTATCATTTTCTTGTTCCTCTTAAGCATGGCATTCTTCCACCTTGAACTTGAACTGTAACTGCGCCTTGGCACAAGGGCTAGAGATGACTCCTCTCTACGAACCCACATTCGAATATACTTGGAAAGACTCCTTTTTGTTCTCTTGATTGCGATGATAAGCCGGGACATGGGATGTGGGATTGCTCCTTTCTCTTTCTTCGCAAGCTTGAGGATTTCTAACCTGTGTTTGGCTATAGAAATTCCCATGCTTTGCAGGAACTCGTGGTTGAAGTAAGCTATGTCTTCTTCCTCGAGCTCATTGTGAGAAAAAGCTAGGCCATACTCATAAACCAGGGAGGGCTCAAGGCCTGTTTTTGAGAGCCATGAGAACCAGTCCATGACTTTTCTCTGTGAGATGAATGAGCTTGAGAGATATAGATAGATATACGTGTGACGGTCTAAATAAAAGTTGAAACTTCAAAGAGGAGATTAGAGAGGAGAAAGAGCTCAAAGAACCAAAGTGTGATATGGGAATGGTAGAGAATGGAGTTGCCGAGTGGAAGTGATCCTCTTTTTCTTTGTATCTTTAGTGGGACGGTAGTTAAAACTTGAGAATGACTAAAAGATAAAAGAATGGGTTGGTGGGGTCCTCTAAGGCATGTTCCCTCCAAGAATAAGTAAACTGTGAAACGCAAATCGGCTTGTTTTTGCAAAAGAGTGAGAACTAAGAAATCCATAGAGAGATACTGCCATCAATCACGGCTTGGAAAAGGCACAGTCAATGTGTCCCCACTAGACCCTCCTCTTCTGTGTTTTTGTCGGGGGGTCAAATAGGGAAACGGCTCCACGAGCCACAGCCTCAAATTTCAAATGTCTCTTGTGGATTGCTTTTTAGACTAAAAGCAAGAAAATTACCTGCTATATTGCCTGTACATGTCATCCGAAAGTAGAGAATAGTCGGCAAATTTTCACTGACCAGTTCGACTTTCCCTTGCTTGACTCCAGCCTTTGCCAAAGGTTTCAAGTCCATCTTTAGCAGTTAGGATGAGTTTTTCAAAGTTTTTAGTAGCTTCTACTTTTTAAAAAACTATAAATACTGGGGAGGATTACATGCATGAGTTAGCACGATTTGACTTGATTATAATTTGTATTAGGTTTTTTTTCTGCCATCATCAACACTGCAGCTCTGGTTTGGGGTAAGTCTCATCTCCAACTAATATCCAATATGTTTCATCGTCATGGTTCAGGTCAACTACAGCGGCCCAGAGCAAATATTTTGTGTCTAGTAGTTTTCAAGTTACAGAATATACAGATTCATCCAATAAAATGTAGTTTGGAGACAGTGTTTAATCTTTCTTATTAACAGCAGCTATGTTCTTGGAAAAAACCGTAAATGTGAAATTCTTTCCCCTAAAGCTTCATACATCAAAGATATTCCCATGAATGAAATCTAAGTTGCAGAATCTCACAGGCAAAAACAAGAATCAAGTTTACTGTTTCCCATGTGAAGCGGTTGTTGCTACAAACAAAATACTCTTGTCTTCATACGAACCATATCTATCTAGCTCTGCCTAGAAATGAAGAATAGCCCATCCCGCAACAATTGAGCATTATTCACAAACTTACAAACTTGATCATTTCCAGATGCACATTACTTCTGCTCGGTGGGTTTTTCTCTAAATCCAAAAAACCACTCTGGTTTTTTCATTATTTAGTTCAAGACTTCCACTTGAGGCTGAGCAAGTTGATCAAAACCATCACTACGAACTTAAGAAAAAAGTAGATTCTTGGGATGAGGTTTTTACATCTCTCATTGAAAACCATAGTGAAGTAGAAAAACCCGTGGAAGGCCAGGATAACGTGGTATAGGGAAAGAAGTTCAACAAGAAATCAATTTTATACACACTTATCTCACAACAGCATCATCACCCTTTTTGTTTGGTACTGATGTAGCTAGTGGTTGTCATAATTCAGCTTTGGAAGTTAAAAATCTGCTTATCATGACCCTTGAACACTTCACTTCTTCTTGTTTAATTGAGATCAAGGGAAGATTGTGACATACAGCAATGAAGATTGGCTCTCTATGTGCATGCGCATGCAAATGTCAAGTTGGTGGAATAAATAATACTGACTTCAAGCTTCCATCATAACTAAGTTGATAATTTAGACAGACTAACCACAGCACAGATACCGTCAACTACCAACAAGAGGAACGATTAACATGAGAAAAACTAACCATAGGCAAGACGGGAGATATTTAAGTGACAAATGTGTCTATGTAATGAAGGTTTTCTTTTGCAGTGGATGGTTTTCAAAAGACAATTGTGCATAAATATATAAGATGAAAATTTTCAAATGTTTTATCTTCTGAAAAACCTCTTCCCAAAAGAACCATGGATCAATCACCCCCATCACAATTCGGTATCCCCGACAGCAGCACAATATGTCCCGGTTCTGACATCGTAGCTCCTTTTACTTCAACATAGAAAACTTTCCAGCCCCATAAGCCATAAAATATTGAAAAAGCACCCTTAAATTGTTACAAAGAAATGGAAAATATACATCTTAATCAAATAAATGGAAAACCATACAAAAATAAATAAATATACATAGCAATTACCTTAAAGGATAGAGGAACATGCAAATTAGCAGAAAATATGATGTTTCCATGCCTTGAACCAAGTGGTGTACACAGAGAAATTTCTAAGGGCAATTGATATTCAAATCTATGGTTCTCAGAAACTTACTAGAATACCTCTATCTCTCACTTTGTCTTGGAGGGGGATATGGATGTGAAGATCATCCATATCCCTCACTTCTACTAGAGTAATGACTTGTGAGATCTTTGACGCTAAAATTTCTAATGGCAATTGCTCTTCAAATCTCCGGTTCTCAGAAATAGAAGAATCTCTCTATCTCTCTGGGGTGAAGGGGAAAGAGCAGCCATTTCACTCAATTGTACCACTGGAGTAGTGGCTTAATGAGACCTTAGGACTGAACAACTAAACAAGAAAAATACAAAAGAAAGGTATCCAACTAGTGATCTTCATTTTGTTTCGTAGTTTCATCTTTCATTGACAAAGAGACAGAAATCCTTATGGTCGAGTTTAAACAGCTCTCAGCGAAGTCAAGTCAAAGCAATTGGAAAAAAAAAAAAAAAAATCAAATCCAATGTCCACAAGCTAGAAGCTACAGAGCTTTCAATATGTCATGTTTCATCAGTGTATGAATGTAAATGAGATAAATATGACATGACAGCACAAATTTTATCAACACTAAGAAACACAAAAGTACTTAAGAATTGCATGTTCTTATGAATCAGGAATACATATAGCAATCGTGTTCCAATGTGGTATAATTGCTGTATCTTACAGTATAATGACCGTGGTATCAGCCTATCAGGCTTGTACAAAAAGAGTGTATCAGAAGATTATTTAGGCCAAAAAATGGGTTGGGGTGGGTGGGGCGTGGGTGGTGTGTGTAGAACACTGCTACTTGTAAACTTACACATATTCCCTACCCGGCTGTAACCTATATTGTGCTGATTAATCTCCAAGCATATGCACAAGCTGAAGGGTAAACTGTGAACAGCCCATAGAGACACCTTAAATCTTTTTCCGCCATTGCAAGGCTTTGTATGACCTGAAAAACCAATCAGCAAACTGAAATTTGCCACCACAGGTCCTATTGGCAAAGCTCAAAGTTCTTACTTTGTTATGTTAAACCACAGTGGCAACAAAGCAACATATCAAGCAAGAATCTATCTCAAAATGTCACTCTCTCTGAATCTATACCTACAAATGAGACTCTAAATATTAGAGAAAGGTCATGCAGATTGGCTTTTGATGCTATAAATATTGCCAATCACACCAGCAATGCTGACTACAATCGCTAGTGTCAACATGATACAAGACAATACCCTCTCCCAATAGTTCAAACCGGTTCCTTCTTTGCTCAATCTTAGTGCAATAAGGGATGGAAATGTAAAACCTAATGAGACTGCTGTAGTTGCTCCGGTAAATTTGAAAGCAGTCCAAATGTTGGGAACCATTGTAGACCCAAGATATATAAGTCCTAAGAGCACCCCAGTCAATACCAAACACCTCTTCCTACTCTCTGAGAGCGGAGCAGATCCTTCAAAAAACAAGGCATCCACTGCTTGCCTTAGTGAGAAATGGATGACAGGGAAAACAAGAATTAAATGAAAAATATAACCAAAACGGACAATGTAGTTTAAAGCTGTGCTAAATCGAATTCCAAGGTCCCTATCAAAGTTAGTCAACACATCGGCTTCAGTGTCCTTTCCGAAGAGTAAATAGCAAGCAATGGCAGTTGATGCATAAACCAGAATGCAAATAATTGTTGTGATCCTCCCAACGTGATTCATCTTTTGAGGGGAGCGTCCCTCCAACTCATTATAAATAGGTTGAACATTAAAATGGCAAACATAAGCATTTGACATAATAGGAATGACCACAAGCAAATCCAATATTGCTTTCTTGGACCCAAAATCGGGAGCCATCCTTGGAGCCTCAATTTTTCCTTCCAGGAGCTTAATAAATGCTACAACAAAAGCAACCAAAACAAATACCACTGCAAGAGCTACAGAAGCAGCAGAAGTCATGCTCAACGACTCAATCTTGTCTAAAGCACAAAGGGGTGCAAGAAATAGCACCAAAACTACCAAGATCAACAGCTTCCTATGATCCCAAAATCCATGACCTAACCATTGATCAAAAACACCAATATGCCTGATTGAACCGGACATGACATCACCCATAATAATTAAATACACAACCAGCACACCGGCATTGTTCACAATGATGCAAATTTCAGACAAAATCCTAGCTGTCCTGCCCAATGCAGCTTGCACAACCTCCCCATATGAAGAGGCTTTACACTGAACAGAAAATCGAACAAGCAATTCAACACTAAGTTCAGATAAGATTCCCATCAAAATTATTAACACAAAGCCTATAACCAAACCCAAAACTTTCATTGTCGCGGGCAAGGCCATGATGCCAGCCCCAATGACAGACGTTGTAAGATTGAAAACGGCACCATAAATCCCAGACCCAGATTTATTTTCACCAAACATAAGGGGTAAATTATCAAAATCAATTTCATCGTCAACCTCTAAATCATCCCCATTCTCTGGTTTCACATACCCAAGTTCTTGATCATGAGGTATCAATCTGGAAGATACGTCCCCGGATCTAAAGTCTTCGCCTTTGACTACTAATTCCTCACTTGAAATCTTGGGAAGAACAGAATAATTACTCTCCATTCTTATATTTGATACACGTATACGAACAACTTTGAATTGCAATGCGTATTGAATATATTCAGATGAAATTCACATAAGCTGAGGGGAAGAGAGACTTACCCAGAACATGATATCTGTATTCTGGTAGCAAAGATAAGAAATTGAATCAGGGATATTTCTCGGATTGAATAACAAAGAAAAATGAAGAAGGTGGCGACTATAGATGACTAGATCTCGGAGGTCAAACTACAGACTCCGCTTTAGCCAAGTTCAGGAAGGAGGAGACTGGGTGGATTCATATGGAGATTTTCATTGGTTGAATTTTTGTGCTCGAGCTGAAGGTAGGGATCACCTGGTGCCTCTGCTGCACTCTAGCTTTTTTTTTTTTTCATTCCTTTTTTTAATAATTAAACCTTTATATTTGACCGAAGTAGTTAAATCGGGATTTGCCGCGCTACAAAATTTATACAGTAATTTCATGGTTCAAATTAAAAATAACAACAATCAATGATGAAAAAAATGACTATATATAAAAAACAATAATAAAACGATATTGTTTTAATTATTTTAAAATTTATTTATTAAATTATATATAATATATTTTTTTTGTCTTATTAAAATTGGTATTTTGTACGATATTTAATATAAAAATTAAAATTAAAATATAATAATGATATAATATAATAAAAATAAAAAATATGTGGGTTTCACAATATTTTAGGTCAAAATTTAAGAATATAAATATAATATATGTGGAGTATATTAATTATTTTATAATAAATTGTATAGTAAAAATTTTTTTTTTAAAAAAAGTATCAAATTTAGTGGGATAATAAAAAATAATAAATAGATCAATTTTAATGAGATGGGGAGACTATAATAATATTCATATAATTTATACAATATTTATAAAATAATTAAAAATATTCATAACTTGTCGCACCATTCCGTACACATGCGCGATCCTGAATTGGTCAAATCGCTGCTTCATAGTTTATGGTAATCTTTTTTTTTTTTTTTTTTAAGATGAATTATTCTTGGACTGGATTTCGAATCTAAAGAGTGAACTTCATTAGGCCCATAGTGGTTTCAATCCAATAGACAGTGGATGACCTCAACGGAAGCCCAATTTAGTAGCAGGTCCACGGGGTAGCGGGCCTGTACTGTCCTTTTCCCCCTTCTTCTTCCCTTTTTTGTTTTTCTTTTTTCCCTTCCCTCTGTACCACTTTCTCACCTAAAAGCCAGTGTCACGAAATGGAATATATGTAGTACAAGTTTAAAATTAAAAAAAAAAATTCAGCTTAAAAAAGTTTAAAATAATACTCTCGCTGTTTTACTAAAATTGTCAGTGATTAATTTGATATGATATTTTATACAAAAATTAAAATTAAAATATAATAATAATATAATATAATATAAATAAAAAATATATATCTCTTAATATTTTATGTTAAATTTAAATATATAAAAATAATATATGTAAAATATATTAATTATTTTATAATAAATTATATAATAAAAATTTAAAAAAATATTAAATAATTTAAAATAATAAATAAATTAATTTTATTAGAACGAAGACTAATAACTTTTGATCGGCTCCGATAGGACCGCTAAGCAGTCGCGATCACGTCCATTTCCAGCATTTATCAGACGCACCTTCAATTTCTCACTACCCGTATTTTCCCCAAAATAAAACTCATGTGCTAAATTATCGTGTAATTTATCGCATTGGAATTTGGGAATTACCATTGCTTTCTCGTAATAGGACGCGGCACTGAGTCGACTGACGTGACCGTCACGTACCCTACCATCGTTTAAAAGCATCTGCTTACACTATTTCTAATCAATGCAGTTTTGGAAGTCTTCCAAATTCGAATATTTAAATTGTAAAAATATATTTGAGAGTAAGACTTCTGGTTCGCGAAAGGGAAAGGGAGAAGAAAGCGACACATTTCACTTCTATTAGAAAAAATTAATACTATATTTATTCTTATTTTATTTAATTTGAAAAAAAATAATAATTAATTTAATTTTTTATTTTATTTTTTATTATTTATTTTATTAAAATTATTAATGTAAAAAATATAGTCAATATTATTCTTATTTTATTTTATTTTCTCACTCAATTCCTTCAAATTGAAAAGGAAAAAAATGCTAAGGTAGAAAGAAAGTGATATTCCTTTTGATTTATTTTTCCTCCATATCTATATTCAATTAAACGAGATAAATGTCTCATTTACCTCTACATTTATTTTTCCTTTTCAGTTATTTTCACAAAATAATTCAACCAAACTAAACTAATGCCTAATAAGAATATATCTTTTTAAAACTTAAATTTTAAAAATATTTATTATTTTATAATATTAAAAAATATATATATATATATTCATACGTACTTATAATTCTATAAAAGAAGTCCGAATTTGAACATGTTATACCACAAATTTTACAATTGATAGAAAATAAATTTTGGGTTGAATTAAAAGATCAAAGAATTGCTCAAAGATATTTTCAATGTTGGCTTAAAGGGAGGAAGCAGTATCCACTTGGGATGGGAGAGAAGTCACGAGTGGCTGTGAGTATAAGTCCACCTGCCATTCCTTTCTTTGGAACTAAGTAAAACGTGTTTACGACTTTCGCTTTCACGTTCAATCAAACAGCGCTTTCTCCCACTCAGTCCACTGCCAAATATCGCCATATTTGAATCGGTGTTCCTATTCACGGTGTTACCTTTCTAGTCCAATCTAAAGGGCCGTGGATAAGGTGATTCCCAAACATCGCTCATTATTGCATATCTATATATCTTTTTTCTTTTTAAAATTCACAAGAAAAATTAAAAAATATATAAATTGAATTTAAAATTTATTATTTAATAAAGAGCGCTTATTTATAAACTACTCTCTCCGTTTCAAAATATTTATTCATGAATATTTTTACACATAGATTAAGAGTATTGAAAATAATATAATAATTTAGATAAAGTTTATATTCTACTCATATTAAAAATATTATAGCATTAGTTAATAAAAATCCCAAAAAGTAAGAAAAAATGAAAATTTTAGAAAGTTATATAGTTGACTTAGAATGAATAAGGGTATAATATGAATAAACTAATTATTAGTTCTAGAAATATGTACATGAACAAATATTTTAAAATAAAATAAAAAATTTTATAAATAAATATTTTAAAATGGAAAAAGTAATTATTATATTATCACTATTGATTGCGTGAATAAAAATTAGACTGTTTCATTATAATAATCAATTTTGATGACACATTATAAAGTTTAATTGTAATGGTATCCACGTGGTATGTTTTGGATTTCAAACTATAATTAGACATATAACATCATACATATGCTCACACACTCATAGATAAATAAATATATATCTATTTATTTATATATACTTCAAAAAGAATATAAATTAAAGAGATAAATTCTTCACTATATGATAATCATTCCATTTAAACTTTTCCATGGGAGTTAAAAGAAGAAAAAAAAATCACCTTCATTTACACATTTGAAAAAGATATAAATGTTTAATAATATTATATGATATTTCAAAATTCAAAATATGTAATTTTTTTTAAAGTGTTGATTGAAGATTAATAAATATTTAGTAGTTTGAATTAAAATTTCACTTTGAAAACTTGAGATGGTGACTTGGTCCACCATGTCTCCATCTACTCCTTTATATATATATATATATATATAAAAGATTACTAAAATTTATGAAGGACCCACAATAGGATAATTCATAAAATTAAAGTACTATAAATATTAATTTGTCGTTATTAATTGTGGAGGTTAGAAAGTTAACGACTATGCTTTTTGATAAACGTGGTGGAAGGAGCACGTGGACCTCAGATGACAAGATTTTCTTAGTCAGCAGTGGTCCCACCCACAAAAGAAAAAACAAACGCAAATTAATGACAAATAGCGTACGGCGGATATGGTTTTCAATTTTTCTTTTTCTTTTTTTTTTGTTTGGTTTAATTTTCGGAGGTTTATCTTCAAGAATTAAGTTTGAGCCTCAATAAATAAATAAATATGCAAGAGCCCACCTAGCCGTGAGCCTGTGACAAATATTTCCCGGAAGCCGCCCACGAAGGTTAATCTTCAAATTGGATTTTATACCATTAATTTGAATTGTATATTAATAAAAAAAATCACTTAGAGTGTATTTAAATTGTAATATTTATCTTATATATATATATATAATTTATAAAGTTAAATGATAAATAAATAATATTTTATGAACATATAATAATTTTTAAATAATATAAATAATTATAGTTGAATTGAGATTTTAAAAATATTTTTTTACTCAATTATAACTCAAATTGAATCAGAATACAAACGCATTATATATATAAAACACGGGTGAATCTCTATCGAGCCAAAATTAATTGATGGATTCAATTTCTTAAACTTTAGCACGAAAAGGACACTCCCAATCCCTTTTATAGAATGTGAAAATGGATCAAGCTTTGTGCCTTATCTTCCAACGTTTAAAAATGAGAAGGACCAGTTTTGTTTCATTAAGCTGTTGAACAAGAGAGAGAGAGAGAGAGAGAGAGAGTTGTCGATATCTAACATTAATATTCTTGCTAAAGTATTATTGACCACGGCACCTCCCCCAACTTAATGTTGGACCCAAACTAGTCTCTTTCCAGAAGCCATGGGAATATCGATTGCCTTAGAATAAAGAGACCACTCTAAATTACTATAAAAGTTTTCAAGCTCAATATATTTGGTAAAAAGAACGTAGAAAGTAAAGCTTTTCTAACAAATATGTTTTTAGAAATTCAATCTTATTATCTCTTTTTGTGATTCAAATTATTACTATTTTGACTAACATTTATTGATTATTTTTAACATATAACACTGTGAGTTCTCTTAGATATATCTCTTTCCTCCCTAATGAAATTAACAATAAGTTAACTTGACACGAAATTTTGAATAAAAATAAAAATTATAATATAATAATAATAATATAATATAAAAAAGTAAAAAAATATATAAGTTTCGAAATATTTTGTGTTAAATCTAGATATATATAAAAGTAATATATGGTAGAAATATCTTAAAATATATAATATATTAATAATTTATTTTTAAAAAAATCAATTCTCTTAAAATAATTTAAAATGGTAAGTGAGTTTATTTTATTAAGACGAACAAAAATATACAGCTTCTATTTTAGAATTTATTATATTTCATGCCGAAAAGGAAAGAAAGAAAGAATAAGGAATAAAGTAAAAGATGGAGAAAGTAGGCAGACCGCAACCAAATTCATCCACATTAAATGTCCTTTTTCAGAAAGCCTGTCACAACAACACTTGAGGCATTTACTTTTTTTTTTTTTTAATGATTACATCAAACGTCACATTAAAAAATAGATATTTACGCGGTTTATAAATAACCGCATATATAAAAAAAATAAGAAAAAAACTGCATCTTGTTGTAATCAAATTTCTAATCATATCAAAGCCTTCGACTTTTGTCAATAATAAAATAAGATTATGCAAGTCGGAACTTTTGTATAAAAACTTACGTTATTATAAAATAAGAAGATATATATAATAAATATTAAATTAATAAAAATATTACATAGATTAAAAAACTATTTTTGGAAAGAGTCAACAAATTGAACATGAATAATTTGGTTTGTAAAGTATTTCTATCACTTTTATTTTAAAATTTTATAAAAAAATAAAAAAATAATGTTTAATATAAATAAAAATTAAATTCATAATTTTATAAAAATATTATCACCTACAAACTTATTTTATCGTCATTATTAGTAATTATTATAATTAAAAATTTTAATATGAACTTAATTTATATAAATTCATAACTTTGAATTATTAATTTACATGAATTTGATCCGATTAATAATTTTTTTATTATAATAGCCTGCTTTTTAAACCGACCAATTTCGACGTTAGCGGTTCGGTGAAATGGGGCCAAATATTTTCCTGGTACATTAACTACGTGGGGTCCAGCTGTGTCTAAATAGTGGGGATGTCAACACCACCGTAAGCAGATAAGGACGAGTCATACAATAGCGTAAACTCCATTTTTCACCCAAAATAAATAATTTCTCTATAATAGTACACTGTGTGACGCTGACAACTTCATACAAAACCAAATGAGTTAGTTTCTCGTGAGATATTATTGATATCTCGGCTATGCATGTCCCTTGACCCCACTCTTTTTTATTTCTCTCTCTGAGTAAAATTGTTTTTAAAATAATTAAAGATATACTATTTAAAAAGTGTTTGATGTATTATTGACAAATCATATTCTGTTATGAATATCTTAAAATTATTGAAAGCTCCATTAGTGGAGACTTGATTAATTATGAATTTATATGAATTATTAGAGAAGATTTTTATGAATGTTCATCATTTAGTGGATACCTTACTAATTAAGATCAATAGAAGATGATGTATGCCATGATATATTCCACTAATTAGAACTCTATAAATAGAGTTATTCTCTAAACTTGTAACATACCATCATTTTGTGAAAGAAAAATTAGAGAAAATTGTAAAAGAAAGAGATAAATTCTTGTGCAAATAATAGTTAGAGTTTTATTGGCGTGTAGTATATAGATTTTATTCTAACACTACCCAAATTTTATAACACGTTATCAGCACGAGTCTCTACCGTTACAAAAGCCAGAAGACTAAGCACGAGTTTTTACCGTTACCAAAGTCAGAAGACAGGTACGCATTTATTGATCTCTATGGCTAATCTCGCTAAACTCGAATTTATAACCCTTGATATTTCTAGAAAAAATTATATGTCCTGGGTTTTCGATGCAAAAATGCATCTAAATGCTGAAGGCCTTAGTGAAACTATTCAAGCAAATAATAGTGCATCTGCACAACACAAGGTTAAAACTTTGATTTTTATTCATCATCATCTCGATGAAAATTTGAAAATGGAATATCTTATCGAAAAAGATCCATATGTCCTATGAGTAAATTTAAAATAAAGATTTGACCACCTGAAGATGGTCGTACTACCCACTGCACTGTATGAATGGTTGCACTTGAAGTTGTAAGATTTTCAAATCGTGAATGAATATAACTCCGCAATGTATAAAATTATATCTCAGTTAAAATTATGCGGAGAAAAAGTGACTGATGAAGATATGTTGGAGAAGACATTCTCCACCTTTCATGCATCAAATATTGTCCTACAGCAATAATATCGAGAAAAATGGTATACAAAATTTACAAATTTAATTACTGCCCTCCTCATTGCAGAGAAGAATAATGAGTTATTATTGAGAAATCATGAAGCCAGACCGACTGGCTCAACAGCACTCCCAGAAGTGAATGCTGTTGGCTCCAGCAGAAGCCATCGTTATAGTCGTGGTCATGGCCGTGGCCGTGGTCGTGGTTATGGTCGTAGACACGCTCGATATTTCCCTTATCACAATCATAATCAAACTGTGAGAAATACTGGCTACCTGAAGTGGAATAGAAAAGATCATAAAGGAAAAGAAAAAGAAATTAAAGAAAAACATGAGGATATATGTTATAGATGTGGCATGAAAGGTCATTGGTCACGAAATTATCATACGACTAAACATTTAGTTGAATTGTATCAAACTTCATTGAAAAATAAAAATGTGGAAGCAAATTTTTCTCAGCATCTAATAAATGATGCTGAAGATGATGATATTGATCATGAAGATCTTAATATCAATATTACCCATATGGATATATCGGATTTTTTTTAACACCCAAAAGGTAGGATAGATCATTTAATTGGTGATGGCAGTGTCCAGAAGAACTAAAGCCTCACCCTGATATTTTTGTATTTTCATTTTTATTATATTCTAATAATATTTACGTTTGCATATATATATATATATATATATATATATATATCTGTGTTCAGATAGATGTTGTTAATGATGATGTATGCATTATTGATAGTGGAACTACACACACCATACTAAAAAATGAGAAATATTTTTCTGATCTCAAAATGGGAGAAATAAATATTTATACGATAAACAGTAGTGCAAATGTGATTGAGAGCTCCGGAAGAGCTAGTATATTGTTGCCTAAAGGAACAACAATTATTATTGATAAGGCACTATTTTCCTCAAAATCCAAAAGAAATTTATTGAGTTTTAAAGATATCCGCAGAAATGGGTATCATGTTGAAACAAATGAGGAAAATGGGATTGAGTATCTTTATATTACTCAAATGCATTTGGGTAAGAAATCTGTATTAGAAAAACTGCCGTCTTTTTCTACTGGCCTATATTTTGTAAAAATACGTACAATTGAAATTCATCATCTAGTAAACCAGAAGTTTATTAATCCTATTACTTTTAGCATTTGGCATGACCGGTTGGGTCATCCGGGATCTACCATGATGAGAAGAATCATTGAGAATACACATGGTCATCCTTTAAAAAATAAAAGGATATTAACATCAGAAAAATTCGCATGTACTGCATGTTCCCTAGGAAAATTAATTGTTAAACCATCACCAGTAAAAGTAGAAGTTGAAAGTCCTACATTTCTTGAACGGATTCACGGAGATATTTGTGGACCTATTGATTCACCATGTGGACCGTTCAAATATTTTATGGTCTTAATTGATGCATCATCCCGGTGGTCACATGTATGTTTATTATCTACTCGCAACCTGGCGTTTGCGAGATTACTTACTCAAATAATTAAATTACGAGCATAATTTCCTAACTATCACATTAAAAATATCTGTTTGGATAATGCTGGTGAATTTTCATCACATACTTTTAATGCATATTGCATGTCAATTGGGATTAATATTGAACATCCTGTAACTCATGTTCACACACAAAATGGTCTTGCTGAATTTTTTATTAAACGATTACAATTAATTGCTATATCATTATTAATGAAAACAAATTTCCCAACATTTGCTTGGGGACATGCTATTTTACATGTTGCAACACTTGTACGCATAAGACTAGCTAGTTATCATAAATTCTCTCATTTGCAATTGGCTATTGGGTCAGAACTAAATATTGCTCATTTAAGAATTTTTAGATGTGCTGTATATGTTCCAATTGTACCAAACCAACGTACAAAGATGAGTCCTCAAAGAAGAAAGGGGATATACGTTGAATATGATTCTCCCTCTATTATCAGGTATGTTGAACCCCCTGATAGGAGATGTATTCACAGCAAAATTTACTGATTGTCATTTTGATGAATCATTATTCCCTAAATTAGGGGAAGAATCAAAACAGCATAAAAATGATCTTGCTTGGACAACATCATTAAATTATCTTGATCCGCGCACAAGCGCATGTGAACTTGAAGTTCAAAAGATAATTCATTTGCAAAGCATTGCAAATCAAATGCCAGACGCTTTTGTTGACTCTAGAAGAGTTACAAAATCGCATATTCCAGCTTATAAATGCTCCTATTCGAATTGAAGTTCCAAGCAGAACAAAATATTATACCTATAGCTGCTGAGTCAAAAACACGCCAGAAGCGTGACCGACTTCTTGGTTCTAAAGATAAATATTATCGAAAGAAAAGAGGATTAAATGATCCAAAAAATCATATTGAAGAAAATAATGATAAAGACCAAGAGAGAATTGATGACAAAGAACCGAAGTTGATGAAAGTAACATCGAAATTTCTATCAATTATACCACTTCCAGTAGAAGTTGGAATCGGATAGAAACTATTATTGATAATATATTTGCATACAATATATCTCTTGATGTTACACAGATAATGATGATCCCGAACCAATATCAGCTTGATGAATGCTCGGCATAGAAAAGATTGGTCGCAATGGAAAGATGCGATTCAATCGGAGTTAAATGCACTCGACAAAACGTGAAGTCTTCGAACTCGCAGTCCGAACACCGTAAGGTGTAAAACCTGTTGGCTACAAATGGATATTTGTGCGAAAGTGCAATGAAAAGAGTGAAATCGTTCGATATAAAGCGCGATTAGTAGCCCAAGATTTTTCACAAAGACTATGTATTGATTATGATGAAACTTATTCTCCCGTTGTTGATGCTATTACACTCCGATATCTTATCAGTTTAGCAAGTACATGAAAAGATAGATATGCGCCTATTAGATGTTGTCACTACTTACTTGTATGGAAATTTAGAAAATGATGTTTACATGAAAATCTCCAAATGATTTTATATGCCCAAGCATATAAACATTATCCTCGTGAAAATTACTCCATCAAGTTGCGTAAATCATTATATGGCCTCGAAGCAATCTGAGCGTATGTGGTTCACACGTCTTAGTGAATATTTATTGAAAGCGAGGATTTAAAAATGATCAGGTATGTCCATGTGTTTTTATTAAGAAATTTGGTTCTAAATTTGTGATATTAGCTATATATGTTGATGATATTAATCTTATTGAAACTCCGAAGAGTTCCAAGAAACAATTGATTATTTAAAAAGAGAATTCAAATCAAGGATTTTGGTAAAACTAAATTTTGCCTTGGTTTACAAATTGAACATTTGGAAAGTGGAACATTTATTTATCAATCAACGTATACAACAAAAGTGCTAAAAAGATTTTACATGGACAAAGCATATCCATTGAGTATTCCAATGATCGTCCGATCATTAAATGTGGATAAAGACCCTTTCCGAGCTCAAGAAAATGATGAAGAACTCTTTGGTCCTGAAGTACCATATCTCAGTGCAATTGGTGCATTGATGTATCTTACTAATAATATACGACTTGATATTGCTTTTGCTGTCATTTTATTAGCAATATTTAGTTATTCACCAACACGACGACATTGGAATGGAATTAAACAAGTCCTTCGATATCTCCAAGGTACAATTAATCTCGAATTATTTTATTCAAATAAAACCAGCCAAACATTGATTGGTTATGCAGATGCTGGTTATTTATTTGATCCACATAAAGCACGTTCTCAAACGAGCTGTCTATTTACATGTGGAAATACTGCCACATCATGACGTTTTACAAAACAATCTATAGCAATTACTTTTTCAAATCATGCTGAAATTATAGCCATTCATGAAGTAAGTCGAGAATGTGTATGGCTAATATCCATGATTCATTATATCCGAGAAAGTTGTGGATTATCATCGATCAAAGATATTCCAACTCCTCTTTATGAAGATAATGTAGCTTGCATAACTCAATTACGAGGAGGATATATTAAAGGAAATCGGACAAAACATATTTCACAAAAATTCTTCTTTACTCATGAACTTCAGAAGAAATGTGAAATTGATGTGCTACAAATTCAGTCATGTGACAACCTCGCAGATATTTTTACGAAGACTTTACCGATTGCAACATTTGAGAAGTTGAGATATAAAATCGGTATGCATCGGTTTAAAAATTTAAATGAATCAGCTCGTTAGGGGGAGTAATAAACAGACATATAGACTAGTGTACTCTTTTTCCTTCACTATATTTTTTTTCCACCGGGTTTTCATATAGTAAGGTTTTAACGAGGCATATTCTTTATGTAATGGATGGACATCTAAGGGGGAGTGTTATGAATATCTTAAAATTATTGAAAACTCCATTAATTAGTGGAGGCTCTACTAATTATGGATTTATATGAATTATCAGAGAAGCTTTTTATGGATGTCCACCATTTAGTGGAGATACCACCAATTAAGATTAGTGGAAGATGATGTATGCCATGATGTATTCCACTAATCAAAGTTCTATAAATAGAGATATTCTCTAAACTTGTAATATACTATCATTTTGTGAAAGAAGGATTAGAGAAAATTGTGAGAGAAAAGAAATAGAAAAATTATTGTGCAAATAATAATTAGAGTTTTATTAGTGTGTAGTGTGTAGATTTTATTATAACACACTACCCAAATTTTATAACATATTCAATATTTTATTTTCTAATATAATTATGGCACATCAAAAGGTATCACTAGTAATATAGACTTATTTATGAGGATTTGGAAATGATTTCTGCCCCCTCAAAATTTTGAAAAAACTAATTATTTTTCTTTTTAAATTTTGAAATATTTTTTCAAAAAATTTATATAAAATTTTAAATCTTGCTTCTCAAATTTTTTTTTTATATTTGTGATAATATTCTTTTTTTTTATGACTTTGCATTCTAAACTTAAGGTATTAGCTAGTTTCTTACTATCACAATAAATACTATAGAAATTTTAATTTAAAATTTTAATACAAATTCTAAGAACAGCAAACTTAATCATAAATCATACTTGTTTTATTTTCTCTTTTTGTAATTTTCGCCTCTCGTAATATTATATAATTTTTTCTTCAATAGTTAATAACCTACTTTATTTTACTTAAATCAATAATAAAAATTAATGGAGACGCCGACAATGTGGACTCATTAAAATTGTATCACAGGAAAAGATCGTGGATTGTTAAAAAAAAAAAAAAAAAAAAGACCCGTTAGTATAATTCCAACAAACATTGTCATTGATTTGTCCTCTTCAGATTTTGTTAGGTTCAATATATATATATATATATATATATTGTTTTTGGGCCCCTAATTTCTTATCCTCATATATATATATATAAAAAAAAAAAACACTAAAAACTCGGACCACGTCCTAAATTACCAAGTCCAATGGAATCTACCTTAGCTGGGAGACCAAAACGTCCCCATCACACCCAGACCTTGAAAACGTGAAAGAAAAAACATGGCAAAGACGGTGGCATCGTCAAGAATCAAGACAAGAGCACGAGATGACTGGCATTGTCACGGCCCGTGTTTGCAGGCCCGACAAGGTCATTATGGATTTAATAATATTTACGATTAATTATTTAAATTATATTTTTTAAAATTTTATATTTTAAAATAATATTAATTTAAATAATTTTTATTTTTTAAAAATATATATATTTATAACCTATTATATTTTTATTAAATTTTATATTACTCAAATACAACCTTAATTATCGTCTCTAAATTAAAATAGATATTTCAAGTTGATAGTAAATATGTATATTCATACTTATATATCATTCACACTTCTTATTTTAATTTTACGTAAAATTAAAATATCACAGGTATAATTTTATTTGAAAATGATCCCGAGATTTCAAAAAAGATAGTAGTATCTGCTTTTTTTTTCCCTAAAAAAATTTAATACCCAAGCTTATCTTTCTATGCCTAAAAGAAACAACTTTAGTCCCTATCATGTAATAAAGATAATATGTGTTTTCTTTGATTCGCATATTTGTTTTCAAATAAAAAAATTGTAGAATATTTGACAAATGTTGAAATGATGAGTGGTGATGGAAATGATGTGGAAGCAGCGGCAAAAGCGCTCAATGAAGGCCTATCTTACTTTTGTAGACCTAACTTGAACAGTTATTTTGGTGGCCTTCATGATTATGGAAAATGACTTCATTTAATTTTTTTTTAATTTTGTTAGTGTAGCATTAGCTACCTATTTCTTAGGTTTTTTTTTTTGTCCTTTTCATTCGCTTTGATCGAATGTTTTCTTTTGCTTATTTTTCAGCTTCCACAATTAAGCTTTTTTAAAAGCATTATAATAACAACCGATTATTTAAGTCTGGCAAAAGGTATTATTATTAATTGAATTAATGTAGCACTACTAAAAGTGTAAAAAGACTGTCTAAGTTTGAGAAGCATTAATCCAAATTTGTTTCAACACGATTTCAGAAATTTGCTAAACATATAGTATTTAACTACAAATTTAAGATTACATAAATTTTAAATTGAAATATAAAATAATAACATTTATTATTATTTTTTTAATAATTTAAGTATCTATGTTTTATATTTTTTTTAATAAAACTATTTGAACTTAGAACGACTCTTGAAGAAGAAGACCCATAACTTAAAATTGAGTTTAATCTCATTTCAACAAAGTATGAATTTTTATATTTAATGTTCAAATATTATTATACTATTTTATTAAGTGAGTTACTTGTGAATATAGGAAAATTTTTACGTGCATTTAATTTTAAATATTTACACTATATGTATTGAGAATTAAATAATAAATATTATATATAATTTTATTAATATATAGTAAAAATACTTAAAGTATTCTGTGCAAATATATCGGATATACGCAAAAATTTTCTTGCACTTTTAATTAGATGATTGCCATACAATCTATTCATATTTCCATTCCTATCGTATATTTAAAAAATTCCATTAAAAAAAAAAAAAAAACTTAGACAAGGACTTGGGTTAGCCGTAGATTCTCTTGCACCAAGAATACAACGTGTTACTTTTTTATTGGAGGAATAAAGTTTTCAGCAATAATCTACATGCAGAAAAAGAAAAAGTTTTCATCAATAATTGAGGACCCATTTTCTCCCAGAAACCTATCGGCGATAAATCAATTCTGAATTCGCTGTTGTTTTCTCGGATTCATATCTTCTCGTGATAATAAAGAGTGCATTCAATGGCATAGCCCCGTAATTCTTGGTCAAAATTGGACCAAATTGTTAATACGCGGGTCACGTAAGCCTCATGTCAGCTTCAAAGATTGGCTAAATACTAAGCTGCTTCTCTGCGATGCATTTACCTCACTTTCAAGCCGTCAACTCACACTTCATGACCCTCTCAGATTCGTCCGACGGTCTAAATTGCTGAATAATCTACTTGAAAATAGTACGCTACACTTTTTTTTTTTTTTTTTTTCATGTTTCAAAGGTTGAGATCACAGCTGTCCGCTAAAGATTCTGAGCCGATTGAGTCAGACAAATTGTAGCCGGCTCAGTCGGGTCCACATTCTCGTACTTATTGATAAGCAGAGGCCTGATAAGCAACTGGACTTATCACGTAAGTAGTCACTTATCTTCGTCCATTCATCGCCTCTTCCTATAAAATGAAGATGTGCTTAAGCAAATGGCGATAGTATTTTATTCTCTACCGTGCTGAGTAGAGGGGGAGAGAGAGAGTAGAGGTAGAAAACTCTGGGCAATTAGCATGGGTATGTTATAACAGGGAGTATCATATACATATATATATAGAGAGAGAGAGAAAGAGAGAGAGAGAGGAGCGGGGTTGCAGAGGGAAGGCTGCAACTTTGTGTACAAGCACTTTGATTTCTTTGTCCTTTCAAGGTAAAGTTTCCTTAATCTGTGTCCATGGGTGTAAGTTTTACGGTATTCTAGAATCTTAAATTTTGACTGTGCTTTTTTTTTTCAAAAATGTTTTCTCTTTATTTTCTCATTTGTGCGTTTGGGAATGCAAATATCTTGACTTTGCTTTCTGGGTTTTCATTTGCTCCCTTTTCTCTTGCATCTTAGATTCCAAAGTTTAAAGCTGCTTTTGTCTTGGTCCTTCAAAGTTAAGACCCGAACGAATCTTTTTTATTTATTCCCTTAGCTCTTCCACTCCTTTTTTTTTGGTTGGTGCATGTGTTCGAACTGCGTGATGATTTTGTGCTATATGATGCATCTCTGTGTTGGATTGGAGATCAGTTGAATGACCTGAGTCTGGTTGGGGTTTCAACTTCTGCTTTTTCTTCCAATCTTTTTTAGGGATTTTTCAAGGGGTCAAGGACGGCAATTTAGTTAATGATATTTTATTCGAGTTTTGGAGGTTGTGTCCACCAGTAATAATGCTACAAAGAGTTTAATTAAATAAAGCTAGCGGTAGCTGACTAACTATTTTGTTTCCCTTTTTAAATGTGTTTCTTGATGGTTTTGCAGATTTACTGATACATTTGCTGTTTATTTTTGCTTTTCGAGACAGGCAATCAATTAAAATGTCGTCCCTTAGCAGAGAGCTGGTGTTCTTGATCTTACAGTTTCTAGATGAGGAAAAATTTAAAGAGACGGTGCACAAGTAGGTGGTCTTTTGTATTTTATTGTATTATATAATCTCTGTATGTGCCATTTCGTGGAGTGATAATGACTGCCCTTGAATTAATTGAGTTGTTCTATTAATACAGGCTGGAACAAGAATCGGGTTTTTTCTTTAACATGAAGTACTTTGAGGATGAAGTACACAATGGGAATTGGGATGAGGTTGAGAAATACCTCTCTGGTTTCACAAAAGTAGATGACAATCGCTATTCAATGAAGATATTTTTTGAGATAAGGAAGCAGAAATATCTCGAGGCATTGGATAAGTGAGCTATCTTTGTACTTCAAAAATGCAATATTTTCTAAGACTACTACTTTTCAAAGTAACAATTGTTTATTTTTTTCGAGTAGTTTAAATTTTTAGTTGAATGCATGTTATGTCTGCAGGCATGATCGGACCAAGGCTGTTGAAATTCTTGTAAAGGATCTTAAAGTTTTCTCTTCCTTTAATGAAGAGCTTTTCAAGGAGATAACACAGCTGCTAACATTGGAGAATTTTAGGTACCAAGTTATTATTTTTAATGCACTTTAACATAGTCATAGGGAATCTCTAAGAGGCTTTTTTTTTTCTTTCCTTTTTGGGATGTGTTGCAGAGAGAATGAGCAGCTATCAAAATATGGAGATACAAAATCTGCACGGGCAATTATGTTGGTTGAGCTTAAGAAACTTATCGAAGCAAATCCATTATTTCGTGATAAGCTGCAATTCCCTACTCTCAAGAATTCAAGATTAAGAACCCTTATAAATCAAAGGTATAATATAGCAAGGGATTTCAATGTTCATTGCAAGTCAGAGCTTGACACATTGTAAAGAAGAAGCACTGTTTCAAGAGTTAAACAATTCAAATTTGCACTATGCCTCAAATCTTCCTCTTCTGTTTCTGTGATTTTGTTGTTTTTGTATGTTACTTGTAATAAACCTTGAAATATTCCGACACTCAGTTTCTCTTCAAAGAATTTAGGAATCCACTTGTAGGTCAGGTTGGGGCCTTTGGTGACTTCATTGTATTTGTTCCTGACATTAGGCGTAGCAATTGTTTGATCCTGACTAATTATGCCAACATTAGGATATTGGTGGAAAAAAGAACAAATGAACCTGGGACAATTTTCTTATTGAAGACAGAACTGACTAAGTGGGCATATTTGCAGCTTAAATTGGCAGCATCAGCTTTGTAAAAACCCCAGGCCAAATCCTGACATTAAAACTCTTTTTGTCGATCATTCATGTGGACAACCAAATGGCGCCCGGGCTCCATCTCCTGCAAGCAATCCACTGCTTGGTTCAGTTCCAAAAGCTGGTGGCTTTCCTCCTCTAGGTGTACATGGGGTATGCATCACTGCAGGCTATAATCACTTTTCTTTTTGCAATGGGTTTTACTCACTTTCTACTGGTCAATGTCCTCAGCCTTTTCAATCTAGTCCAGCACCAGTTCCAACTCTTGCTGGTTGGATGTCAAATCCACCTTCAGTTACTCATCCAGCAGTTTCAGGTGGACCTATAGGTCTTGGTGCTCCACCTGTGCCAGGTAACACTTTTGTAATTTGGATGCAGCAGAAGCTCTGATGTAGAGTTGTTAGATAGGGAAAAATGGTTTCACTTTACTGCACCATTAATCTATAGGAGTTATTTTTCAAGATTTAAAAGGAAAACCAATACTTTTATACCAGTTATCTAACAAGAATATTTTTCATTGCTCTGTCTAGCTGTTCTTAAGCATCCTAGGACTCCTCCTGCAAGTTCTTCTGTTGAGTATCCACCTGGAGATTCTGATCAGTTAAACAAAAGAACAAGACCTTTAAGTTTAACTGAAGAGGTAGTTGCTTTATTAAAGAAATCATCTTTATGTAGCAGCTGTAACATGAAATGCTGTCTTGTTCCTCATTCTAGGTTTCTCGATGCAGGTAAATCTTCCAGTTAATGTGCTTCCAGCATCCTTCACAGGACATGGTCACAACCAGGCTTTCAGTGCTCCTGATGACTTGCCAAAGAATCTCGTACGAACTCTGAATCAAGGATCATCTCCAATGAGCATGGATTTTCATCCACTCCAACAGACTCTACTCCTAGGTTGGCTTTAACTGGTGGATGCTATGTTTGTTAAAAGTCTTATAGTATGCGCACTTTGGTATTGTTGTTGTCTATATCATTCTGCTTGCTATGTTGATACCTCAGTTGGTACCAATGTGGGGGACATTGGATTATGGGAAGTTGGTTCCAGAGAGAGATTGGTTCTGAAGAACTTCAAAGTTTGGGACTTGAGTGCTTGTTCGATGCCGCTGCAGGTTCTGACATTTGAACTTATGTAAACATTTGGATTCCACATTTTATTGAAAATAAAGTCCAGGTTAGCATGATTTCCACTTGGTTATCTGAAACATCAGTATTTCTGATTGAACTTAGGCTGCTCTTGTAAAAGATCCCCATGTCTCAGTTAACCGAGTAATCTGGAGTCCTGATGGATCCTTATTTGGTAAGTGTTGACTAGTTGCATATTTGTCCATGTGGTACATATCACTTTATGGTCTTAAATTGCTATAGCTGCTTCCATTTTCATCACTCTGTCTCTCTTTCTCTGTCAAACAGGAGTTGCATATTCAAGACACATAGTACAGATATACTCGTATCACGGGAATGATGATGTTCGGCAGCATCTGGAGGTTTAGTGCGAAATTTAACCTTTTATCTCTCCATTATTGTCGTTTGAACCATTATGAGAATCATTTTGTTTTTTCATTCTAGATTGATGCTCATGTTGGTGGGGTAAATGATCTTGCGTTCTCTCACCCCAATAAGCAGCTCTGTGTGATAACATGTGGGGATGACAAAACTATCAAGGTTGGTTGAGTTAAATTTGTGGTCCCTGTCGTTAGCTGTTACAGTATGTTTTGGTAGTGGGCAGTATGCTTCTTCCTCTCATACCCAATAATCATAGGTTTGGGATGCTACAACTGGCACGAGACAATACACCTTTGAAGGTCACGAGGCTCCAGTTTATTCTGTGTGCCCCCACTACAAAGAAAATATACAGGTAGGGATTTAATTGTTTAATAATGTACTGTCCTAGATTAACCACACTTCAACTACTCAGATCTGCCCTTTGCTTTCAGTTTATCTTTTCAACAGCTCTAGATGGAAAAATTAAAGCATGGTTATATGATAATTTGGGTTCAAGAGTAGATTATGATGCTCCTGGTCGATGGTGCACAACAATGGCCTATAGTGCTGACGGAACAAGGTTGATTTTACTGATTCAAGGAGTTGGATTACCATTTGTATCTCTTTGGCATTGCTAGTATTAAAGCACTTTCCTTTCCCTTTTTTGCTTGACTTTTTGGGATTGTATGAGACTGCAGGCTTTTCTCCTGTGGAACCAGCAAAGATGGGGAATCCCACATTGTTGAATGGAATGAAAGTGAAGGTGCTGTGAACAGGACATACCAGGGCTTCCGAAAACGATCATTGGGCGTTGTGCAGTTTGATACAACTAAAAATCGGTTCTTAGCTGCTGGTGATGATTTTTCCATCAAATTTTGGGAGATGGACAATACTCAACTTTTGACTAGTATTGATGTTGATGGTGGTCTCCCCGTAAGTATTGCTAAAGTCAAATTTGTGACTTGACACTGAAGTGTATATTTCTGAACTGAGTCTTAGTTTTTGCTTTCCCAAACCAAAGGCAAGCCCGCGAATCAGGTTCAACAAAGATGGTAGTCTGTTGGCTGTTTCAGCCAATGAAAACGGGATTAAAATTTTGGCAAATAATGATGGCCTTCGCTTGCTAAAAACATTTGAAAACCTTGCTTATGATGCGACAAGAGTTGAAGCTGCAAAGAAGGTATCCGGTTTTATTCCCTTCTCTTGCAAAATCTTTAATCTGAGATGAGCATGAGCTAATCATATGTTCTATGCATCATACAGCCCACAGTAAACCCAATATTGGCTTCGGCCACTAGTGCAGGACTTGCAGACAGGGTAGCCTCTGTTGTCAGCATCTCCGGAATGGTTTGTATCTGTCTGCATTTCCATTTTCATTTTTGCAATGTCATAATTTTAACTTTCAGATCAGTATTTATCTATAGATATATACATTGCTTGCTCTATCCAAACTAGTCCAGAATTGAATACTCAAGATTCATTGGGGGGCATGCCATTTTGTTTTGTCAGAATGGCGAGACAAGGAATCTGGGAGATGTGAAACCTAGAATAACTGAAGAAACTAATGACAAGTCAAAGCTTTGGAAGGTCACGGAGATCAGTGATCCTTCTCAATGCCGGTCATTGAAGCTTCCAGAGAATGTGAGAGTAACCAAGGTATATTTTCTACTAGATATTTTTTTCTTGGAATATTCTCTTACAACGTTCAGGTTGTGATGGTGATAATCTATTCATTTTGAAAGCTTTCTCTTAACACTTTGTGCACTTCTAACCAGTGAAAACTTTCCTCGTGGCCATGAGTTGTTGCCTCTTTCTGGGTATCTGAAATGCTTGCTTACATGTCAAACTTGAATACCTTCAGTGCAGCATGATGATCTTTCCTAGCTCTATTAATGCTTGAGATAGGGCCTTCTTTATTAGCTATTGCTGTATATTGCAAGATGGACTAGGGGAGAGTAGTCCGGTGGATTGCACTGATGCATATTCACACCGATTTTCCAATTGATGAACCCCTTGCAGTAAGATGGCTAAATCCCATCTGATGCTTATTGCAGAAGAGGGTGGCTGAAAAGATTATGGAAGTACATGATCAATAGTCCCGCAAATAGGGACATAATCCTTCTGCCTTTTGGTTGTTTTTTTCTATCACTATGAACAATCATCCCAATGAGGTCTCAGAAAGTTGTTGGAAATAACAGACTTCAGCTTGTTACGGAGATAGGCTGCTTCTATCATCTCCATGGATCTAGGTTACCAATAGATGGGATTTTTACTTGTTTAAATCTATTGGGTCATCTATAATTTTAAGAATGACTTCAAAGGTTACACTCCTATGCCATGATTTGGCACCACTATTTGCTGCACTAAAAGCACTTCTAGAGTAAATCCAGGAATATGCACTGTTTATAATGCAGGACATTCTATGCCTTGTATAAATTGGATAGGAAATTAAATTGTCAATACCAGAGGAAGGTCAAAGTTCCAGTAGGAAATTTTTTTGACATATTAGAACCTGGGTGCAAGGTGACTAAGGTGAAAACTCTAGGATGTTAAAACTTAAATCTGTTGGACCTAGTGTTATTAGATTAAAAATGACAATGCGAGCTTAAGATCTTAACCATTTGTTTGATGTTTCATGCTTTTGAAACTATATTGGAAGTCTTATTTGCGTCTTTTCTACATTTGTAATGCTTTCCATCTTCCTCCTCTCCTTATCGTTTCTTATTACATGAAGGGTCCATTGTTTCTTTTTGGTAGATATCAAGATTGATATACACGAACTCTGGTAGTGCTCTTCTAGCATTAGCCTCAAATGCCATTCATTTGCTCTGGAAATGGCTGCGAAGTGATCGTAATTTGAGTGGCAAGGTAAAAACATTATTGAGCAGTTATTCTTGGTGGGTATTTCCTCTGGTTGTGAATTGAGATCATATTGGATAACAAATGGTTTCATCTTTAGGCCACTGCCGGTGTTTCTCCTCAGTTGTGGCAACCAGCAAGTGGCATTTTAATGACGAATGATGTGGCTGACACAAGCTCTGAAGAGGCTATACACTGCTTTGCACTGTCAAAAAATGATTCGTATGTGATGTCAGCATCAGGAGGAAAGATATCTCTATTTAATATGATGACGTTTAAGGTACCAGATAAATCTGAGGCTTCTGTTCTCAAGTTTAGTTGTGTTGATTTTGTATTCATTCGACTTATATATCCTTCTATTTTGGGTAATGCAGACAATGACAACTTTCATGCCTCCACCTCCCGCAGCTACATTTCTGGCATTCCATCCTCAAGATAACAATATAATTGCAATTGGCATGGAAGACTCTACAATTCAGATATATAACGTCCGTGTAGATGAGGTAAGATAAAGGCATCTTATTTTTTATCCTTATAATTTGAGCAAAACAGTTAACAGTAAATTAATAATTTCACTTGCCTTGATACAGGTTAAAAGCAAGCTGAAGGGCCATTCCAAAAGAATCACCGGCCTTGCCTTTTCCCATGTACTGAATGTACTAGTTTCATCAGGGGCAGATGCTCAGGTTAAAAACTAATTCAACACCTTGCAGTTATCTAGTAATTGTAATATGATGACTGTTTAAAAACCAATTCCCTGGGAATCTATTGATCAACTCAGAGATCTTTTTTCAAGTAGAAGTCGTTTAGCAATACAGGAAATACTCTAAATCACTTCATACAGCCTGGCTTGGTGGGCAGTTTCTTTTTAGACTAATTCTCTGTTCCATTCATCGTTATTCAATTTAGTTGCCTTCTGGTTTTCTATTGGCATGTATTTGAACCTAATTGAGGTAACATATTGCTGGGCCTGATATATATTGTCTTTTACCGTTCCAGCTGTGTGTCTGGAACTCAGATGGATGGGAAAAACAAAAGACCAGGTTTTTGCAACTTCCAGCAGGCAGGACGACATCACCACAGTCAGACACTCGTTTACAGTTTCATCAGGATCAGATTCACTTCCTTGTTGTCCATGAGACCCAGCTTGCTATTTTTGAAACAACAAAATTAGATTGCTTGAAGCAGGTAGCTTACTGCTATAACTGCACTCAAGTGTTCTAGTATTGCATTTTGTGTCAATATTTGATATATATTTTGTTCTTTTCAGTGGCTCCCACGTGAATCTGCTGCCCCAATCTCTCACGCAACATTCTCTTGTGATAGCCAGTTGGTGTATGCCAGTTTTCTGGATGCTTCTGTCTGTATATTCACAGCATCGCATCTACTTATGCGATGTCGTATTAATCCTCCCGCCTATCTTTCAAACAGTATCAGGTACTTCTGCAGCTATTTATTTGTTTAGTGCTGAATTGATAGATTAGCCTTTATATTTTCTGGGAAATTGATGTTCAGTTTTGTTTCATCGTGGGTCGCATCTACTTCTTTTCTGGTGTCTTGTATCATGTTGAAGGTATTCTCTGGCCATTTGACTCTGACCAGTGTAAATAAGCTTTGACACATCCTCTTTAAACTGTAATGAATCAGGACAGAACTAAATAAACAAATATTTGGTATTGGCTTTTTACGTCTTTAAAATTTACCTCTAGGTGTCTTCTGTAGCCATATAATTTTCAACAATCTTTTGGGGGCTCATAAGTTCTTAAATGACTGACCTCACAGACTCTGTTATTAATTTCAAGAAATTCTGTGTGTGCAGCAGTGCCAATATCCATCCCCTTGTAATTGCTGCACATCCCCAAGAGCCAAATCAGTTTGCTATAGGTTTATCAGATGGAGGGGTACACGTCTTTGAGCCCCTTGAATCTGAAGGTAAATGGGGCGTTCCACCGCCAGCTGAAAATGGTTCCGGAAGCAGCATACCAGCAGCAGCTCCAGCTGGAGCCCAAGGCTCTGATCAGGCACAAAGATGAAAGTTTCTTTCTAGCAAAATCATAGTAGTATGTTTTGTTCACTAATTAGTCTGACAATTTCTTAATGAATATTTATATTCTTTTTGTTTCATCTGTACAGTATTTTTTTTTTTCATTTGATTCCAGAATCTGTAGAAAAAGAACACCTTTTGAACATGTGGATCTTAAACTATGGAAAATATGTAGAACTACAACTACATTCCTGATTTACCGGTGCGCATATAATTCCTTTTCGATCGTAAGCTCTTTGACAACAAGAGCATACCCCATGCTGAATACTTGGGCATGGTAGTTTAGTTCAGCATAGCTGGCGAGAAAGAACACGGGGGAAAAAAAAAAATCACCCCAGTACCATATATTGAATTTAGCTTCATGAGGGAGAGAGACTTGCCATTCTAGTTTACTACTCTATAAATATTTTAACCGAACTAAAGCCTCAAAAGCTGTATCTAGACACACTACTTAGAAGGCCCGGTCACCCAATCACAGTGAAAGAAAGCACTAATTTGCTTAACTGACACGATAACTTTCAAGAAAATGGACATGTTCTCCACATAAATCATCAATTCCAGGGACCATTTACAAGACATTTCTAGACAACAAATCCTGCCAAGGTAGCTTATTTACAGTTCTTTCACGGGACGCGTACATAAATGAAAGAAAGATCCACTACCGGCATGGAAATTGTTCTGGACTTCCAAGATGAACCACGTTCCCAAAAGGAATTCAAATATGGAATATATACAGTTGAACAAATGCCAAAGGTTTCAGGCTTCTTATTTACAGCAGCAGTCCTGTGCTGACCAGATATTGACAGAGTATTCACTTCCTATTCTGGACGGAAGTTCACCAGATTTGGGAGATCATTGTCCTGGAGTCTCTTGATGTCGTTTGCAGTTACCTTGCAGGACTCTAAGCTAAGTGATTTCAAATTCTTGAGTGACTTCAGATGTTGCAACCCACTGTTCGTGATGCGAGAATTTGAAACATTCAAAGACACAAGTTGTGTCAACCCTGCATTTAAAAGCTAAAGTATCACAACAGAGCCTTCTCTTCTGAAGCAAGCAAAAGAAGATTGATATCTTCTAAGAATTCAAATTGCCTCGAGAATTTCAGTAACAAAGAATAAAAGTCTCAAAGGGCGGACAATGCATTTACTTCAATCTAAATGTCATCCTAACATTGGGCCATTATTTCAAATCTTTATTTTAGGAAACCATCAGGCCATTTAGACATACCTGTAATACTAACTATAGCATCATAAATACTATTCAGAGAAAAGAAATTTGCATCATTGGTGACCTTTGAAATTTTGTGTGGGTTCTAGTTCACAAATAAGGTCAGCAACCTAAAAGGCAGAAATAACATTTCCCAAAACAATCTAATAACACCAGCAATAGACCAACCCACTGTCATGCAACCAGTGAAACTCTACACCACACACAATAGAGAAGGCAGCCATCCTTCACACAGAAAAATCATGGATTTGCTCATTCAACTTGACCTCTCTTTGACAGCTCAACAAGTACAACTCAAGTAAAAGATGATGTGCAAACAGTAAGAACTGAAAATGTAATTTGACTGCAATACCAGAAATAGCTTCTAGAGATTTGTCTGTTAGATGGTTGTTCTGGGAGAGATTTAACAGTGTAAGAGTTGTAAGATCTTTAATATTTTTCACACCAGCATCGGTTAATCCCCCACCACAGATTTCAAGGGAACGCAAGTTTTTGAAACCTGAATTTATGCACAAACAAAAGGAGCAAAGAAAATGTAGATGTCAAAAGCTACGGAAGTTTTAAATTAATAATAAAAACAGAACATATAATAAGGATATAGAAAGCTATATCCAACATACACTTTAAATAATTTGTTCCAGAGTCAGTAATTCGAGCTCCAAAGAGATCCAAATGAGTCAATGCAGTTAAACCTGCACCAGCAGAAAGTGGACTTACATGTTAAGCCCATGAAATGAGGAGGATGATTACACTAACCACCACCTAGTTTGTTTTTGAAAGAAAATTTAGCCCCTTATTATAAGTAGTAACTTCTGTCCAACAGCATAGCTTTTGGATCTGTGTTTCACTAAGAAAGATGTCACATTATATACTCTGTAATAGTATGCATATATGTCAGTTACTTCTCTTTAATGTCTTAGCACTAAGCATTTACCACACACCTCCTTCACCCATAAAAATTCAGGGGGAAATAAACTAGGTGGAGAATTGCAAGTCTAGCAGATCTTCCCGCATGATACTTTTCAAGAATCTAGACCAACCGACATGCATTGCCAAATTCTGTTCAACTCTCAATGACTTTCCGTCTAACATAAAGAAAAAACATATGCTAAACTGTGAAAAGAAACTCCAAAAAAGCAGTCTGCAAAGTGATTGCATATGAGTAAAAGCCAAAAGCAGTTTGAAACACTAAGCAGAAAGGAACTGACTGCCAATTGAGAACATTAATAGCAGGACACAGTGAATACATAGGTTATACACCTGCAGGTCAATCCATAAAAATGTTACAACAGTATCTATACAAGGATGCTTACTCGTAAGAGCTGCAAGACCTGCATCTGTAATTTGACGATTGTCCAGATTCAGTGATTTCAGACAAGATAACCCAGCTAGCTTTCTCAAGCCCCCATCCGTGACAACAGTGAATGACAGGTTTAAACTCTCCAAACTGCCCAAACCTGGAATCCAAATATTGAAAATTTGAATTAGGCATTGACAAGCACCCATCAATATAGTATATTCAGCTGAAAACACCAAAGAGCAGCAAACTCTTCCCAAGCAAGCATACTCAGCTTGCACAAATTTGTGATCTGAACACAACCACCACCTTGTCGCAGGCCCAATTTATCTTGATTTCCTATCAGTCAAAATTTTATAATGCCAGAGATAACTATGCTGGCTGTTCCAAGAATCAAATAAATTTTGATCTCTCTCAAAAAATGGTAGGACAAGCTCTATTCTATGTTAAATCCATATGCTTATGCAATGCCACAGATTCTGGATTTAGTTGTATTTAGCCATAGAAATTTGAAACAATCAAGAAAAGACACATATCAAGAATACACAAGTTTAGTTCTTTGCAAAAGAAACCATCAAAGGAAGTTAACTGAAGATGAATCAAAAAGAAGAAAAGGAAAGAAAATTATCCAAGGGCGAATGTAAAATATTTATTGACTTCATGGTTGCCAGCCAATATACCAGCGCTGTCAGATAACGCTAGATCACTACAAAAGATCTGGCCATACCCAAGAAATATGTGATCCAAGATTATGTGAATAATAGACTGTTGTGCAGATATTACATTTGCATCTATTTATGTCTACAACATATTAATTCGTCACTTTATAAGGTATAGAATGACAAATAATGGGGGTACAAGAAATAACATGCAAGACGTATTAGCACACATTCAGATATTTTGTAACATTTATCACCCTAAATATAAGGAAACTAACCAGAAAGATGACGCAATCCAATGCTACCCACTTCAGTGTCAGACAACTCCAAACATTTCAATCGGCGGAGACCTGAAATTCAGACACCAGAATAACCAAATAATGAAAAAGAGTATTAAATTGAAATCAAAGGATTTAATTGATTTGACTTCAAAATGAATTAAAAAAAGAAAAAGTTATGGGCCCACATAAAGAAACATGAACAAGTCACAAACTCATTACAATTCAAATTAAAAGGAAACCCCCCCCCCCCCCAACCAAAAAACACAAAAAGACACATGGAATGCAAATGCGATATATCATATGAGATTACACCATCTATGACAGACATTTGCTAGTAAAAATAGATTCGAGCTTCTAAAACTAATGTTTTGGAAAGAACCTGCCAAGTTAACCAACCCTTCATCCCGAATCCTACACGAATCCAGGTTCAAGCTTTCCAAGTTTAGCAAACCTGTTTGAAGCAATGCAGGAAAAGCAAGGGCACCATAATAAGAATGGGGACACAGAAACCAATATCTTGACTTAACATGCACATTTAGCGCCTTAGCATTGAAATTGAAATTGGTGGCTGTTACTAACTCTAAAGGCAATAACAACAAGAAAGCAATCTCCTTCAGTAGTTGAGAATTTTAAAGGTAATATTTTCTCTGTACTAATCTTTGTCCAAATCCAAAACCTTCAAACTTGCCAATATCTTTAGCCCCTTCCTTTTTTTACTAAGATCATCGAATATCAGAAAAGCAGAAAGATTCTTTTCTTTCAAAGATCATCGTAATAAGATTTCTTTTCTTTCCATTTTCCTTTCGCCCATATCTACAGATTGGGGAGATGAGGAAAGAGTATTCCTAATAATTATTATAACCAGATACAGGAAGAAGCCCACCTCTTAGATGTACCAGGATAGCATCCGAAATTTCATTAAATCCCAAATTTAGCACTTTCAACTTCTGCAAGTCTAGACATGGAAAATAAGATAAAACCAGAAATGTTAATAAAATATTGCACTACAATTAACAATGAATCTAAAACGTACTTAAGCATGTCCATCTAAGACTGAAGGTTGAAGTTTTGAATATGACTTACCGAAAAACTTGTCACACCCATCATCAGTCAAATTGCATCTGCTTAGATTTAAAAATAGAAGGGCACTGAGAGCTGCAGATTCCAAATAGATCAAAACTTTTGAAAGGGAATGGTCAAACAGACATTCAAATTGATTAAAAATTAACCAGAAACCCAAAGTGAGAATTTCCTAACAAAGAAGGAAATTAGATATGAGGTGAGAAGGAAGAAGTCTTTCACAGTAGGTGGCACCAAAAAGTGGTCAATCCAATTAGAGTCACAACCTTACACATATAACCCAGACTCATTACCTTCTATTGATGATTATAATACAGCAGTATATTTAGAAAGTTGCCAAAAATAGAATTCAAGTATTCCAAAGCATATGTGAGGATGAAATTGATTAATCAGAATGTGAACCTGAAAGAGACTCCAAGCATGCTGCAGTAACAGGGCAACCCTCCATGTTCAGTAGCTCAAGCTTACGCAAAGCTGCAAAGAATGCATATAAGATCTAAAGTCCAAGTCTGTTTTGATAAGTCAGCATAGCATAAAGCAAGCTCACTTATGCTGGTGTGCATAACTACAGAAAAAAAAAACAATGCAAAGAAGAAAAAGAATAACGACGTGCTCTTTCAGGCAATGAAACTGATACGATAAGGGAAAGTCCATTGACAGGATGCTGGTGTGCATGACTACAGATAAAAACAATGCAAAGAAGACTATATGCCATTATTTTGAATGATATTGTTGTCTTGTGGCAACATGATAAAAAAGAATAACGATATTTTACTTTTTCAGGCAATGAAATTGATAAGAGAAAGGTCATAGGAAAAAGAAATACATTAAAGAGATTGCTAGGTACCAAGTTAACATTATCAAGGAAATCCCTAAACAAGAATATTAAGTACTGAACAAAGGGATCTGTTGTTAATAATCAACCAAATTTAGTCTCCAGAACCCGTGGATGGATCATTCTAATTTCAGGCCACTGTATGCAGAAAACAAAGTTGGGCCAAAGCTTCAAATAGAAACTGCAAGATCTGACAGATTTAAACCAGCTTAAGACTTCTCCTACAAGGTAGATCAAGAGATGAGTACCTCTCAAGAATGTCACGCCATAATCAGTAACCTTGCTGGATGAAATTTGTAATCCTTTCAAATTTGTAAGTCCTAAATACAAAGAAACAAGAAAACTTTCAGAACCTTAACTAAAGCAAGCCACAACACCAAAAAAAAAAAAGCTATGTGATTTCAACAAGCCATTACATATTCTATGTGTTTTGAACATGCCATTACATATGAAAGACAGAAATGTCATCCTAGAGGAAAAAACCTAAGAAGAAAGTCAGACATGTAGATACGCCCCACCTCAATTTTTATTTTTGTTTTCCCTAAACCCTTCTCACCCTATTTTTCTTTCCTTTTCTTCATTCAGTTACTGCAAAGGGGAAGGAGGATTCTAAAGTTGAAAGGCACCATGCCTTGCTTACTTAAAGGAGATACAAGATCATTAAATAGATTCCATATGTTCAGATTCAAGTTCAAAGGAAATGGTATTTACCTTGAAGAGGCTTCATGTCAGCATCTGTAATACAATTGCAACAATTAACATTAAGCGACTCCAGCTTTGTCAGCCCTGCCAAAGATTGAAAATGTGAGTTAATAAACCTGCCCACCAATGTTAGTAAGATGTATCTAAATAACATCAACTTCATCCTAATTATCTAAACACCCTAGCTATAAGGATGAATACAACCCACACAGAAGATGTTGTCATCATTTCCTAAAATGAAAGTGAAAAGAAGCATGCTAACTTTTTTCGAATGATACTTCTGTACAAAACGCATTGTCTCTGGCATATGCATACAGTTATGAACACTGTACTTGTCAAAATCTAGTCCACAAAATTCCCAGCCCACATACATTCGTAGGTTAATCTCAAAGGTGCCAAGAAGTTGCTTTTGTGTTATTGTGTCACAATGCATAACAAAGGGACAGCTTAAAGGAAAAAGGAAAGATCTTATATGTCATGCATCATTAGTTCCAGGACTCTTAGCTGTAAAAACAAATGGCAGTTCAGAAAATCATTAACCGGCACTTTTGTTTACATACAACTTATTCAAGAAAACAAGACCTGAAACTAGTGTAGCCAGGCTTTATTTTTATTTTAAATTACTCTCTTTTTGCATGGGGTGTTGGAGGCTGGGGGATGAAAGGTAAAGAAGAACAGTAGCCTTTGTTGACTTCCATGAGAAACCCAAAAATAGAACAGCAAAGAAAGCTCAATGAAACCTCCTCTTAAAAGAGGAGCTCAAATTGAACTCTCCTTATACATGGCCGCCCCCCCCCCCCAAAAAAAAAAAAAAAGAAAAAAACACACAAAAACATACCCAGTGTCACAGGAAAAGTTTTGCAAGCTCACCTTGTCCATTCAAAGAGACACAGAAGTAGCATAGATAACAGCCAAAAAAGGGGGGGAAAATTCCATCTCACAATCAGGGCTTAGTTAGCAGAAAGAGTAAAGTGAAAAAGAAGCACACCTTTAAGATGAACAAGCCCTCCATGGATCTTTGGACATCTCTCGAGGTCTAACTTCACTAGGTTAACTAACCCAGACAAAGCACTCATTCCTTGCGCTGTAATCATGTTATTTCTTCTGAAACTTAGAGTTGTCAAGTTCAAAAGACCTGAGAGAGCAGAGACATTCATAAATCTTAAGCACCTTGGGGACAATTTTTTTCCCACCTGCCAAGAGAAACTTAGCAAGGAAAAAGCTGGAAAAACAGAACTACAAAATTGTGGCTTACAGCATGTTCGTGAAATCCAATATAATTATGCAAAGAATATACAGCATTATTAATGCGAAATTAATCAAATTTCTTAATTGTGGCTTTTTTCATAAACGAAGCATTCAAGGCAGATATCCATCATTTTAAAAGACATTGCCAACAAGTGAAACAAAGAAAGATCTCCAAAAAAGAAACAAACAAGTTAAAAACATAGAAAAGCAAAAATGTAAAGTAAGCCATATATAGCTATAAAACCAATAATAACATACTCCTCAATCACCCTAAAAGTATCATGTAATATAGCATAAAATTTGCCTAAAAAGTAGCGTTTACTAACAAAATTGCCAACTTGAATATCAGTATTCCCTACAAAATTTAACCTTTCTCACATTAGATCTGCTTGCTAAATGACAGGCATAACTTTCACTTCTTCACTTTCTTGTCTTTCAGAAATATTGACAACCATTCAACTTCAGCTTTCCAAACCTTCTTCCAAGCATACACAGAGATGCAAACATGCCAATAACATCAACAGTATACTATGTCCTTTGACTTTTAGTAAGAATTTTTTTTTTTCACACATCACCAACCCATAAGGAGGAGAAATAGAGCTCCAATATATGTTTATATGTCCTGGATTCCCAGAGTTCCTTTTCTTGACACTTCCCTTAGTTGACAAAACAATGAGGATTTACAAGAAAGATGCACCTGAGATATGCTCCAGTCCACGGTCTGATATCTGGTCACAATAATTAAAATTTAATGCCTGGAGACTTTTGCAATCTTTGAGATGGCTCAATCCAAAATCAGTAACTTCAGACCCAGAGAAATCAACAGAAAGTAAAGATGAACCCTGTGAAGCGACAACATCCATCCAATCATCATTAAATCCTGGATATTCTCCCAAATTAAGATCCTGCCACATAAAATACATACACGTCTTGAGTCTAGTTTACTGTCGAATACCAAAACCATTAAGCTGCATCTATTCTATGCTCAGAAAGTACCAACTCCATTATGCATAATCTTGCATACAATATACCTGAAGTGCACAATCTCGAAAAGCTTCAAGAGTAACATCATTTAGAACTTGTCTACACACCAGCTCATCAAATATCTGTTGACTTATATCTCTTGGCAGAACAGAGAAGCTATTGTATTTATGAATGTCCTGCAATAAAAAACAGCAGCAGAATTAGTGCCCCTTCATCAAAAGTCATCCTAGCTCTTCAAGAAAGCTTTACAAGGGAATACATACTTGACAAATCTTATAAACACACAACTCCATGAGAGATGGGCATTTTCCTAGTCCCTGTTTCACATCCATCAATGATCTAGAAAATGAAGTTCCTAGCCATTTTGAACTCCCACTTTTACAGTATCTTCCCGAAAATCCTCTTTGCAGATTATCATCATCAATCTGCTGATCTCGCTTCCTGGAACAAGCTCCCCCCATTTTTAGAAATCAATCTCTTTATGTCACAGATGTAACAGATGATCAATAGTTTAATTTATGCAATTGCTAAAGTCTACAACATCCATTGCTCCAACCTGCATTGTAAAAGAGAAGAATAACAGACTTAAAACTGGCTTTTCAGAAGCATTTTGAACATGCTATACAAATTTATAGTGGTCTAGATTCTAATAAACCTCTACACATAAGAATGAACATGCTATACAAATTTATAGTGGTCTAGATTCTAATAAACCTCTACACATAAAAATAGCACTGCCAATTACTTCAGGAAAAATTATACAGAATCAAACACCAGAAGACAGCGTACCCACAGAACGAGAGCATTCCTCACATATCTATTTTGCATAATACGCAAACATGAATGAAACAATTGACGTGAGCAATCAAAAGCAACTAAAATAAGAGCTCCAGCCAAAACTAGAAACTTCTACTAGTTCTAAGTAGCCATCTCTATCCCATAGATATTGAATTGAAGAACGGTATTGATGCAACACAATCGGCATGCATTTCTTTAACTCCACATACACAAAACTGTGGTCAATAATAATAATACTACGCTAAAACCTGTTTTAGCACTAAAGTTCAGCCAGGAAAAAAAATAATTGAACAAGCTCACAAGCTCAGACTTACAACGCCCAATCCCAGAAGCTTCATCCTTTGATTACAATCTCCACATTCCACCACCACCACGCCCCACACCAAAAGGAAATTAAAGAAGACCCTTTTAGGGGGAAAAATTTAAAAGAAAACAAAACTAGAGAAAATGTAAAACTTTGAGAAATTTCGTAGCTATGAAAACCTTCAATCAACAAAGAACGATCTTTGGTTTAACCCGATGATCAGACTTTATCAAGCAAACTCCTATAAAACCGTCAGTCTTGTAGTAACAGAGTATTTTAAAAAAGTAAAAACAAAACAAAGTTCTCAACTTTGCATCTTCCCTCTTCATGATTTCCCAGAAAAAGGAAACCAATAGAATCACTACAACAACATCATCAAAGCTTCAAATACACCTTCATGTAGTACGGTGCCCTCACCCCAACCCCCACCCCAAACATAAAGCAAGAAAAGAGAAAATCAAAAGAAAACACAAAAGTGGGACAAAAAGGTAGAAAATCAGACCTCTTTAGAACGATCATCTGAGTGATCAGTCTACCAGGAAAGTGAAGAGGGAGTTCTCTGTGGAGAAGCCCAGAAGTGAGCGAATTTTGAAGAAAATGGCAGAAGGAGTAGAAGAAGAAGCGTACAAGTGGGGATATGATTCCGAGCCTAATTCCGAGCCAAAGATTTTTTTCCACGTGGGTACTAAATAGGTTCGACGGCTGCTTCGGAAAATGAGATAAGACTCAACAGGCGCGGGGTTGAAGTGGGCCCGTTGAGGGTTTGGGTGGGTCCCGTTTGAGGGTTTTTCTTTTGTTTTCGATTTTGCTTTATCCGTTTGGGATTGGCTTTGGGGTGGGCCCACCTTTTGGAGGATTATACGCAACGTTTTAGGCTGATTATCATCTAAATAGGTTTAATCTAAAAAATCATGATTAATTAGTATGACTAAGCATTGATTAACTATTTTAATTTGCTCCTCTTTTTTTTAAACCTATTTTAATTTGCTTTCCCTAAAAAAGAAAAAAAGAAAAAGAAAAATATTGTGCTACGCAAAGCACCGGAAAATATCTTTGTGTCATATTCAAGTAGGGGACCAAAGTAGCATCTGCGACTCAAAACTTTCATACAATTACACTTTTGGACTATTAACATTTCTAGATGTTTCTAAAAAAATTACTACAAGTTAAAAGCGGTAACTTTTATTGTAAAATCTTTTATGGTAACTAGAAAATTTACTTTACATACCTTGAATAATTAAGTTAAATTTTATATAGTATTATTTTAAGAATTCCTTTTTTAAATAATTACAGTAATTGTAAATATTTTTTATTAACTGGGTAGTTGAAAAATGTAAAATAAAAAAAAATAGATTTTACCCAGTAATAGTGGGGTAGGAGCTGGGCTGCCAAATGTTGGTTCAGCTAATTACAAACTTTCTTGAAATCTAAACGATAATTCCAATGTTGATGTTGACTTTCTCTTCTTTGATTTGAACTCTTAACATAATTCTACACAAAGATGATTATGCATTCACTCTTCAGAATTGGAAAAGTCCACGGCCACTATGAGATATACCTATTGGGTGAAGTCTATCGCAAAATCTTAATTAGTGGAATCAAATCAATTTAGATAAGTCTAATTAATCGATTCCCCAAAAGACTAAGAGTTCTTCCCTTCCAAGTCAAACACTACATGTGTTTGTATTCATTTTGATCATTTGTATGACACTTTACTTTGAAAGAAACTCTTCCTGATTTAAATTAAAATTTCAATTTAAAATCATATTAATTTAAATAAATTTTATTTCTCAATTTTTGTTACATACTCGCGTTAATTATTGAGTCTTATATTTATCTCATAATATTTTATTAAATTTTAATAAACATATCTCAATTTAATATTTATTTAATTACAGTCTAAAAATAAGCACCACAGTAGTTTTCTAGTCTAGTGATTTCTACCTTATTAATAAGAGTCCCCTTTAGTCAAAATTCCTTTGGAGGTTTGGGCTGCGGAAGGAACAGCAGACTCTATCTTTCCTTTTTTCTCTTTCACATACGTATGATTTTGTATAGGAATTCATTCATTACGATTCACATTATTTTAAAAAAAAAAGTTATTGTTAAATTAAAATATTTAATATCATAACTTATTATTGAGATCGATAATATTTTATACTCCATTTAATTATAATCTTTAATGATTTTTTTTCACTATTATATTCCTTAATATATTATATTGAAAAAAAAATAAAGATCAAAATGATTGAAAAAATCATTAAGGACTATAATGCTAGAAAATAACTATTATACTCCACCTGTTTCAAAATATTTGTTCATAAAATATTTTGCGCACATATTAAGGGTGTTGAAAACAATACTACAATTTAGATAAAGTTCCTATTTTACCCCTATTAAAAATATGATAGTTATTGTTTGTGAAAATTTCCAAATAGTAAGAAGAAAGAAGAGTTTGAAAAGTTGTGTCATTGACTTAGAATAAATAAGGGTAAAATAAAAAAAAATAATTAGTTCTAGAAATATATACATGAACAAGTATTTTGAAACAAAACAAAAAAGTTCCATAAACAAATATTTTGAAACGAAGGGAGTATAAGTTTTAAAACTTTATATATATAGGCTATTTAGTTCCTATTTAAAACTTTATATATAATTAGCTTATTTACGAACTACATAGGCTAATTTTCTCTCGAAAACTGGAATATCATTTTATTTAACCAATACTCTATTCTATTACTAAACATTAAGGGGAAACTCTTGTATGCACTCGGTGTATGTGCACCGGTACATTAATGTGTTGTATCACTTGAGGTAAAGTTGTACACAGAATTTGGTGTACAATAAATGTTGCAAGTGGTATAACATATCAATGTATCCGGTACACGTGCACCGCGTGCATATAAGAATTTCTCAACATTAAGTAGTTTATATATATATATATATGCGCACATATATACATATATCATCACCACTTAAATTGCACGCAAAAGCTTTTCACTCTCTCTTGGGGCTAGTCTGGGAATTTAAAAATAGAAAGAAGATAAAAAGTGTAGAGAGAAAGTTTATATCTTTTATTGTTTATCAATTTTTAAAAGGAAAGAAAGGGAGAGAAGCGGAGTGATAATCTTGACGGAGGATCACTCTAACCACTCCCATGATTATTTTTCTACAAGAATATGGAAGGGATCCGTTCAATAGTTTAATTTTGTCTCTCTTTTAATGACGAGATTGCCTGTTTTGTTTTAAAATAACATATAATGAGAAGTTATATATAAGATTATTTTAGTAAATTCATTTTTATCATTTGTTTTCTCTCCAAAATTTCAAATAAAAAAAAAGCATCTATTTTATTTTCTTTCCTAAATTTCAAAATAACATTAGATATAATTCACCTCACCTTCTTTTCTTTTCTTTTATCTAATAACTTAAAATTTTTATCCTGTTATAAAATTAGGGTAGTGTTAGAATAAAATCTACACACTACATACAAAAAAAATTCTAACTATTCTTTGCACAATAATTTCTCTTCAAACTTCTCTCTTTCTTTCTCTCACAATTATTTCTCTAATCTTTCTTTCACTAATCTTTCTTTCACAAAATAATGGTGTATTACAAGCTTAGAGAATAGCTCTATTTATAGAGCTCTAATTAGTGGAATACATCATGGCATACATCATCTTCCACTAATCTCAATTAGTGGTGTCTCCACTAAATGGTGGACATTCATAAAAATCTTCTATAATAATTCACATAAATCTATAATTAGTGGAGCATCCACTAATTAATAAAGATTCCAATAATTCATAACACTCCCCCTTGGATGTTCATCCATTACATAAAGAATATACCTCGTTAAAACCTTACTAGATAAAAACCCAGTGGAAAGAAAATATAGTGAAAGAAAAAGAGTACACTATTCTATATGTCTGTTTATTACTCCCCTTGATGAGATGATTCCTTTAAATCTTTAAACCGACGCATACCGATTTTATATCTCAACTTCTCAAATGTTGCAGTCGGTAAAGTCTTCGTGAAAATATCTGCGAGGTTATCACATGACCGAATTTGTAGCACATCAATTTCACATTTCTTCTGGAGTTCATGAGTAAAGAAGAATTTTGTCCGATCTCCTTTAATATATCCTCCTCGTAATTGAGCTATGTAAGCTGCATTGTCTTCATAAAGAGGAGTTGGAATATCTTTGATTGATGATAATCCACAACTTTCTCGGATATAATGAATCATGGATCTTAGCCATACACATTCTCGACTTGCTTCATGAATGGCTATAATTTCAGCATGATTTGAAGAAGTAACTGCTATAGATTGTTTCGTAGAACGCCATGATATAGCAGTATTTCCACATGTAAATAGATAGCCCGTTTGAGAACGTGCTTTATGTGGATCAGATAAATAACCAGCATTTGCATAACCTATCAATGTTGGATTGGTTTTATTTGAATAAAATAATCTGAGATCAATTGTACCTTGGAGATATCGAATGACTTGTTTAATTCCATTCCAATGTCGTCGTGTTGGTGAAGAACTAACTCTTGCTAATAAATTGACAGCAAAAGCAATATCAGGTCGTGTATTATTAGCAAGATACATCAATGCACCAATTGCACTGAGATATGGTACTTCAGGACCAATGAGTTCTTCATCATTTTCTTGAGGTTGGAAATGATCTTTATCCACATTTAATGATCGGACGATCATTGGAATACTCAATGGATGTGCTTTGTCCATGTAAAATCTTTTTAGCACTTTTGCTGTATATGTTGATTGATGAATAAATGTTCCACTCTCCAAATGTTCAATTTGTAAACTAAGACAAAATTTGGTTTTACCAAAATCCTTGATTTCGAATTCTCTTTTTAAATAATCAATTGTTTCTTGAAGCTCTTCAGGAGTTCCAATAAGATTAATATCATCAACATATATAGCTAATATCACAAATTTAGAACCAGGTTTCTTAATAAAAACACATGGACAAACCTGGTCATTTTTAAATCCCGCTTTCAATAAATATTCACTAAGACGTGTGAACCACATGCGCCCAAATTGCTTCAGGCCATATAATGATTTATGCAACTGAATGGAGTAATTTTCACGAGGATAATGTTTATATACTTCAGGCATATGAAATCCTTCGAGGATTTTCATGTAAATATCATTTTCTAAATTTCCATACAAGTAAGCAGTGACAACATCCAATAGGCGCATATCTATCTTTTCATGTACTGCCAAACTGATAAGATATCGGAGTGTAATAGCATAAACAATAGGAGAATAAGTTTCATCATAATCAATACCTGGTCTTTGTGAAAAACCTTGAGCTACTAATCGCGCTTTATATCGAACGATTTCACTATTTTCATTGCACTTTCGCACAAATATCCATTTGTAGCCAACATGTTTTACACCTTCTAGTGTTCGGACTGCAGGTCCGAAGACTTCACGTTTTGTCAGTGTATTTAACTCCAATTGAATCGCATCTTTCCATTGCAGCCAATCTTTTCTATGCCGACATTCATCAACTGATATTGGTTCAGGATCATCATTATCCTGTGTAACATCAAGAGATATATTGTATGCAAATATATTATCAATAACAGTTTCTATCCGATTCCAACTTCTACCGGAAGTGGTATAATTGATAGAAATTTCAGTGTTACTTTCATCAATTTCTGGTTCTTTGTCATCAGTTCTCTCTTGGTCTTTATCATTCTTTTCTTTAATATGATCTTCTGGACCATTTAATCCTCTTTTCTTTCGAGGATTTTTATCTTTAGAACCAAGAGGTCGGCCACGCTTCTGGCGTGTTTTTGACTCAGCAGCTATAGGTATAATATTTTGTTCTGCTGGAACTTCAATTCGAATAGGAGCATTTATAGGTTGGAATATGCGATTTTGTAACTCTTCCGAGTCAACAAAAGCGTCTGGCATTTGATTTGCAATGTTTTGCAAATGAATTATCTTTTGAACTTCAAGTTCACATGCGCTTGTGCGCGGATCAAGATAATTTAATGATATTGTCCAAGCAAGATCATTTTTATGTTGTTTTGGTTCTCCCCCTAATTTAGGGAATAATGATTCATCAAAATGACAATCAGCAAATCTTGCTGTAAATACATCTCCTGTCAGGGGTTCAACATACCTGATAATAGAGGGAGAATCATATCCAACGTATATTCCCTTTCTTCTTTGAGGACCCATCTTTGTACGTTGGTTTGGTGCAATTAGAATATATACAGCACACCCAAAAATTCTTAAATGAGCAATATTTGATTCTGACCCAAAAGCCAATTGTAAAGGAGAAAATTTATGATAACTAGTTGGTCTTATACATACAAGTGTTGGAACATGTAGAATAGCATGTCCCTAGGCAGATGTTGGGAGATTTGTTTTCATTAATAATGGTCTAACAATTAATTGTAATCGTTTAATCAAATATTCAACAAGACCATTTTGTGTGTGAACATGAGTTACAAAATGTTCAACATTAATCCCAATTGACATGCAATATGCATAAAAAACATGTGATGAAAATTCACCAGCATTATCCAAACGGATATTTTTAATGTGATGGTCAGGAAATTGTACTCGTAATTTAATTATATGAGCAAGTAATCTCGCAAACGCCAGGTTGCGAGTAGATAATAAACATACATGTGACCATCGGGATGATGCATCAATTAAGACCATAAAATATTTGAACGGTCCACATGGTGGATCAATAGGTCCACAAATATCTCCGTGAATCCGTTCGAGAAATGTAGGACTTTCAACTCCTACTTTTACTGGTGATGGTTTAACAATTAATTTTTCTAGGGAACATGCAGTACATGCGAATTTTTCTGATGTTAATATCCTTTTATTTTTTAAAGGATGACCATGTGTATTCTCAATGATTCTTCTCATCATGGTAGATCCCGAATGACCCAATCGGTCATGCCAAATACTAAAAGTAATAGGATCAGTAAACTTCTGGTTTACTAGATGATGAATTTCAATTGTACGTATTTTTACAAAATATAGGCCGATAGAAAAAGACTGCAGTTTTTCTAATACTGATTTCTTACCCAAATGCATTTGAGTAATAAAAAGATGCTCAATCCCATTTTCCTCATTTGTTTCAACATGATACCCATTTCTGCGGATATCTTTAAAACTCAATAAATTTCTTCTGGATTTTGAGAAAAATAGTACCTTATCAATAATAATTGTTGTTCCTTTAGGCAACAATATACTAGCTCTTCCAGAGCCCTCAATTACATTTGCACTACCGTTTATCGTATAAATATTTATTTCTCCCATTTTGAAATCAGAAAAATATTTCTCATTTTTTAGTATGGTGTGTGTAGTTCCACTATCAATAATGCATACATCATCATTAATAACAGCCATCTGAACACAATATATATATATATATATATATATATATATGCAAATGTAAATATTATTAGAATATAATGAAAATGAAAATACAAAAATATCATGGTGAGGCTTTAGTTCTTCTGGACACTGCCATCACCAATTAAATGGTCTATCAAACCGTTTGGGTGTTCAAAAAAATCCGATACATCCATATGGGTAATATTGATATTAAGATCTTCAAGATCAATATCATCATCCTCAGCATTATTTATTGGATGTTGAGAAAAATTTGCTTCCACATTTTTATTTTTCAATGAAGCTTGATACAATTCAACTAAATGCTTAGCCGTACGATAGTTTCGTGACCAATGACCTTTCATGCCACATCTATAACATATATGCTCATGCTTTTCTTCAATTTCTTTTTCTTTTCCCTTATGATCTTTTCTGTTCCACTTCAGGTGGCCAGTATTTCTCACAGTTTGATTATGATTGTGATAAGGGAAATATCGAGCGTGTCTACGACCATAACCACGACCACGGCCACAGCCATGGCCACGACCACGACTATAACGATGGTTTACGCTAGAGCCAACGACATTCACTTGAGAGTCTTTGTTGAGCCGATTGGTCCAGCTTCATGATTTCTCAATAATAACTCATTATTCTTCTCTGCAATGAGGAGGCGATAATTAAATCTGTAAATTTTGTATACCCCTTTTCTTGATATTGTTCTTTGCAGGACAATATTTGATGCATGAAAGGTGGAGAATGTCTTCTCCAATATATCTTCATCGATCACTTTTTCTCCGCATAATTTTAATTGAGATGTAATTTTATACATTGCGAAGCTATATTCATTCACGGTTTTAAAATCTTGCAACATCAGGTGCAACCATTCATACCGTGCAGTGGGTAGTACGACCATCTTTAGGTGGTCAAATCTTTCTTTTAAATTTACCCACAGGACATATGGATCTTTTTCGGTAAGATATTCCATTTTCAAATTTTCATCGAGATGACGACGAATAAAAATCAAAGCTTTAGCCTTGTGTTGTTCAGATGCACTATTATTTGCTTGAATAGTTTCACTAAGGCCTTCAACATTTAGATGCATTTCTGCATCGAGAACCCATGACATATAATTTTTTCCAGAAATATCAAAAGTTACAAATTCGAGTTTAGCGAGATTAGCCATAGAGATCAATAAATGCGTACTGCATCTTCGGTTTTGTTAATGGCGAAACTCGTACTTAGTCTTACGGCTTTTGTATCAGGTAGAGACTCGTGCTGACAACGTGTTATAAAATTAGGGTAGTGTTAGAATAAAATCTACACACTACACACTAAGAAAATTCTAACTATTCTTTACACAAGAATTTCTCTTCAAACTTCTCTATTTATTTCTCTCACAATTCTTTCTCTAATCTTTCTTTCACAAAATAATGGTGTATTACAAGCTTAGAGAATAGCTCTATTTATAAAGCTCTAATTAGTGTAATACATCATGGCATACATCATCTTCCACTAATCTCAATTAGTGGTGTCTCCACTAAATGGTGGACATTCATAAAAATCTTTTATAATAATTCACATAAATCCATAATTAGTGGAGCCTCCACTAATTAATAAATATTCCAATAATTCATAACATATTCTTTTTTTTTCTCTCCTAAACTCTCAAACTAACCCTTAAACTCCCTAAGCCGTTCCTCTACTTCTCATAGCAACCTAGTTGCCTTAGCCACCGGATCTAGTGGCAGATTGGAATACTCATCTCATTATTATTATTTTTTACTTAATCTAAATTATAATAAAATATAATATAAAAATAAATTATTATTTATTCAATCTTTAGATTTATAATTCATATTTCAAAATTCAAATTTTAAACTTCAATTTTCATAAAATAGACCCTTAAATTACTTTATTATCTCACATGCATTAATAAAAAAGTCAAAGTACTGAAATGTGTTTAAATTGATGCCACTGGAATTAAAAAGTTTATACCTATGACAAAACAGGGATTATACTTGTAGAAGAGAATGGCATGTGTGATGTTTGATAAACCCTAGCTAGCAAATGAATCATCATGAAACATAGGTTTTGCATGATGTCTTCTTGAGAGATATAAATCTTTAAAACTAATATTGGTTGCTAAAGCTAAACCGTTACTTCATGGTTAATGCATGTTTTTTCTAAAGGTTCTTTTTTTTTTTTTAATAAATAAGTTTCCCTACTCTTTTTTTTTTTTTTTTTATAAAAAAATTTGATTTCCCCTAATCGAAAAACAAAGAAATAGTGATGGGATTTGCCAGCTCCAAAGTCCAAGAAATATTTAGGTGTATCTAATCTACATGAATCAAGTGTTTTAAAGTATTATACATTTTTAAAAAATATAACTTTCACTGTATGTGATACAAAACTTGAAGTGTGGTCCACTGCCCCAAATCCCTTGATTTTTCCCAATTTCCATATTTGGGCTGACCAGGTTCCACTTAATCTCCACCAGCCCAATTGGTTAACTTGGCTCCCTTCCCGAACAATCTCGGCTTCTCCTTTGACTGAATGGGCTAAGTCCTACTATAATTTATTTAGGGTAAGCTTATAGTACTATTATTTTTTTAAAAATATAAATGTTATTTTAAATTTAAATATTAATATTTTAATTATATTTATAATAAAATAATAAATTTATAAATGTAAATGTTTTTTCCCAATATAAATGTTTTTTTTTTTAATTAACATGGGTGTCTGAACCTTCGATTAAACTAATTCTCATAGGTCTCGACGGCCGCCATGTAAAATTTTCAGAATATCCACGGCGAGAATTGAACCGAAGCCAACCTCATTTGAGACAGGTAGCCTTTGCCAGTTGCTCCAAGTCCCACAACTTTTTTTTTTTTTTATAAAGAGGTTTACGGTTAAAAAGAATTAAAAGAGCCTGCATCATAATATTTGTAATTAAATATTTATATTTATATTTTTTGTAATATATTAATGACATGAAATATATTTTTAACCAATTGAAATATTATTATACTATTTTTTACATTCCAAATTAAATATTAATTTGTTTAAAATAAAAACATTTTTATCTAAACTTTTAAAATTAAGGTGCATAAACTTAATACTGATATCTTTTATGTTAATAAAAGGCACAAAATGATACGTTATATTTGTCAAATATAATTTTAAATGGCTAAATCTACATGTAAACTCAAAATAGAAAATACAATTAGCAGTCCCTTAGATTTTTATTGGCCCTTTTTTGGGGGATTGGAAGAGTTCAGAGATATTTTCTCAATTTTGCCACACTCTGCACTCTGGTCACCATCTGAGTTGGCGTCTTATCCTCCATCCATACAACCAGCTACACAGTAGCAAAACCTCTCCTTTGCCATCTTATACTCCCTTCTAAAGCCCCTAAAACCCCAGTAGAATCAGAGCTGATCAGTACTCACTATTCAAGAACCTCCAAATTCATCAACAGTTGGTCATGGCTTCAGTGTCAATGGATATAGCAACTACCCTTCTGGGTTTAGCCAAGAGGCATCCCACCCCACTTCCGCTTAATGGTATTCGGACAGGATTTTTTCCTAGGTTGTGGAAGAATAGGATTGCACATGGTCGCACTTTCTTGGCATGCTGCTCAGTAAATCCAAGAATTGTGTCTATTAACTGTAAATCACAGCCAAAGCCGTTCTCTCGCAGATTCACTGCATCTGCCGCCACTACATCCACACCCCAGAGTGAGGATTCCGATGTTTTAACCATGATTCCTCCTGATGACAGAATTCCAGCTACTATTATTACTGGCTTCTTAGGCTCTGGGAAGGTAATATTCTTTCACCATGCTGTTCAATTACAACGATTTTTAATTCAGAAGTCGTTGTCGTTTGTATGATATATGAGCAGAGGAGAAATGGGATTTCTTGATTGTGAAGATGGCTTCAGCGATAAGTGCCAAATTTGCGACCTTTTCGTTGTTGAAGTCAAAATTTTTGCTGTGCTTTAGGTGTAAATTGGGCTTCAATTGATGCTTTGTTTTAATTTATAACAGCATGCCGTGTCAACATGGTTTTGAAGTCCCAAGACGATTAGTTATCTCTTATAAAAAAGACAAAGAATAGTTAATCTGATTCATGTTGGAGGATCAGCTGCCCTAAAGAAAGAAACACCAAATATAGTGTTTATTATGTGTGTTTAATCCGTGCTTAAAAGATGGGCCTTGAAGCGAGAATAAGGTTGCCCTTTTGTGACTTACGAGGTCACATTTTCAATATGAAGGCTTAGCTATTTTTGGCATCAAAACATCTGGAGCTGCTTGGATGAGGTCAGTGCAAGTGGTCTATCTCTAGTGAAAATAAGGAGAAGAATGGAGGGATTTTGTTATTTTCTAATGTAAGAAACAAAATGTTTGTATTTTAGTTAAAAAGGGATTGGCTAGATAGATAGTTTGTGGCAAAAATGTCAACTTTGTTGTACTGAAGGGTGTGCAGAGCTTTCTTTCTGTCCTTCGTGCTTGTTCTGCTTGCTGGTTCAGCTTCATTCATATGAAATGCTACTGAATTATGAACTTGTATTGATTTAATTTGTTGAGCTTTGCTTGTCTTTAACTCATGAAGATTTTCTAATATTTGGAATATAATCTCCAACTTCATGGACAGACAACTCTGCTGAACCACATATTGACAGCTGATCATGGGAAGCGCATTGCAGTTATCGAAAATGAGGTACGGTATCAATTCTTATACTTCTATCACCATATTTTTCCGCTTTGAACTCATTACTGTAGTAGTTGGTAATGAGATTGAATTTATATCTTACAGTATGGTGAGGTTGATATTGATGGCTCACTAGTTGCTGCAAAGGCAGCTGGAGTAGAAGATATTGTTATGCTCAATAATGGATGCCTGTGCTGCACTGTAAGGGGTGATCTTGTCAGGATGATTGCAGAATTGGTGGACAGGAAGAAGGGGAAATTTGATCATATTGTAATTGAGACTACAGGTGGGGAATCATTAAGGTGAAAAATCTAATCATCATACAAGTGGCAGGAAATGGATTTTTTTTTTTTTAATTTTGTTTTGTTTTACTCTGTTTCATATTATTCCTCTTACCCTATAGGATTGGCAAACCCTGCACCTATCATCCAGACATTTTATGCTGAAGATCAGGTTTTTAATGAGGTTAAACTGGATGGTGTCGTCACACTGGTGGATGCTAAACATGCCGGCTTCCACTTGGATGAAGTTAAGCCAAAAGGAGTGGTAAATGAGGCAGTTGAGCAAATTGCTTATGCTGACCGCATTATAGTGAACAAGGTACATAATGTTATATGTATATGGTGTATCCTTCAGTGGATTCTGTGTCTGCACGCAGTAGGGTTTTTAAATGAGCATTTATGTAGATATACTTGAACTATAGATTAAGCTCTGAGTTTATTATGAGTATTCTAGGATATTGGTTATGTTATCTGAGCTAGGGGTTTGCAGGATATTTTATCATATTTCAAGTCTGGGACATTTTCCTGGATTTATCTAGAACTAGGAGTTAATTTGTTACTCCAAGTGTGGCTGAACAAGCGTTTTTGTGTTGCTTTTTCAGATTGATCTTGTTGGTGAGTCAGATATTGCCTCTTTAGTTCAGCGGCTAAGGGTTGGTATTCTGGCATTTGGCTCGTTTTCATTATTTCACGCACTAGTTCTCTTATACTACAGCCAATTTTGATTTGCATTATAAAATGCCAAATTGATGTATAACAGAACATAAATCGTATGGCTCAACTGAAACGGACAGAGTATGGAAAAGTTGATTTAGATTATGTCCTTGGAATTGGAGGCTTTGATTTGGAAAGGTTCTTATTCTCTTCATTACTTTTAATTTGAGTAGTTCTACCTTCCGACTCTCTCTTGTCATCAACCCTATTATTCTTGTAACTTAACCATCCCTCTTGATTTTATTCAACTTTCTACTATATGCTACTGTATGTCGTTCTAATATTTAGCCTTATTCATTATTTGGGTAGAATTGAGAGTGCTGTTGATACTGAAAAGGAAGACCATCACAGTCACAGCCATGATCATGATCACCACCACAACCACGACCATGAGCATGACCACAAGCATGGTGAGTCCTTTTATGGTTTTACTTGCGTTTCTTTGATTTACCCCATCCCCTCTCTCTTCTGGATATTGGGATTTGGGCATTTGTTAACATATGAATTATCATATATGTGATGTCTGGAACTGGGAAGTTTTGGACAAGTAACAGCTGTTAAATTTATGAGACATATTTTTTGTGCTTTGTTTGCTTTATCAGAGTTTCCTTCCTTCCTGATGAGATTTACTGACTATTAGGTGGAAAGTGAATTTAGCTCTTCTGCCCTTGTCCTTCCTTATGGAGATAAAACTGTGTATTTTTGTTAATATGTATTTTGTTCTTTGGTTTGATTCTGATTACTGATAGAGAATCTGAAAACCAGTTTTAACAGATCATGAATTTGGATTAACGGCCAATTAAATCTTAAATACTGCTGCAGAACATCATGATCACCATTCCCATGACCACACTCATGACCCTGGGGTTTCTTCTGTCAGCGTAGTTTGTGAAGGGAGCTTGGATCTAGAGAAGGTTAGCTTGTCGTGGTTTCTTGAGATTTTTGCATTAAAAATCCTTCAGCTTTATGGAGTCCTAGTCCACTAAAAGTGAATTGGTAAATTTTCAGAAAGCAGATGTAATAGATGACAAATGTTATTCCTGTTTCCAATTTCAGGCTAACATGTGGCTTGGTACCCTGCTTTTGGAGCGAAATGAGGATATATACCGGATGAAAGGTCTGCTTTCAGTTGAAGGAATGGATGAAAGATTCGTCTTTCAGGTGATTGAATCCTCTTTGAAGTGCTTTTGGCCGTCTTTGTTTCTTCCGTATTCCAGTTCTTATGTTGCATCTCTAATTTTTGTGCAATGACATTGCTACAACAGGGAGTGCACGACATATTCCAAGGTTCACCTGATAGACCATGGCGCCCTGATGAACCAAGAATAAATAAGCTTGTGTTCATTGGCAAGAACTTGAATGCACAAGAACTGGAGAAGGGCTTTAAAGCTTGTTTATTGTGATTTCAGAGTTCGAATTGAGAATCTTTCTTGGTAGATGACGAATAACATGTACCATTGTTAAACTTCTAGCAATGAATAAACGCCAAATTATTATTATCAATTTTTCTTTTTAGCTAATAAGCGTGAATCTGTTTCATTTGTGGAAGTCATACATTTTTTTCACGGAAATATTTCCTTTCAAATTTCTACTCCATGGCAAAGCAGAAAGCTAAAAACATCATCTAATATTGTTTTGAGGTAAGTTAAATTTAATGTCATTTTGACTAATTGGGATTTGCAGCAAATTTTTTGCTATAAGAGTTGTGCAATTCATTTACCTTATTTTCCTACCAAAAAAAATTTGATCTCAGATTTAAAGAAGAAATTTCTATTGGAACCAGAAAAAGGCTGCTCAAAATTTTGTTCCTTTTCTCTAATCTCTCTTTTAAAAAAAATATGAAAATATAGTGCTACGTAGAATTGACATATTTGCAGGTGTTGCTTTTGCAAATGTTGGCACTATAAATGAAACTTGAAGTGACAAAACAACGCAATCAATGCAGCAGCTAGATCCGTCAAAGGGCAGGCGCCAGGTTAGAAACTGCAATTATTTTCGACAAGAATGTAAAAACCCACACTTAAGCAGCCAAAAAAAAATCTATAACCTTAAAATGGTTTTCGCACCATTTTTAACCAACAGGACACTGCCAATACCTAATTGTCTGTGTCCGCGTTACATCAGAGGACTTTCTTCCCAACCACTCATCGCCTCCTCATTCTCAAGTCTCTCAGTCTTGCTTTCTTGAAGTTAGCCTTGGTGTGAACTAAACTTCCCCAAAGATTTTGTAAAAAGAACCAGAAAGAAAGAATGGAGTTGGATGGCTTTGTTCCTTCTGTTGCTAGTGTGACTTTAGAGAGAATGTTGTGCTCAGTGGTGCTTGAAGCTGCTCAAGAGTCTCTTGCTTGGCTTCTCTTGATGGTACATTTCGAACCTTTTAGCTTCTTCGTGGTTTCTTACATTTACGAGTGCATCAGGGTTTTAGATGTATGTAAATAAGCTTTCTTGAGATCTAGTAGTAACATATAAGGATAATCCAATGCAGCTGCTTGTACTCTTTAAGTATTTGTCAAGCCTTTTGTCTTTCTTTGTATAAGCACCGCAATATTCTTTGTGTCTTTGAAGTTAGTTCATTTTAACACTAACTGAAAGTCGAAAGAGTCCTGTTTTCTGCTTCTGGAGAGGCAACCCTTGTATGACTCTCCCCCTCTTGGCGCCACGCCCTCTGATTCGATTGAGGTTGAATCATCCCCTTTGAACTTTAAGGGATGGGATGCTCCACTGCCACACTCCTGCATTGTGTTTTCGCATTAGTACTTGTGAGTCTTTCCTTTCTTATCGATGTTTTAATGTCCACCTGCTTTTGTTATTGCTGCTTTTTCTTTTACTTTATCCCTCTCCTGCTTTTGAGACAAAACATCATGTTGTAGTCATTTGATTTGTTCTTGTCTGGTACTTTTTGCAGAGCCTTCTTTCACCACCTAACATATTAAGTGGTATATATTCAACTTTTCATTCTTTTTCTACTAATGAATAACCAGTAAGACTCCTACCCTTCATTTGTATCACTGTAAAGTGTACAGGACAGGAGTGGGAAAGGAAATAGAAATAGGAAAAGAAATAAGAATAAATAGAGGAAATACAAAATCTATATATGATTTTTGTTAACATGTTGGCTTGTAGTTGTTCATGATATTCTATTATCAGACTAGATACTCTCTCTGATCTTGAACTTCAATTCTTTTCTTATCATATCTTTGCATGTAGCTTCTTCTACTAAATGTTACCAAGGTGCTTGAGAAATAGGTTCAAACCTCATTTTAGGGATGCCAAGAAAGAAATGGCTTTCCTTAGGTATTTTTTTGGTTCTTCTTCCAATTATCACTAGTGTACAAGATTCAAAAGCTGAAAGGCATTATTAGTTAACCCTAATTAAGTGAAATATAGAACTTTTTCGGATTTCCAGAGTTGTTTACTTGACTCTCTCTTCTAAGCTTCAAATTGTCTTCTCATTTGTCATGTGCACATTTTGAATTAGCATTGTTTTAACATTTTCACATTATAAGGTTTCATATGATCCTGTGCTTGCCAAGTTAAGGGCAACATGATCAAGAAAGTGGTTTTGGTTCCTTGTTTGGGCTGGTTGCATTTGTTTTACTGTAGGAGTATCGGGTTGCAGGCATCCTCAACTGATACATATGTGAATTATCAACACATAGCTTAGTAGGTTTTTGCTGCCTTCATGAAGGATAGTGTTTTAAATGGTGCTACTTTTTTCAGGGTGGACCTCTGTCTAGCGCTATTAATGCCTTTTCAGACATGGCAAGGGAAGGGAGGAGGTAGTCAAGGTTTTCATTTTATTTTGCCATGTCTGACTGTTGTCATTTGCTAGAAAATGGGAGAAGATAATTTGTAATTGGATGTCAATGTTTTTTGCAGTTTTCCTCAGGGTGATCTAAAGGGGAAAACTGGCTCATCTGAAACTAAGGATGCTAGTGAAACAGGAGATAGTGATGATGATGACGAAGACGATGATGATGCTGATGAGGATGACAATGATGATGACGACGATGATTACTATGGACAAGGGAGTGATGATGACGATGACGGTGAAGATAACTCGGAAGATGATGCTGAAACCCATGGTGATGGAGGAAGTGAAGAAGATGATGATGATGATGGAGATGGAGATGACGACAATGATGATGAGGAAGATGAGGATGATGAGGAAGACGAAGATGAAGAGCAGGTCCAGCCACCATCAAAGAAGAAAAAGTGAAAATGTGGGATGTCTTCTGATTTCTTCTTTTTCATTATTCCTTCTCTACTTTCAGTTAGGACTTACATAAACGCAGATTAGAAGGGGATTTATTTACAGCAGTAGGGATATTAGTATTGAATTTCTAAAGTGATATTTCCCAGTTGTTGGTGATTAGGTTAATGCTGATCTCTACTCTTAGTTATTATTTGACTAATTTAGTCAACCTGTCTGTATATTTATTAGTAGATGTTGCACAAGAGCATTGTTGCAGACGGTGAACAAGCATTTTGAGTGCTCCTGGTAAAGAGACACTGTATGTGATTAGCCTGGAGACTCCAGATTTTCTAGCAGCCTCAACACACAGTGATCAGAAAAACAATTCGGTAAACAGCTCAGTCCAATGTGTTTGCATTTTCTTCTTGTATTCTGAAAGCAACAACGTTAATAGTATTCTCACCAAGTTTAGCAGGATATATCTCTTCCGTTCACCCCTGAAAATTCGCATTCTTTCTTTGCCTTATTAAGCATAACCTTTAACGGTATCAATGGTTTTCTCGAGTCGAGTTCTACAATGGTCCATAATAATACCATCCTTGCCCTCTTCCTACAAATTTCGTTCTGTTAATCTGAAAATTTAGTAAATGGAGTTCACTGCAATGGTAAATTCCAACACACTATTCTTTCTTTAAGCAACAGTTTCGAGTGAGCTAAAAAAGCAGAATTCCACATGATCAAACACTAGAACTCTTACTCTCTTGAGCAAATGCCATGAGCACATCCTAATTGAGAAAATGAATGCAGTTACATACTCACTCAGGCAATTTTCCGGACCTGAAAATGGCAAATTTATTAGTCTTTGAATAAGAATATGGTATCCCATTACTCTTCAACAGTTCCTCAAGCAAATTCTTGATTCTTTCAGGCTCCAAGATCTCACACTCGATCTCATAACATGTTCCAAAATCATAATGCGCCTCATCAAGCTCCAATTTCAGTCCATCCCAATCATAAACAGCTCTCACATTCTTGAACCCTCCCAAACACACCAGACCGTTAGTATCCTCAATCCCATATTCCTCTCTAACCCTCTTCATTATCGCCGAATCCAAAAGCAACAGCCGCCCCGGTTCACCCACGCAAGCGCGGCCAATGAAGGGGTCGAGGGGCTCTTCCTCCTCTTCTATTCGACTGATACCATCAGAGATTACTGGTTTCGCTTTGAGGGAGATGACACAGTGGGAATCAAGGTCGTAGAAACGGAGGCGGAGAGCGGCAAGGTTGGATGAGAGCTCGGAGTTGGCACCGTCGAAGAATATGTTTTCTTGGACGAGAGTCTTGACGTGATGAGGTGACAGGATATTGGAGAGACGCTGGTGGCAAGTGGAATCCGGTAACCTCAGTTTTACTTCCACCTCCATCGTGGTGGTGACTGGTGGTTGCTGCGGCGGAGATGCCGGTTGATGACAGCCGCAGGAGTCAGTTTTGAGTGGGGAATTTGTTATCTCATTTCTGCTGTTTCTGCTCTGTTACCGTGACGTCTGTTGTCGTCTTCTTCGTCTTATGCTAATGCGGTAACTCGGGGCAGTCAATAGTGAAAATGAACACTTTTACTGTCCGCCAGATCAATGGTAATTATTTTTTTGGGGGTAAATATATACGTACAAATCAATTTGATTTTTCTGTCTTCGAACTTTTTTTTTACTTTGATTTTCATGGTAAATTGAAAGAAGATTTCTTTTTTTTTTTAATATAATATGATTAAAAGAGTCTACTCAATTGAAAATTCTATAATTCATTATCGATAATTGAGATAAATAAAAGAAACTTAATAATAAAATATTAAAATTTTAATATTTATCTTTAACAAAACAATAACTTAATTTTAGTAAATTTTGAATTCTATTCATATTATTATTTCTTTATATATTAAAGATTTATTAAAGAAAAAGGGAAAACATTTCTTTTGTATAAATTATTGATAATTTGCAGGAGAAGATTTTTTGGGGTATCATTAGAGGGGAAAATGGAAAATAAAGGGGAAATTCTTAGGTCAACCACATCTTCCTCAAATCAGTCAAAATATGGTCCGTTTATCTATTTATTTATTTTTTTAAAATATGCTCCCAATTAAGAATGGCAATTCCTCGGAATAAAATGGGGTTCGGTCGACTCAATTCGACGAAGTCGAGAATTTTCCGATTTAAGCGAAGATGGGACTAGGGATGAGCTTCATTTCTTGGCTCGTCAGATGGGGATCGTATGATCCCGACCCATCCCCGGTCCGTCCATCCATCCTCGAATAGCCCGTATAGTATATATATTTTGAAATTATATATCTAGTGTGTATGTATATATAAAATAATTATATATTTAATGTTTGTATTGTATTTGTAATATAATATATATATATATATATATATATATATACACACACTATATATGTAATGTATACTATATATGGTATATATATGTGTGTGTATATATATATATATATATAATTAGTAATTAAGTAGTTAAGTAAAAATTTTTGCATGCTATATTTTTGTTGTGAATTGTGACCGTGTAATAGAGAATCTATGTGAAAAAAAAAATTTCATTTCTAGCTTTTTTTTTTAATTTCAAAAAAGAAAAAATATAAGAAATTATCTCTTTTTCTTTTTCACACGAATTTTCGATTTATCAGAAGGAAAATAGAGGATATAACTAATAAAGAAGATACTAACGAAAATAAAAAATAAAGTAGTAAAATACTTTAATTTAGTATACATAGAAATTAGAAGACTCTATAAATATTTTTATTTTTTTAATCTCTCGAAAAAAATTTAATAATAATATTATTTAATGGAAACGGGGAAGTTAATCGGTGGTGAGTAAGAGAGGAGATTGATTGTTCCTTAACCAGGTATTTCAAAAGATATCCATCTATCTGATTAATTAATAAGTGATAACAAAAGACAATTCATGGTTCAGATAATAATGATCATATTCAAATCATGAATTTATCTAGAATTTTTAAATGTATTATATGTATAAAATATTTTTATATGTTATATACAGATAATAAGTGTATGTGCGTGTATTTTATTTATTATTATTTCTCTAATATTCTAAATATTGTATTTTTAAAAATTTTAAAATAATTTGACTAAGAGTACTTTAGACAAGTTTATTTATAAAAATTATTATTCTTAGAATTTTTTATTATATATATATATGAAAAGACATTTATGAAATAATTCAAATTAAAAAAAAAGAGAGAAATTGAGAATGACATTATAAAGTGGCATGGATACAAGTTTATCTTTCAAAGCACTAAATGTCTTGAAAGATATGAGTAAAAAATACTTGATTTATAAACCTGTATCTAGGTGGATAGTTTATTCCTTTCCTCCTACCTTAGATAATCACAATATTTTTTGTAAATTATAAATTAAGTATTGAAATATTAAGATTTATAACATACCAATTTAGTAATGTTTTTGCCAAATTGAGAGTTTAAATTGATATTACATAGATATGTAGCATTTCATTTGCTTGAGTGTCATATTAATCTCTCTTATAATTGATAGAGTTTTTTTTTTCTTTGCTAAATTTTACTACATATGGGGTTAATTACTTGATTTGCACACGTCTTTCATTTTTAGACCTTATTTGTTTTGATTTAAAAAAAAAATGTAAACACAACAATTAATTAATAATAATAATTAACTAAATTATGGATGTTTAGAATAAATACTTATTTTATTATAAAATTTAAAATTTTCTATTTAAATTTTAGATTTAAATCTAAACATAGTCTAAATGTTCTTTTTTTCCTAATTTTTTTTTGAAGGACATGATCTAGGATTTGGACTATGTTGTTTTACAAATCACTAGGTAAACATGAATAGAAGTAATTAATTACCCTTATCTTGCAAATATAAAAAAAAATAAAACGAAATTATAATATAAATATATTTTAATATAATGTGTTTATTAATTTAACAATAGAGATATTATTAAATTGATGAATAAATAATAAAATTTAATAATTTAATAATATAACTTATATTTTATTTATGTTAACTCAAAACAAAAATAAAAAACAAAATAAAAAACAGAACTTTATATAAATTAATCTTATATTAACTCAAATAATTAAAAAAATACTTTTAAAATATAAAACAAAATAATAAAAAAATAAAAAAAAATTCTACCCATTATTCAACCGTACCCAAGACCCATCTTCCTCTTCTGTTATTCCCCACGCCACCGCCGCCCTCTTCTCTTCTATTAGACTGTTACCACGCCACTGCCGCCCTCAAGCTCTGAGCTTTACATAGATAATCTCGGTCGGCTTCTCTGTTGTGGTTTACGCCTCCTCCAGTCCTCCGTCTCAGGTTCTCCCATCGCTGCTGCGCCTTCTCTGTTTTTCTGTTCTGGATGTTTTTGCTTTCTGTGATGCTTGAATCTTGGTAGTGGAAGATTTAATAGTGTACCTTTAACGGCATTTTCTGGATGTTAATGCTGTGTCTAAGCTGCTCTTGCGGCTGCATCATGTTGTAATGACTCTGAACTATGCCCGTAAGATAGTGGGAGACGGAGATTCCTAGTTACCTATTGTTTCTTTCTGAGTAATTAGCAGTCTTTACCGGTCATTATTGATTGTATGTTCCTTTCTATACCAGGATCTTGGAATCAATTTCATTTTTAGCAATTAGCACGTGGGCAGATTCATTTTGATGAAATTTGAAAAGTTGTACGTCTTGCTGTTTATTTCAGAGGAGCCTCCATCACTGTCTCAAATATAAGAATTTGTACTGTACAATGTGTATATATACCTCTAAACTCTTTTAGCTTAGCTATTTGGAAGTGACTTCTATATGAATTTGTCTTCTGGATATTTTGTTTAACCTATTTGCTGACTTCTAAATAAGTTGATTTGTGAAACTCTTTACATTTTGGCTATCCAGTAATTCAATGGTAGATTAGTTTTTGTTATTCCATGTTTAAGATCTTACTGTTGGACAAGATCATTAGAGAAATTGGGATAAAAATATGCAATTGGGTAACGAAGTTTGCTATAAAGTGGATGCCTAATTGTTAGTTTGACATGGTCCCTTTCAGTAAGAGGAGAATGGGCTTGACTTAAAACTTCAAAGATATGGCACTCATAGGCTGTTATAGGCTGCAGAAGTAGCTTGTAAATGGATGAAATTGTTGTTTGACATTGTTCTTTTCTGGAAGAGGCAAATGGGTTTAACTTCAAAGAGATGCTGTGGATTTGCTGTTTGAGAGTTGAGAATTTCCTACTTTAAGATGAGGTAAAAAACAGTGATTGCCATAAGCTGATAACAGAAATTAGAAATGAAAAAACAGTTTTGGACTAGAGGTTGTTAACAGAAATGAAAAAAAACAGTTTATACATGTTTCTGTGCAAATTTTGTGAGCCTGCATAAAGCTTTCTAGAATTTCTATAAATCTAAGGAGCTTTAGTGGACAGAACAGTCCCCCTTTTTTTTTCCTTTTTAGAGATAGAACATCAGTAATAAATTTAGCAAACAGTTTCAGTCTAAATGGAAACAATTTCAACTTGGACAACTAAGTTTGTCACAACATTCCCCTTGGATCTTCTGTTTACTCTCAATATTCAACAAGAGAGTTAAATTAGTTGATTCCCTAGATGAAAGAGCAACACAGTTTACTTTTCCAATTATATGCTCTTGTTGTTGGATTTGTTTGCCCTGTCAGATCAATTGCCCATTAGCAATCACTTTGTTAACAAACTACTCAAAATATGACAACAGATGGCAAATGAAACCAGTCCCGGGAAAAAAAACAGAGTGTTTTGGTGCTTTTGAGAAGCTTCAAACAAAACAGCTTCTTTAGGCTACTGCTATAATATGATTGGTTTACCCCTCTATTAATAATGTTCTTGCAGAGTTGGTGAATAGTCAACTAGCTTTGTTCAAGATAAGAATGTAACAATCAATCCATTTGGAAACCATGTGCCCCACCATGTTACTGAAACTAATATGTTACAAAACAATTGCATAAATGTGTTTTGTTCATCATACCTATATTCCACTGGAAATGAGGTAACGATTTCTTGTGCTTTTTCTTGTTCTCTTTCTTTCCCCATAACTTTTATGTGTTTGTTTTAGTGTGTTTGTTTAGTGTGTTTGTTTTCTGTGTTGTCTTCAAGAAAATAGGTGTCTTTATGGTCTTTTTCAGTTTGGATTTGTGAAGTAAAAGAAATTTTTTTAAAGCAGATTTCCCCAACTAGCATTTTTTTTAAAGAGCTGAATTGCATTTCAGCTTTATTGACAGCCAAATAAATAAGTATTCTGTGTATTTCAGCCAGAGAGTCATTTTTTAGAATTATATTTACTGTGAAATATCTGATTTGCTCAAGAATTACAAGTAAATTTGGCGTGAGATGTGTTTTATTTAGGGAATATGGTGTTTAGAACTTTTAAATTTGTTGTTGGGCTGAAACTGGGCCCCCGCTTCCCCGCCGGGCCGGGACTGGGGATTATTTTGTCCCCGGTGGGCCGGGGCGGGGATCCCCGCCCCTCCCCATGTCGGGGACGGGGGACTGGGGCTACACGGGGGTGGGGCCGGGATTTCTAATCCCCGGCCCGTTGCCATCCCTACTCCCAAGCATATAAATGTCTTGTAATCTATGCCAATTAAAATTAGATTTCTCCCGCCGAGCAATAATAGCCAGAAATCGCAGAGAGTGGGCTGCTATCGTGAATTTGCCGGCTTAATTGTCTGCCGCACCACCTCCTCACCTGTTACTGCACTATCTTTGCTACAATCGAGATGGTACATATCTCTCCTCAATTATAGATTTTTTAGGGTACTGGGTTTGTATGCGAAAAAAGTAGGATTTTTTTTTTTTATTTTGTGAGTGTTCATAATTACTTTCTTAGTCTTGAATTCTTCGAAATTTCTGATAGCTATCTGTGAAAAAGTCTGGCTTCAAAACCCTATTTGATTTTTTATTGTGTAATTTAGCTAAATTTGTGGTTCTAGGGCAGTCTGATGTTGTGTTCTTGATCCATTTCTTTTTTCCTTCAGTATTTAGCTGTAGATTTAAATCAGTAAGCTTTCACCTTTTTGATATAGTTCAGACTTCACAGGATATGATGGAGGAAGATGATGATTATGTCGAGTACATCCCAGTTGCAAAGCGCAGGGCGATGGAAGCCCAAAGGATATTACAGAGAAAAGGGAAATCTTCTGCTCTTGAAGAAGAGGCGGAAAAAATGAAGCTTGTAGAGGCAAAACCTAGTTTGCTTGTAAAGGCCTCACAGTTAAAGAAAGAACAGCCTGAGGTCAGCCCAACTGAGCAAATGATGCAGCAGGAGAAAGAGATGATAGAACATCTATCTGATCGCAAGACTCTAATGTCTGTCCGAGAGTTGGCAAAAGGAATTACTTACACGGAGCCTTTGCTTACTGGTTGGAAACCACCCTTACCTATAAGGAGGATGTCCAAGAAAGCATGTGATGCTATAAGGAAACAGTGGCACATAATTGTGGATGGTGAAGATATTCCTCCACCAATCAAGAATTTTAAGGATATGAGGTTTCCTGAGCCAATTTTGAAGAAGCTTAAGGCTAAGGGAATTGTGCAACCAACCCCCATTCAAGTTCAAGGGCTGCCTGTTATTTTGTCAGGAAGGGATATGATTGGCATTGCATTTACTGGGTCGGGTAAAACACTTGTGTTTGTACTGCCACTTATTATGATCGCCTTACAGGAGGAGATCATGATGCCAATTGCTCCTGGAGAAGGACCATTTGGTTTAATTATTTGCCCATCGAGGGAGCTTGCCAGGCAAACATACGAGGTTGTGCAACAATTTCTTGAACCAATGAGGGAGCATGGCTATCCAGAACTAAGGCCATTGCTTTGTATTGGTGGAGTGGACATGAAGTCCCAGTTAGATGTTGTGAAGAAAGGTGTGCATATAGTGGTTGCTACACCTGGTAGACTAAAGGACATGCTTGCGAAGAAAAAGATGAGTCTTGATTGCTGCAGGTAACTTTTAGGGCTTTGCTAGTATTTACCTTTGTGTTCCTAACATTGATAGTTGTGGCTTATTATGCTGACATTGGACATTCACTGCTGCTACTCTAGAGCTGTTCTTCCTATACCCCGGAAGAGTTATGCACCTTTTTCTATTAGAACCTGGGATGGTTTCAAGTTGACTGATGCTGTATAGGAGTAATTTTCTCCCCATCCTTTTCATGATGTATACATTCTTTTGTTTTGTGTGACAGTTATGTAGTAATTATTTGCATCTGAGAAGAGCCTCCTCTTCCCTGATGGAAGTAAGAGACCAAGATTCTATTTTTTGTTCTTGTACATCCTGGGTGTTAAAAAGTTTTCGGTGTTTCAGAAAAAATGCTGGGTGTGATATTAGAGCACATAATTGCGCATAGTTAGTCAAAAATGAAAAAAAAATGTTCTATACAAAGAGACATTAGAGTTTATGGATGTTGGTATAGTCAAGTTGCTAGTATTTGCACTCGGACTACAGGGAAAAATTTTGAAGTTGAGAAAATTATTGAGGGCGTAAGCAGTTAGAAATTTATGGGAGATGAGATTGTTTGGATGTAATAAAATATTATTAAATATGTGGGGTTCGGTGGGGTTAAAGAGAGAGAATATGATGTATTGTGAGTATAGAATAATTATGGAAAATGAAAATTATTTTAAATTAAAGTAAAGTTTTAGATTGGGGAGAGTTTGTGCCCAAATACACCCTTAGGTTATAATTAGAGTGGGTCTTGGGAATGGATGTTGGATATCCCGTAGTTTTGATCAGTGGCAGCTCTTAGAAACCTTGAAGTTGGAACTTTTGGAATTATGAACCTGGTTGTGTACTTATTTTCTTCTGCTTCCTTGGTCTTGTGGCTATTTGTATTGCTATAGATATAGTCTTGTTTGATGTGATAACTTGCCCCTTATTGTTTTAGTTACAATTTGTAAGTGTTTCACCCTCTGTTACTTACCCTTTTGTTGTTTCCTTGTGTAGGTACTTGACATTAGATGAGGCAGACAGGTTGGTAGATCTGGGTTTCGAAGATGACATAAGAGAAGTCTTTGATCATTTTAAAGCCCAACGGCAAACTCTTCTATTTTCTGCTACAATGCCCACAAAGATCCAGAACTTTGCAAGAAGTGCATTGGTTAAGCCTGTTGTTGTGAATGTTGGAAGGGCCGGAGCAGCAAACCTTGATGTGATTCAAGAAGTGGAGTATGTCAAACAGGAGGCGAAGATTGTTTATCTCCTCGAATGCTTGCAAAAGACCCCACCACCCGTCCTAATATTCTGTGAGAACAAAGCTGATGTTGATGACATACACGAATATCTTCTCTTGAAGGGCGTTGAAGCAGTGGCTATCCATGGAGGCAAAGATCAAGAAGAGAGAGAATATGCTATCAAATCTTTTAAAGAAGGCAAGAAGGATGTCTTAGTTGCCACTGATGTTGCCTCAAAGGGTTTGGACTTTCCTGATATTCAGCATGTGATTAACTATGATATGCCAGCAGAAATAGAAAATTATGTGCACAGGATTGGTCGTACTGGAAGATGTGGGAAGACAGGAATTGCTACAACCTTTATCAATAAAAATCAGAGTGAAACAACACTGTTGGATCTGAAGCATTTGCTACAAGAAGCAAAACAGAGGATACCTCCAGTTTTAGCAGAATTGAATGATCCAATGGAAGATGTGGATGCAATCACAAATGCTAGTGGAGTTAAAGGCTGTGCTTACTGTGGTGGACTTGGTCACCGTATCCGTGATTGTCCCAAGTTGGAGCAGCAAAGGATTTCGCAGATGGCAAGTTCAAGGAGAGACTATTTTGGTTCTGGCGGCTATCGTGGGGAAATTTGATTTACAAGTTGATTATGTCCTTGGAGCTTCACAATGCAGATAATTGTTTGACTTGTCCCTTGATCTTGTCTGCATTGTGGTACAATCAAATAGCAAAACTGAAATCGGTTGCTATGTTGGTGCCCAGTGTAACAATATTAGCTTTTGCATTACTTTTTCAGGTGTTCGGATATCCTAGATGAGATCTATTGTAAGATGGAAGCAGATGAACAAGTTATTTGTCCAATATTTTGTGTTCATTTACCTGTTCGATCATAGCATGTAAGGATTGGGAGGCTAAACAAGTTAGGTTAAGAGCCAAATAGTGCCGTGCAGCCTACTTCTGTTTTACTCTGATGTATCATGTTTTATATGAGATACATTGTTGAACTAGTTTAGACTATCATAAAATTACTTTTGATCTGAAAAAAGATAACTTTTGATTGGATCATTGCATTTCTTGACTGCCTCAGTCATGATCCAACGTGATTGAAACCTCAAAAACAAATGATTATATGGTATATCATTGTTGGCTTCAAATTCTTCCCTCAAGGCATTCTCTCAGGCGAATTATCTCAAATACAATCGCTTATCTTCTATGCAGAGAAAAACGAGTTGGTGTGCACTGTTCATTCTTTGTCATTAGGGGTAATTGTGTCATTTCACAAGGCAGCATTTGTGTCTTTTCTGTCTTCCTTCCTGGCCCTTGAATGACAAAAGGAAACAGCACGTAATGCTCTTGACAAAAGGAAACAGGTTTTGTTTTTTCCATTGAAACTCACCCATTCTTTCTCTTCATTCCGCAGAGATTTTTCTCTCTGCTTTGTTCTTAATCACCATCTTCTTATCTTTCTGATCTCACAATCTTGCTCTGATCGACCCATTTCATTTGGTGAGTTTTTCTTAAATGGTTTCTTGATCACTTTTGAGGAGTTTTAGTTTTGTTTGAATTTTGTAAATTAATTCTGATGATTGTTTCTGTATGATCTCCTTTCAGGCGCAGACGCCGTCGTTGATGATTGTTCTTGTTGTCCTCCTCCAGCGGTGGCAGGTGATTGGTGGTTGTTCTGTCGGGCAGCTTTAGTGGAGAAACTAAGGCTCTTAACAGGCAGCGGGACGAGAGCAGGGGTAGCAGTAGCAGGACGCAAAGGACGATGATGAAGATTGGAGAGGCAGAGGGAGGAGAGAGAGGCCATGAACAGGGAGGAGGTGGGGGAGGTGGAAGGTGAAAGCTTTTGGAGCCCTAGATCTTCTTTATGTTAAAAAGGTGAGGAATTCACATGATTTTTAATTACTGCTTTCTAATTGCATGTCTCTTTTATCTATTTAGATGAAATAGATTTTGAACTGGGTTTTGTTTGCTGGATTTTGCTCATTGGATTATTGGGTTGTTTTAGAAGGTTTTCTGTGTTTATTGGGATTTGGCTCAAACTTTAAGAAAGTTGCTAGATTTTTTATGTGTTTGATGATATCAATGCAGGATATGAAATGTTGATGTTACTGGAAGGAGGTGAAATGATGGAGCATTAAAGCTTTGTCAATTTCTGACTGTTTATTTTTGAGGCTGCATGTGATTGGAAAAGAAGATCTGAGGCTTCGATTTGTACATTGCGATATGAGAGGGGGATGTTTTATGATTAGGTAAAAATCAAAGTTTTTGTTCATTTCTTTCCTTCATATATATATTTTTTCTTCTTCTGTCTGTGATTTTCTTGGAGGTCATGGATGTATCCTCTCTGTGGTTAATTTCTTGCCAAAGGATTTTGGCATTTCTTGAAGTAATAAATTCAAGTTTTGCTGCATTTGCCAAATCCCTTTTTGTGATCCAACTCACCGATTAATAGTTTGGGGATGTTGTTGGACTGATTTTTTATTTTGGATGACATAATTTCCTGGGAAGTGGAGGCATTGTTTTATTTTAAACCTATAGAAGAAGAATAGAAGACGTGCTGCTGCCTGGCATTATCCCTGCAGTTTAGTTTTCTTGATTTTAGTAAACAGGCACACTAAGGAATGGAGTGGGATGTGTTATGTTATGCATTATGTACTGAAATAAACTACTGTTTTTTCTGGACTTCTACTCTGTGCTCACGTTTGTGTATGTTGCTGCTCTATGGCCTTAGTTTTGGTAGTCTAAAATGTTGTGCTGAATTTTCTCCTTTTTTGGTTCTTAAATCCTCCTTAAGGTACTGCAAGACAGGTTTTATCAACTCCGCAAGATAGTTCCCCTAGAACATAATACCAAATACACTTTCTTGTCCCAAATTTATGCTTGAGACTGCCTTCCCATTCCTGTTTTTTAATTCCCTGCATTCAGTTATCAAAGATGTCACTGGATGTTCTCATTCAAAGAGTATAAACTTACATTCAGAAGGAAATAACAACCAACCATTCTACTAATCCTGATAAAAAAGTTTGCTACTTCATAGAACTTATTTGTGCGTCTAGAAACTCTATGCTTTTTCCTTTAGCCATTATTTTTTGTTGTAATTTGTCCAAGTGAAATATTTAGAAGTAGTAATTTGTAAACTTCTAATTTGTAATTTGGCCATATCCAAATTCGTTTGTGATAATTTATTATCGTTTTATTACTGTTGTTGTAGTATTTAGAGGCTTTAGAATGTAGTCGAAGATATCAAGCTTCATAATCTTAAGTCAGTAACTGTTGAGTGATACCCATTCTTAAGTCATTTGAATTCTTCAAGTTTCAGCGGTAGTGTAACTTCTCTTTTCTGCATTCTCAATGGTAGTTACGGCGCCTAATGCTGCGGGGATTTGTACGGATGTTCTGGTCATACGTATTGTAGTCTGATAATTTCCCTCAGCAATGGTTCAAAATGAACTTGAAGTTATTTAGTGTTACTGTTTAGCAAGGTTATAAGCATTGTTGAGGTTGTGCAAGGGAATGGAGTCGGGACATTAAAGATGGATAGTTGGATCAGGGAGTTCAGTGAAATAGAAAATTTTCCATGCATTGTATTTGTCATCCCTACTAATACTATTTTATACAGTTTCTTTGGATTGTTTTTCCTTCTTGATGATGTGATATCCAATGAACTATATTTCTCATGCTTGCAGTGGGCTCTTTGAATATGCAAGTTTTCCTCCTAAAGCTAATTATCTGTTTCTTGGGTGACTATGACTTGCAGCAGCAAAAGACGCAACTATTTTGACATTGAAATTTGATAACCATGTGAAATTTTGTGGATGAGAGTTTTTCACAACTTTCTTAGGATATCAGTGTATGAATATGGTCTGTCAAAGTATGCAGACACTGCAAATATTTGAATGCTATGCCTGCAAATGATTACTTTTATTAAGGAATAATCATGCTTCAGATGTGTGGGCCTGTAGGTATCGGCTTCTTATATGGCAAGACAGAAATCTTGAGTGCTTTGCCTCCTTTCTTAGGCAAGCATTTCTCAGTTTTTCACTTAGGACAGCATGGGGCTTTATTTTTGGAAAATTCATTTTTGAGCTGCTAATGCTATAATTTTTTTCTGAACCACGGGAGGTGGTGAAATGATATCTGATGTGTTTTTGGACCATTCCACTTATGCTGAACCTCCATCCAGGTTGGTGATTATTCCACTGTTTGTCGTACTTTTGCATAGATGACACAGATGGAGAACTTTGTGTATCAAAATTAACGTCACTGCATAGTTCTGTTTTTCTGGTGCTTGATTACGTATTTAGATTTGTTTATCCTATTCACTGACTTTGCAAAGTTTTTGTATGATATGTCTCTGTTGTAATTTTTTAAATGTTCTTCTTATGTGTTGCCAAGTCCTCTGAACTTGTATACTGCTTGTGTCCAAGGCTTGGACGGCTTTTTCAGTGCTTATAATTGAACTTATGACCATGGTAATATATCGAAAAACTATTCAGGTTGGCAGAAAACTTTCTTGTAGGGCCATAAATATTGAGAATTGGGTGAATGATTCAGAATAAATGACATTTCATTAATATTCCATTACATTAATCATGGGCTATTAGAAGGGATTAAGAATGTTAGCAACAAGGTTCAAGATTTGTTACCACATCGTGCATGCAATCAGGCTAAGGATGAGACCCATAACATATTATTTTTTTGTATTGCTCAAACAACAGCGACTGACATCATTTTCATGCACTTGCAACCCCCCATTTGTCTCCCTTTCCCCACCAGAAAAAGAAAAAGAGAGAGCAGAAAAAGATACCCTCATACACATAAACGCAAAAGGTGATAAAGATGATAGAAAAGCAGAGGAGACCAGAAGAGGAACAAACATTACTTACCATTTGTTTTGAGTTCTTTTTGTCGTAGAGCATACTTCCTTCAGCTCTCAAACCTTTTGATATGTTTTGTCTTGGTGTATAAGAGTAGTTTATCAACTTGATCATCCTAAAGTTTATTTTGTAATCCATTATCTTCCACAGTTTATATGGAGTTTAACCTATGGCAGCATCTGCTTAAGCATGTATCCCCCTTTTCAGCATTATCTGTGTACTTATTTGTCTTTGATAAGTGCATGATCTCTTTTTTGAAAGGTGATTTGTTCCATTTTCTATTACCAGCTAATGAGTTTGAAATTCTTGGTACATTTTTGTTCCTAAAAAATGCTGGGTGCATTACTAAATGTTATTCAATCTCCCTTTTTAACCTGATTTAGATTTGAAGCTGGGACACCTGCAATTGGGGAAGCAATTGGCTTAGGGGCAGCAATTGATTATCTCTTTGGCATAGGCATGCAAAAGATACATGATTATGAGGTGAGTTTAATTTGCACTTTGCTTTAATCCTCAATTCCCTTTGTAGGATATGTGTTAGTCATGTGTTGTATGCAAAAAGTTTAATTTGATTGGTAACAAGAAGTTTCTTTTTTCCTGTTTCTTTTTCCAAAATATGAGTAGATAACATTAAGAATTGCTCTTTTTCTTTTTCTTATCGGGTAATTGATATAGCATGGTGATGCTAAAGACACATCACTAGCAGAAAGGAGTTGTTTTTTGCACTCTGTTCAATTGTGGGTGGTAGTACAGTTAATTTTTTGTAATTATTTCTCCTTTATGAATGAAGCAGTACCTTGCTAATCTATTCTCTTTAGTAGATGAGGTTAACTTATGTAGCATTTGATTTCTCTCAATACCCTCATTTATGGACTAAAAATCTAATTAAAACACTAAGGTGGTTTTTGTCTCTCTATGTGAATCCTGATAGGTTCTAAGTGAGGCTGAAAAGGTGAAAAGTTGGTGGAATGAAAAGGAGGCAGAGCAGCAAGAGTGAGTTTTCATTTAGTCATTTTTGTCATGTCTTATTTTTTTTCTTTTTTATTACCTTATTTTCCATTTCCAAATCCTTTGTTGTTTCCACTCACAGAATGTACTGTTTATTGAACTTTTTTGCTTTTTCACATAAATTTTTCGGGGCAACCAGGTAAAGCTTGCCTTATTGTCAGAATCTAAATTAATTATACAAGTTATTAACCTCTTAGGACTCAATTTCATGTGTCCAAAGTACATTAGACAAATCAAGCAGTTGCCCCAAATATGGGATAAATGGGCGCATTACTTCCCCCCACCCAAAACAAAAATTTAAGCCTAAAATCCTTGCTATGTTTCCAAACTGAATATCTAAAAGAAATTTTATGAAATAATTCATTTCTTTTCAATAATGCCATAGTAGGTGTAAAAGAACTCTGATTGACAGGAAACTGTGATAAGTAAGTTCTGTATTGCTAGATCCTCCATACTATCTTTTTATGATTTGTTTGTGCTAATATATTGAGTAATGAAGTATTTCTAACTTACCAGAGACAAATCTGCTTGCTTGTATGCACTCTTTTTTCTTAACATCCTTTATAATAAAGCTGGAACTTTGAAATATTTTATCTTCATATCGTTGATGCTGTTTTTCCTGTTTTTAATAATGAAATATGAGAATGCTTTCATGATAGAAGAGGTGCAAAGTAATACTGTAGTGTAATGCTGAAAACCCAACGAAATTTTGGAGCAAAACTGATGTACCATTATCCAGTTTCCCCTTTTCTGGTTTTTAGAGAATTAAGAACTCTTTGTTTCCCATATTGTTCCAAGGAAAAAACATTTCCAGTTTTGCTGTAAAAGATGAAACAAAAGGATTGGGGATAAAAGGAGAAGGAAAACTTTAGGAGAACAGCAGCAATTGATCTTCTGGACTATCTATTAAGTGTCAATCAATAAATTTACGTCAGCGGCACACAACCTAGAGGGGTTTTTATTTCGCTTACTATTGTAATGATGTTACATGTGAGAATTATGTCTTTGTTTGCAGGACTTCTTTATTTAGCACGCCAAAATTCACATCTGAAAAGTATATAGGAAAATCTTCAATATTCAAGACAAGGTAATAGAGCTTTTCAGTATTTTATTGTAGTATCGTTTGCTTGACTGAAGGGAAAAAAAAAGAATAGACACTAACTTTATTACATTTGTGATTTGATATATAGGTTGCCAGTGTCGATAGGATTCCAAAGCCTTATGTTCTGTGGTTCAAAGATCAGTGGAATGAGGTGAGTATGGAATAACCTCTTCCTTATTCATTTTTTATAATCTTTAAAATTAGATATTCTGATTTACACTTAATATTCTTGATATGGAATGCTTTAATTGGTCAAAATTTCTGATACCATGTGTTATTTTTTAAGTGAAGAAAGCTAATCCTTAAGCAGAGTTCAAGGACATATCAAACCTATTGGGCACAAAATGGAAGACAATCAGCCAAGAAGAGATCAAACCTTATGAGGACAGGTATCAGGCTGAGAAAGAAGCTTATTTGAAAATTATTTGAAATGAGAAGCGAGAGCATGGAGCAATGAGGCTTTTGGAAGAAGAGCAGAAGTAAAAGACAGCTGTGGAGTTGCTTGAACAATATCTTCAGTTCAACCAAGAGGCAGAGAAAGAAGACAAAAATACCACCAAATAGATGCCATCACTCTTTCTGGTATAATTGCATATATACGAATTGCATTGAACTGTCGAAGCCGGATCTTCTGTCGCAGCCGTCAGTGAAGAGAATGTGGCAAAGAGAAGGTGACGTCGCTTGATCTTGTTAGTTAAGTCTCTCTTTGATTTTTATTTGTTATTTTAAAGAAAGGAGGACATGTTTCTTTTTTGATGAAGTGTTGGAATTTTTGTTGAAAATAAGGTGTGCCGCTGGAGCCACTGCCAGTGTTGTCACTGGAGAAGTGAAGCTGCCTTGCTACCCACGGTAAGTGTACAATATTATTTTTTTAAAAAAGAAAACAGTGTGTAATTTAGTTTAGTGATATTTTTAATGTTGGGTTCCTCAGGTCCATCAATCACAACCAGAGCCGCTGTAGCTTACACTGAAAATGGCTCAACCTCTATTTGGAACAAATTAAAAGGTGCCTTTTTTAATTCACCTGTCTTTGTTGCTGTTGTTACTGTGATGACCTTTCTATTGGTGCTTTTATTCCTTGTTAGGTGCACGAAGCTCTTGAAATACTACAGGGTTTTCTCTGCTTTTCTTGCTTGCAATTGTGCTGTTTTAGAGGGCTAGATTTCTGAGTCTGGGGTTTCAATAGCAAGGGCTTTTCTGAGTCTGTGGTTTCTGATGCTAAATGATTGGAACTCCAAGCAGGGACTGATAGGGCCTTGCTGGTCAATTCGAGCTGCTCTGGGACCAATTCTGGAAACACTTCTTCTGCTTGATAGGTTATTGTTCCTCCCGGAACAAGGTAATGCTGTGGAAGCAGTTATGGTACCTATTTTTTTATCGTATATTATCTCCTAGGAATATGGCTTTAATTGCTACGAAACTTTAGATGTTAGTTGGTGTTTCATTCGCGTGTCATTGTTTATTTAATCCGGAAATAATTTGACTAATATTTTAATCTGTTTTGTTAATGCTTAACAGCTTAAGGAAGAAGCTTCACTTCCCCTTTAATAACTACTTTCAACCTATAATGTATTGATTGTATTGTCATTATCATATTATTTAATAGTTTTCATTTTGCATGTTTCCTCTTCCAGAATGCATTAAATATTAAATCTTTTTTTTTGGGGATATTTGTTCTAATATTTAAAAGGGGCTACCTTGCTGGAGATGAAAAAGTCATTTGGGGATGTGGATAATGTGTTGTATGACTGGACAGACTCACCATCCTCGGACTACTGTGCCTGGAGAGGTGTAACATGTGATAATGTCACCTTCAATGTTATTGCCCTATGAGTTACTTTATCATCTTGTTTTTATCTCCTTTAACATTCCAAGTATCACTCTCAGTGCACTGTTTATTTTTGTATTTCTTGCTTCCTTGTGATTCTTTACTTTTCCTTATCTTGTCCAAGAGATTCGTGATGATTTTGATCTATCCATTGAGGATGACGAGGGATATTCTTTTGGGATCTTTTCTGTTAAATTTTCAACTGATGGGTGAGAAATTGTTTCTGGAAGCAGTGATGACGCAATATATGCTCAAGATATTGAAGCAAACAAACTATCTCTTCGAATTTCAATACACACGGTAGGATTTAGTAATAAAAATTACTCATGTATTGTTTCATTTAACAATACATTGAACACATTGTGAGTATGATGCTGAGTTACACGCGACTGGTACTCGGGAGAATCACACGACTAACTGGTCTCATCACCATTCAACGTTCATAGCACTATGGGGTTCACAACATCAGATAGTCGTGCATGGTGCTCTCGAGATTAAGGTGGAGCCGGACTATCCATCTCAGTACCAACTGAGGATTAGGTGACGAATTGGTAATCTGTTCCCACCAGGGGGTGAGGTTGCCGACTACTAAGGGACTGGTTCGGGATATACAGTCATGGTAAGTATATTATTCAGTATTCTGTATTTTTCTCTTATAATGTATTATTATTCTTACTTGATTCATGATGACATGGGTGTTTTTTTTATGATTGTTACAGTCAAATAGGCTTTACAGAGCTATATCCATTGCCACGGAGACTTTAGCTATAGCTGACTTATATTCGAGGGCAACTTTCGATCGTATCAGGGACACGTACACTCTTTCTCTTACCGCGGTCGGGTTTGATCCTACTAGTTATGGCACACGTCCCATTCTAGAAGCGGGTGTACTCGTGGTTCCGGAGCAAGCAGCCACTAGAGGGCCTCGGGCCCGGGATGAGGGTCGGGCCATTCCGGGTCAGCGCCGAGATGGTAGGCAAGCCCATGCAGCCCTAGCTGCACCAGTTGCACCCGAGGTTGTACCAGATCTCGTACTACTACTAGCTAGTCCTACTGGAGAGTTTGAGGCGAGACCATCTGGGGAGTTCGAGGCGGGACCATTTGGAGAGCCAACCGCGCAGACTTGAGATGCCTTGATCTTTAGCACTACTTGCCTTTCATCGTCGATGGAGGACAAGGTGGACGGTATTACAGAGCAGAAGCCCGACACAATGACACAGGCATCTGATATGGGACTGGGTAAGTCACGCAGGCGTCTGCACATGTTTCACCTACGGAGTCCATGACATCGAGCGCAGTGGTCGATAACCAGGATAGGCCAAGACTTAAAGTTCAGTGGCAGCGACGACGACTACGTTATTATCATCCGGCAGTACCAAAGCAAGGAGATCCCATTGTACCCGTCGAGGAGACACATGCTGCAGCAGACATACATATGAGGCCCAGACGCGTTGTCCAACCCCGACCATGCGGCACATAGACTCAGTCCTCGGACATTCTTATTATTCTGTATATCATTTATTCTATATACAGTTACTATCACTTTGCTATCATTATGTACTTTAATTTAAAATACTTGCACTATTGTATTTATTTTTAGCATAATATCATTATATATTTTTTTTCCAAACGATCGTTATGGGCTTTTTAATCACTGTTTTTTTTTTCTATTTTTAAACAATCGTTATGGGGACAACTGAGGCAGTGGATTTTGAAGCTATAGGATGCTATCGATTATAGCATCCTGATAAAAAGGATGCTAGCTTTACTAGTGTCCTTTGCACAGTATCATTTGCTATGCACAGTTTTATTTATTTAAAACAATAATATCTTTATTTTTTTTTCAAATAATCGTGCATAGGACGCTATCGAGAATAGCGTCCTTTTATGTAGGATGCTTACGTCGGCAACGTCCTATCTCTTATTGTATAAAGTGATGTTTTGCTTGCTAAAAAGTGATGTTCTGCTCCCGAATGTTTGCCCTAGCAATGCTGTAAATTTTTTTCCCTCTCTAAATTTTTAATTTATTACAATGTTTATGTTTTGAGGACTAATTGTCGTAGAGTTTCACTGCTTATATCTATATGGTTTGTTTTGCTATTGTTACCATAAGCTTTGTTATGCATGGATTGCTATATTGCACATGCATATTGATGAGTTGAACACTTGGAGATCTAAACTATTTGACAAAATATGAAGCTATAGGATTTAATTATCTGAAAGACAAGGGGTGTAAATAAATAATACACCCCTAAGCAAGAGAATGACAATGAAGTAAATCTTGCTAGCATACTACTTTTTCCAATAAATCTTGGCTAATGAGGTGGGCAGTTCAGTCATCTTTGCGGGCTCATGTAGAAAGAGGTTAGTCTTATAGCGTAAAATATCATTCTGCATGCTTGTCAACAAAATCTATGCATACATGCGGATTGATAGGACGTTATTTACATTGGATATATCCATGAGATATCCTTGGGTATATGGAGACCATTTCAATGGTTGCTTACATTACAGAATGATAGCGATATTGATAACATTTGGTCGTTGCATTCCATTTTCAAGGAGGGTGGAGTACATATTTATGTAAAGACAGAGTCCATTTTAGATGCACCACACAACGTGCAAACAGTTCCTGAGATTGATACTGGCATTTCCATACCGTTAACATCATTTCCCGCCCAACAACTACCTTATTCCATTTCCTACACAGATTTGCTACTCCAACAAGAAGGGATGGAAATAACAACCATTCAGAATCAGTTGCCACAACTACAGAGTTACCCAAATGTTGATCCTCTAAATGAGCCAGAAACAATGCAAGCTGATGAGCAACCAATAATTAATGGGGCTGCAGTCATGGACTCACTAGGACCAACATCCGACATCGACGGACCACCAGCCTTAGACGGAGAATATAGAGTCAACACCAATGACGTGGGCTATAGTGACATCAGCAGCAATAGCCACAGTGACTAAGATGACTTACTACCTCGACACACATCCATGCATTCTCCACTAGAACCAGTGCATCAAATACCAGTCCAGGTAAGAAATATGCATACGTACATCAATTTCCAAGATATAGGCTCAGGGGCACCTGAAGGTGACTTTTCTATGCCAGTGATGACTTACGTGTTGATGAATGGACAAAAAAAAATTGGAAGGTATAAAATACGGTTTCGAGATAAGTCAGAAGCAGTACATGCTGTGAGATTATGACACGTAAAGAAGGGCTGCGAGTTCACTGTTATTAAAAGTAAGAGTACGATTTGGACAGCCTCTTACAGGAATAACACTAAACAGAATCCATGTTCTTGGTACGTTCGAATCATTAAGAAAGCGAATACTGGACGATGGAAAATTTCGATTTGGAATGGCGAACACACATGTCTCCAAAGGGTTATAAATAACAACAATCGAAATTTGTCCCATAAATTTATTGCACATCACATATTGCACCTTATCAGAGATGACCCCGAGACAAGTGCCAGTAACATATTAAGGGTTGCACATGACAAATTCCAAGTTGGATGTTCATATAGAAAAGGATGGTATTTTAGGAAGGCTGCTGTTGAGTTTCTATATGGCACATGGTCCTCTACTTTCAGAGTATTGCCAGCGTATATGTTGGCGTTACAGGATTTAAATCCCTGTACAATAGTACACTGGAAACACCACGACATCAATGCCAGAGATACAAAGATTTTCAAATTCGTATTTTAGGCTTTCAAATCATCAATTGACGGATTTAGGCATTGTCGTCCTATGATTTCAATCGACGGAAACCCATTTAAGAAGGGCATATAAGAGTGTCATGTTGATTGCAAGCACTTGGGATGCCAATAATCACGTTTTCCCCTAGCTTTTACTGTTGTCAATGCTGAATCAAATGAGAGTTGGGGATGGTTTATTAGACTATTCTGAAGACATGTTTGTATTGTGTCCAACACGCACGTTGGAATTTTGTCAGCTATGAGGACACAGGTTGAGTGGGCGGAAGCCAATGGGAATTCATAGGTACTGTCTACGCTATATTCGTGCCAATTTTAACAAACAATTCAAGAACACTGAGTTGAAGTGACTCATGTACAAAGCCGGAACAAAGAGGAAAAAATCTAAGTTTGAATCTGTAATGAACGAAATAAGAGAATACAATCAGGAGGCGTATAACTGGTTAATATGTATTGGCCCGGAAAAGTGGTCACTTTCACATGATGGCGGAAATCGATACGGATGCATGACGACAAATTTATCCGAATCGTTAAATAGTGTTCTAAAAAAAACAAGAGCATTACCAATCACAGCCCTTATCGATGCAACATTCACGAACATTGTCGAATATTTTAATCTGCATCGATCCGAGACCACACACTGTAACAAACCATTTTCTCCGTTGATATGGAATACATTCCAAGTAGTTTCGCAGAAGGCAAGAAGTTATAAGGTTGTCCAATATAATGAACGAGTTGGAATTTTAAGTGTTAGGACACTCGCAAGAGCTGGAGGGAAAGGAAACAATGTTTATAGAGTAAAAATGTCTTCACAGGACTACAGTTGCAGAAAATGGAATATTTTTTGCTTGTCGTGCACGCATGTTTTCGCTGTCTGTCGACACCGTGGCTGGCAACCTTCTGATTTTGTACTGCCTATTTACTCCATAGACAAATACATTGCGGCTTACAACAATGACTTCTATCCAGTCAACAATGAAAATTTATGGCGTAATACTGACTTTTCGTTGGAGGGCTACACACCAGCACTTAAAGGTAATAGACCAGGACGGAGGCGTACTGCATGTTTTCGAGGAGAGATGAACTGTCGAAATGAAAGGTCTCTACCAAGATGTGAAAATTGTCATCAAACGGGACATAACAGGCAAAATTGCAATAGTGCTAGTTTCGAACCTGGAGAATAAATTAGACAGCATTCAATTGTATTGTATCAAATTTATTTAATGATAATAAAATTCATTCTGCAATTAACTTTGTCCCATTTTTTGATTTATCCATTAACTACATACACTTTTGTTATTTTTTTTAAGTTAATATAATTTCAACAACTAATACAGACATTTTATCCTAACGTAAAGGATAATAAATTATGTATACAACAGAATCACTAAAATGTAAGGTATGACGCATACACGAATAGCGTCCTAAATAAATAAGGACGCATTTGTCGATAGCATCCTCATTTAATTATGATGCTATCAACAAATGTGTCGAGGCCATCTTAGGCCAAGAATTTGCGGAAGGGCCACGTGAGGTTGAATGGCACCCAGATCAAATCCCCCTTCTCCTCCTATATACTCAGCGAATTAGGAGAGAAGGTGACTTTACACAGAAGCAATTATGCAACTTCGGAAGACCTAGTATAATTCCAAATAGTACTTTCTCTTACGATCTTCTCCAGCGCCTTAATTAAGCAAATTCCAATACTGTTCCTAGGGTTGAAAAATTCCATGACTTCTCCAGTAGACTGCTTATATGCTCGAGAACCCCCGTGCATACTTTGCTGGACATGGAACTGCCACTGCTCGAGCTTTTACATGTCGGCTGATTAGGGACGGATTTGACTCTTGCCCCAAAACTTGCAAGAGGCCAGGTCTCCTTTCCTTCTATGCATGATGAACAATATAAAAGAAATAAGAACACCAAGAATCAAAGACTGAAGAGGACGAACTCTATCATGTTTTATTCGAATTTTTTTATTTGCAACGGGTTAATTAATGGTAAAGCAGTACCTTAAGAGCTTGAATGGAGGCCAGACCTTCATCAGAAGAACTGTACTCTCTTCCTTGATTGCTAAGACGAAGGAAATTGTGTATAGCCTGAAACTGTTTGAATAGCTCATTCATCAAAATTGACCTTTCTTCCATGCTTCTTAGGAAGGCTTCTTTGAGGACTTCATCTTCTTCTTCAAGAATACTCAATCTCTGCTCAATTGGCTTAATCAAATGAGTGATGGCCAGCTTTTCACTCTTGTGATCCCCTTCTCGAATTTGCATGTTTGAGGACTCCTCATATGAATGATTTGTATTTGAAGCCCTCAGTTCCAGTGACTTCCCACTGGTGCTTGACATGCTTGCCCAGGGCATATCTATGACTGTGGAGATCTCTTATGCCTGTTATTGCTTCCCCTCCGAAACAAAGATTGGAAGATGACTGGCTTATTAGGCCTTCCATGAATCTTCTTCTTTAGCAATGAATTTCATGGAACAAATATTTCGTGCAAAATAGGTCAGACAACCAAGACCTGTAGCAACAGCGATGCAGGAAACAAAATATGCATAAATGCAGATTTTTCTTCCTGGATCTACAAACCCTCCGAGGCTTGCGGCATGAACTATAAGGTCGTGTTAGAAAGAAGTTTATAGTACTAGTTTGTATGTATGATTTTCAGTTCCCTTGCTTCCTCGATAAGAAATGGGGAAAAGGAAGAGACATAATGGTTGATTGGATGGTCTTCAGGTTAATTGAATTCCGACAGACGAAGATTTGTATTGGCAGGTAAATTTCGGCTCTATATATAGAACTTGATGGAGGTCGGGTAGCGAGGCGTGATCCTCCGATGCCTCGCAGTCTGCGGACTTTGATTTCGGCCTAGAGATTGTAAGGAGGCAAGATTTGGTAGCCTTCAGTAGGCGGGTGGACTTATTGGAAAGGGGTCTCAAACGACTCCCCCGATCATCTTTGCTAGTCTACAAAGCACAGTCCAATGCCAAAGTGAGAGCGAAATTTCTTGGCCTTGTCTCTTTCTTTGATCCTCCCTAGTCTGAAGATTGGTTTACTTCACAGTGCAAGAAGATAAATCTCATCGTTTCAAATGCCCATGAACTACAAATTTTTTGTTCTCTTTCTTAGTGCCTGAAATTATAATACAAACCAAAAATCCTCCTCGTTGTATGACACCAAGACAAATTATCCGCCAAGAAGATGTATGGGATGTCCCTGCTAATGCTTGAGTAACTATGTCATCCTTGACTAAAAGCTGGAAGTTATACGTCTTGAGTACAGAAAAGAACTAATTTCAGGACTCAAGAAACGGTTTAGCATCAGCCAACAAAGAAAAGGAAAAGTGAGCTTGAAAGTCAAGAGAAAGAGCTATCTCCAAGTGAGTTTCAGTCTCAGGAGAGCTTGCAAGGTGGGTGAAGAATAGACGCCAAATATGAGAATTATCTAGATACACTTTACATGCAGCAGTATGCAAGAACGACAAGCAGAGAGGAAGTTCATGTCCTGAAAAAAACTTTACAACAAACAGATTAAAGAAATGCAGACTTTATTTTAAATACAAGGCATTCCCTCCAACAGTTCTCAAAGGTTCTAAAAATAGGAAAAGTAATATTGACACGGAGCTGTGGGGGGTTGGGGAGGTGTTCTTTCCAGGCATCTTGAATTAAGCATGGGCGGGAACTGAAGACTTATTTAGTCAACTGGAACTTCCACCTCCATCGTCAATTCAGCATGGTCAAATACCTGAAAGAATAGGAGATGAGACATGATAGAAGCAAAACAAGCAGTACTTCATATATGGAATGCTAAGAGGTTCAATAAAACCTAAGGTTGACACTAGTGGTTGTTACCATGTTGCTCATCTGTAGCAGGATCAAGATCAGAGAAGATGGCAAGCGAATGGTAGTCTTAATAGATTAGATAGTGGCCTATGATCCACGATGAAGAACCAAACTTAGTTCTCCAATCAACACATGCAAAACGCAAAATTGCTACATTCCAATCTTAGTGACAATGTTATCCGTACTAAAGAATGCTGCACTGTCAAACTTCAAGTTGACATGGCTATTCCTTAACATTTTTATACTGCTACTATTCACTTCATAATGAAAGTAAGCCAGATTGAGACAATATTGGAGTTTTCTGTAGAATATTGGTTCTGACTTGGTTCATAATTTTTATCGTTGTCTCAAATCTCTCCGATTTTTAATCAAGTTTTGGCGGCCATAATGTTAGGCAACCAACAAACTGTAACAGAGCTACAATAATCAAATTACAACCATATTCTTTTAGGATAAGAAACAGAATGGCTACAAAATTGTTATATATTCACCGAGGTGGTCCATAGTCTTACAAGATATAGAAGGATGGAGAAAGTGTAAGTTCTCTTGTCATATTATGAATTAAGATCCTTTTTGTCTGGCTAGGTGACGGACACTGAGCCTGGGACAGGACTAAGTATGCCATCTACTTTTCCTATTTTTGGCACACAAATTATAGATTATTCCATCAACACTGTTTTGAGTTTCCCGGTTGTAGTGGGAAAGTCAAACAGTGTCCAGACCAACCTTTATGAAGTCATCCAATAGTAAAGCAGATTCCTTTGTATAACCAGCTTCATGCAAAAGTTGGCCCAGAACTTCCTACAAAACAAACGCATGACAGACAAGAAGCTTTTACACAATCATCCAATGAAGCTCATACATGTGGCGGTCAGCAGCGAATTAACTATAATTCACATTGCTAATGATATTAAATCTAAGCTAATACATGAATGATGCGAGCACAAAACACAGATTCAGTTATGCAATAGTAAGTACCTCTCTTTGCTGATCAGTCATAAAAGAGCCACTCAAATCCTGAAGCCCTTCTATCATGTCATTGAAAGTCACCTTCCCATTGCAATCAGAGTCGTATACTTTGAAGATAACTGAAAGATGTTGTAAAGGTTAATCGTGAACTAAAGGAGAAATAGACATAACCCAAAAATCAGAGAGACAGAGTGAGGACCCTCTGAGATGGATTTGGATCGGAGGGATGGACACTAACAGAAAAAGAAAGGATATGGAAGGTTACATCAAAATATGCCTTTACCAAGTTTGGCAATTCAGTTAGGCATAAGGTCATGCAGGGATTAATCAAGCATATTAAAAATTTTGCAGACCAAGATGTTGCAGACAGGCATTTGAACGAACTATTGGACCAAAATTACATGCGATCTCCTCAGTAGAAGAGCCAAGGTCGTAGAGTCTTTACAATATGACAATTTCCAATCACAGGTTAGACTATTCCTGACTATTACATTATTTCTTCATAATATTATCTGCCAAACTCCATTCCTGAAAAATATGATTAAGAGAAATCCATTTACTTTTTCTTTTCTTTTTTTTTTTGGCATTATAGTTGGAATCAGATCCTAAAAGTTAGCTAAATATTAGATATATCAGTTAATACAGAATCTCTAAAATCAACTACGGTTACTCCTACATAAAATGAACAACCAGCCAAGCTCCCAAGACGCAGGCACAATTCCACACATTTGAATAACCAAATTACTAGTGTATAGGCCAGTGCTAGATACAATTTCACCATGGAAAAAAAAAAAAAAGGAGCAACTTAATCCCGGAAACATCAAACCTATAGGCCGGGAGTTTAATTTACTATACCGGAGGTTTAACAGACTTACGCTCGATCTTCTGAGTCATATTTGCTTTAGCACTAAAAACGGACAAAAATGCTACAAAATCCTTGAAATTCAAACCATCAACCATCTTTAGCAACCTCTGTTCAGAATAGCAAAGGGCAAAAACAGTGAAAGCGAAGTAAGTCAACCCACTAGTGCAGGGAAAATAACAAGAACAAAAAATTTTAAGGCATGTAAACAGAAATTGGAAGTTAATCAAGTGAGCCAAAAGTCTACCTGAGAAAGAGGATTCAATGCAAACTCTGGAACTGACAGATATTCATCAGCAGATATGAAACCTTTAGCATTCCGATCAAGTTGGCAAAACCTTTGATAGAGTGATACTATTTCTTGCTGGGAAACTAGAACAGTGGGAGAATGAAATTTCAGTCACAAGTTACAAAGTTCAAATAAATTAAATAGAATAAAGGATTACACATAAATGGGAAGATATACAGAGATTATTGCAGTGTTCTTGGACTTCTTCGATGTCATACTGAGTCAACATTGAAGAAGCACTCCCCATCTTTTGTCATCTGCAAAAGAAAATAAGAGGAACCCATGTATCAAAATGGGATTTTTGCTATGGAATGTGAATCAGAGTATCGACCATTCCTAATTTCAGAGCAAAAACAGAAGTTTGACAAAAGTGACAGAGAGAAACTAATAGAAAACTTCGTTTATTCAACAAAACACTGAAAAGATCAAATTGAAACGAAAAGAAAAGAAGGAGAAGAGACCTTAAACTGCAAGAATGAAGGGACAAGAAGGAGGTTCCGCGGGATGGGTTGGCTGAGCGAAGGATAGGACTGGGGTATGAATGAAATTGTTATTTTAGTCTTTAGAGCAGCGACATCATTCTTCATCAGACAAGGAACCGGATTGCGATTACTTTGTCATCATCGAATGACACGAAAAAGGTGGTCTCGCTTGTCTGCAACTGCAATGATCAGCACGAGTCAAGGTGACGAGGAATCTGGCGGAGTTGGATGTTTATCCCAGAAACGGCGAACAAGAGCTCCAAATTGCTAGAAGAAAACTATGCTAAGTTGGGTTGGTTTTTTTGCTTCTCAGTTTCGGAGCAGGCTTCAGTCAAATGGATTGAGGTGGGCTGACTCTATAAGACTTTTCTTCTTCTTTCCAATATGGACCTACTGGTCAGAGTAATATTTCTTCTCGTAGGAGACATAAACTATCTACCCCCAATCATTATATCGAGAATTGGGAAATTTTTAGGTTTCTTGGTAAGTGTTTTAGATAATTATATCATATATATTAAAAATTATATATTTAAAAATAATAAATTTTATATATAATTTTATTAATAATATAATTATTTAAAATACTTGATACCAAATATATTTAAAAAATTTCATAATTTACGTGCACCGACTAAGAATTTCCCCAATAATTTGTACCATGTCCATATGCGTCATTTACATTAGCATGTTCCTTCTAGGATTGAGATGGACTACCAGAGAAAATCCCCTAAAACAAAAATGCTACCATCACACGTCAATCGCTGATTACGTCATACAACTTGGAAAAACACCCATGTCCACTCTATCCTAGCACGCACTGTGATATTTTCCGAGTTTGTGTTTAAGGACAGCTCTATGTATCCTAGTACTGCATTCTTGGACAGTTGATAGACATGGCAGCAGTTTCTGGTACTCCTCCAGCAGAGATATTACTGTCAAAAAGGGTGCAAGAAATGGTCCTCAATGACGAGGAGCCACCAGCACCCTATATATGTAGACAAGATGAAGACACTGAAGACGATCCCATGGCGGAATCACCAGTGCCAATAATTGATCTGAGTCGGCTTTTGTCTTCAGAAGAAGAGAGTAAAGATGAACTAAAGAAAATTAAAGCAGCTCTCTCTTCCTGGGGATGCTTTCAGGTATCTTACAAGGTTACAAAACTTAGGTCAGCTCTGTTCATTGATTTTTTTTTTTTTTTTTTTTTTTTTTGGGGGGGTTGTTTCTGAGATCGATTTTGATGGATGGTTAGGCAATAGGTCATGGGATTTCGAGTTCCTTCTTGGATGAGATTCGAAAAGTTGCCAGAGAATTCTTTGCACTGCCAATGGAAGAAAAAAATAGGTATGCAAAAACGGTTCTTGAGTTTGAAGGTTATGGTGCTGACCCCGTCCCAGAGGAAGGTCAATCCCTTGATTGGTCTGATCGTCTCTTTCTTACCGTATTCCCTGAAGATCAAAGAAAGTATGAACTCTGGCCAAAAAAGCCAGATTCTTTTAGGTGTGTGTTCCCATCCTTCTTTGATTTCTGTTTAATCTATCTGCATTCACTAAGCTAATGGGTAACGTGATGGAACTTCCGTGGCAGAAACGTTCTGGAGGAATATATGGAGAAGATGAAAATGTTTACAGAGCTCACTTCCAAGGCCATGGCAAAGTCATTGAATCTAGATGAGAAGTGCTTTTTGGAACAGTTTGGTGATCGATCACAACTGCAGTCAAGGTTTAACTACTACTCACCTTGCAAATGGTCTGATCGCGTCCTCGGCTTAAAACCTCACTCAGATGGATCAGGGTATACCATTATTATGCAAGATGAAGAAGGCCTACAAGTCCTCAAAGATGACAAATGGTTTAATGTGCCCAAAAATCCGCTTGCCCTTCTTGTTCTTATGGGTGATCAGATGCAGGTAAGTCAAAATATTCCATTCCCCTCTGAGGCATACAAACATAGATTTCAACTTCGTATCAGTCAGCCATATGCATATGGAGAATATCATTAACATTGATTTTCAATATCATTTCTTCTTGCAGATAATGAGCAATGGAATATTCAAGAGCCCAGTGCATAGAGTACTGAGTAACTCAGAAAGTGATAGGATTTCTATTGCTGTATTCTACACACCTGAAGTAGGAAAAGAGATTGAACCAGAATATGGCTTGGTAAATGGAGAAAACCCGAAGTTATACAAGAAAATAAAAAATTATGCCGATATCCACTGGGGATATTACCAGCGGGGGTTGAGAGCCCTTCATGCTGCACAAATTTGAATCTTGCTCTTTCACTGGGGTGTTGCAACACACAGGGAGCGTATACTGGCACTCAGTTCTGAAGCAACTCTTATTCTGTCGTCTTTGAGTCTTTTGTGTGAATTCTGTTAGATCGAACACAGCATTTCATGTTTTTAAGTAAATATGAATCATGAAAACAAATCAATAAATTTGTTCTTCTCAGCAAAATGGTAGCCAAACTCATGAATCGGGAGTTTTATACCATGTGTACTTGTAGAGAACTCTTTCAGGGAAAGACATGCACGAAGGGGGGAAATTACTGCATTGATCAAATGAGGAAAAAGGGTATAATTGAACACAACAAAAAATGCCGAAGTTACTCATTAGTATGTATCACCACAATACTGCCATGATGTTCATTCAGCTAAACAATCACATACAAAGAAAAACTAAAAACTAGCTGACCTAGGAAGTTAAACAAAAACCATGTCTTCTTATCTCTGCGGGGCTGCAGTATGATCTGACTCTTTCATCTTCATTCTCACCAGCACAGTTATCTTCGTCATCAACTCATCAAAAATAATATCCAAGCAGGCTACAAACTAACTAAAAGAAAAACCCATTGGGAAAATGAAACAAGGAGAAGGGTGGTGGTGGTGATAAAATGGCAAAAATAAGAAAGGCGCTCAGAATAATGCTACAAAGGAAAAGCAGGCTGTGCCACTCCTCCCATTCTCTCCGGCCATTAAGGCCTTATATCTTGAAAAGCAAGCCACCATGAGTTGCAAAGAAGGGAGCAAACACTAGAGACTCGACCGCCATCAGCTTGATGAGAATGTTGAGAGATGGACCTGAGGTGTCCTTGAGAGGATCCCCAATAGTATCTCCAATAACAGCTGCTTTGTGTGGTTCAGATCCCTTGGGACCAAGGGTTCTAGCGTGCTCAGAGGCACCAGCCTGTCAGTTAACCAGTACGGAACATTAATCCCACCTTGAAATGGATAGCAACCTAGATATTCAAATTATAAGCAATTCCATTAGTTAGTTTTGCCATACAAGTACCTCAATATATTTCTTGGCGTTGTCCCAAGCACCACCAGTGTTTGATGCAGAGATTGCTATCTGAAAGTGAGAAACCAAAAAGAATTACAATGTAAATATCTAGCCAGATAGAAAAACACAATTATTACCACCTACATAATTCATACCTGGACACCAGAAACAAGGGAACCAGCAAGCACCCCAGCAAGAGTCTCCACACCAAATAAAGTACCAACAACGAGAGGTGTAAGCATGACAAGAGCACCTGGAGGAATCATCTCCTTGATAGATGCATCAGTAGAGATCTTGACACAAGTGGCATAGTCAGGCTTGGCTTGACCCTCCATGAGCCCAGGGATAGTATTAAATTGCCTGCGAACTTCCTCTACCATCTTCAGAGCTGCACTACCAACACTCTTCATTGTCATAGCAGAGAACCAGTATGGTAGCATGGCACCAACAATCAAACCAATGAAAACCTTAGGGGTCAAGACATCAACTGTCGAAATACCCGCTCGACTGACAAAGGCACCAAACAGTGCAAGAGAAACAAGTGCAGCGGATCCAATGGCAAATCCCTACAAAACAGATCAAAAGAGTGAATAGAAAATAATATCGAGTGGTAAGATGTCTGGGCCAGAAACACACAACAGAATCAAAGTATGTAATACTCAGTTCAATCCAAATAAACAAAAATGTTTACACCCTCAAATGGTTTTGCCAACATCTTTTGCAACATATTAGTAAACTAACATATTGCAAATCAAAGCCAACACAGCTTACAATATATATGAGAAACAAGAGTAATAACTGTATACTATATTTATGATAACGAACAACCCCACAAGAGATAAGCATTTGTGCTACCCACATAATCTCTGATATGAGCAATTTGTGCTCATTAAGAACAGAAAAACATGGGAAAAGACCAATATGATGATGAAATTAGACCAGAAGATAATATTATAATACCTTTCCAATGGCAGCAGTGGTGTTCCCGGCAGCATCAAGGGCATCAGTTCTCTCACGGATTCTGTGACTCATACCAGCCATCTCAGCAATGCCTCCAGCATTGTCACTGATGGGGCCATAAGCATCAATAGCCAACCCAGTAGCAATTGTGCTCAACATTCCAAGGGCGGCCATGGCAATACCATACATGGCAGCAAAACTGAAACTAACAAAAATACTTATTGCAATAGCAAAAATTGGAATGATAACCGATTTGTATCCCAGAGCAAGGCCAAATATAACATTTGTTGCAGCTCCAGTCCTGCAGGAATCAGCAACATCTTGCACGGGACTGTAAATAAAAGCAAAAAAGTAAAAGTATTAGCACCTTTATAGCAATAATAAAAAGTCAAAATGTAAAATTTTCATCCTACCTATAAGCGTTGCTGGTATAATACTCGGTCACAAATCCAATAATAAGCCCAGACCAAAGGCCCACTCCAACACACAAGAAAAGCTGCCTGAGAAGCCATAAAAAATGTCAGCCAGTATATACACAACACAAACAAATAAATGTTGTAAGTACTTCTGAAGCTTCAAAACTGAGACAAACATAAAAACTGCAAGGAGGTCTCTGGAAGCTCAGATACCATAGATTTCATTATCAACAAAGAGATAATTTGGAAAGTGATACCTTTACTAGTTGAAACATAAGCATCAAATTACCAGACAATCTATGCAGACAAGTTCACAGAAAAACTACAAACAGGATGATATGAAAAATTAGAATAGAATGGGATAGAGAGACAATGGAATTCCCTAAATATACCGTAAAGGAGAAACATACAATTCTCAGTATACATAGTATGAAAGAGACCCATAACCATATTACTTATAAAACTAGTATAACAGCACACTGCTTTAAGAAATAAACAATGCTACACGGCTATACAAATACTTCCATTAAACAGCTACAATCATACTCACCAGTTCTTGACAACCTTCTGAGTACCAAAGTTGAAAATCGTAAACGAAGAAGGCAAGCAAGTCCATGTAATTATTGCAACTCCAACACTCATAAGAGCGGTGGAGATAATAAGCTGCTTCTTCAGTGCTGGTTCAATTTCTTTGACAGCCTTGATCTCAAAGAAGTCGGTTGCAAAGAGGGTTGTAATCAAGCAGACGAGAATGCCCATGGAACTAATAAGCAGGGGATATAACATAGGAGTGAACTCATGATAGATTCCAAAAGAAGAAATAGAAGCCACAACTAGGGCAGCACATGATGATTCAGCATAGGACCCAAAAAGATCAGACCCCATTCCAGCAATGTCACCAACATTATCTCCCACGTTGTCAGCAATCACCTGAAAAAACGGGAAAAAATGTAGAATTATTCAGACCTCTTATATTTCAAAGATATAGTCTAAGTGACTTCAGAGAAGCGATGCTGGCTTACAGCAGGATTTCGGGGATCATCCTCAGGAATGTTCCTTTCAACCTTCCCAACAAGATCAGCACCAACATCAGCAGCCTTTGTATATATACCTCCACCAACTCTGCCAAAGAGAGCCATGGAAGATCCACCAAGACCATAACCAGTAATTGCCTCAAACAGCCCGCCCCAATCTTCACCGTAGTACAGCTTAAAGAGATTGATTGCAATGTAGAGAACCAAAAGCCCATTTGAAGCAAGGAGAAACCCCATAACTGCACCAGACCTGAACGCAGTGATAAAAGCTTTGCCAACACCTTTTCTAGCTTCCAGTGTTGTTCTTGCATTAGCATAGGTAGCAATTTTCATCCCAAGGAAACCAGAAACAACTGAGGTGAAAGCACCAAGCAAGAAGGATACAGTGCTAAATATGGCAGTCGCAAGAGCTGACTTGCACATTTTCTCCTTGTTATAAGTGCAAGGTTGGCTCTTTGTGCTGAAGCCATCAACAGATCCCAGGAACAGGAAAATAAGGATTGCAAAAGCAACCATGAACAAACCAACGTATTTATATTCTGTAAACAAAAACGATGTAGCACCTGTAACAACAGGACACGGTTACAACGATATACCAAAATGATTAATCTTCAGCATCAGAAATAGAATACAAACCCCTTCATATAATAATAATATCCTCCCAGAACGTAAGCAAAGGAAAACCACAATGTGAACAAAATACTCCATGCCAAAAACAGCTCAAGTGCATCACACGCGTGACCGAAGCCATGATGTCTTATAATAAGAGCTACCAATGAGTGCCAAAAAGTCAAAAAAACTTTACTCAGATAAGACATGTGAAGGCAGAACTCCCCCAGTTACAGCTGCAAACGTTTAAGACCATATCAATAAACTATAAATAAAATCACCACCAGTATAAATAAATAAATCCTACCCTATCACAAAATGCGGAAGTACACTCCAGTGCGCGAAGGTAGATCTGATCTCCAAAGCCACCTCGGCTTTAATACAGATACGACTCAACATCATTATTGCCACCTCCATCCCATCAAAAAACCCTACATCACTCTCGCGGCCAAGAAAAATACAAAATGACTCTAGAAGCACATCCAACCAAGGTGTGTAAACAATTCTATCTAACAACATAAGTCACAATAAGGTGCAGGACGATTCGGGCAATTCAAGTTTCACATTTGTTACCGTGAAAAGATTAAATTTTTAGCATGATTCCAGCGTAAGGAACTAAATTAATCCCCAAAAAACCCAAAATTTGAAGTTCTTTTTCCATTTTATCCTAACAGGAACTCACAGAGGATCTATCAAAAACCAAACAAACTAAATGCAAACAGATCTAACATGCAATCACGTAGATCTAGAGAGCTAAAATCTCACCCTCCGAGATGGCGCTTTGAATCTCGGCACACTTAACGACGACGTTCTGGTCATTGATGCCTTCCTCTTCTTCGATCAAGTAATCATTGCAACCGTTTTTGTTGTTGTTGCTCGAAGAGCTTCGTTCCGACGACAGTTTCACGCGGGACACTAGGTACCACTGTATTAATGAGAAGACAATTCCAACAACAGCACACACCGGAATCACGATCTCAGTACCAAGATCTGGCAGCAACGCCGACGCCATCCTTCAGCACAACCCTAAACACTAGCCGCAGCTCTCCTCCCCGAAAAATAAATAGACAAAAACAAAATAAATAAAAGAAAAATGGAGATACGAAGAGAAGGTGCCTCGCAGTGTGTGTGAAGAGCGCAGGGGGTTTGAGAGTGCGAAGAAGAGAGGTTTTACATATATATATATCTCCTAGAGGAAAGGAAAATCAGAGGATAATGCAAGGGAATCTGCTGCTTGGATTACGTACACCGCTGTGGTTAATTAACGATTATGGGACGTCGAATTTTTTTATTACCGGTAGATCGACTACCTGATTGATCCGACGGTGTACAATGAGGATGACGTAGTGTTGCAGTGGTGGGGTCCGTGGGCATTATATTAGGAAAGAAAATATAGAGCGGGAATACGAAAGATAAACGAAGCGCGTAAAGTAGACCCATCAGACTTTATTTTTACTTTTTCTTGGTAGAACAACTTTATTGAGACTTTATTCCATGCTCCCCGCAACAATGAAATTCTTATCCAACTCAATATTCAAAACAAGGATTATTTTTATTTATTTATTAAGAAAAATAAAATTTTTATATGATAGCATTGAGAAATTAAATATAATTCTTTTGAGATTGAAATATAGTGACACTATGTTTGCTTCACACAAGTGGAAAGGGAGGGGAAAGGTTTGAGGAAGGAAACTTTTATTTCAAATTTGGATGAAATGGAAATAAATGATTATTTATATTCCGGTCGAATTATTTTACTTATGGAAAGAGAAAGAACTTTTTCTCTCTTAATTTATTTTTCTCCCTATGTTTCTTTTTAATTAAAAGATGTAAATTATTAATTTACGTCTAAATTTACATTCTTTTTATTTTTTTCATCTTTTCACCCTAACTAAATATAATATTAGTTTTTATTTAATTGAACGTAATTTAAATTAATAATTGACTTATAATAAATTATTAAAGTAACTATACATTTTCAATATGAATATAAAGAATATCTATATTATATAATATTCATTAAAATTATACTTGATGTGAACTCTAATACAAAAATTGACTCCATGTATAGCAATTTGGAAGGAAAAAAAAATAGGATGTGTATTTTGAGTAAATGTTATGAGTAGAAAAAATATTTATACAGGAAGGAATTTATATAATAAAATTAAAATTTTTTAAAATTATATAACATAATTATATGTATTAAGAAATATTTTTTTATATAGTATTTATTTAAATATATATATATATATTTTTTAAAAGTTATTTATAAGATCTAAGTACAATAAATGCACAAAAGACGAGCTTGCGTAAGAAGTATTCCCAGAGCCGGTGAGAACTAAGGCAGGGCGGGTGGGGCTGCATCCTATGCGATGGAGTCGAGAACACGTTAGAAGAGCTTGTCGGTTGTGGTTTATTAGGGAAGGGCCGAAGAGGCATTTAACGGTTCATGACGTCGGGTCGTGTATTGAATCGCGTGCAGCCACTCCCAACGGATATACTCTCTTTTTGGTTTTATCTCATTAATTTCTTTTACCTTTTCGTTTTTTTCCCGCTTGAACTTTACTTTATAACTTTTGACTGTTAACTGGGTAAAGATGTTTCTGCCTTTATTCAGAGTTGAAATTATAAAATTTGAGCTCCATCCCTCCTTCTCCTAATAAATTTAAATATATTTAAATATAATAAAAAAATATTAAATATATATTGATTATTAACTCGATAAAGATATTTTCATTACTAGTTAAAATTACAAAATTTGGGTCACGTCACATCTTCGCCTAATGAATAAAAAAAAATATTATTTTCGTTTCACAATATAAGTCGTTTTACACTTATATACGAAAATTAAAAATTCTAAATAGCATTTTGCAAAATTAAATGTATTGTACGTGGATTAATTATTTAATTATCAAATATTCAATTTATAATTTAACTATCCAAAATATATATAACACGCTATTCTCTAATAGTTTAAATATGTATAAGTTATGAATTCGATAAAGATATTTCTCTTCATATATATTCCATTTCTATTCCTTAATTTAATATGTATTGTGCGTGAATTAGTTGTTAAATTAATAAATACTAGTATATGATTTAGCCGTTTAGAATGGATGACGGACCATGGCAATATAGAAGGGAGTTTTGATTCCTTGTAAAGCATACAATTTGACCTCAAATTTTGAAGGTTTGATATGTTAGGAAAATGATTGTGCAGGGGCATGGGAATAAAATTGTCATGGTTGGTGTTGGTTGCTTCCTACCAAATTGGAGCTGCCACAAGTCACAGTCCATGGAAGATTGTGTTGGTTGAAGTTTCTTCATCCCTTGTTAATGAATCTCATATGATTGGTTCTATCACCTTATATGCTTCAAGTGCAAAAAGGTTACTTTCCTCCAAAACTTTTAGTACACCTTTTTTATATATCATTAAAATATGATATATGCCTACAAATGTAATAAATATTTAATTTATTCTTACTATATTGTATGTTATTATATATAAGAATTAAATTTAATAGACATGTATCGCGTTTTTAATAATATATTATAAAATTTAAAATTGTCATTTTTCTATCGTTTGATTCGTATGTTCATGCAACATATGCAAAATCAAACTACATTTGATTCACGTGAAAATGTATTTACTCGTGTGTAAAATATTAAATAAATATTAGTATTATAATAAATAAAATTATTGTTGTCTTTTTGCCTAGTTTTTGGAGAATGGTAATAGTGTTAGTAGTAGAGAGGAAGATGCTTTGCATGGAAAAGTTTTTTGTTTTTTATTTCGAGTGTGTTTCGTCCATAGAAAAAAAAAAGGAAAAAGATTCCCCAAAAATTCCTTCTTATCTTTATTTGTCATCTTGCCTTTTCCTAAGGATAAATTCATACCAATCTTTCTATCCAAATGACGTGGAAATAGGTTATGTTATACACTCGCAAGAAAGACACACTACTCCTTTGAAAAACAAAAAAAGGAAAATTGATAAATACTTAGAGAAATTGTCCTTCGAAGTTCCACCAACTTGGGAAAGGGGAGAGAAATAATTTGAAATTATATCAAAGACTTAGAGTTTGTGTACTTCTTAATATAAGGAGAGATATCTATCATTGAGTTTTAAAGATAAGAATAGAAGAGAATGTTTAATTAACTTTAAAAACTTACTTTTCTTAATTTTCGTATAATTGATTAAAGTGGACAGATAATTTAGGAAGAGGTGAATATTTTTTTTTTCAATTAACAGTCTTTTGAGTTGGTCGAGATAGTTAGTACTAAGAATCTTACCTTGACGTCACGAGTCGAATTTCTCTTGAAATATGAAACATATACGCACTTTAACTCTCTATCGAATTAGTCAAGGTAATTAGTGTTGGGAATTTCACATCGACGTCACAAGTCGAACCTCTTTTTACTAGTAATTATAAATTTTCTTATTGATATTAAAAAAAAAGTGATATTGTTAATAACTCCTAACCTAAGATTTGTTAATAGTAATAAAAAAAAAAAAGGAACTCTTGAAATTATGAAAAGCCAAACATTTAGGAAATTTTATTGAACGGACTCACCCGTCAATCACGCATCATGTACAAAATATTAAGGTTCAAATTCAACATCTATACAGCTTTTTTTCATTGTTTTCACTTATGATCTTTCCCATTGGCTGAGGCACTATAAATTGCTGCAAGAAATACAAAAAATAGATCCTTCAATTCATCAAACTCATATTCTATATATGTAATTATTACAAAGAGGTAGGAATCGAAGGAAGGAGGGAAGAAGACAAGGGAAAAGAAAGAGCAATATGCTTGTGGCATGGTGCCAGGCTGCCTTCTGTTCTGTGTTTGGTACAGCATTCTGTTTGGCACCCTTAATTGTACAGCTTTCTGTTTGGTACCTCTTAATAAGCAGAAGCAGGAAGCAGAGGCATCATATTTGGTACAGCTTTCTGTTTTTGTATCATAGTTAATCACCCTTAATTGTTGTCTTCCGTGGTAGTGTGGGGACAGATGGGAGTTGGAAATTGGAAGTAATCAAACAAAAAACTTGGGGTGTCTTTTGAGATCTCACCTTTCCAAAAACAAACAAAAGACGAAACATCAAGCTTTTAATTTTCTCAATATTCATACACCTTTACGTCTATATCTCTCTCTATATTAAATATTTGAATTTAGTTCGATTATTTTTAAGACTAAGAACCTATTTAATAACCTAATTCAACATTTAAAAATAAATAAATTAAGTATTACTCTCTTTATTTCAAAATGCTTGTTTATAAATTTTTTTTGTTTTGCTTTAAAATACTTGTTCATGCACATATTTCTAGAATTAATGATTAATTTTTTCTATTGTACCCCTATTTATTCCAAGTCAACTCAACAACTTTCCAAAACTCTTCTTTTTTCGTGCTTCTTGAAAATTTTCACTAACCAATAGCTATAATGTTTTTAATATGGGTAGAATGGGAACTTTATCTAAATTATTGTATTATTTTTAACACCATTAATCTATTTGAAAATTTTCACTAATCAATAGCTATAGTGTTTTTAATATAGGTAGAATAGAAACTTTATCTAAATTATTGTATTATTTTTAACACTCTTAATCTGTGTACAAAAAGCTTCATGAACAAGTATTTTGAAACGGATTGAGTATTTATTAAGTATATTTGATAACGGTTAATATTAAATAGTTAATTAATTAAATATATTTGATAATAAATTATTATTATTATTATTTAATTGATTAGGACATACTAAAATTTTATTATAATTTTTAAGTACATTGAAAGTTACTTAAGTTAAGCTTGAAATTTGAATATGTTAAATACTCATTTTATTATTAATATTTCTTTATAAAAATTTAAATTATAATAAAATATAATATAAAAATAAATTATAATTAATTCAAATTTCAGATTAAAATTTAAAATTTAATTTTTAAATATTCAGACTTCAATATTCAAATTTCAATTTTAGCAAACAAGTCCTAAGAGGCCTTCTCTCTTTCTACTTTTGTGAAAGAGGACAATAGCTAAAGTACTCCTTATATATTATCTAAAAATATATATATCTGTTGTAAATATTTGAATTAGTGGTAGCTCCATTAATTATAGATTTATGTGAATTATTAGGGCATTAGTGGAAGCTCCACTAATTATGAATTTTTATGGATGTCCATCATTTAGTAGAGACACCACTAATTAAGATTAGTGAAAAATTATGTATTACACTAATTAAGAGCTCTATAAATAGAGCTATTATCTAAACTTGTAATACACCATCATTTTGTGAATGAAAGAATTGTGTTTGTGAGAGAAAAAAAGAGAGAGATTTGAAGAAATTCTTATGCAAATAATAGTTAGAGTTTTATTAGTGCGTAGTATGTAGATTTTTTTAACACTACTCAAATTTTATAACATGTTATCAACACGAGTCTCTACCGTTATTAAAGCCAGAAGACAGTTACGCATTTATTAATCTCTATGGCTAACCTTGCTAACCTCGAATTTGTAGCCCTTGATATTGCTGAAAATTTATATGTCATACAGAAATGCATCTAAATGCTGAAAAAAAAATCCATATATCCTGTGGGCAATTTAAATTTGACTACCTGAAGATGGTCGTATTACCAACTGCACGGTATAAATGATTGCAACTGAAGTTGCAAAATTTTAAAACCGTGAATGAATATGGCTCTGCAATGTATCAACTTACATCTCAATTAAAATTATGCGGAGAAAAAGTTACTAATGAAGATATATTAGAGAAGATATTCTCTATCTTTAATGCCTCGAATATTGTCCTACAGCAACAATATCGAGAAAAATGGTATACACAGATTTAATTATTGCCCTCATCATTGTAGAGAAAAATAATGAGTTATTATTGAAAAATCATGAAGCCAGACCAACTGGCTTAACAGCACTCCCAGAAGTGAATACTATTGGCTCCAGTAGAAGCCATCATTATAGTCGTAATTGTGGCAGTGACCGTGGTTATGGTCATAGACACACTCGATATTTCCCTTAGCACAGAGCAATATTGGCCACTTAAAATGGAACAGAAAAATTAATAAGGGAAAATGATATTTTCATTAATCATAAGTATCACATCTTTGAGATGTTACATTCAGATGTCAATATATACTATATTACTGCTAATAGTTCAGAAAAAAATCTATCTCCTCTTGATCATAAGTCTTGTGTTTACTTGCATTTCCTTTATTCATCTCACTGGTGTTCACATGAACTTGATGATGCATGATTGTAATTACTCTTTTTCAATCGCGCTGACAAATTGAGGACGAATGTTTGTAGTTGTTCTTTTTCCATATTTGCATTAGAGGAAGACAAACAGGTAGCAATTATGGATTTCAGTTCCTCTTCTTCGGTATCCTCCTTCTCTTCCTTTTCCCTTAGGCCAGCATCTAGACTAATAGCAGAATTAGTCGTGATGTTACTGCACAATGAGTCTTGGAATTTTCTCATCCCCTTAAGTTTTTTATTATATCTGGCCTTAAAGCATGCTTGTCTCAATTTCTGTGTTTGATCCTCCAACTGCGTATTAAGATTTTCTTCCATCAACTTCTTCTCACGTTTCAGTATCTCAATGGCTTCTCTTAACTTATATCCTCCTTCGTCTTTATTTCGCTCCTGTAAATCGAAGTGATATCATCAGTAAAGATACATTCATTTTAGTCATTATTTACTTATAAATCTTTTATAATTTCAGCAAATTACAAGTGTGTGTGTGTGTGTGTGAGAGAGAGAGAGAGAGAACCTGAACATTCTTGATTAGGGTCTCCAAACTTATCAACTTCCTGTGAGGCCATCGACGAATTCCCAACTCCCTACATCTGTTCTTGAGAGGGGTTAAGCCAATATTCAGTTATTTGGTCGCTCTCTTGATTGGCAGGTAAAAGTATTGCGAAATGGTTTCTTTTGATAGTGTCTTGGAGCTATTGCTCTTCTCCTCTCTCTGCCTCCTAATTCTCTCATTCTCCATAGGAATTTCATCTGTAATAATATCTCGAACTTCGATATTATGCATTTCATGGGTCCTCACTCCGAATTCATTGCCAAGACCACTCATTATTTCTCCTAAAAAAGGAAAAATAATATCAGTAAAGGTAATACCATGCAAAATCCATGTTTGAATGTATGATAACCTAGAATCATATTCTGGCTTTGTTCAAAATCCATTATGGAGTAGAAAGAATCATACACAAGCATATCCTCATTCGGAGGAACAGTATCAAAAGTAGTCTCTTGAATGGGTAAATCAATAGCATCAAAAGCAGTCTCTTGAATGGGTAGATCAAATTGAAAATTCAAAGCAGCATATCCAGAACTACCACTGATTTACATCACAACAAACTAAAAGAGAGTTTAATTTCATTATTTCATTAGTAACCGAACTAAAAAAAGGGGAAGCCCTCAAAAGTATCTCACCTGACATTAAGCGGAAGCGGTTGATTTGGAAAGGAAAATACATCAAAATCTTCTGCGTTAGACCTGAAATTAGGCGGAAGCGATTGGTTGGGAAAAGAAAACACATCAAAATCTTTTGTGTTAGAAACCAAATCAAAATTTGACCATGTCTCAAATAAATTACGAGTATCCATATCTGCTTTGAGGTTTTTTTTTTTTTTTTTATGTTTTCTAATGGTTGATGATTGAGATATATATCGGTGTGTGTGTGTGTGTGTGTGTGTGTGTGTGTGTGTGTGTGTGTGTGTGTGTGTGTACGAGGAAAAAGAAGAGACAGATGATAGGTGGAGGGACGAAGAAGAAGAAGAAAAGATAATGAGGAAGGGGAAAAGATGGTTCCGAGAATAGTGAAAAAAAAAGAGATTTTTTTCTTGACATTTCTTACTTGTCATCATGTTCTTGCATTTCTTTTTCTTTTTCTTTATTTTCTTGTGAAATCATTATTCACTAAATTAGAGGGATAACAGAAACAGTATAAGAAATATCTTGATTGGACAACATTATTAAATTATCTTGATCCGCGTATAAGAACGTGTAAACTTGAAGTTCAAAAGATAATTCATTTGCAAAGTATTGCAAATCCAAATCAAATGCCAGACACTTTTGTTGACTCCAGAAGAGTTACAAAATCGCATATTCCAACTATAAATATTCCTATTCGAATTGAAGTTCCAACAGAATAAAAGATTATACCAAAAGCATGCCAGAAGCATGGCCGACCTCTTAATTCTAAAGAAAAAAATCGTCGAAAGAAAAGAGGATTAAATGATCCAGATGTTCATAGTGAATTTCTATCAATTATACCACTTCCAGTAGAAGTTGGAATTGGATAGAAATAATTATTGTTAATATGTTTGCATACAATATATCTCTTAATGTTACACAGGATAATGATGATCCTGAACCAATATCAGTTAATGAATGTCGGCATAGAAAAGATTAGCTACAATAGAAAGATACGATTCAATCGAAGTTAAATGTACTGACACAACGTGAAGTCTTCGGACCTACAGTTTGAACACCAGAAGGTGTAAAACCTATTGGCTACAAATGGATATTTGTGAGAAAGCGTAATGAAAATAACGAAATCATACGATATAAAGCACGGTTAGTGGCCCAAAGTTTTTCACAAAGACCAGGTATTGATTATAATGAAACTTATTCTCCTATTGTTGATGCTATTACACTCCGATATCTTATCAGTTTGGCAGTACATGAAAAGATAAATATGCGCCTATTAGATGTTGTCACTGCTTACTTGTATGGAAATTTAGAAAATGATGTTTACATGAAAATCCCCGAAGGATTTCATATGCTTGAAGCATATAAACATTATCCTCGTGAAAATTACTCCATCAAGTTGTAGAAATCATTATATGGCTTGAAGCAATCTGAGCGCATGTGATTCAATCGTCTTAGTGAACATTTATTGAAATCGGGATTTAAAAATGACCAGGTATGTCCATGTGTTTTTATTAAGAAATTTGGTTCTAAATTTGTGATATATGTTGATGATATTAATCTTATTGGAACTCCTGAAGAGCTCCAAGAAAAAATTGATTATTCGACATCAAGGATGTTGGTAAACTTACATTTTGCCTTGGTTTACAAATTGAACATTTGGCAAGTTTCATCAATCAACATATACAGCAAAAGTTCTAAAAAGCTTTTACATGGACAAAGCACATACATTGAGTATTCTAATGATCGTCCAGTCAGTAGATGTAAAGAAAGATTTTGACCTCAAGAAGATGATGAAGAACTCCTTGGTCTTGAAGTACCATATCTTAGTGTAATTGGTGCATTGATGTATATTGCTAACAATACATGATCTGATATTGTATTTGTTGTCAATTTATTAGCAATATTTAGTTATTCACCAACACGACGATATTGGAATGGAATTAAACAAGTCATTCGATATCTCCAAGCAGCTACTTCTTCAAATCATGCTGAAAGTATAGCCATTTATGAAGCAAGTAGAGAATGTGTATAGTTACGATCAATGATTCATGATATATGAGAAAGTTAGGGATTATCATCTATCAAAGATATTCTAACTCCTCTTTATGAAGACAATGCAGCTTGCATAGCTCAAATACGAGAAGGATATATTAAAAGAGATCGGACAAAATATATTTTACCAAAATTCTTCTTTACTCATGAATTCCAGAAGAAATGTGAAATTGATGTGCTACAAATTCGGTCATGTGACAACCTCGCAGATATTTTCACGAAGACTTTACCGACTACAACATTTGAGAAGTTGAAATATAAAATCGGTATGCGTCGGTTTAAAGATTTAAATAAATCATCTCATCAGGGGGAGTAATAAACAGACATATAGAATATTGTACTCTTTTTTCTTCACTATTTTTTTCCCACTGAATTTTTATCTAGTAAGGTTTTAACGAGACATATTGTTTATGTAATAGATGGACATTTAAGGGGGAGTGTTGTAAATATTTGAATTAGTGGAAGCTCCACTAATTATGGATTTATGTAAATTATTAGGGTATTAGTGGAAGCTCCACTAATTAGTGAAAACTCCACTAATTATGGATTTATGTGAATTATTAGGGAATTAGTGGAAGCTCCACTAATTATAAATTTTTATGGATGTCCATCATTTAGTAGAGACACCACAAATTAAGATTAGTGGAAGATGATGTATTACACTAATTAAGAGCTCTATAAATAAAGCTATTCTCTAAACTTGTAATACACCATCATTTTGTGAAAGAAAGAATTGTGATTGTGAGAAAAAATTGTTAGAGAAATAAAGAGAGAGATTTGAAGAAATTCTTATACAAATAATAGTTAGAGTTTTATTAGTGTGCAGTGTGTAGATTTTTTTTTTAACACTACCCAAATTTTATAACAATGTCATAATTGTTATTGTAATTATTTTCCAAATCAAAAGAACCTTATGTTCCCGTTAACAGGAAGTAAGAATTTCAAGCTAAAGATAAGTTATATGAAAGAATATGTTAAAGGATTATATTTATAATTTTTAAAATATTTTAAAATGAATTAAAAGTGAAATTTAAAATTTTATAAAAAATGCATAATTTTATAAAATTTTGGACGGACGCCATCTTTGCCACTGTAGTTCTGTCTCCTTGTGGTAGCAATTTTGATGATAATGTAACGAATATCTAAATCTATTTATATATAATTAGATTTAGATAGATGTTTATTTGTATCTACTAAATTGAATGGATTCAAATAAATACTCACATAATCTATTTATATTCATTTAAATGTAAAAAAAAATCATCCAACTTCTACAATTTTAAGGCTGAGTCATTCTATTCATATTATTAAATTTTTAATTAATAAGAAGTAAAAATGTTAAAATACAATATTTATTTATTTCATTAGGTTCCACCACTAATATATTTAATTAATAAAAGAAATTTGATAAGGAAAATATTTTATATTGGAAAAAAAGCATTAATGGATGAATATGGATGAATGGATACACACCATCCATATAAATGCATCTAGATGGATTAGATATAGATGAGTTGAATTTCATTTAATTCCATCTAAATCCAAAATGAATATTCATCTTGTCAACCTTCGTTGCTCTCCAATCTAAATTTAAATGTCTCATTTTTTATTAAAATGTAATATAAAATGAAAAATTCATACAAATAATAGGTAAAAATAAAATTTCCATCCAGCAAACTCATAAGCCCCTTTTTGTGGAGGGGGGAGGGGGTTGAAAGGAAACTATATGAATTATTTGTATGATTCTGACCCTGGGAGAGTTATCACAGAAAGTTGGTATGGTTGGAAGAAAAACTAAGCATTGAAGCATGACAACATGGCTGGCAAGAGAAAAATATTATAACAGTAGAATTATACTAAATTAGGGAAGTTTGACTCTTATATTAGGGGATTTTGTAATCAGTAATTGGGAGATCTTGTGAGCAGTAATTAAAGAATTGATTATGAGATTTTGTAATCAATTTATTAGGGTAATTGTCATATTTGTTTCTTAGACAACTTCTATATAAAAAATTCATTGTAAACTTTAAGATATAATGAAAAGAAATTATTCTCTTCCAATTTCTTACATGGTATTAGAGCCCTAGGTTTTCTAGGATTCTTCTTTCCCTTCAAGCAGCCTTCATTACTGCAGCCTTCTCTTTCAAGCAGCCTTCATTGCTGTTATTTTTTCTTTATTTTCAAGCAGCCTTCATTGCTGCAATCTTATCTTTTGAGCAACCTTCATTGCTGTCATTGTCACTTTATTTTTCCTTCTCCACTTCTTGTTTGGATAGCCTTAATTGCTGCAAATATATTTCTTTCACCATGTCAACCTCTCAAACATAAATTGTAAGAGTACAATGTAGGAAGCTTCATGGGAAGCCATCTAGTCGAGAATGGGAACAGAATGACAATCCAGACGTGGACAAGCCAACATAGTTGTTGGTCAAATTGATGAGCCACCCAAATAAAAAATAGTTGGTTTTAACCAAGATGAATTAGAAAGGATAAGAACTCTCATCAGTAGTCTATAAAAGCCCTCAAATACTTGTTTTATGGCATATTCAAATGAGTTTCCACTTTTCATTGGATTAGATGCTTCGGAGGTAACTTTTGCCACCTCTTGGATCATGAATTTAGGAGTTACCGATCATATGACTCACTTGCCAAATATCTTTACCACCTATTTTTTGTGCCCAAGTAGTAGAAAAACAACCACCGCAGATAGTTCTTTGGCCACTGTGATAGGAATTGAAAGTGTCCAAATTAACCAATTGTTAATTTTACAGAATGTTCTCCATGTTCCTATATTAACTACAAATCTGATATCCATCCAAAAATTTATCCATGACTTACAATGTACTGTGGTTTTTCATTATAATAGTTGCGCATTTCAGAAAAAGAATTTAGGGAAGATGATTGGACATGAGAGAACGGGATGGCCTCTACTTCCTTGAAATAAGTCAACCGACCATCACCAAAGATAAACAACCAGTGTCATTTGTTTCCTAGTCTTTGTCATTCAATAAAGAGAAAATTTGGCTCCATCATTTCGAGTCATAAAACTCTTATTTCCATCTTTGTTTAAACATTTAGATATTGAGTCTCTTCATTTTGAAAAATGTAAATTTGCCAAATACACACGTGTAACTTTTCCAGTAAGTAATAAAAAAAGTTCCATTCCTTTTCATTTAATCCATAGTGACGTTTGGGGTCTATCTCCTATTACTAATATTTCTGGGGCACACTGGTTTGTTTTCTTTATTGATGACTGTACTCAAGTTTGCCAAGTCTTTCTTCTTAAATAAAAATTTGATGTTAGTACTATTTTAGGAAATTTCTACTCCATGATTAAAATTAGCTAGAAGTGACTATTAAGAGAGTTAGATCTGATAATGCACGGGACTATTTCAATCAATTTCTAAGTTCATTGATGCGTGTTTCTTAGTGTAGAAAATATTACCAATAAAGTCCACAATCAAACTTTAATTAAAATGCTAACCACTAAAATCATACATACAGGTAAGTATACCTATCATATAGTATAGGGAATAACAAGTATTGAATCTACGAGAATTTAGACTCCCACCTTACTTTACTCAAATCTTTATTATTTAGCCAATAAAATAAGAAGAGATAAATAAAAAAAATAATATATACAACTCAATGATGAAAGAATAAGTAACTATACAAATATTCTTGAAAACATGACCATGAATTACTTAGCAATTATCACAATCAATTATTATTTTGGCATCATGAATGAATAAATTAGAACCACTTCGTTTGCAATCCATGATTCCCTGTCTTCTAAGTAACTTAATGGATATATTCCATCTCACCAATCTTACTCAAAAGATGTATTAAAATCAATCATCATATAAATTTCTATATTCCGGTTACTTAAAGTATGAAATTAGCCAATGAACCCATATTCTAGTGATTATCAACTAATATTTGATTACCAATTTCTTAACAATTAAGTCATTTTTTCAAACAAATTAAGAGATAGCAAATATGGAATTAATAAATTGAAACTATTATCAACCCATTTTTCAAGTAAGCTAACCACAAGAATCAATTAATCAACTTCGTAATAACAAGAAGCAATCAAATCCTAAGATAAATAATCAATTGATAAAAAAAAAATTAGATTAATTCAAGAAATAATGAATCCCAAAATAATGTTAGATTACAATAAAAACATTGATTTTATCATTATTTACGAAAAAGAAAATAAATGTAAAAGAAATCCCTCATAGACAAGTTTCCTTCTTCTCCCTTGAAGACTCTCTTGAACAGCCCTATTTGATTTGATAAATTCCTCATTCAATAAGTGATTTTCTGATTTTATCATTGAATTCATTACTTTCCCTTATTTTTTTTTTTTTGTCTTTATAGATTTCTTTGGGGCTAAAATTCATTACTTGAGGAGTCTTGGCCGAGTAAGATTCATAAAATATCAAAATCCTTTAGAAGATATCAAATTTGTGTGTCCAGACCAAACCTGGAGTTGGGTTACTTCGACCCTACCTGGTGCCAAGTGTGTTATGTTCTGCTCCTGATCTTTGCTCTATTTTCACTGTTTTTCCATATTGGACTTGGTACCTGGTGCATAGCCAGACCTGGCGCTAGGTACAAGCTGAAAAATTTTACTTTTTACTCAAAATTAACTCAATTTTGCACAAATTCGTCAAAAATATTTTCTGTAAGCAAAATGTCAAATAAGAAGAAATATGCCTAGTTATTACATCAAAAATATCTCAAATTAGTTTCAAATAACTAGAAAAATAGTGATGAATTTAGCCTCGATCATTCATATTTTCAAAAAGAATGGATAATACATGAGTCATCTTATGTGAATATCCGGTAACAAAATAGAGTTACAGAGAGGAAAAATGGTGATTTACTTGAAAAAACTCGAACGTTGTTATTTGAATATCATGTAACTAAAACCTTTTGGGGGGAAGCTATTTTTACAACAACATATCTCATAAACCGATTATCATCTAGAGTTCTAAGGTTTTAGAGTCCAATGGACGTGTTGTCCACCTTCTATCGTAACTTCCAGACTATAAATAATTTTGTTCCTAGAGTGTTTGAATATACATCTTTTGTACATGTTTACAGTCATAACCAAGGAAGATTGGATCCAAGAGTTATAAAATGTGTATTTGTAGGATATTCGTCAACCCAGAAAGGATACAAGTATTATCATCCACCTTTCCAAAAATTCTTTATTTCTATGGATGTTACATTCAATGAACATGAATCTTACTTTCCAAACTCTTATCTTCAGGGAGAGAAGTTAGTAAGAGAATACGATAGTTTGGGTTTTGATTTGCTGTTGGATCTTTCAGTTTCAAATCATCTTACTTCTTATCCACTGGTGATCATGCCTCAGTTCACTCGGAGTTACCTGAGACTGTCACAGTCTCTTTTGAACCTTTATTTGCTCAATCTAACACTAAGTCTGTTCCTAAGGATGTTAGATATGGCAAGGGTAAGATGTATGCAAGGAAGAAGACGGCTGCCCCCAACCCTGCGTAAGTCCAAGAGTCTGATCAGGTAATGACTTTTAAACCCACATTACAAATTGAAACAAAACCAGAGGTAGAGAGTGAGATTCATGTGGATAGTAGTAACATAAACTTGTCCATTGCTTTAAGAAAAGGTGCGAGAGAGTGTACTAAAAGACCTTTATATCCCTTTGCACACATCCTTTCAACGTTTTTCTCCATCACATAAAGCCTTCCTCGGTAACCTAGAAACCATTTTCATTATTTCTAATCTATCCGAAGATTTGTCTAATGAAAAACAGAAACAAGTTATAAATATAGAAATGGAGGCCCTGAAAGAACAAAACATGGGAACTTGTAGAGTTACTAGTAGGGAAGAAACCAGTGGGGTGTAAATGGGTGTACACAGTGAAATATATAGCTGATGGTTCAGTGTAAAGATTCAAGGCAAGGCTGGTTATCAAGAGTTATACTCAAATGTATAGAGTGGACTATCTAGAGATTTTTGCCCCAATTGTAAAGTTGAATATTGTTAGAATCTTATGGTCTTTGACAACCAACTTTGGATGGGATTTATAGCAGTTTGATGTAAAAAAATACTTTCTTGCATGGATATCTCTAAGAAGAGATATATACAGAGATAATATCTAGTTATAGTAAAGGAGTTATTGATCATAGAGTTTGTAGGTTAAAGAAGTCATTGTATGGGTTTAAAAAACCTCCTCGAGCATGGTTCGGTAGGTTTGCTAAGATTATGGTGATGTTAGGATACAAGCAAAGTTAAGGAGATTATACTCTATTCATCAAGCACTCATATTCAGAAAGAGTCATAGTTCTCTTAGTTTATGTGAATGACACAATTGTTAGAGGAAGTGATGATAAGGAAAAATGTTATTTGAGTGAGTGCTTGACAAAAGAATTCGACATTAAGATACTTGGGAAGCTTAAATACTTTCTTGGAATTGAAATGACACATTCAGAGAAGGGTATTTTTCTCTCTTAACAAAAGTATTTAACTGATCTACTCAATGAGATAGGAAAAATAACATGTAAATAGGTGAGTACTCTAATAGATTCGAATATAAAACTTGGAATAATAAAGGAAGATGCTATAGTGGACAAAGGGATGTATCAACGTTTGGTAGGAAAGCTCATTTACTTATCCTACACACAACCAAATACAGTTTATACTGTGAGTGTGATTAGTCAATTCATGCACAGTTCAAAAGAGGTTCATCTTCGAGCAGCACACAGAGTGTTGCAATATCTTAAAGATACATCGAGAAGAGGACTTCTCTTTAGGAAAAGTGGGAGCTAATGCTTGAAGCCTATACAGATGTTAATTATGTTAGGTCATTAGTTGATGGAAGATCGACCACTAGATATTGTACGTTCTTTGGTGGAAATCTTGTGACATGGAGGAGTAAAAAACAAAATGTGGGTAGCACGGTCTAGTGCACAGGCTGAGTTTCGAGCGATGGCTCAAAGAGTATATGAGTTACTTTAGTTAAAGATCATTTTAGAAGATATAAGGATCAAGTTAGAGGATCCAATGAAACTTTACTGCGATAATAAATTTGTAATTAGCATAGCTTACAACCCTGTGCAACATGATCAAACAAAGCATATCGAAATTGACAAACATTTTATCAAGAAAAAATTAGAGAGTTGATTGATCTGTACACCTTATGTGTTTACAAATGTTCAATTTGCTAATATGTTTAGTATTATTGGCTAGTGAGGGGTAAGAATCCCTGGGCCGCGGCCCCGAAGGCCGGCCCACGCTTGAGAGTCATTGCAGCAACGACTCTCAAGTTTTTTTTTTTTTCATTTTGGTCCCTAAAACGGTTATTTATTTTTTATTTTTTGTAATTTAGTCTCTAACGGCGATGTTCTTCCCCCTAACCCCCCAAAACTCTATAAATATTTCTCAATTCACCCCAAAATTCACCCCAAAATTCACCAAACACTTTATAACTCTCTCCGATTCTCTCAAACACTCTTATTTTTTCTCTCATAATCCTCAAATCTCTTTATTTCCTCTACAAAAAGTGTTAGAATATAATTTATTTTTTAATATATTTTTTCAATTCTTCAAGAAAGTCTTCATATTTTGAAAGATTATTGAGTAGTGGAATAGTGGATACAAAAAGTAAAGTTCCACAAAGTGTTGCTGTCCTTGGCCATCAATTAGTTAGCATTTCTTAATCTTACATTTTTATTTTTTAGCTCTATTAATTGTTTATTTGTTTAATTTTTAAGTTAATTTGTTGTTTATATTTTTTAATTATCTTATTTCATTATTTGTTAATACTTTTTTTTTATTTTTTTAAACTTTTATTTGAATTTTGATTGGTTGGTTTTTTTAGAAATAATGGATCTAAATCAATATCATCATTCTTCTTCATTGCTATCATCTGTACATTTTGATTTCAATATAGATTCAGCCTTAAACTTAATAAATAATGAAATAGGTAATGAAGATGAATGTCTTGGTAGGCTTAGCGTTAGTGTTTTACAATCACAACCAACTTCGACTATTAATCATAATGAATCTAATATAGGTCAGAATGATATTGAAACTGCAGATGTTATAGCTAAAGTAAAAACATCTATGGTTTGGAATCTTTTTGAAAAGGATAATGATAATGATAAGGCAACATGTAAAATTTATAGGGTGTTATATACACATATGAAGGGAGAAAGGACGAGAACGTTAGTTAGACATATGAAAATATCACATAATAATTGGTTAGAAAACCTACTTAAACAACAACAAATACATACTATAGGAGGTCAAATTATTGGTAATTTTCAATACGATCATAGAAAAAATAAAAGTGAATTTGTTAAAATGATTGTTTAAACTAAATTATCTTTCAATTGTATAGAAAATCCACATTATGCTTAATACATGCAAAACAATTGTTAACCAGCGTAGAAAAAGATTCCTAAAACAACGTTAAAAAATAATATAATAAATATATATAAATAGATGAAAGAGTATCTAATTTTTATATTTGATTCTTATAATTGAAAATTTACTCTTACTTGTGATGGATGGATTGCAATTACTAATGGATCTTATTTGTGCATTACATGTTATTGGATAGATCATGATTGGTTAGTACAAAAAAGAACTATTTATTTTAAATTATTTAATTATTCTCGTATAGGTAGTAGTATAGCTATAATGATTACTCAAACATGTCGTGAATATAAGGTTTTAAATAAAATTATTTCTATTTTTTTAGATAAAGCTTCAAATAATGATTCCGCCATAGCAATTTTGAAAAATACTTTGAATCCTATGTTAGATGGTATTTTATTTCATTCTAGGTGTGCTTGTCATATACTTAATTTGTGTGTTAAGGAAGGATATGAATATGTTGATTATATTGTTAATATAATTAGAAATGTTATTTTATTTATTAAAACTTTTCCAACTAGACAACAAAATTTTAAAGTTTTCTACTGATAACAAGGTGTGTCTTTTAAAAAATTTAGATTAGATTGTAAAATTAGATGGAATTCAACTTTAGATATGTTTGAAAGTGTTATACCTTTTCAAAATCAATTTATTAAATTTTGTAATAGTAACAATTTTCAACCTCAACTAACTGAAATTCATTTGGAAATTGTATTGCACTTTTGAAGAAGTAACTAAACTTTTATTAGGATCTTATTATCCCACTACTCATCATATTCTTCTAACACTTGCTAAGGTAGCACATATTTTTTGTGAGTATATGGACTATCCCCAATATGATTATTTTATGAGAAGTATGTTTGAAAAATATGAAAAATATTATGAAGATATTTCTATTTTATATTGTATGGCATTATATATGGATCATTGAGTACAAACAGCTGAATTTCATAGAATTATTGAATATCTATATGAAATATTAGATTTTGATAAATCTCAAACACTTAGGCAATGTATGATAAAAGATATAAAAGATAAAACGGCTAAAACTTTATCTAACATGTATAATTTGTATGAATTTGAGTCTTCTTATTCTAATTCTTCTAGTTTAAGTAGGCAAGCTTCATCATCATCTAACAGTCACTTTCAATCACCACGAAAATCTACCTCTTCGATTTTATTAATAATTAATTCATGGGGTATCATAAAGCGTAAAAAAAATCATCTACAGCCTACAATAAGATGGCAATTTACGAGATACAGTCATTGGTAGAAAATGATGATCAACATTTTAATATTTGTGATTAGTGGAAAGCTCATATAAGTCAATATCCTATTTTATCTAAAATAACACGTGATTTTTTAACACCACCTGTCTCCACGGTGCCATCAGAAAGCATCTTCAGTGAGAGCGCTCAAACAATCGATAAAAGAATATCTCAATTGGCTCCTGATACTTTGGAGATGTTAATGTATTGCAATAATTGGTTCGCAACCGAAGATAGGACGGTTAATTCGTGGATTATTGATGATGACTCATATGATGAATGGGGTGAGTCAAATAGTTAGTTTAGTATTCAAATAATTAGGAACTTAGGATAAGTAATATTACGTATTTAATTTTATTTTAAAGATATTTATTCTATTTTTAAATTTTAATCATTGTAATATTTTTAAGAGGTTTAGGTATCAAATCCATCTCTTATGTAATTTTTTTTATTAATTAATAAAATAGGTAGGGGTCCAAGCCAAACTCCTCATCACTTTAAGGTAACTTTTTTATAATTTTAAAAAATCGTATTATTTAAGTAATAAAAAACTTACAAAACAGTTAAATATCAAAATTTTTAATCGAATTAAATGGAAAAAAATAAAAAAGGAGAGACTAAGGCCCAAGACTGCCCCGCTAGCCTCACGGGCCAAAGGCCCAGACCCTACTGGGCCCAGGGCTTCTGGCCTAGGGCCTGGACCAGCAAGGTGTGGGATCGACCCGCACGACTAGCGGGCTGGTCCTCAGGCCCGACCTGGCACGGCCTGAAATCGTGCGGGCCGACCCAGGTGTCATTGCTAGATGTGTTAATTAAAGGGTTAAGTGGTTTAATATTTGAAAGTATTGCATTCAAGTTGAGAATGCAGAATATCTATTCACTAGTTTGAGAAGGAGTGTGGAAAAATATGGCTAATAGGTATATTTTAGGAAAGTAATATTGTAAGTATTATAACGCTAAAATTAAACTAAATTAGGAAAATTTGACCTTTAAATTTGGAGATTTTATAATCAGTGATTGAGAGATCTTGTGAGTAGTAATTAAGGGATTGATTAGGAGATTTTGTAATCAATTTATTATGGTGGTTGTGATATTTGTTTCTTAGACAACTTGCATATAAACAACTTGTATATAAATAACTCATTGTAAACTTTAAGATACAATGAAAAGATATTATTCTTTCTCAATTTCTTACATAGACAATTTGCTCGAGGAGATACCGTAAGCTTTATTTCAGTTGTTGAAGAAAGAATTCTGCTACCATAATCCAACAGTCAACCATGAATGTCTATAATACTATCTTTTATTCCTTTTGGAAAAAATTCGTAAGTTTTAATAGATAAAGACATTTGTGTTACCGATTGTATATGGAAAACCTTAAGGCCACATCTAATTATCATGAAAAGTGAATTAAGAATGTAATCATATCTCTTATCTTTTTGTTTTTAAATTTGATTCTTCATATTTAGAAAAAAAAAACAAATGCAAAATATTAAGAAAATAAATACAGGAGGTATTACTTTGATTTCTTTCCCAAAATTTTAACAATATCAAATAAATTTAAAAAAGTAGAGATAAATAGAAAATTCCCTTGTATCTACATCTCTTTCTATTCCAAATTTTAACAAGATAAAAAAATTATTTAAAAAGTCGAGATAAATAGAAAATTTCCTCGTTTCTACATTTCTTCACTCTATCTCTCATGTTCTTCATATCCCAATTATAATATCACATTTCTCCATTTCTCCTCTCACACCACCAACCTAGTATTATACTAAAATTTTTCATATCTCAATTATCATTTTTTTTTCCTCCAAAAACTTACTAGGATCAAAATTCTAACTAAAATGATTATAAAATTTTAATTTTAAAGTCCTTTTATGATTATATAATGTGAGAAGTATTATGAATTATTGGAATCTTTATTAATTAGTGGAGGCTCCACTAATTATGGATTTATGTGAATTATTAGAAGATTTTTATGGATGTCCACCATTTAGTGGAGACACCACTAATTAAGATTAGTGGAGGATGATGTATGCCATGATGTAATCCACTAATTAGAGCTCTATAAATAGAGCTATTCTCTAAGCTTGTAACACACCATTATTTTGTGAAAGAAAGATTAGTGAAAGAAAGATTAGAGAAAATTGTGAGAGAAAAGAAAGAGAGAAATTCTTGTGCAAAATAGTTAGAGTTTTATTAGTGTGTAGTGTGAAGATTTTATTCTAACACTACCCTAATTTTATAACACGTTATCAGCACGAGTCTCTACTCAGTACAAAAGCCGTAAGACTAAGCACGAGTTTCGTCGTTACCAAAACCGGAAGACAGTACGCATTTATTGATCTCTATGGCTAACATCGCGAAACTCGAATTTGTAGCCCTTGATATTTCGGAACAAATTATATGTCATGGGTTCTCGATGCGTAAATGCATCTAAATGTCGAAGGCCTTAGTGAAACTATTCAAGCAAATAATAGTGCATCTCGCACAACACAAGGCTAAAGCTTTGATTTTTATTCGTCGTCATCTCGATGAAAATTTGAAAATGGAATATCTTACCGAAAAAGATCCATATGGCCTATGGGTAAATTTAAAAGAAAGATTTGACCACTTGAAGATGGTCGTACTACCTACTGCACGGTATGAATGGTTGCACCCGAGGTTGCAAGATTTTAAAACCGTGAATGAATATAGCTCCGCAATGTATAAAATTACATCTCAATTAAAATTATGCGGAGAAAAAGTGATCGATGAAGATATGTTGGAGAAGACATTCTCCACCTTTCATGCCTCGAATATTGTCCCGCAAGCAACAATATCGAGAAAAGGGGTATACAAAATTTACTGATTTAATTATCGCCCTCCTCATTGCGAGAGAAAAATAATGAGTTATTATTGAGAAATCATGAAGCCGGACCAATCGGCTCTACAAAGACTCCTGCAGTGAATGTCGTTGGCTCCAGCAGAAGCCATCGTTATAGTCGTGGTCGTGGCCGTGACCGTGGTCGTGGTTATGGTCGTAGACACGCTCGATATTTCCCTTATCACAATTATAATCAAACCGTGAGAAATACTCGGCACCGAAGTGGAACAGAAAAGATCAAAAGGGAAAAGAAAAAGAAATTGAAGAAAAGCATGAGGATATATGTTATAAATGTGGCATGAAAGGTCATTGGTCACGAAACCGTCGTACGGCTAAGCATTTAGTTGAATTGTATCAAGCTTCATTGAAAAATAAAAATGTGGAAGCAAATTTTTCTCAACATCCAATAAATAATGCTGAGGATGACGATAGTGATCCCGAAGATCTTAATATCAATATTACCCATATAGATGTATCGGATTTTTTTGAACATCCGTGATCGGTAGGATAGACCATTTAATTGGTGATGGCAAGTGTCCAAAAGAACTAAAGCCTCACCCCGATATTTTTGTATTTTCATTTTCATTCTATTCTAATAATATTTACGTTTACATATATATATTTGTGTTCGGATGATCGTTGTTAATGATGATATATGCATTATTGATAGTGGAACTACACACACCATACTAAAAAATGAGAAATATTTTTCTGATCTCAAAATGGGAGAAATAAATATTTATACGATAAACGGTAGTGCAAATGTAATTGAGGGCTCCTGAAGAGCTAGTATATTGTTGCCTAAAGGAACAACAATTATAATTGATAAGGCACTATTTTCCTCAAAATCCGTAAGAAATTTATTGAGTTTTAAAGATATCCGCAGAAATGGGTATCATGTTGAAACAAATGAGGAAAATGGGATTGAGCATCTTTTTATTACTCAAATGCATTTGGGTAAGAAATCGGTATTAGAAAAACTGCCGTCTTTTTCTACTCGGTCTATATTTTGTAAAAATACGTACAATTGAAATTCATCATCTAGTAAACCGAAGTTTACTGATCCTATTACTTTTAGCATTTGGCATGACCGGTTGGGTCATCCAGGATCTACCATGATGAGAAGAATCATTGAGAATACACATGGTCATCCTTTAAAAAATAAAAGGATATTAACATCAGAAAAATTCGCATGTACTCGCATGTTCCCTAGGAAAATTAATTGTTAAACCATCACCAAGTAAAAGTAGGAGCCTGAAAGTCCTACATTTCTCGAACGGATTCATGGAGATATTTGTGGACCTATTGATCCACCATGTGGACCGTTCAAATATTTTATGGTCTTAATTGATGCATCATCCCGATGGTCACATGTATGTTTATTATCTACTCGCAACCTGGCGTTTTCGAGATTACTTGCTCAAATAATTAAATTACGAGCACAATTTCCGGACCATCACATTAAAAATATCCGTTTGGATAATGTCGGTGAATTTTCATCACATGCTTTTGATGCATATTGCATGTCAATTGGGATTAATGTTGAACATCCTCGTAGCTCATGTTCACACACGTAATGGTCTTGTCGAATCTTTGATTAAACGATTACAATTAATTGCTAGACCATTATTAATGAAAACAAATCTCTCAACATCTGCCTGGGGACATGCTATTCTACATGTTGCAACACTTGTACGTATAAGACCAGCTAGTTATCATAAATTCTCTCCTTTGCAATTGGCTTTTGGGTCAGAACCAAATATTGCTCATTTAAGAATTTTTGGGTGTCTCGTATATATTCCAATTGCACCAAACCAACGTACAAAGATGGGTCCTCAAAGAAGAAAGGGGATATACGTTGGATATGATTCTCCCTCTATTATCGGGTATGTTGAACCCCCGACAGAGATGTATTCACAACGAAGATTTGTCGATTGTCATTTTGATGAATCATTATTCCCTAAATTAGGGGAGAACCAAAACAAGATAAAAAGGATCTTGCTTGGACAACATCATTAAATTATCTTGATCCGCGCACAAGCGCATGTGAACTTGAAGTTCAAAAGATAATTCATTTGCAAAGCATTGCAAATCAAATGCCGGACGCTTTTGTTGACTCCGGAAGAGTTACAAAATCGCATATTCCAGCTATAAATGCTCCTATTCGAATTGAAGTTCCAGCAGAACAAAATATTATAACTATAGTCATTGAGTCAAAAACACGCCAAAAGCGTGGCCGACCTCTTGGTTCTAAAGATAAAAATCCTCGAAAGAAAAGAGGATTAAATGATCCGAAGATCATATTGAAGAAAAGAATGATAAGGACCAAGAGAGAACTGATGACAAAGAACCGTAAGTTGATGAAAGTAACACTCGAAATTTCTATCAATTATACCACTTCCGATAGAAGTTGGAATCGGATAGAAACTGTTATTGATAATATATTTGCATACAATATATCTCTTGATGTTACACGAGATAATGATGATCCCGAACCAATATCAGTTGATGAATGTCGGCATAGAAAAGATTGGTCGCAATGGAAAGATGCGATTCAATCGGAGTTAAATGCACCGGCAAAACGTGAAGTCTTCGGACCTGCAGTCCGAACACCGTAAGGTGTAAAACCCGTTGGCTACAAATGGATATTTGTGCGAAAGCGCAATGAAAAGAGTGAAATCGTTCGATATAAAGCGCGATTAGTAGCCCAAGGTTTTTCACAAAGACCAGGTATTGATTATGATGAAACTTATTCTCCGTTGTTGATGCTATTACACTCCGATATCTTATCGGTTTAGCAAGTACATGAAAAAATAGATATGCGCCTATTAGATGTTGTCACTCGCTTACTTGTATGGAAATTTAGAAAATGATGTTTACATGAAAATCCCCGAAGGATTTCATATGCTCAAGCATATAAACATTATCCTCGTGAAAATTACTCCATCAAGTTGCGTAAATCATTATATGGTCCGAAGCAACTGGGCGCATGTGGTTTACACGTCTTAGTGAATATTTATTGAAAGCGGGATTTAAAAATGACCAGGTATGTCCATGCGTTTTTATTAAGAAATCTGGTTCTAAATTTGTGATATTAGCTATATATGTTGATGATATTAATCTTATTGGAACTCCCGAAGAGCTCCAAGAAACAATTGATTATTTAAAAAGAGAATTCGAAATCAAGGATTTTGGTAAAACCAAATTTTGCCTTGGTTTACAAATTGAACATTTGGAGAGTGGAACATTTATTCATCAATCAACATATACAACAAAAGTGCTAAAAAGATTTTACATGGACAAAGCACATCCATTGAGTATTCCAATGATCGTGCGATCATTAAATGTGGATAAAGATCCTTTCCGACCTCAAGAAAATGATGAAGAACTCCTTGGTCCTGAAGTACCATATCTCAGGTGCAATTGGTGCATTGATGTATCTTGCTAATAATACACGACTCGATATTGCTTTTGCTGTCAATTTATTAGCAAGATTTAGTTCTTCACCAACACGACGACATTGGAATGGAATTAAACAAGTCCTTCGATATCTCCAAGGTACAATTGATCTCGGATTATTTTATTCAAATAAAACCAGTCCAACATTGATAGGTTATGCAGATGCTGGTTATTTATCTGATCCACATAAAGCACGTTCTCAAACGGGCTATCTATTTACGTGTGGAAATACTGCTATATCATGGTGTTCTACGAAACAATCTATAGCAGCTACTTCTTCAAATCATGCTGAAATTATAGCCATTCATGAAGCAAGTCGAGAATGTGTATGGCTAAGATTCAGATTCATTATATCCGAGAAAGTTGTGGATTATCATCAATCAAAGGTATTCCAACTCCTCTTTATGAAGACAATGCAGCTTGCATAGCTCAATTACGAGGAGGATATATTAAAGGAGATCGGACAAAACATATTTCACCAAAATTCTTCTTTACTCATGAACTCCAGAAGAAAGGTGAAATTGATGTGCTACAAATTCGGTCATGTGATAACCTCGCAGATATTTTCACGAAGACTTTACCGACTGCAACATTTGAAAAGTTGAGATATAAAATTGGTATGCGTCGGTTTAAAGATTTAAAGGAATCATCTCATCAGGTGGAGTAATAAATGGACATATAGAATAGTGTACTCTTTTTCCTTCACTAGATTTTTTTCCCACTGGGTTTTTATCTAGTAAGGTTTTAACGAGGCATATTCTTTATGTAATGGATGGACATCCAAGGGGGAGTATTATGAATTATTGGAATCTTTATTAATTAGTGGAGGCTCCACTAATTATGGATTTATGTGAATTATTAGAAGATTTTTATGGATGTCCACCATTTAGTGGAGACACCACTAATTAAGATTAGTGGAGGATGATGTATGCCATGATGTAATCCACTAATTAGAGCTCTATAAATAGAGCTATTCTCTAAGCTTGTAACACACCATTATTTTGTGAAAGAAAGATTAGTGAAAGAAAGATTAGAGAAAATTGTGAGAGAAAAGAAAGAGAGAAATTCTTGTGCAAAATAGTTAGAGTTTTATTAGTGTGTAGTGTGAAGATTTTATTCTAACACTACCCTAATTTTATAACAAGAAGAAATTTTATTGATTTTTTTATAAACTAATTTAATTTGATAATAAAAAAATATTTTCTATCAATAAAAATAATATAAAATAGTGTACTATTTTTGCGATTTACATTTAATATATAAGTCTGAAATAAAAAGATAATACAATTGAATTGTACAATAATGTGTCATACACAATAACAACAGCAAACTAAATATTAATCCAAAAAAACTTGGGGTCGGTTTTATGAAACACCGGGTAACGTGTGGTCATCTATATGAATCATCTCTCTCCACTCCCTTCTATCGACTATCATACTCTCATCTAAATCTAACAAAGACATATCTCTCCTAATTACCTCTATCCATGTCGTTTTAGGCCCGTCTCTACCTCTGTCTAACCCATACTACCTTCCTCCCTCCATTCTCTTAATAGAAACATCCCTCGATCTTCTCTGTACATGTATAAATCAACGCAGACAGCTTTCTCTCATCTTTTCCTCAATAGATGACACTCTCACATTTTTTTTAATTATCTCATTTCTAACCTTATCATTTCTAGTATATCCACACATATATTTAAAATAAACTAATTTTTTTTATATTATGTCTTTTTAAAATATTAAATTCTTTTGTATTACTTCATTCCAATATTTTGTAAATATTTCAGATAGAAAATTGTAATCTACCTATAATAATATATTTACTTTTTTTAAGATTTAAACCTCATTATAATACTCGCGCTTTTACCAATCCAACGATGTCTAAGAGCCAATTATACTACACTAAAGGCTCCATATCTTCCAACAACCTTCTGCTACACCATTAGTAAAAAAATAGATATCTACTCATTTAAATTCCACCTCTACCCAAGGGCGGACACAAGTGTAGTGGAGGATGGCCATGATTTTTAGAAAAACCTATATATAATTATATATATGTATAATATGTGTATCAAATTATATTTTAGTCCCCTAAAATTTGAAAATAACTCTAAATAATAGTCTAATAGTTAAAAATATAAAAATAAAATTACTTAAAACTAAATAAATCTAATGATTTTTGAAAAAATAGAATATTTTATAATTAATATTAAATTTAAAAGTACAAAATCCACGAATAAATTAGCCCACAATAATTTAAAAAAAATGAGCCCATAACAAATAATTTAAAAATTACAAAAAAACTCGAACCAATCATAAGTAAAACAATGGCCCATGTCAAGACAAAAAGAATATTTAAAAAAAAAGTGAATCACATGTCATTAATTAGCTTCCTTTGCAATCCGACAACCCTAAAAAAACAAAGCTTCATCTTGAATTCTCAGCTTGTGCCTTGTCCAATTGTACTTTCAGTTCCACACTTCTACTTACTAATTTATCCATTTTTTCATTTTCTAAAATTCGGCATTAGAGCACTTAACACAAAAATAGTAACTCAATAAGAAAAGTGAAAATTTGATTCTTGACCCTCCCATTATACAATTCTGCGTCTACCTCTAGTTCTACCCTAACACCATTGTATCTACTATTCCATTAATAAAGAGATGAATGTCTATTCATTTAACTTTTTCCCACTCTCTTCCAAACTAACATCACTCTAGCATTATTACTAGCTAATTTCATTTGTGACAAAAAGGGGGGGAAAAGCTCCACAAACATGCACCAAAAAGCATTTATCTTGTATTCTTTTAGAAGTTGTCCTTGCATAGGCATAGAGTTATTAAAGTTCAAGTAAAACTCATTTTGTTAATAATCAATTCATATTCGAATACAAAATTTAATACAATTAATAATTTTATATATAATTTGTTTATTATTGTGACTATTTTAGAGGGTTCAATGCTTGACTACTGCTTAGATAATCATGAACTGTGGCCCTTTATTGTTTTTGGTTCTCATCATTTCTAATTTTCGTTGACCGTAGTTTTAATTAATGTGAACCATGGATAAGAATAGTGAGACAAGTGAATCGATGCTATTTTAATAAACGTTTCTAATTTAACTATTACTCCCTCCGTCCTAAAAAAGATGTCAATTTAACAAATGCACACAGATTAAGGAATTGCTAAAATCTATATAATTATAATAAAAAGGACTATTGTATCCCTGAAGAAAAGTAAGCCTTCATTAATTAGATTGGGAATACATACATATTTAATGCATCAAATATTTATTGAGTAGTTGAATGACGGGTAAATTATGAATATACGTAATAAATGCATTCTTTATTTGAAAAATTGACAAGTATTTTGGTATAACAAAAATAGAAAATTTTGGCATCCTTTATAGGATGGATGGAGTAATATTTTTCTAAATTTTTGTGTTAATAATGTTGGTATTTAGGGTCAACTTAGGTTGGATTTCTTTTTTCCTTTAGAAAAAAATATTACCACCTCCGTTTTACAATATAGATTGTTTTAGACTTATACACAAGAATTAAAGGTCCTAAATTCTAGATAATTTTAAAGTCAAATTTCCAAAAATTCCCATAATTAAATTACTGACAAATTTCAATTCTCTCTCATTGTCCCAAGATCACTCACGCAACTTTGTTCTCTCTCTCTCTCTCTCTCTCTCTGTGTGTGTTTTCTGAGTTTTCACAGCTTGAACATGGCTATGCTTACTTCACAAATTTCCCTTCGTTATACTACAGTGTTTTTAATAAAAAAAAACTCCAGTACCAAATTATCAGCGACAACTTTTGGGAGGTTAGAATGACAATTGAAGGCCAGCGTCAACCCCTTCAAAGCATTGATTTGAATGTTCCACTGAAATAAAATACTGAAGTCTTTCTTCGGGTGAAACTCCTCTTCATCATCAGTTTCAACATTCAAAAAAATCCCATTGTCAGCAGGCTTGTTTAAATTAATGATTGGTCTGATGCTTCTAATTTCACTATCTTCTGCGCATCGACTTTCACGTTCTAGTTTTGGATTCTGATCCGAAAGTGTATATGAAGGAACTTCTTTGGTAGACATGATTTCTCCTGCAATACGATAGACTATTGCTATGGTATGAAAATTGTGTGGAGATGTGAAGGAACATTAAATTATAGTGAGAAAACTCCATTGAAGGATTTTGAGAAGAAGCAACAATTACTATAGTTGAGAGTTTCAAAATGAAAATTCAAGGGGATCGTAACAGAGAGATGAAAAGGAGTTAGATGGGGTATTTGTTTGCTTTGGTAATTGGTGAGGGTTGGTCATAATTAGTGAGAGGGGAGAGATTGTAGAGAATGGTAGAATTGGAAAAAATGCAATAAATTTTCCTAAAATTTTGTAAAACGACTTATATTATGAAAAAAAATTTCAAGTCTAAAATGACCTATATTGTGAAACGGATGTAGTACTTTGTTTTAAGAATTTGTATTGTAGTCTTCTTACAAACATGTTATAAAGTTGTATGAAATGAATTCAAATTTAATAAATAAATTCTTTTCATAAATTGAGATTAGGCATCAAATTTCTGGTAATAAATCTATAAGTGTTTGTGGTGGTTTTAAAAAAAATGAAACAAAATATGACCAAGAGAACACATGTGGCACCAATAGCCAAAACAAGGGATTTTACTCCATTTATTCTTGTCAATTCGAAAAACATCAAAGCCAAGTCCTCAATACATTAAGTCCATAGCTTGCTCCATGTAAAAGTGAGCTACCGACCATAGTAATATGATCCAGAAACAGTATTCCTATCGATAATAGTCAAATTCTCTAGAAAGCCTCTCAACAATGCAGCTCAATCATGATTTCACTTATATCCTTGATCTTGACATGGTAGTCATAGGTACATTATAGACACTCATCACTGTTCTGATATTGTTTCCCAATATCAATAAGCCTTTCCACATTATGATCCACATCTTCCATGTACAGGATCTCAAGAGCATTATTATCCATCACATCTTCATCTAGTATAAATCAAATACAAGTAGTCAAATATAAGAATAGGAATTCAATTGTGTTGGTTCCTATTCTTGGTTCTTATTATTGTATTTGGTTATTTGGGCAAAAACTTGATGTGCAGTTTGTATGTGTATGAAAAATCTCAATCATTGTGCTCATATACACACAAGTTTTAATATTTAAAATGCCAATTAGAATTATACAACACACACATATAGAGGTAAGTGCACTTATCATGTAGTCTAATGTCGTGGCAAGTATCGAAGAATCTCAAGGAATGGGGGTTATCACTCATTCTTTCTTTCCACATTATTTAGTCAAAAATAAATATAAGGTGTAAAACTAACTACGTGAGGAGAGAGGTTATGTTCTTATACATACGAGAGAGTCACAATACCCCTAAAGAATAAGAAAGAGAAAAACCCATGCAACCAAGATGAAGTCCCCCACTTAAGACCAAAGAAATAAGTACCCCTTGGACTCAAAACTCCTAATTCTAGGCACTAGAGTGAGTCACGTGTCAATCTCACTCTCTTTCGAGTTATAAGATTTCTACCCCTATGTTTGATTGATCAATATCTCTACCCAACCAACCAAGCCTAAAGGTGCATTAGTCATCACTTACCATCCTAAACCGTTCAGATGTCACACAATCTCTATCTCTAGGCAACTTCATAAATCCTTTGGTTATTAGTCATACTTCCCAACCTTCCTCTCGGGTTAATTGAAGATGGCAAATGTTAACCTGGTCAAATGGGTGTTCTATCCTCAACCCTATCTCTCGAAATTATTCAAGAAGAACAATCAATTAAAATGCATCAATCAAAACCCGCCAGATAAGATCAAATAACCAAATACCCAAGAACAAGAATCATAGATAGGAAAATACACCAGTCTCAAGCACAAAAATAGGGTACAACCCTTCATTACAACTAAAAATCCACTTTTAGCACAAGAATATAAGAAATATTACAAAAGGAGTAGAAAGGCAAACTCATAAACAAACTTTTCTTCTTTTTCCTCTTAAAATCTTCAAGTAGATTCTCTTCCTCTTCCTTAGATCTCTTGGTCCTTCCCTCCTCTTGGTACTCGAACTTACAAGATTTAGGGTTCTTGAGAGAAACCCTAGCCTTTTCCAAAACTCTCCTCTTTTGTTTTGGGTGTAAAGAAGGCTTATGTATGAGTTTGGTCGAGCAAAATCTTGAAAATGCACTGAAGGGAATGCTTTCTCTGCAAGAAAAACTAGGTTGTGAAGAACAAAAACAGGCCGTTCAAGTTCCCTGGGCCGCTATGCAAACTTACTCTATACACACACACACACACAAAAGACCAGGCGGCCTAGGAAAACTTCCTTAGGCCATGATGTTTCTAGAATTTTAGGCAAAGAGAACAGAAACCAAGCGGCCTAGGAATGCTCCATTTTGCTGACTAAGCCTATTCATATTTAAATGAAGCTGGCAGCCCAAGGAACTTTGGGCAGCCAACATTCTGGAAAAACAGTATATATACCTACAAAATCCTGGCCGCCTTCTTCTTGAACAAAATTTCACACGTTTTTCTTTTCTTCCATTTTCCTCTATTTCTTCATTATTCTTCTTCCTTTCATCTTCACTTGATCCTTTCCATTTCCTAGCAAAACAAGGTGAGAATGGGATGGTGAGTGGTGGTTTGAATAAGAATTTATCTCCATTGAAGCACAAAAATAATAGAAAATGCATATATAATGAAGCCTCATCACTCCGGTGTATATACTATAAAAAATAAAAAATAATAAAATATACAAAAATTTACTTTTAAACTTTTCGATCACCATCCTTAACAACAAAGGTATGAGAAATCCAAATACATCTAGATTTGTGAGTAGCAATCTAGAAGACTCTAGATGTAGTAATGGTCTTGAAAATAATCTAAGGAAGAGATGAGAAATGGATGCCGGGCCCAAAATAACGTTGGGTAATGAAAAAATACTATGAAACAAGAGCCCAAATCACCAAAAAGACAATAAAATAAATGAGTTTTGGCCAATATTTGAGCTCTGGTAAAAGCCAGAGCCCAGATCTGGCCAAAAGAATGCACCTCATGAAGAAGACAATGAATAGTGAAGTGAGAATGGGCCAGAGAGAGAAAGAAGAGAGAGAGGCACTATCAATGTGTCATATCATTCAGATACATTAATATTAGCCTCTTCATAAAATTTATTAATTTATATATGTATAGAAATCGTCAAACGCCAAAATAAGAGTAAAAGGTATGAATTACTTTTAAATTTTTTGTTAATTTTGAATTTTACCTTTAATATTTTAAAAGTTTAATTCTTATACTCCAACTACAAAAACAATGTAATCTTTGTCATTCTGTCTATTTTGACCATTGAGTAGTGCTAATAGCATGACGTGACAAAATTGGAAAATATTTTTGGAACCTCAAAAATGTTTTAAAACAAATAAATTACAAAATTTTTTTCCTTCTCATTTCTTCTTACTTTCTCCTCATTTTTTTAAAAAATAAAAATGTAAAGTATGTATTGATAAAAAAAATAAATGTACAAAGAGTTTCTCCAATTAATAGAACCACATATAAAAGTAACGTTGCCAATTAATATTATAATAGATTCAAAAAAATTCAAAATATAAGAATATAATATAAAAATAACTTTGTATACATATGTTCTGATCTTTCTAAGAATTTTATCCGATTGGCTACAATAGCCCTCAAAAATGCCTCACTTTCGTGTTGTCCGTCCATAATATATTGTGCTGGCAAATGTTGTGGCTTTGTCCTTAGGTAGCCATCTGGTGAATCCCTTAATTTCCTTTTTATACCATTCTACACAACTGGCTTGATTTCTTCTTCTTTTCATATACAAGAAATGATGTTGGTAATAACTTTCTTCTCCAATGCCCCCTATTCAAATCACCGATGCCACCACCCCATCTGTTTCTTATATACAATCTCAGTCATTATAGCAATTGAAGCCAAAAATCTCAACCACCACCACAACTTCTAACTATTCACCACCTCTCCAAATCCAATAATCAAACTCTATTAAAACTCAAAAACATTTCAAGCCTAAAAAGATAAAAGAAATAGATTTTGACAATATCTTAAGAATACTATCGGCCTAAAATAATAAACATGATACTTTATTATAACATGAAACCCTAAAAATAGACACGACCAAAAGTAGAGCAGAATAGAAAGACAATAAATGACAATACTTTTTCCTCTTTAGGTTCAACTAAACTTAGTAATTGTTGTCAGTGCAATCTCAAGCAAATGACCCTTCTTCCTGCAATTGTAACGGCACTCCACTCTATCTATCTTTGATTCTCCTTCCGTTGCCACAGTTGGAATATGCTGTATTTCAAAAGATCCTAAATTCCATATTGAAAATTTAAGAAAGTTTAAAATACTATATATTATATTATAAAAGAATTGAATTAGTAAACATTTAGAAGAGATGGATTTCTTAATCAATATACGTTTTGATTAATTACGTTTGTTAGTCTTATCAAGACTAACGTATATAACCTTCCTTGAAAAATTCTCTTCTTCGTCTACTTCTCCTTCTTCTCTTCGCGAATGACAAACATAACTTACATTGAAAAAATTCTCTTTTTCGTCTACTTCTACTTCTTCTCTTACTAATTGGATTATTTCACTTAGTCTTTCGTTGGTGTTATCACGACTAACGTATATAAACCTACCTTGAAATATTCTCTTCTTCGTCTATTTCTATTTCTTCTCTTACTAGTTGGGTTAGTATACTTATTCTTTCGTTGATGTTACCATGACTCAAGTCATATTGTTCTTCTATTTTTAAAATTTTCCTATAGCCACCACCTCCTAGTAGTAATCTCTAGTGATATAGCCATACTTGTTGCACTTGAAGCATCTACTTTTGCCTCCACCGCCACCATAACCCCTACCTCCATAACCACTACCACATCCTTCGTAACCTCTGCTTCCATAACCACTCCTACCACCCTCAGCACCGTCGGTATTATAGGTGCAACCACCACCCCTCAGCCTGCCACTACTGTGGTTTCCTCCCTAAGTAGGGGTCACATTAGGACTAGTGACATTAGCCTCTACCTGACTGGATCCCAAAGTGATGAACAAAGATATATTCTCTGCCATCATCAGATATATTCTCTGCCATCATCAGATATCTTCTCCACCATCATCATAAGTGATGAATCCAAAATATTGTTTCAATGATTAAATCACTTCGAATGGCGATTTCTAATTCATAATATTTTTATCATTTAAAAAAGAAAGAAACGGTATTTTGGTAAAAAAAACTCCATTCTATTCTAATTGTCTTGCAATATCCATCAATAAGAATTGTTGAGTACATAGCCAGGAACTAGGCCACTATACATAGCCAGGAACAAGACCACTCTCCTACATCCTTTCTTTCCAACCATGACGTAAAGCTTTGGAGTCCAATAAAGCTTTGGGAATAGTATTATAAGTCACCACATTTGGGGAACAATTCAAAGATCCCATTTCTTCCAACAACTTAAGAGCATCCGGCAACGGCCTTCCTTGCCAAGCAAATTTATGATTACGACATTACTTATTAGCCATTTACCCAGTTCACAACCATCCTTTAGCTAGGAAATATAGAGTAAGCTTCTTCAACCCTGCCTGTTTTACCGTGGCCTTTTGTTAATTTTGTGTAAATATCAACGGTTGGGCGCAACCAATCTCCTTCATCTTTTTGACTAATTCTAACGCATGTTCAATTTTCCCCAATTTGAAGTAAATCCCCAACAAAATTGTACATATCTTTGCAGTGCGATTTAATCCGATCGGAGAATCATCATTACCAAACTTCTCAAATGCAGCTATCAACCCCGCATAAAATTCTCATAATCTCATATGATCCAAAGGGGTAATCACCAAACAAGTTTGAACTATTTATTGCACCACATTTCACCAACTAGGCTTGCTTCCTCCGAGCAAAGACTGAAGTAAGGTAAGTAATGGAGTCTTGCTCAAAGTTCCTTCTCTTGCCGGCCCACTTAAAATTTGTATCTTAACATTGATTTCAATAATCACTTTCGGAACCTCTCAAACTATCGATAATCCACCTTGAGGTTTAGTACCTCCAGAGATACATACAGTGGTTTCAACAACTTATCGAGGGGGTCAGAATATATGGCTTCTGATCGTCCTTTTTTTTTTTTTTTACTGGTTTCTGCATTGAAGTTCCTGTTCCAAAAGGCAGTTGTCTCCCAGACCCACATAACACATTTTGTGTATCCCAAAGGTAATTGTTGTTACGCCCGTGCCAGTGGACATGACACGGACGTATCACTAGAGTATTTTTTTAATAATATAAAATATTACATCAAAATTTAAATATCCAAACATTCTTTTAAAAAATGATAAATTAAAAATATTATAACTAAATTCCCTCCAAGAAATTATGATCAAAACTCAAATACAAACTTATTATCTTATTATTACAAGAAAGAATGAATATCTAATTTTGCACTTGTCTCATCAAGTGCTTAAGTAGCATGGAAGAAAACTCAACAGATAAATTTATAAAAGCCTTTAAACAAATCTTAAATTTTTTATTTCGTTCTACATTCCGAACATATTCTTATTAGAAAGGACTTTCGTATTACTGATCATTAGAGCTATAAACGAACTGAACGTTCGCGAACAAAAGCTCGTTCAAGCTCGTTCGTGTTCGAATAAGGCTCGTTTGTTTAATAAACGAACGAACTCGAGCTCGAATAATAAACGAACGAATTCGAACATGTTCACGAACATATTCGAACGTTCGCGAACATATTATATATATTTTTAAATTAATTATATTTTATTAATTATTTTATTTATATTTTATAATATTAAGATTTATTAAGAATAAATCTTATATTATAATTATAATTATAATATTAATATTAATATTAATAATATTATTATATATTTATTTAATATTATAATATTCAATTATTTTAATTAAAATTTGAATTATTATTTTTATAAATTTTAAAATAAAAAATATAAAGTAAACGAACTCGAACAATTCGAACTCGAATGTTAATCGAGTTTTTCGAATTCGAACTTAAACGAACTCGAACATTATCAAACAATAATCGAACGAACTCGAACACGAACTCGAACTCGAATAATAAACGAATGAACTCGAACAATGTTCGATTATATTCGAACTCGAACTCGAAAATGTGATGCTCGATTCGTTCGTGTTCGAATACAGCTCTATTGATCATCATTATAATCACTAGAGTTATAAATCAATATGTATAGTTAGTTATTTCTAACTTTCTCTACATATTTAACCCTATCTCCCCCAAACCTTCTCCATGTAATCTTTCGAGGCCACAAAAAAACTAATCGTATTTTTTCCCCTCTTTTTAGGAGGTGAACTCATACAAAATTGCGGGAACTTTGTTTTTCAATATGTTGAAGATAGAGTTATAAATCAATATGAATAATTAGTTATTTCTAACTCTTTCTACATATTTAACCCTATCTCAAATACGAAATATGATAGAATAAAATAAGTATAATTAGGTACAATTATCTCTACTTATCTTACCTCACCTCAAATACGATTTTTAATTTTTTACAATTTTTATTAATAAATTATAAATAATTAATAATTTATTATTATCCTATAATTAAGAGCCACCTAAGAAACTTGATTGGATATACTTAGATTAATTTTTAATAAATTATTTTTTAACAAAAAAATAATTTATTAATTACATTCTACTCCACTAAAAGAACGTAGTTGTTTTTTTAGACTAATTACAATTATTAAATTAATAATTATAACTTTATGATTGTTCGATAAAAAAAAAAAAAATCTCCAATTAACTCGAAATAATCTTCCGACTGTGGAAACCGATGATATATTTATGGAAAGTTTCTGAAGGTAATAGTTGGAAATGATGATTATGATCCTAATAGCGTTAAAAATTGTGCTCCTATTGCTAAAAATGGGCAGAAGGATTGGAGACATGAATGTTTCAAATACCGACTAATGGGACTTAGCACATGGTAGCGTCCAACCAGGAAGAATCAGCATGTGGGAGTTAAGGCAAGTGTAATGGCAGATGCAATGTCCAAGATTGAAGGAGGGCTTGATTTCATAAAAGCTATGTTAGAGCTTGAGAATGAAGGTGTATTATTAGTGTTTCGTTATGCAAAGATTTGAGGCAAGTTTTTATTTTTCAATTAATTAATTTGTTGTGCATAGGCAATTAGAAAGTTATTTATTGATGAATATAATTGTATGAGTTGATGATATATACAGTTGAAATCGAGTTAAAATTAAACTGTTAAAGTATATTTTTACAATTTATTTAATCGGTTTAAATTGAGGTATCAATTAACAGATTTTTTCATAAAGAAGTAGTATTACTTTATAAAATCTAAATTAAACTTAACACGAAAGCTAAAAAAGCGAGAACTTAGTAAAAAGCTCAACGAGAGAAGTAGCAGTTTGCGATCACTTTTCTAAAAAAAAGAGGATGCAGATCTCCCTTGTTCGAGCGTCGAGGCTCCACGACCGGACAGGATGGTAAATCGGGATGTGTACTAACAATACGTACTGTGAGAGAGAGGACTCGCAAGTTCAACTCCAGATGGAATCGAATCCGCAACGTAGTCAGCCTACTATGGGCATATCAGTTCAGGCCTTGCCAACTGACCTATGCCTGGAGACGTGATCCCTTTCTTGGCACGAGACAACCGAGTACCACGAGCAAGGCCACTGTCACGCATCGATAACCCCGTCAAAAGAAGCAGAAGGAAATTTATAATATGTAAAGTTGAGGGGTAAACTGTTGTGGGTTTGACAACTCAGCATAATTAGGTGAATAGTTAAATTTTTTGTTGACTTCTTAGTTGCTTTGCCAGAGAAGTATTTGTGAAGTATTTTGTAGTATTTCTTTAGGTTTTTTCTTAGATTTATTAACTTGCTATTGGTCTTAGTTTTAGAATTTTAGGTTTACTTCATAGGTTTTGTTTGATTCTTATTGTTTTTAGAGTAGATTTTTTATGAGAATGAAGTGGGATATTTATAGGATTGTTTCTCAGCTTGATTTCTTCAGATTTAATGCTATATTTACAACAGATGCTTCGAATTCCTTGTATTTTTTGGAATTATCGCTTTGTTTGTTTTGTTGGTCTTCCATTGCATTGGAGATCTCGAATTGGAAGATGGACCATCCTCTGGCCTTTTGCTATTCCAAAAACCTAGTCTTTCTTCCTCTTCTCTTTCCTCCTCTTCATTCCATCTGAACAGAAGAGGAACGGAATGAAGAAAGACTCATTGTGAACGGCACTGGAACGGAATCAGTGCCGCCAACCTATATTTACAGATGCCACTAAGCGACACCACCGAGAATCTACACAAACCTCCAGCCGCTGCCACCGATGACTCGGCTTCGTCAACTTCAGCCGATGGCAAAACCCTCCCATCGACAAACAAGAGGCGTCCATTTTCGGGATGATCATCCACCGGAGCCACACCCTCAAGCTCCACCGCAGAACCAATGTAGAAAGCCCCATCCCCGAATCTTCGCTCCACCTCGAGAAACTTACCCAATGACGCTGGCCTGCAATCACCATCGTCTCTGCAGAGCCTCCACCATCGTCTTCTCCTCCACCGGCGCCTCTCACTGGATCTACGTGAAATTGAGTAAGGAGAACTCATTGGACTCGACTGGAACAACAGGTGCTGACTTCAGGTGGGTTTCAGAAGATCACTAAATCCTCCACCCAAAACTCCAACACCTCCTCTACGCCGACTTCCGCACCAAATTTCTTTCTTTCTTTTTTTTTGTAGGTTTTAATTTCTCCTCTTGATTTTCTCGCCTTTTATGTGCTAGTTTAGTTTTTACAAAACTAAACCAATTGCAGGCATTAGCAACTAAAGCAGATTTGCAAATTTCAACACCAAGTGCAAATTTGCAGCGACTAAAGCACTGTACAGGGACTCAATTGCAAGCATTAGCAAAGGGGCTGAACTCGGAATCGTAGTCAACACTTTATCGCCAACAGCAATTGCCGCACATATGGAACATTTGATTCTCCCTTTCTTTTTATGCATAGTCTCTTCAAATGAAACATTTGATTTTCCCTTTCTTTTTATGCATTCCCTGGGTCAAAACCTCTGTAATTCTGGGTAGAATCAATAAAACCTAGTTGCATTGATATATTATTGTCTTTTTAGAGTAAGTTGCTGATTTGCTGACATTGCAGGAGTCTTGCTTGGCAAACTTCTTTTTGGATTAGTGTAGTTTTCCTTGGGAAAAAGGAATTGGCAACCCTTTTTACCTATAATTTCATATTGTGCTGTAGGAGGATAAAGAAATGTGCTTACTTTTAGACTTCAGTTTGAGTGTCAAATGTTCTCTATTGTTGGCAAATGCTAATAGGTGGACTTCTGTATTTGTGTAGAAACATTTGGCTAAAACTTTCACAGATCTGTTCTAATTAAGCAGCTTGATAATTTGATGATAAAGTTGCTTTGATTGTGAGTTTAGACTGAACAAAGGATGTGTCTTTGATGTTGCTACTGATGTTAAAAGGGCTTTGACTGATCAAAGTTTGTAATTTTAATGGTCTATTACTATTGATTCTTTATGGGGTGTGTTATAATATGTGACTTTTTTGCCCCTTACTTACAGATCATAATATCATATTGCCAGTGATAATAATGAACTTATTGTTACTTACAGATATGCTGTCAAAGATACTGATGAGTGGCCTTCCAAGTATTCCAATTTTTTTATAGAAGTAAGAAATCTCCACTCTTTAAACAGTCCTCTCTTCTTGCTTTGAAAATGTAATAAGTTGGATGCACTTAATTTTTACCATCATAGGTTTGTTTAAGAAATTTGCTCATTATTAGCTATTTGTATGGAAATATAGTTTGAACTATATTAGTTAGATAACAATGCAGGAAGTTGAAGACTATATGTAGAATGCAACATAATCCTTCTGAATATGGTGCAACATATTTGGAATGCAACATATTTAAACTTCCCCAGGAAATAGTAGGTTTGATGAAATGCAGGTTGTTGCTATTAAGAAGCTGAATTATGAGGGAATGCAAGGTTTTGAAGAATGGCAGGTACTATGTCTCGGATTGGTCAACTGTTTTAGTGACACAAGCATTGGCACCTATATTTGCTTACAACTTTCACCATTTCTAGACATAACAGGGAAAGGAGATGATAATGTTGTCTTTACAAGAAACTACTATTAGATGAACTGGCCATATCAGTAGGGAAAATCCTTTTGAAGCTTAGATTACTGGTGGTTCTGAGTCCGATGTGTCTTGAGGATTTGCATTGGAGGTCTGTGTTTCAGATCAGAATCTGTCCAATGTGAATTCACTACCGACACAGAACATGCCAAGACCTTACTATAGAAAAAATCCTGCAAAAGATGAAATGTGTCTGTACAGTAGAGTTCTGAAGACACCAATTCCTATTATGTCATGAACACAACTCTTCAATGTTCACAATCATGACCCATTAGAAATGCATAGGTGATGTATACGTATTCCATTAATAAAAGGGGGCAGGCACTCTACCTCTTCCTTCTTATTATATTTGTATAGAATACAAAAAAATAGACAGTAAACTATTTTTTTTTAAAAAAAATCATAACAAATATTTCATATACAAAATTTATTCAATTCTAATAATATAAAACTTCAAATTAAATCAACAATTTAATTATTTTTAAATTAAAAATTATAAACTATATTTAAATAATAAAAATTCTCATAAAAATTAAACTAATTTTTCTATACCAAAATTTACAAAATAAATTCATAAATAAAAATAAACAAAATATCTAAAATTTTAAACCGTACCGGCCATCCAAACTAGTTAACGGCCATCCAAACTAGTTAACGTGATCAATTGTTGGCCACTAAAGTTGGTGAGCTGTTTGGTTATGCTATTAAATTTTCAAAGGAAATAAACCTTACGTCATGTTTGCTGAAAATGAAGTATATCAAAATTTTGCTACTTTCTGCCCTCAAATCCTCGACCATTCCGTCAGTCCTTGTATTTGTATGTATTTACTCTCCACAAATTTTGTTTGGAAAAACATAATCTTATATAAAATTTAAATTATCTTTATTTCAAGTCACATCCTATGCAAAAATTTCTAAATAATATTTATGATGTGTATAGTAATTTTTTTATATGAAAAAGTGGCGTAACTAGATTCGAATTTATAATTAATTAGTAATAATTAAATAAAAGAAAATACTTTTAAAAAAAAACATCTTTAATAGTTCGACAATATCATTGTAGGATAATATATTAGTTAGATAAGATGATAACGATTTTGAATCTTTTCAAAAAAACCCTACATCCGTTTCTTGTTGCCAAATTCGAAGTCTTTTAATATTGTTTTTTCTTTTTTTTTAAATCTCAAAGCATATTGTTGCCTAAAAGGTTGGAATTATTAAAAAGCTGCTTCCAAATTAGTTGAGATTTGGAGGGTTAAAATTGAAAGTTTGTTGAACATTATCGATGAAATCAAGGAAATTTGTTGGTTTGTTAACCTTCTCACACCATTGATGTAATCCAAGTCATGAATAGAAAAAAAAAAATTTATCCTTATAGGTTTTATAAAAAAATATATATTATACGATAATATAATAATTTTAATTTTTTTAAGAATAAAAATAATATTTTTAAATTTTTAAAAAATTAATATTTTTGCAGAATTTTGGAAGAAGGCCGACCACACCGCCTGCTCCATATCCAGCTCACAATCCAACCTTACTATTCTTTCTCCATCCCACCAAAAAAACAATCTAGACAGCTATGAAGCCTAAGCTATTTATTTTTTATACAAGAAAAAACGTTTCTAATGATAATAAAAATCGAATGATTATAAATAGTGAAAAAAAGTTAATATTCTATTATTTTTATTTATTAAAAAAATTGAATTTCCACCCCTTACTCTTGTTGAATTAGATTTTTTTTGACAAAAAAAAAAAACTAATTTATGTTTGTTTTGACAAAGAAATGAATTTATTCATAATAAGTTTTATTTTTAAACTGTTGGAAATTTTATTATTCACTTGATTGTAATACTAATCTCTGGATTCATAAATTTTTTTAGCTAGTCAAATTTATTTCACATATTTTCCTTTGAAAAAAATGGAGATACTAGTAGTTGATTGGATACACAATTGGATAATGCCGCCAGCTTTCCCAAGAAAATTTCCCCATATTTTGCACACTCACTAGTAATAATCGCAGCTGACTCTCTAGGCAAGTTTTGATTTCTAAACTGTCTCTCCCACATCTCTGTGTACTTAACGTGAGCGGCTTGTTGATCCTTTGTTTTCCTCCGTTTCACAAGACGCCATTTGGGCAGAGAGTAAACCGGAGAAAGAAAAAATGTCTGAGGAAGAGGTATTTATTGGGTCCATTGATCAAGGTACTACCAGTACGAGATTTTTCATCTATGACCGCTCTGCAAATCCTATTGGAACCCACAAAGCTGAATTTACTCAGTTCTACCCGGAAGCAGGGTATGTTTTACGCTGAATTTTGTTGGGTTACAATCTTTTTCCTTCAGTTCATTTGAAATTGTAATCTTTAAATGGGTTTTTGATGTTTTTGCTTTGGGTTGTATAGATGGGTTGAACATGATCCGATGGAGATCATTGAGAGTGTTAGATTGTGTATTACAAAGGCTCTTGATAAGGCCACTGCTGATGGCTATAACGTTGACAATGGATTGAAAGCCATTGGTCTTACCAATCAGAGAGAGACCACTGTTGTTTGGAGCAAATCCACTGGCTATCCTCTCTATAACGCCATAGTTTGGATGGATGTTCGTACTAGTTCTATTTGCAGGTATTTTTTCTTTTTTTCTTCTTCTGAAAGATTCAATTTTTACTTTTAATTTGTTGATTCCGACTAATACATGTTTCTTGAATTGTGTATATTTGAACTGGATTTGTATATATAATTTTTTTAACGCCGATTTGATCAATAATCAGTAGGTGAGAAGTCTAACCAAAGCGCTGAATTTATCTCTTTATTTCCTGAATGTATGCGATGTTTATAGTCGTCATTTCTGGGTCTATGTATTCGGCTCTTGGTAATTTATTAAAGGTTGGACTTTTGGAATTTTGCTTCTTTTGTCTTCGTGTGCTGTTGAAATAATGAAATCAACCGTCTTTTGACGTTTCGTACAATTATTTGTTCCTGTTCAGAAAATTGGAGGAGGAGTTACCAGGCGGACGAAACCATTTTGTTGAAACCTGCGGATTGCCAATAAGCACTTATTTTAGTGCTGTGAAACTGTTGTGGTTGATGGAAAATGTTGATGCTGTCAAGCAGGCTGTAGAGAAAGAGGATGCTTTGTTTGGAACTATAGATACTTGGATAATTTGGAACTTAACGGGAGGTGTAAATGGTGGTTTGCATGTTACTGATGTTTCTAATGCATCAAGAACTATGCTAATGGATCTTAGAACGCTCAATTGGGATAAGCCTACATTGGACGCATTTGGAATTCCTGAAAGCATATTACCAAAAATTGTCAGCAATGCAGAGGTTATTGGAGAAATTACCAAAGGATGGCCAATTACTGGGATTCCATTAGCTGGATGTCTTGGTGATCAACATGCAGCAATGCTAGGGCATGCTTGTAAGAAAGGTGAGGCCAAAAGCACATATGGTACAGGGGCTTTTATCCTACTCAATACAGGCGAGGAGATTTTTAAGTCTAATCATGGTCTATTGAGTACATTAGCTTTTAAGCTTGGGCCAGAAGCTCCCACCAACTATGCACTGGAGGGCTCAATTGCCATTGCTGGTGCTGCTGTGCAGTGGCTTAGAGACAGTCTTGGCATAATCAACTCTGCAAGTGAGATTGAAGCTTTGGCTTCAAAGGTTGACTCATCAGGAGGAGTGTATTTTGTGCCAGCATTTAACGGGTTGTTTGCTCCATGGTGGCGGGATGACGCTCGAGGGGTTTGCATTGGTATCACAAGGTTTACAAACAAGTCGCACATTGCTCGTGCTGTGCTTGAGAGCATGTGCTTTCAAGTGAAAGATGTGTTGGATTCAATGCAAAAGGATGCTGGGGAGAATAATAAGGACAAAAGTGAGAAGGGAGGACTCTTACTTAGGGTAGATGGAGGTGCTTCTGTTGACAACCTTCTGATGCAAATTCAGGTATGGGATCTCATCAGTACTTCATTATCAATTCCTATAACTGGTTTCAGCTGATACACACAACATACGAATTATTTATTGTAAATTTATGGTCTTTGTGTTTTACTGTCTTTAGGGCTACCCTTGATTCCTTGCAAATGAGCAAGTGGATCATTATGCTTCTAGTTGTATATTTCCAGGTTCTCTTATTTTGGCTTTATAAAGCTTTAGGTTATTATTTGGCCTTTGCGAGACAATTTTTTCCATTTTTGAGTCTTTTTCACTTCATAGCTGTCTGATGACTCGATATTCTGCGATGAAATTCCTCTGAAAAGTATCTTTGTCGGCATTACTATTCTATGACAGATCCAATCTGAGTTATTTCTGCTTATTCAAATAGATTAAATGGAAATCATTTATTTCCAAAATGAACATTTTAGATTGATGAGCTCTGTTTAAATCATTTACCACTGAAACATGTTTAAGTTATTGAAAATCATTTAACTGGAAGAAGTAGAATTTCTGTTGAATATTGACTCTTGCAAATCTCATATCAGTGATAGTGATTTCCATAGTTCTGTATGGACGAGTAACCATATATCAAATTTGATTAAGCCAGTTGACTGGATAATTTCATGGAAGTGCCTTGAACATGATCAGTTCTATATTCCCTTCAACGAACTTTCAGTGATTGACATTGCAATCGTGTTATATTAATCAATAATGGCTTCTATAATGATCTGCAGGCTGATTTGTTGGGTGACCCTGTTCTAAGACCAGCCGACATAGAGACAACAGCTCTTGGAGCAGCCTATGCTGCTGGATTAGCAGTTGGTGTTTGGACTGAGCAAGAAATATTCTCTTCAGAGGAAAAGAAGAAGCAAGCCACCATTTTCCATCCAATTTTAAAGGAAGAATTCAGGAAGAAGAAGTTGGAGTCATGGTACAAAGCCGTTTCACGGTCCTTTGACTTGGCTGATCTATAAACTCTTGCCATCTTCCCTCAGTTCATCCACTTGTGTCATGCTTCTTGTCTGTCTACTTTTCTAGGTGCTTCTGAACTTGTGTTGGTAAATCATTTTCACTTTCTTTGGACTTGTACCCTTTTGTACCCTTTCTTCACAAACAACCTCTGAATAAAACAGTGAAACTTAGTAGTTGCTCATTTGGTGAGAAAATGATGTGCATGGAAAATGTCTGAGAATTTTGATGCTTCTTCTGCTAGTTTGACAAAATGTTCAAGTTTTTCCACCAGTGCTTGTTATATATGTGCGTATACGGGTACCCCCCTCAGTCATGTCATCTCCAAAGAATGAAAGCTAAACGCATTCTTCTCCCTCTTGCCTTTTCATGACTGAGGCTCCAAGCCCAGTTGGAGAACTGAAAAATAAAAACCATGTATTGGGCTTCCATCTAGGGAACAAAGAGGTCGATGGTCCGAATGCTGTGGTTCAACTGAGCCTGTTTTGCTTGTAGTCGGGATGTCCAACGCAAGCCCAATCTGCCTTCAAGGTTAATGGGATCAGCATGGCCTTTGGGCAGGAGGTTCTAATGAAACGATTACTTATAATCGATAAAAAATGTTCTATGTTATAAAATTTAGGTAGTGTTAGAATAAAATCTACACACTATACACTAATAAAACTCTAACTATTCTTTGCACAACTCACTTAGAACGCTTTTTAATAGATTACGCGGTACGATTAGGTCGAATAATCCCTTGAATAAATATTCAGCCGCTTGCGAACAAGATCTCGGTCAGAGCGGGCATATGCCAAACGTGAATACCTCCCGAAGCCACCGGTATAACACCTGGTAGAGAGACCCAATCTTGAGTGAAATAAATACCGCGACTTCGATCTTTTTCAATAAAATCATCACGAAGAATTTCTCTCTTTCTTTTCTCTCACAATTTTCTCTCATCTTTCTTTCACTAATATTTATTTCACAAAATAATGGTGTATTACAAGCTTAGAGAATAATTCTATTTATAGAACTCTAATTAGTGAAATACATCATGCCATACATCGTCACTAATGTTAATTAGTAGTGTCCCAACTAAATGGTGGATATCCATAAAAATCTTCCCTAATAATTCACATAAATCCATAATTAGTGGAGCCTCCACTAATTAATGGATCTTTCAATAATTTTAAGATTTTCATAGCACCCCCCCTTGGATGTCCATCCATTACAAAAAGAATATGCCTTGTTAAAACCTTACTAGATAAAAATCCAGTGGGAAAAAAATCTAGTGAAGGAAAAAGAGTACACTATTCTATATGTCTGTTTATTACTCTCCCTGATGAGATGATTCCTTTAAATCTTTAAACCGACGCATACCGATTTTATATCTCAACTTCTCAAATGTTGCAGTCGGTAAAGTTTTCGTGAAAATATCTGCGAGGTTGTCACATGATCGAATTTGTAGCACATCAATTTCACATTTCTTCTAGAGTTCATGAGTATAGAAGAATTTTGGTGAAATATGTTTTGTCCGATCTCCTTTAATATATCGTCTTCGTAATTGAGCTATGCAAACTGCATTGTCTTCATAAAGAGGAATTGGAATATCTTTGATCGATGATAATTCACAACTTTCTCAGATATAATGAATCATGGATCTTAGCCATACACATTCTCGACTTGCTTCATGAATGGTTATAATTTCAGTATGATTTGAAGAAGTAGCTGCTATAGATTGTTTTGTAGAACGCCATGATATATAGCAGTATTTCCACATGTAAATAGATAGCCCGTTTGAGAACGTGCTTTATGTGGATAAGATAAATAATCAGCATCTGCATAACCAATCAATATTGGGCTGGTTTTATTTGAATAAAATAATCCGAGATCAATTGTACCTTGGAGATATCGAATGACTTGTTTAATTCCATTCCAATGTCGTCGTGTTGGTGAAGAACTAAATCTTGCTAATAAATTGACAACAAAAGTAATATCAGGTCGTGTATTATTAGCAAGATACATCAATGCACCAATTGCACTGAGATATGATATTTCAGGACCAAGGAGTTCTTCATCATTTTCTTGAGGTCGGAAAGGATCTTTATCCACATTTAATGATTGGACGATCATTGGAATACTCAATGGATGTGCTTTGTCCATGTAAAATCTTTTTAACACTTTTACTGTATATGTTGATTGATGAATAAATGTTCCACTTTTTAGATGTTCAATTTGTAAACCAATGCAAAATTTGGTTTTACCAAAATCCTTGATTTCGAATTCTCTTTTTAAATAATCAATTGTTTCTTGAAGCTCTTCAAGAGTTCCAATAAGATTAATATCATCAACATATATAGCTAATATCACAAATTTAGAACCAGATATCTTAATAAAAACACATGGACATACCTAATCATTTTTAAATCTCGCTTTCAATAAATATTCACTAAGACGTGTGAACCACATACGCCCAAATTGCTTCAGACCATATAATGATTTCTGCAACTTGATCGAGTAATTTTCACGGGGATAATGTTTATATGCTTCAGGCATATGAAATGATGGACAAAACGCAGCACAGGGAGCCATGGACGGATAAAAACAGAGACAAAAAAAAAATTTATACGCGAGCCATAAAGGCCATGCGGAAGCGTGAAGATCATACCTTTGCGTTCCTTAACCCTCCTAGGTTGCGTAGGAACAGATTGAACGGCTGGAATCGCCTCGCTTTGCACAGTTGAAGGAGCTTCCGGTTGAACACTCGCTAGCCTTCGACTTTGTCTTGTTTGCATTAACGCTTAGCTCTCCAGCTCTCGGGATATTCCTCAACCTACCCTCTAGTTGGTGAACACTATGGTGAAGAGAAAGGGTCTCAATTCTCCTTGGTTCGTTCGCTATTGGTTAGCAAAGAACAAGGGAAAAACAAGAAGAATGAGAGAGCTTTTGTGAGAGAGAGAGAGAGAGACTCACGTGAGTCTTTTCTTGGGAAGGAAAATAATAAGGTTTTTTTTCTTTTCAAAGAGTTGTTTTATATTTAGCCAAAATTAGGTCTCTCAATCTCTGATAAACATATCCCCGGGATTTCAAAATATCCGGATGTTATCCTGAGAAATAGTTTAGCCTAACCTTAAACACCTCTTAACCGTATCTGGAAAAAACCCTAAGGTCCAAGCTATTGAGCCAGATAAATATTTATTATTTTTCTTGGACCCAAAAAGCCCAAAATAATAAATATTAATTATTTATTTTCTGGGCTTACATAAGTAACCCAATAAATAATTAATGAGCCCAAATGAACCATAATAATTAATCTTTAATTATTTATTTCTTGGGCCTACATAAATAACCCAATAAATAATTAAATATTAATTATTTCCCCTAGTTTAAGCCCATGTTAATTTCTTAATTATTCATACTGGACCTAGGCCCTGAATAATTAATTAACCAAATAAATTAGATAATTAATTTCTCTCAACTCCTATTTTATTTATTTATTTAGTTATTTTATTCCAGTCCAATAATAAATTAGACTTCCTGAATAAAATAAAATAAAACAAAACAAAATAAAATCCTCTTCAACTGAGACCAATTCCTCAACCCAAAAATAGTTAGGACTTACGGGCTATCCCGAGGACCAAAAAGACACATCGCCTTGGCTGTTAAAATGACCAAAATACCCCTACTATATAAATAGCTGTATTTTGCATTTTAAATATTTCCTAATATCACCATAAGGAAATATTGACCTCAAGGACAATGCTGCATTCGCAAAGTCTCCGACCTACAGGTGAAATGACTAAAATACCCCTCTACACATCGCCGTACATTTAGAGAGGAAGAAGTGTACTAACACCTCCCTAAATGACATCTACCATCCTTAGGCTTCTAGTCCAATGATCCATGACTTCCTGGAGTGTTTCCGCTTTCCAAGGGAGCTACCCTAAAGCAAACATCCAAGTCATGTTTCCCAGGGCCCTGGATAATTTAGACCATTCGGACAACCACAAGGGGCGATATAGTGCAGAAACTATCTTGTATAAGTCTGTCTTAACTAACTAGTCACACATACCCAACATGCAAGTATATTGGCCCTATGATAGAACCTCAACCATAGCAAATCAAAGTATATGCTTCCAGCTTCGCTAGACCACCAACTCATACTCAAGTCGTAGAGTACTAGTCCACACTGTAACGGTAGTAGTCTAGGTTTCTACCATATAGTACTTTGAGAAACCACTACTACAGGTCCTGTTCTACGTATTCGAAATACGCTTATGTCATGAAGTGAGTGGACTACCCACTGGCTAAAGGTAAGCCATTCCCCATTTGGAATTCATAACATAATAACCTAAATATGATGAGGTTCTCAGTCTCATCAATAGGTTAAGAACAAATATTTATGTGTTAAATAACCCGTGATCCATACCTTACTGTGAAAGACTACCATTTACCTGGATCACTTATTTAAACACAATGGGTCTGTTCCAAACGAAAATCGTGCACAAAACAAAAAGTAAATTCACAAACAATTTCTGAAAATAAATTCTTTTATTAAATAATTCGATTTTACATCAGAAACCTAGTCTAAGAGGGCATACAATCCAACATGAAATCCTTCGGGGATTTTCATATAAACATCATTTTCTAAATTTCCATACAAGTAAGCAGTGACAACTTCTAATAGGCGCATATCTATCTTTTCATGTACTGCCAAACTGATAAGATATCAGAGTGTAATAGCATCAACAATAGGAGAATAAGTTTTATCATAATCAATACCTGGTCTTTGTGAAAAACTTTGGGCTACTAACCGTGCTTTATATCGTACGATTTCATTATTTTCATTGCGCTTTCGTACAAATATCCATTTGTAGCCAACAGGTTTTACACCTTCTGGTGTTCGGACTGCAGGTCCGAAGACTTCACGTTTTGTCAGTGCATTTAACTTCGACTGAATCGCATCTTTCCATTGCAGCTAATCTTTTCTATGCCGACATTCATCAACTGATATTGGTTCAGGATTATCATTATCCTATGTAACATCAAGAGATATATTGTATGCAAATATATTATTAATAACAGTTTCTATCCAATTCCAACTTCTACCGAAAGTGGTATAATTGATAGAAATTTCAGTGTTACTTTCATCAACTTCTGGTTCTTTGCCATCAGTTCTCTCTTAGTCTTTGTCATTATTTTCTTCAATATGATATTCTGGATCATTTAATCATCTTTTCTTTCGAGGATTTTTATCTTTAGAACCAAGAGGTCGGCCATACTTCTGGCTTGTTTTTGACTCAACAGTTATAGGTATAATATTTTGTTCGGCTGGAACTTCAATTTGAATAGGAGTATTTATAGCTAGAATATACGATTTTGTAACTCTTCTGGAGTCAACAAAAGCATCTGGCATTTGATTTACAAAGCTTTGCAAATGAATTATCTTTTGAACTTCAAGTTCACATGCGCTTGTGCGCGGATCAAGATAATTTAATGATGTTGTCCAAGCAAGATCATGTTTATACTGTTTTGGTTCTCCCATAATTTAGGGAATAATGATTCATCAAAATGACAATCATCAAATCTTGCTGTGAATACATCTCCTGTCAGGGGTTCAACATACCTGATAATAGAGGGAGAATCATATCCAACGTATATCCCCTTTTTTCTTTGAGGACCCATCTTTGTACGTTGGTTTGGTGCAATTGGAACATATACAGCACACCCAAAAATTCTTAAATGAGCAATTTTTTGTTCTGACCCAAAAGCCAATTGCAAAGGAGAGAATTTATGATAACTAGCTGGTCTTATGCGTACAAGTGCTGCAGCATGTAAAATAGCATGTCCCCAGGTAGATGTTGAGAGATTTGTTTTCATTAATAATGGTCTAGCATTTAATTGTAATCGTTTAATCAAAGATTCAGCAAGACCATTTTGTGTGTAAACATGAGTTACAGAATGTTCAACACTAATCCCAATTGACATGCAATATGCATCAAAAGCATGTGATGAAAATTCACTAGCATTATCCAAACGGATATTTTTAATGTGATGGTTAGGAAATTGTGCTCGTAATTTAATTATTTAAGCAAGTAATCTCGCAAACGCCAGGTTGCGAGTAGATAATAAACATACATGTGACCATCGGGATGATGCATTAATTAAGACCATAAAATATTTGAACGGTCCACATGGTGGATCAATAGGTCCACAAATATCTCCGTGAATCCGTTCGAGAAATATAGGACTTTCAGCTCCTACTTTTACTGGTGATGGTTTAACAATTAATTTTCCCAGGGAACATGCAGTACATGCAAATTTTTCTGATGTTAATATCCTTTTATTTTTTAAAAGATGACCATGTGTATTCTCAATGATTCTTCTTATCATGGTAGATCCCGGATGACCCAACCGGTCATGCCAAATGCTAAAAGTAATATGATCAGTAAACTTCTGATTTACTAGATGATGAATTTCAATTGTACGTATTTTTACAAAATATAGGCCAGTAGAAAAAGACAGCAGTTTTTCTAATACAAATTTCTTACCCAAATGCATTTGAGTAATATAAAGATGATCAATCCCATTTTCCTCATTTATTTCAACATGATACCCATTTCTGCGGATATCTTTAAAACTCAATAAATTTCTTCTAAATTTTGAGGAAAATAGTGCCTTATCAATAATAATTATTGTTCCTTGAGGCAACAATATACTAGCTCTTCCGGAGCCTTCAATCACATTTGCACTACCGTTTATTGTATAAATATTTATTTCTCCCATTTTGAGATCAGAAAAATATTTCTCATTTTTTAGTATAGTGTGTGTAATTCCACTATCAATAATGCATACATCATCATTAACAACAGTTAGGGCTGTAAATGGGTCTAATCGGGTCCGGGTCCGGAACGCGGCGTTCCGGACCCGGACCCGTTTAAAGAAAGGTAGTATCGGATCCGACTCGAATACCCGGCGGGTATGGATTGAAGAGACCCATACCCGCGAATGCGGGTATCAGAAAATATGTGTAAAAATAATCTTCCTGTATTAAAATTTTAAAACAATTTAATTCACATTTAAGCTAAAAAAATGCGAAATAACCATAATATCAATAAATTCTCAACATTTTAAATTTACAATAATAAAAAGAAACGTCCAAATTCATAAATAACAATCTCATACAATATATGACAATTAGAAATTAAACATTAAACATTAAATAACTTTTAAAACAACATTGCCAAGTAAAAAAGTTTATAACTATTACATAACATAAAATATCCTCAATTCATCCAATAAGTTATCTTCAACTTTCTCATCCTTCATCAACAATCCTCAACAGTATCTGTAATTAAATAAAGAAGAAAAATAATAAAAATATTAATTATCACATGAAAGGTTAAAACATAATATGAACTTCAAGAGATAAAATGAATAAACAGATTTACATATCAAGTTGAAGTCTTTGCTGCATTTGTCAATGAAGAGCAATCTTCCATATCTTCTAAGTCAACTAACTCTGTCAAAGACAAATTAATTAGCCAATAGATAAATAAAAAATTAAAGATAGAAAATTAAAATGTAACAAATATTCTTTTATTTCTCTTTTTTTTCGATTCAATCCAGTCACTTGTAGTCACCAATGCCTCCACGATATCAGGAAGTAAACAAGAACGTGACTCATCAATTATCCTTCCTCCAACACTGAAAGCAGATTCAGATGCAACAGTTGTGGCTGGAATAGCTAAGATATCACGTGCAATCTTTCCTATAGTTGGATATTTCAAAGAATTAACTTTCCACCAGCTTAATATATCAAAATGGTCATTCCTCGGATACACTGGTTCATCCAAATATTGATCTATTTCAACCTTTTGATACACACGAAGCGTAGAAGACTTTGCTGTCTTGTACCATTGGTCAAACCAATTTAGCACATCAACTTTCAAATTCCCATCATTTCGATTACAATCCCTTTCATCACTAATTGTATCAGATCCCAACTGACCACCATATTCAAGGTATAAACTAAGAAAACCACTCCTAATCCTCTCAACATAAGTAAAAGCATTATCACCATATATCTCAATGTAATAGAATTCCACCAAATCCATTTTAAACCTGGGATCAAGAGCAACAGCAATTCCCAACACTAAACAGCACTCATCCCAATATTTTTCAAACTTTACTTTCATCGGATCAGCCATGGCTTTAAGAAAAACATTATCACCAGATTCCCATTCTTTCAGCTTGAGTTGGATTCTACACACATCAGGAAAGAACACATTTGATGTGGGAAAATGACTACCACTAAAATGAGAAGTAGCCTCATAAAAGGTTTTTAAACAAGTGTGAATCAAACTAGCAACTTCCCATTCCTCTTCACTTGGATTGAGCTTGTAATTTTTATCAATCTGAGCAAGGCGACTAAATGCTTCCTTTAAAGGCAATGCTGAATCAAGTATTAAGAAAGTAGAGTTCCATCTAGTTTGAACATCCAAGGACACTTTTTTCTTATTTTTCAGCTTACATTGTTGCAATGCACATTCAAATTTTTGGCAACCATGAGGTTATCTTTTCAAATACTTGCAAGTTTCTCGAATTTTTTGAAGGGTATTACCAATATGAGCCAAACCATCTTGCACAATCAAGTTACGAATATGTGCACTACAACGAACATGAAATAAATCTCCACCTAAAGGAAGCCACGACTTATCACACAACCATGATCTCAAATGCTTAACCATTGAATCATTTGCAGATGCATTATCAACAACCATGGAAAACAGTTTCTTATCCAAATTCCACTCTAAAATAATGTCATTAATGAATCTGAACAATGTTTCACCATCATGAGGATAAGGAATAGGTCTGTATGCAATGATATTCTTTTTCAATTCCCAATCGTCATTGACATAATGAGCAGTCAAACAAGTGTATGCAATATTAGAATGGTCAAATGTCCAAATATCAGTAGTAAGGGTAAATCTACAAGCAAAATGATCCAACATCTTATACAATTTTTCCTTCTCCTTCTTATGCAAATCAATCACATCTGACCTCATTGTGTTTCGAGAGACAAGCTTGAAATTTGGGTTCAAACTGTTGCAGAATTCCTCAAACCACTCATGCTCACACATATTAAAAGGATAATTATGCTTAATGATTGTTTTGGCCAAAATCCGTCTACTCTTTTCTTGATCAAATTTATAGTTTCGAACTTCACAAGAATCAGTTAATGGACTTTTTGCCTTCATGAGATTCATTTACCCTCCTTGCTTATATTTTCTTAAAGGACAACGTGCCAAATGTTTTTTTAGGTGAGTAGTTCCAGCATTACTTGCCCCACTAAGCTGCTTTTTGCACCAGTTACATTTAGCTATAATCTCTCCAGAAGGATATGTAAATCTTGACATTTCATCCCATACCTTAGAAGTCAATTTCCTTGTCCTTGAGGTCAAAATCCCTTTGTCATTGACATCTTTCATAGACTGTGACTCCACGGCCATGTTATTAGTATTATGATCATCACTTGAAACTGAAGGTGGTGTTTCAGTATGTGTACTTGACATCCTTCATAAAACAAATAATTTTCCATGACAAGCTAATTTTACAACCAAATTCCAGCAAGCATGTAATTCAATTCAAGCATCAATATACTCTTATAAACATCCCTAAACATTCCCAAAACGTCATAGGATAAAGTTGAATAGATATAGTAAAATCACTAACAATTCTTAACTCTAACACAATAAGTAAATTTTGTTGGGAAAATACTATGTTGTTTAAAATAGGGAATGCAAGTTGTTTTGCTTCTTTATGGTCGAGCTTTAAACATTAGGACGTGACATACATCTAAACATGCCCACATTAAGATGTTATTCTACTCTGCTTTAGTAAGGCTTCTGTCAAATCAACAACAACTTCCCACAATAATCCAACTCCAACAACCACAATCCTCCAATACAACTCACCACATGCCACAACCAACCCAATACCAACTTCAAATCACATGAACAAAAACCTCATACAAAGTTGAAAATTCACAAAATAATAGCAAAGTATAAAGAAACAGAAAACATATTCTACTCTATTTACAAAATACTAGAATTCAAAGACAAGTAAATAGTTTAAGTAAATAGATGGAAAACTTAGTATAATTGAAGAAAGGAGCATCCAATAGAAAACATATAGATATGAACAGTCATCTAATAGCATAACAAAGAAATAGGAATATATATGCCTTTTAAAAGAATAAATCCCCAATTTACTCCAAAACCAATTAAAGTCCTAATGAAGACCAAGTTTTCAAAACAACAACTCAATAGCCTCCCAAAAGGAATGGAAAATTGGTTCATGCATTCAAAAAGTACCAAGACAGGATTGCAACCAATATAACAACATTTAAAATTAATGTCCTTGTAGTAAAAACTAATTCCAAGGAAAAATAACACAAACCAATACTTCTTTTTGCTCCCACTTTGTATAGACAATTAAACTCCACTTATATGCATTATATCCCAAAATCAACCTCCTTCAGCCAATGTCAACTTAATACCCTCATTAAAAATTGAAGCAATTTAGACACTATCCTAGTCAAACACAATAGACATTGTCAGAATAGAATATTCAATCAAAATTACTAAAGCAGAGTAGAATAGCATAAATCAGTCTCGGAAGGATAAAAAATTCAGCTTTCACAAGACGGCAGATTTGTGCTCAGTGATCCGTCAGAATGAGTGGTACTTTTATTCTACTGTGATGAAGCAGTAATATGAACATGTTCTCTACTTTTATTCTACTGTGATGAACAGACAAATGCCAGATCGGATATGAAGAACAAAATGAGGGGTAATTTTTCAGTCATAAGGATAAGAAGTATCCAATAGAGACGACTGGACAAGGACCAATAGAACAACAATCGCTGGGTTCTGGAAAGCAACAGGGAGAGATGAGGCAGTGTACAACAAATCAAACATTGCTCAGTGGTACTAACCTTAGATCGGAGGCAGCTGGCTCGGTCCGTGTGTTGTTGTGGGCGTGGGCCACGTGGGTAGGCAGCGGCGACGGCGACTGCTCAGTGGCTATAATGCTATAGATGAGATGAGGTTGAGGATGAATGGCAGCTATAGATGAAGAAGAGGAAGACGGTGAAGACTGAAGAGAAGAGAAGAGAAGATAGTGAAGACTGAGGAGGAGAAGAGGAAGACAGTGAAGATCGAATAGAAGAGAAAGACGACAGCTGTAGATGAGAATCATGAGATAGGGTGAGTTAGAGAAAGAGTACAAAAAAAACTAATTAACATAATATTTTATATATAATATAATATATATTTTATATTTTATATAATATAATATATATATATATATATATATATAATATAATTTATTAAACGGGTAATCGGGTATGGGTAATATAGTTCCATACCCGGACCCATTTATATATAGTAATCGGGTAAACGGGCCGGGTCCGGGTCGGGTAGAAAAATATGTGTACCAGACCCGTTATAAACGGGTTCGGTACAGGTCCGGGTCCGGGTATACCCGACCCATTGACAGTCCTAACAATAGCCATCTGAACACAAATATATATATGTAAATGTAAATATTATTATAATATAATGAAAATGAAAATACAAAAATATTAGGGTGAGGCTTTAGTTCTTCTGGACACTGCCATCACCAATTAAATAGTCTATCCTACCGTTTGGGTGTTCAAAAAAATCCGATACATCCATATGGGTAATATTGATATTAAGATCTTCAGGATCAATATCATCATCCTCAGCATCATTTATTGGATGTTGAGAAAAATTTGCTTCCACATTTTTATTTTTCAATGAAACTTGATACAATTCAACTAAATGCTTAGTTGTACGACAGTTTCGTGACCAATGACCTTTCATGCTACATCTATAATATATATCCTCATGTTTTTCTTCAATTTCTTTTTCTTTTCCCTTATGATCTTTTCTGTTCCACTTCAGGTGGCCAGTATTTCTCACAGTTTGATTATGATTGTGATAAGGGAAATATCGAGCGTGTCTACGACCACGACTATAACGATGGTTTCTGCTGAAGCCAACAACATTCACTTCTGGGAGTGCTGTTGAGCCAGTTGGTCTGGCTTCATGATTTCTCAATAATAACTCATTATTCTTCTTTGCAATAAGGAGGGTAGTAATTAAATCTGTAAATTTTGTATACACTTTTTCTCGATATTGTTGCTGCAGGACAATATTCGAGGCATGAAAGATGGAGAATGTCTTCTCCAACATATCTTCATCAGTTACTTTTTTTTCGCACAATTTTAACTGAAATGTAATTTTATACATTGCGGAACTATATTCATTCACGGTTTTAAAATCTTGCAACCTCAGGTGCAACCATTCATACCGTACAGTGGGTAGTAGGACCATCTTCAGGTGGTCAAATTTTTCTTTTAAATTTACCCACAGGACATATGGATCTTTTTCGGTAAGATATTTTATTTTCAAATTTTCATCGAGATGACGACGAATAAAAATCAAAACTTTAACCTTATGTTGTGCAGATGCACTATTATTTGCTTGAATAGTTTCACTAAGGCCTTCAGCATTTAGATGTATTTTTGCATCGAGAACCCATGACATATAGTTTTTTCCAGAAATATCAAGGGCTACAAATTCGAATTTAGCGAGGTTAGCCATAGAGATCAATAAATGCGTACCTGTCTTCTGGTTTTGGTAACGGCAGAAACTTGTGCTTAGTCTTCTGGCTTTTGTAACGGTAGAGACTCGTGCTGATAACGTGTTATAAAATTTGGGTAGTGTTAGAATAAAATCTACACACTACACACTAATAAAACTATAACTATTCTTTGCACAAGAATTTCTCTCTTTCTTTTCTCTCACAATTTTCTCTAATATTTCTTTCACTAATATTTATTTCACAAAATAATGGTGTATTACAAGCTTAGAGAATAGCTCTATTTAGTGGAATACATCGTGGCATACATCATCTTCCACTAATCTTAATTAGTGGTGTTTCCACTAAATGGTGGACATCCATAAAAATCTTCCTTAATAATTCACATAAATCCATAATTAATGGAGCCTCCACTAATTAATGGAACTTCCAATAATTTTAAGATATTCATAGCATTCTAAGCTTACCAGGTCTATTCTTTTTTTTTTTTTTGAGAAATAAGTTGAGGGTTATTTTGCAGGAGAAAATTTTAATTTTAAATCACAAAAGATTCTCTTGAAGTGGGAAGAAAATACAAAAGCAGAAATATGTTCGCGGGCCTAGATTTCGTGGATTATGTGCATATTAAAAATTTGAATATCGGACTTAGTATTTTATATTTTGCAGAGGGTTATAAGTTTTTAATGCACGTTGTTGTCTATAAATTTTCTTTTGTATTAAATTTTATATATTCAAACGTATTATTCCTTTTGTTCTTATTTATTTGTCACAATTGAAAAATTTTGGTGTTCTTTTTTATCTACGTATTATATTGAAGAAATTTAGGTACCATTAATATTAATTTTACTGTTATACCATTGTATTAAATAGTTTTGAAAAATGAAATTGTAATAACTTTAGAGAAAGAGTTGAAAAAAAAAAAAAGAAAACAGTTATAGAGAATATTAAATTTAAGGATATTTTTGAAATGTATAAATAAAGTTGTATGAATTTAAGAGATTAACTAATTTTTCTTAAATTGTATGAAGTAATTAACTGTGACAAATAAATAGGGACGGTGGTAATAACTTATAGGAATTTGAATGAGTCATATGTTTTGTAAATATTAGATATAGCAAATTCAACAAATTCAGGGATAAAATAGTCAATCGTGGTGTAGCTCTACTGTTGGTTCTACTCCATTTTCAAGACTCCAATGTGATTTTACTTTGAAAGAGAAAATGCATTTCAAGATCAAGTGCAAATTGTGAAGCACACATGAATTTGAAGGCTTGGAATATGGACATATATCTTGTCAACAATAACTGCCGGTTAGAAGGAGAAGAAGGTCTGTGAAATTGAATAGTCCTTAAAAGTCCAACAAGGCCTTGTCGAAGTGGTTGGTCTGTTTTGCTAACTTCCACCTTTAAAAGATGGGAAATTTTTGCATATGAACTGTAGATTCATACACTACATATATTGAAAGGTAATACAATTTTTCAATATATATATATATATATATGTGATTTTTATAAATTAGATTTATATTAGAATTTTTATTAAAAAATATCATAAAATAAATTCTATCTTGTATTTTTACGTAAGGCTTCTTTCTTACATAGTGCAGAAAAGGTAGTTAAATAGACAATGAGAATGCTAAAACTAAAAGGTCAATTTTTGCTTTGTTTGATTAGTTTAAACACTTGATGTAACCTTTGTTTTTGCCTTTCTTGTGTGTATTAGTGGGATGTTTGTGAAAATTGTAATTAACGTGTGAAATTTAAGACTAATTTTTTGGTTAGTTAACAGTGCACTTGAAATTGTTTGGCAAGCTAGTCTAGTATGCAATCATATTGTCGTCCACACAGGTCTCTTATGATTGAGTGTTCCCCTTGCATCATGCTTTGCCATAACCACCCAATTCCAAATCAATAAACATCATATAGAGTTTTGACCATATTTTCTGGTAAATATATATATATGTATACCTAACTGAAAAGCATCGAAAGGGCATCCTCAGATCAAATATAAATTAGCTTCTAACCACCGCAAACTATCAAAAGTTTAGCCATAAAGTCATATTTCATACGTTAAAGATACAAGTTGGGACAAAAGTTATATAATTATTGTTACTTATGTATGTATTAATTATATTACATAAAGATTTTTAAATATATTCAAACAAAAAAAAAAAGTATTTGAAAGTAATAAACGAATCAAGAATTGAAGAATATATACATAGTATTTTGATAATTGCGTTTCCTTGTATGTTACACATTTGTTTGAAGAATAATTTGACATCTCCATGGATAACGGGCAATATTTTGATTAGAAAGGAAGGTAAGAAAGAATGAAGGGGAGAAATGTAAGAAGGCTAGTCAACAAATAAAAGATAGAGAGAATGAGCAAATGATTGGGTTATGTGATACATTCTAAAGATGCTGCCATTAGAATGAAGTGAAAGAAGAAGAAACAAAAGAAAAAAAGAAAGCTCCCGTGAAGTAAGAAACTCTGAAAACACAGACAAACCATCCTAACGAAGCAACTGAAAAGCAAGAAAGAGAAAGAGAAAGAGAAGTGTAAAGCAAAGAAATTGCAATGCAAACACAAACAAACAAACAAACAAAAGCCAAGAAACGAAGTCTGAAAGAAGGCTGGCGCAAACCCTTTTCTTTTCCTTTCCTTTCTCTATTGTCAAAGTTCATTTCCCCCACGCAAACTAAGGAAAAGTGCAACTGATCAATGAGTTTTCTGAGGGAAAATGTTTTACCGCACCACATAGAATGGTCCAAAGAGAAGAAGAGAAGGGCAGTGTAGGGAAAAGAAAACAAAGAAAGGAATCAAGAGAGAATTCACATTTCTCACCCAAGGAGAGTTCTGACCCATCTGTCGCACTGCTACTGCCAAGTCTTCCTCGTTTCCCGTTTCAATGCCCCGCTGACCCCGCATGACTCATCATTCATGGCCAGCTCATTGCCATTTATTGCACTTTTCCTTTAAATTTCAAACTTTTCAACTCTCAACGGCCCACCACAAAATATTCAACCCCTTCCCCCTCTTCCTTCTTACTACTACTCCCCATCCGTTTTTTCAGTTTTGACCTCTTCCCTCCTTCAAGCAAACATTGCTTTAAGCCTTCGACTACACATCAACATGATCATTTCGGCCGATCTCGCCCCAACTTTATACTCAAATGTTTAATTCTTAGTTCAAAAATATATTAGTAAATAGTATTATAGTCGTTAAAGAAAACGTTATATATATTATTATTATCTTTTATTTTTTTTGTAAATTGATATATGCACATATATATATTAATAATTTTAACTTTTTATACATTAAAGAAAAAGGGGTTAGCAACTAAATGTGTATTAATGAGATATTTATTGAATAGGGGGTATTAATGAACCCCAAGATTGGGTAGAAATTAAAACACCATTACTCCTTTTGCAAGCCTAATCGGGAAGGTTGGTAAATTGCAGCCGAATATATATATATATATATATAAACGCACGTATTGCAGCAGACACGGCAGATTAATACAGAGAGTGCCAATAGTGGCAATATTTTTGACTTGGCCTAATTTCCTCCTCCTTCTCGGAGTCTCTTTCTTGGAGAATCTGACATTTTTACAACCTTCGATGCCTACATAAAAGCAAAGGGCACCCAATTTTAATAAAGATCCCTTTCTCTCTCACTCCTCTTCCTCAAAAAAAAAAAAAAGAAAAAAAAGCCATATTATATACCTCTCTTCCCGCTTTGATTTTCAGTTTCTGTTCACCATTCTTGCTTCTTCTTGCAACATTTGGTTTTGTCTCATGGCTGCTTCTTCTAATCCTCACCACAAGAGCAACACCTCATACTCATCTTCGCCGGCAGCATTTGACCCTGCATCAATACCAAACACGACTTTTGTTCAAGCTGACCCTTCAAACTTCAGGGCAGTTGTCCAGAAACTAACTGGTGCGCCTCAAGACACACTGTTGGCTCAGAAGGCTTCAGCTGCCAGCAGCGTGCCGACACGCCTGGCCGGAAAATCCAACTCCGGCGAGATGGGTCCTCGGAGACCGGCCTTCAAGCTCCATGAACGGAGGCAGAGTGCAAGAAAGCTCGAGATCAAGCTGAACGATGGTGTGGGTGGTGGCTCGGGCTCATCATATTCATCAGTTTCTCTTGGCTCACCTTCTGCCTGTGCTAGACAAAGGAGCTTTGTAGGGTTCGCCGGTGAGATGGTTATGGTGTCACCGGTGTCACCTCTGGAGTTTTTGCCACGAGGGAGTCCAAGAACACCTAGGTCACCTTCAGAGGATAAAGAGCTGAGAGCCATTACAGAGAAGGGTTTTTACTTGCACCCCAGTCCCCTCAGCACTCCCAGAGGATCTGAACCACCAGAGCTCTTGCCTTTGTTTCCTCTTCATTCACCAAGAGATGATTGTTCTTCAACTTCTTAGTTGTTGGCTTCCTCCTTTTAGATATCCATCATATTTAACCTATAAATATATATAGATAGTTGCAGTATCTTAGGGAACATTGATCATATTCGTTAATGTTATGTTATTTCTGGAATGTGAGATAATTCAACGCAAGCAAGAAATGGCATGTTGGAGGGCAAGAACTCATGTGTTTTACCCGTTTGGTGATTAATGTGATTAACTAATTCTACCTTTGTGGTAAATTTTCCCAACTGCAAAAATTTGCTGGAATGCAGCAGGCAACAAGGTAATTAGATGCATTAACCAATCACTACCTTCGTGCTAACATACTGGTTTGATCACTTTTAGGTTTCAATACAAGTCTTAGAGATTTCCTTGAATAATTTTCCTATTTCAGGGACCTTAATATGTACTTTTTTGTCTATATATTCTTCATGTTTTCTTGAAGGACTATGCATAATGCATTTCTTCTTGTCCTTGAGGGGCCTGGAAATTCAAGTAAAAAGAGTGAGACTACAAAGGTGTCTAAAAAGGGTAGCTTTAATTGCTCTAACGGAATACTAAGGTCTACATATTATCTGTTGTACTAGAAGTTAAAATAGGAACACTTAGAACTCATAATAATGGTTTCTGATTGGCTTTTTATGGATTTGCTTTTGTGCTTTGAGACCTTATTCGCATTAGTGCATGAGATGCTGCAAAACAGTACAGTTTAATGGACAATGCAGAAAAGTGCAGATGCAGTACTACGTCTCCTGTCAGCCCAATGGCTGGGATTCGTGCTTGTGAATTGAATAGATGGGAGAGAGAGGCTGTACTCTCAGGGCTGTGACATTATTGTTGTCACCGGTCACCACCATAAATTCCTTCCCGTTGTTTTATGTATGGAGTTATATGCAAGTTGAAATTTAAAATCATTACTAATTCTTAGCAGGTTGCTACAAAGGAGATCATAAGTGTATATGATCTTGTCAGAGACAGCCTGTAGCAGAAGAAAATTTTCGATATCCATTCATCGCACCATTTATTTTAGCCTCCTCTTCCAATATCAACCGTGTCGAATCAAGCATAAGAGGCCAAAGACATACGAAGCAAGAGTGGTTTCTACAGTTTTTCACTATATCCAATCCTCTATGCAATGCAGGACTATCTGCTAATGCTTTTCTCTGAACCAGCTCATTCAATTCCATAGCATTACCAAGAAAATAACATGAAATGAGAATTAGAGAGAAGCTGCAAAGAAGAGGAAAGATGTTAAGAAGTCGAGAGTATTTTCTGCAACTCTGTTAGAAATAGTGAAATTGTTGACCTAAATGGACGTAAAGGGTTGGAATTTTTAACCATGAAAACGACTTGGTTTGAAAGTTCCATGCCTTTGAAGTAAGATGACAAGAAGTCTTACAAGAAAAGGACAAAGGGTCTTTATTTCTGCGGTAGATTACGACACAAGGGTCATCACTCATCCACACCCCCACCAACCTTATCTACGGCCTTTGCAATCTGCACACTTTGAGATTGAGTTTTGATTTTTGGAATTCTTCCACATTAATTTTCTCTACACGATTAAACCACATACAATAACAAGAACCAAAGAGGCTACGTGTTTCAACTCATAATTATTTTTCATAAATTAAGTCTTTTATGACAACTTTTTATGTTACTTCCTCGGCGTAACCATCACTTGCATGGTCGGGACAATGTCGTTGACATCTTGAGTATGAAATTTCAAGACTTGGGTTGATTGCCTAAGGATGAAGAAAGCTACATAGGACTTGGCTAAGTGGTGTTCTTTGGCCTTCTTGATGAATTAGAGAGGTCCAGCTCCCATTGGGATGCTTGGAAAATAAAAGCTTCTTTTTATGGAAAATATATTTTCTTGGATGGTAGGGGAATTTGTTGCTTTATTTTTCTTAGTGAAACTTCTCATTTAACTTTGCGTGATATCAACTACTTTCTCAATCATGCTTTCCGTGTCACAAAAAAGTCACAGTTTTCTGCTTTTGCTTCCGCCATCATCCTTCATTTTCTTCCTCCGATTGTGACTTTCTCAGACTTGAATTACCAAGTAGATGTCTTTATGCCTTCACAGTTACGGACTAACCATCTATAATCTACCCAACCCAACCTTAGATTGCGTTTGATTAAGTCATTATGTTCACACACTTTGAACGGTTTAATGCTTTAAAGCAATAATCTAGAATGTTAAAGGTTTTAAAAATTAAAAAAATTATTAATATTTTAAATAAAAAAGACGATTACTTTAAATGTAAAAATGTTTTTTAACAATATTTTAAAATATTATAAAAGTATGTAATTTGTATTTTAATAGATTGTTGTTGGATGGTGAAAATGCCTTCTATGCATATGGTTGTATTATATGTAACGCTTCTTAATACTTGTGTCAAATATGATACTTTAGATAACTTAATAAAAGCCGTGGCAAATCTCAATTGGTCTACCTCTAGCACTTGTTTTATTTGTGCTTCACTGTGGTCCTGTTAAATGAGAGTGCAAAATCCTAACCAAGAACAACGCTTATTGAATTTGATAGCTTGCAAGCTCAACCAAAGTTATCCCATGATCTAAGCTTGGCTGCTAGGTTTCATCATTTGCCTACTAGAGCTATTTCTCAATTGAGGACATCTGATTGTATCAAAATTTTAACATTTAGATGACATTGGCAGAGCTAAGTTGAGCAAATAGATTTGCTGTTCAGACAATAAAAACATTGTCATATGGTCAGAATTACGGAAGTAGAGCCTAATGAATACATCAGCGCCTTTAGTACTCCGACCCTTGGTAGATTTCAGCAAATCAACAAGCAAAGAGTTCTGGGAAGAGGTGTGATTATGGTAGAATGGACAGAATAAGCAAAGAAAATTTCAGGGCAAGAATTGTACCAACTCTAAGGAGTTCCGGGAAGAGATGTAAGTACTGCAGAATGTACAGATTAAGCAAACAAAATTTCAGGGCAAGAATTATACTAACTCTACAACTATTATTTGGACAACCCAAAAAAGGTTCTGAATCAAAACAACTAGAATCCTTTATTAGGAAGATGTTAAAGCTTCTGGTGCAAGATATCTCAGTCATCTTGACCTTGAACACGGTGAAAACTGTCTGCATGCTTGCCAGTTCTACTCTCTTCAACGCACTGAAGTACATATAGATTGTTGATTATACAACCCATTCACTCCATTGGTGAAGTGCTGCCTATTTCTTCTTCGTTTTGTAACAACTACAAATCCTTCTCCATCTCCATGCTTATTCTTATTTGCATCCATTGTTTTTGTCTGGTGGTTATTTTTCGCTTCGGAAACCAATTCTGTTTTTTCTTCATTTCCATAGAGGATCTTTATGATTGCACTGTCGTTGGCTATTGCTTCAGCTGAATTCCTGGTAGACTCAGGTTTCTTCTCACTAACTGGGGACTCACTTGAGGTATCTGAAGAATGCTGAACTGACTTAACAATAAAGCTAAGCAAGATCTGCCGTGCCAGCTCTGCCTTCTCAGCATCTGAACTACTTTTCTTGGGCCTGTCATCTTTAACATCGATAGTGTCCTTCTTATCAAGCTTCTCTTCTGAAGAAACTTCAGGATCTGAGGGATTGGAATCTACAGAAGAATCACAGGAATTGGTGGCCACTTTTGAACCTTCTGTCGTTGCACTATGGTGCCAAGCTCTTCTGGGAACAAATTCAGGTGCATGAGGATTCATGATTCTTGGGGAACCAAATGCACCTTGTTCTGTGACAGGGAATTGGTAATTTAGGAACCCATGTTTCACGCGAAAGGAATTGCTTGCTCTGTAGTACATAGGTGATCTAGGACCACACAGAACTCTAGCTGCAACTGATGGGAAGCCAGATGGCTCGGTGAGCACGCCTTGACTAGCTATTACATCATATACACTTGTGGCAGCAACAGAGTTTAATGGGTGAATCAAAGGGTAGGCACCTGGACTGAATGGTTGTGCTGCAGCTGAAAGTTTGCTCCCATTTGTTTCTGCCTGTTTTTCCTGATCATTTGGAGACACGTCATCCTCAAATTCTGGGGATGTATTATCTTCCTTGGTATCACTTTCATGAGCTTCACCTTCATCAACTCGTCCCGTGTCTTCATGATTGGATGATGCATCATCTACAGCAACACTTTCTGTTCCATTCTCTGATGTCTCAAGTGGACTAGTGGAGAATGGGGTATCAGTTTTTGCCTCTTTTAATTCTTCTACTTTCTCCAATAAGGGCTTTAGAACCGTACCTGGTGCTGCCACAGCGACATCTTTGTATGATAAAGACTTTGAAGCCATAGCTGTAAAAGTGGCAGGGTTGGCAGATACTTTGGAAACTGATGCAGGAGATACTCTAGGATCCAAAGCTTTTGCAGGCAGTTTACCCAAATCCACTAAGGTACCCGTGCTAGCAACCTTTGGCTGCTTCTGCTGAGACATTTCAGCTGAAACTGTTTTAGGCATTGTTTTATGTCCTTGTCCTTGTGGAATCACTTCCTTTCCATAATTGCTGTCCCCAAGATTATGAAATTCAGAGTTTACTTTTATCTTGGCAAGATTTGGCCGCCTACGGTTGAACTTCCTTCCAGCACCATTCCCTGATCTTCCTTTTGAATTAGCTTCTTGCCACCCTTCATCTGAGCTAAACTCTACAACAACTCCTCCTATAACTAGAGGAATCTTTTTGCTACTGTCTTTGCCCCGGGACTCCTCAATTGAGACATTCTCTACCTCAGTTTCCACTCTGTTACTTTCTGATTTAGTCACACTGGTATCTGTTGTATCTCCAGTTGTGGACTCATTGCTTCTTTCATCCTGCTGCCTTTGCTGGGAGTTATCAGATACCAGCTGTACCTGACAGACAATGTGGAAAAATGGGTATGAGTGATAAAATTAGCCAGCAAGAGAAACTGGAGTTTAAAAAAGGTACCTGCATTTAATGAGAAAAGCGTTAGTCATATCTATCTAGATGGAAAATTGAGAAGTATATTTGTTGAGAACTAAGGATATCAGTGAATAGAAAACCACTCCCCCCCACCCCACCCTCCCCCTAAAAAAAAAAAAAAGAATTAAAAACCACCTTCAGACGCCGTTTCCTCTGTGCATCCGTGGCTCTTGAATCTTGAACAGGACTTATATAATCAAGGAGGTCTGATACACTGTAACAGGAGATACAAGATATTTGTTCATAAGACATTTGCACTTGAACTCTAACCAAGTAATCTGCAAATAGTGCATCAGTACCTAAGGTGACCTTTGCTAGCAATAGATGAATCTGGTTTTGGAGTTCCATTTCTTGCAGCTTCTTGCTGCTCTAATGCTTTTGATTCAAAATATTCAAGCCATGCAGCAGCATCCTGTAGATTCATCACTAATTAGTCTCCAATATTCACAATGTCTCAACACCATGTTCCCATCAGTGATCCAAGATTAGTGTACAGATATGTAAGTTTTTCTGTTGAATATGGCATGATCAAGAATGAGAGCTAGCAGAATTGCAAGTAACACAGAGCTAAAGAAGGTTAATATCACAATCATCTACTGAGAAATTTCTAGCAAGAAAAACTACTGTTTCATAGCTGAAAACATGGTTAGGTCAGAAATGAATGAGGGGTAAAAAGATAGAGGAAAAAAACAAAGCGCAGATTGATACTCAAATCCAGGCAAATCATGTCTCAGAATTCTGTTTTCATCACCTGAGTACGCAAATCATCCAATCCCAGCTTAGCTTGAAGAATTTGCAGTGTAGTTTGTTCATGTTGCACACTGAGAGAATATGCTTCCATCAGTGAAAGAGCTATGGCTATGGCGTGATAGCTAGCGGCAGTCTGTAAGATGCAAAATAACCATGATCAGCATGAATCATGCTGCAACAGTATACATATATTTTGACAAATATGTCTCACACGTGTGTTCTAGGATGTAGGAGCGCTCTGGAGAAAAAGAGAATTACCTGTATATGATCTGCTCCCAATAATCTTTTGTTGCACTTGAGGGCTTCATGCAGATAGCGGAGGGCAACATGAACATTGCCCATACCTTCTTCCATCATTGCCACATTTATATAAGTAGCAGCAGTGTTTGGATGAGAAAGCCCGCAAGTAAAATGGAGAAGGAACAAAGCGCGATTGACATATCTGTCAAAGAACACCATAACTTGTTAAGAAACTACACCAAAATACAACTTACACTCTTCGCCTAAATGCAAGGACAAATCATAACCTAAAAAAAAGAAGAGGATATTTGAAAAAGGAAGGATGATGGAATGAAGCCGATGAGGAAAGATTGACTGTGTTGCATCATTTAGAAGCAGGTAATTCCTTTGATAGAGCACAACAAGAAGTATGCCGCGTACAATAACAATCTGAAGCATCCTTTTTAAGGGAAAAAAAATTATGCCCTTCAATAAGGTCAATTTAAATTGCAAATCTGGATTTGAAGAAAAGAAACTAGTTAATAGATTGATATACTGAAATAGGGAATTAAAGTTAACTCACTTAAGAGCCAGTTCAATGTGTTGAAGACGGTAGTAGAAGACAGAAAGATCCCCGTAGCTTTTCATTGTATCAGGATGGTCAAGCCCCAGCTCCCTCTCATTGATGTCCAATGCCTTCTGTTGATATACAGTTGCCTAAAGATAAAGTAAACCGAGAATTAGGCAGAGTGGAATGTGATAATGAAATAAAATGTGGATATCAACTTACATTTATGCTATTATAGCATCAATTCTCCAATTAAATCTTAGATCTTATATTTGCACTAATTCCATCAATATATGCTTATACGGAACGAGCTAATAAGGATATAAGAAGGGAGAAAATTTTCCATCTTAGTAATCTTATATTTAAGAGTGCTAAGAAGAACCATTTCTTATCTCAAAATTTTCTTTATCTCTCAGAATAGATTTCACTGAAGATAGGATTAAAGCAACAGCCACAATAAGAATTAAAGAGGGGAGAAAAATAAAGGATGACAGTAGATAGTCAAATCTTTCAAAGGAAGTACACAGAAATTTGTCTGACCTGATTAAAATCTCCAGTGTGGTAAAGAACAACTGCCAGGAGACTATACGCACTTGCAGTTGTTCGATGGTAGGGACCACACACAGCTATCATCTTTGCTAGAGCCTTCAGTTAAAGTTGTACTAGTTAAAACCCATTTAAAATAATATCTTGACATGAATTTATGACGTATAGACTAGATCACAGCTACCTTTGTTCCATAATTAACAGCATCTTCAAGTTTCCCTTTATCTAATGCAATCTTTGATGACTCCAACATATTTCTACCATCAGCAGAAGCGCATCCTACATGCTGCAAAACAACCATGAATTGTGGGTAAGCTAGACAGAAGCCGCAAAACTGTGCACTATTGACAGAACAACAATTTGTGTGCAATTCCGCTAATTGTTCAACAGAGACAGAGAGAGGGACTCCTACTTTGCACACAGGCACCACACTGATAATATCAGATGGTCTGAATGGGTTTGACTTTTCCATGTCATAGTCATGTGGAGCCAACTCTAATCCGACCTGAATTGGAAAAATATTAATATATGGTTCAACCAAAGGAGAACTTCAAGCAATTGATGAATGCAATATCTATTTCAACCCAAAAAAAAAATGATAAGATGAATGCAATACCTTGTGACAAAGTCCACGAAGGATTGATAACTTCCTCAACTTTGGAAATTCATCATTCAGTCTCCAACCAAACCTTTTTTCAGAAAAAGTCCTCAACCATTCTAAATTTAGTATACGATCATGAGCGTAGTTCTGATTATTATCTCCGCCAATGCAGGGGCCAAGCAAGAAATTCAATGTTGAGGCAATTGCAGCTGGTAAGTCGGCCTTATTGTCAACAGATGCAATGACAGCTTTAAGTATGTGCTTAAAAGCTCGAGTAACCATCTCGTGAATGCAAAGTGACTGTATATGAGGAAGCTTCTCTGCAAGTCCAACCTGGTTCATGAAACAATAATCATCTGTTCAGCATCTTATCTGTTCCATTTATGTATTACACATCGATCAACACTCGTGCAGATTAATTTTGTTTGAGCAGTTGGTGAAAATAATATCAGAAAAAACATTCGACGTAGAAAGGAAACAAAACTTCTTGACTTGTGTCAAGGAGGTGTGTGAGAGGGAGAGAGAGGTCAGTTTCATACCACACGACCCAAGGAATGCATTTGTAGTCCCCTTAGGTGCATGAAGTCAGTCAGTGTACGTCCGTCAACTGGGGAGAGTTCAAGGGACGCAAAGTCTGTTACCTGCAAAAGACAAGGCATCAATTTTGTAGTACCATAGATAGGACAACAGAAAGACTTCTTAGCTATGACCTGCTTTTAGCACTAAATCTTACCAATTTAGGCAAAGCAACTTCATCATAATACTCATGGGCCAGCTTGACAAGCTCATCAACAGACTGTTAGAATAAGCATGGCATTAATTCAGAGGAGAAATATTAAAAGTGTACATTTTATTGGTATGAATAATTAGAAAAAGAGATAAAAGTGCAAGTCAGGGACTGAGTCAACACAAAAGTTTTTCAATTTTCTATTTTTCTTGTTTGCTTCCACCCAGTCACACTCTACCATGTGCATATGGGGAAGGTAGAGAGATCAGTTACTGTTCTCTCCATGGGCAGCACTGTGGTTTCACCGTTTACATGACATTAAAATTTTTGTCTATTGAATATAATGTAGGATACCTTCATATGAAGACCAGTCCCAGATTCTCTCAAACGTAGATATGCTTCTGCAGGAATAATTTTCCTCAGTTCTGTTTCAGATTCAGACTCAGCATTATTTAGTTCTGCTGCACTGCTTTCATCATTTGTGCTGCTGACTTTGCTGTTGTTTTCATCATTGTCTTCTATGCTACTTGAACTATTCATTTTTCTTTCCCTCTTCTTTAACATTTTAAATTGCTTCCCTAGTCCTTTTACTACTGGTTCAGACTTGTTATCATCAACTGGACTTTTTGAACGGTTTTCCACTGCTGTTTCCTGCTTTTGTAGATGCTGCATCCAACAAGAACCAAGTTCCCACCTGATACTTCTATCAGGCCTAGCTTCATTTCTTAACTTGCCCAAACTATCTCTAACTACTTTCTGGACCAAAAATTGGGATTTCTCAAGATTAGTGAAATTGGACTGAGGTGATTGGTCTTCCTCAGATGCTTCAGAAGTGAATGCTTTGTGAAGAAGAACCCTCAAGCTGCAAAAGATAGTATCAGACAAGCTCCAATATGTGCATTGCATTCATGGACAGATTTGAAACAACAGATCAGTAAGCTTATAATCCATGTTAGATAAGCATTAATTTCAATACGCCGTGAAATTTACAACATCAAAGGTATGTTTTGATCCAAAGATGCACGGTAATTTTCTCTTGGTTTAGATATTTCTGTAGCATTCCTATGAACTGATTAACGTTAATTTTCCTTTTTTTACCCTCGAATTTTTTCCTTGCAAACCAGAGTATTGACAAACTTATTTGCCTCATAACTGAGTTTGTAATATGACCAAATTAGCTTCTTTTTGGTGAAAGAATTTCACCAACTAATGCTTATACCAAATAAATCAAATGCTGAGGTTCTAAACAAAATCTCCATTTTTGGATTATACTGACACCATACACACATGTTGGAGCAAGCGGACATGAAGTGCAAATCGATACCTGTTAATGTTAAGTGCATTTGCTCCTCCTTCAGGTTGATCGTTGATTTCTATATCTTGCCTCAAAAATTTTTGCTTCTTAACATCACCAATAACTTTTACTATTGCAGTGTATCCACAGTGCCTCACAACAACAACCCCGAGAGAGGAAGTATCCTGGAATAGTTAAATATACCATTACACTTCTCCAGAAAAGATGAAAAGGAAATCACTGAAAGAGTACACAGAAGGAAACACAGTTTAAAATAAATTTCCCTTAGATGAGTATTTTCGATTCTAACCATCACTGTGATGGCTTATAGGCTATTTGAAAGATCCCAACAAATCAGAGTTATAGGCATATATTTGATACGTTGCACTGAAAACCGAAAGTTACCCACATGTACAACTACGCTCTCATCTGCAGTCACCCCTTTGAGTAAATTTCTTTGAGCAACTTCCCTGGAAGATTCATCAGAAGTTCTGCAGCCAATAATTTTAACATCTGTTTTCAAGCTCGCATCTGCAGCATCTCTTTTTACTGTAATAGACAAGTCCCCAATGCGATCTTCATGCATTACTGAACCTGGAGGAGAACTGCTTTCACCTTTTGCAATGGAATCCTTAACTTTGCCTATGGCTGAAACAGCTTTTAGGATTGAGACCTCAACAAAAAGGTTGTGAAGCAAAAATGCTTTCCTGTCTCGAACCACCCTCTCCTCCTCAGTTTTACATGGAAGGCTGGCCAATATTGCAAAATCAGTAGCCCATGGTCTATCTCCATGCTGCCTACCTTGGCCTCCACCATTGCCATCCCAGTTCTCATCTTCTGCTGGCAGAGGCACAAAATCTGATGCAGGATCAGAGACAGATGGAGGGACAAGCCATGTGTTTGCACGGAAACCGTATGGAAGATTACCAAACTGAAAAGAGCATCACAGTGGTAAAACAGTCATTTACTGGAACCATTTCAAATTGCAATTTGGGAGCTTGTAGAGTTTGAATAATCTCTCACCTTGTTATGTTCTATAAATGCCTTCATTAAGGATTCATATGCCTGCATAAACATCGGACATATTCCTTATCAGTAAACCAATTTAAGCTAAAGAATTTTTTTTTCCCAACTACAGCTGGCAAAACAGCATGTTGTTGTCAAAATGAACGAAAAAGAGTCTGCCTATCTAATCATAATTTGAAGATCTCTAAAACATTAACCATTGCTTTAGGGTAAGAGAAATTATAAAGAATCTTTCAAAAGTCTTAGCTTGACACCGAAAAGGAAAACTAAAGTTGGTTGTTTCACATAAGCATAGATTTTCAGGAGGGAAGGGGGGGTGGAGGAAAAAGGAAGGGACATCGTGCTTGAGAAAAGGACTATTTTAACTGGTAAAAGGCATGAAAGAAGAATGCAAGCGCATATGGGAACTGGTTTCCACTAACAGCTTAAGAAGTCCAAGAGAAGGAATACCAAAAGATTGCTTACATTTGCAAAGGCCTGGCTAAGCTGTTGCAGAAGATCAACCAAGGAATGACTTTGTAAAAATTGTTTTCCCATGGTGTAGAACCCTTTCCTTGATGCAACCACTTGCATCAATTTTCCATTACATATCTTAATCTGCATACACATGCATTATCACTATCATCAATTTCGACAACCTTAAAATAAAAAAAAAAAATCATCAAAAACTCGAGCAACAAAACTCCACCTTCCCACCCCAGCCACAGGGAGGGCCGGAGGGGGGTGAAAAAAAAATCTTTGGTGAACTATGAACCTCCAGAGCCGTTTTGCAAAACATCCATGGAAATAGGAATAAAGAAAACATACCTGCATTTGAAAATGATCACCTTCACGTCCCGTTTCTCCATCCTTACGATTGATTCTTTTCAAACCTACAATATTTCAAAACAAAGAAAGCCCAAATCAAGATTAAGTTAAGCAACCAAGAGAAGAACAGAGAGTGAGAAAGAAAAGCGAACCCACTTAATATTGGAGAAGTGAGATGAGAGAAGTTGAAGAACTCATAGAAGTCGGAGAGCTTCGGAATCGGGTGGATCGCCACCATATCGTAGCCATCCTCCGCCGCCGGCGCCGGCGTCCCAGGAGACCTAACTTCTCCATTGCTCGGTGACGATGGCCGGCTCGATGACTGAGCCTTATTCTTCTTGGCACCAGTTCCTGCGGAGGCGGCTGTCGGCGCGGTAGTTCCTCTCCCGGCCTTCGACTTGCCAAAGCGTGTCGTGCACGCGAGAATGTCGAGTATCCTCCGCACGTGGGCCACCGACTGAGACTCCTCCGAATAGTCCTCTGAGAAAGACAACTCAGAGTGGCATTTTCGTTAATAATACAGAAACACAGGACAAACATTTAGGCATGCTACTAAGGATCCCATGGTGGGGCTATCGGCTATGTCGTTTTATTCATTGCTTTTATAATCTGACGTATGAGGCCTTGGGTACTAAAATTTTGACTTTTATTTTATGTCACACAAAAAAATTGTAATTTGCACTACAATTTTATACTCCTTCCGTAATACTACCTCGGTCCCAAATTCGTCACAAATAATTTGTCTATTTTTTAATTTAATTTTTATTTTAAATTATTTATCTTTTTAAGAAATCAAGATTTTATTTTTCAAATGTTCTCCCATTTAATAGCATCCTATTTACTAAACATATTTAAAATATTACAATCAAAACTCGTTTTACAAATTTTACTATTAATGTTCATCTAGTTAATTTTCAAAAAATATTAATACAGTATAACTTCTACCACTTTTTTTGAATACAATAGTAATCAAATTATAATATTTTGACTCAATTATTATAAAAAATTAAATACTCAAGAAAGAGAAACAAGTTGGGGTTAGTACATTAAAATTTTAGAATTTATATATTTATCATTGAGTTTTAAGGATAAAAATAAAAAAAATATTTAATTAACTAAAAAATTTACTTTTTTTAATTCTCGTAAAATCAATTAAATGGAACACTTAATTTGGGACCGAGAAAGTATAATATAAATCGTCTAATTTAATTTTACACATATTAAAATTATTAAAAATAAGGTGATTTTATATATATATTTTTAAAATACTCATATTTAAATATTTTAAAAATAAAAAAAAGAAAAAGAAAAAAAAGAATAATAAATAAGGACAAAAATATAAAAATAACTTTAAAACCTTCATAAAAGGTTATTAACGATTTATAATTTAAGACAATAAAAATAATCTCTCACCATTTATATTATGAGACAAAAGAAATATCACTTTTGGTCAAATTTACCCATTGCACCTGGAAAACGGTAAGGAAATGACGTGATTTCCACCATCTCCTATATTATAAAGCATGTGCATCACACTTCTAGCACGAATAGGAGAATGAGAAATGGACAAAGCTTTCATGCGGGCACTGTTTCTGCGGTGGTGTTAGTGCTATATTGTACTAATGAATAATGGAACTGGAACATGTAGTAGGCTTCTTTGATGGTGGGGACAGGGGTGGTTGGAAAGATTAAAAGAAATGGTACAAGAGGTTCATTTTAGGAGATTATATAAATGACAATATATGATTTAAGAAAACAGTGTCACTATTTAAGGAAAATCGTGTTTTTCGTTTAAAAAAAATAAATATTTTTTACTTTAATGATGAAAGAAGCTTGTTATGACTTCGATCAACCTAATAGGATTAAACTTTCTAAACAAAATTAGTTTATGAAATGTTTCAAAATGAGGACGTCATAAGTTAGTAACTAAAGACATCTCGGATCATAAAGACATCAAAATTAGGAAAAGGGCATTTTGGAAATGCTCAAGGACCAAAAGGGTTGTCTTTGTTTTGATTGGTACAGGGAACTCAAGATGCTGTGTTAGCCAGCCAATATGTCCTCGGGACAGGCTTGGAACAAAACAAAGAAAAGCCATATCCAAAAACCTTTTAAGAAATTGGTTTGTTGGTAAGTGATAGGAGGAATAAAAGAAAAGATCAAGTCAATTCCATCCATGTATTGAAAAGCCATAAATGAGGATACTTATAAAAATCTACAGAAAGCATCTTTAGTGCAATGATCAAGGGATATGCCTACTGCTAGATATAGAACTCACCGGAGGAATAAATAAACACAAAAGGAAAATCACACTTTACCAGTATTAGTTTATAATATGCCCTTTAATCTCTGCCAAGAAATGTTACTATGATAGGAATCATTGCTACAAATGCAAGTGTAAGTGCTAAATTATTTGCTCATAATTGTCCTATATATCACACCAAACTTAATCAAGAAATGTTGCATAAGGTTTCAACAATTAATTACTAGTAGATGCAACTAATTAGGTAATGGGAGATAGAATCATTGGGGTTAATGAGAAATAGAGACGAAATCAGAATTTTAAATTTGATGGATTAAAGAATGAAAAAAAATAGAAGATAATATTACAAATTTTAAAGAAAATAACGAGATAAAAAGAATTTTTTAAAATAACTTTTCTTTTTAAAAATTTTGATGAAAAGACACCACCGGTCCTCCCTTCAATCCGTCCTTGTCGAGAAGGCATATATAAAATGCTAAAATCAACACTTCAAAACAAAATAACATAAATAAATGAAAGTAGAGGCACAGCACGAGGCACCCAAGGGTGGAAGACTATGCAGACAAATGGTATGCAATTTATCACCTACCTTCAACCATCCTCAGTAAACACGGCTTGAGAGTGATCACCTCCAACTTATCATTCAATTTTTGTCCTTTGACCTGCCCCGAGCATTAGATGAAGTTAATTTAATCTCAACAGTCAAGAAGGTTAAAATGATTGAATAATTTAGATATTTCATAGAATCAAAAGATGAACAAAACAACAAAATCTTGGTTTATACATATATGCACATATAACAACATGAAATTAAATTTGGAATTTTGCACTTTTTGGGTATAAGAATCAAAACCTCGTGAGAAAAGGAATAGTTTGTAAGGTGGCATGTCTCTACATTGGCTGCAAGTAGCTTCTTCACGTCGAGGATCTTGTCTGTCGAGATGCCCTTCATTTCCAAACAATCCCACCAACAAAAACATCAGAACCCCAGAATGAAGAAACCCCATTTCATCGAGGAATTCAATGATACGTTACCTTGAGAATGACTTGAGTTTCATATGGAGTGATGACGGTAATGTCAAGAACGCTGGGAACAACTGCAAATGGCAAGAAATGAATCGATGGCCAATTCCATAACAGTTCAATTGTGGCCAAAAGAACAATCGAGAGACATTCCAAGTTTCTTACCTTTCTCTTCTTTCTTCTTCTTCTCTGTCTTGGCTTTGTTCCCCTTGCCCCTCCCTGACCTTGGGGCCATGCCTTTAATTTTCCTTGTCCTTTTTGAATCCCTTCTGGAATCAAAGAGCTATATATATGTATATCTACAACAAGAACCAAATTCAGAGGAAATTTGGATTAGAAAAGGTTGATGGAGCAGTAATGGCCATGCAAGGAGTGGTGCAAAAAGGGTAGAGGAGGACTAGAAAGAAAGAAAGGAAGAAAAAGAAAGGCAGAGAGGGGCTTTCAGATGATGGGAGAGTCAGTGATATGTTCTGTGCTAACTTTTGTGAGATAGAAAGCCGTGGAGGAAATCTTGTGAAGGGTTTTCATCAACTTAGAAGAAGAAGAAGATAGGATAAGGGTTTTAGTTTCACCTCCTCGTGGATTTGTAACAAATCCTGACCTCTCCTTCTTGCTTGCTTTGATTGCCTCTCTCTCTCACACTCTCTCTCTCCCTCTCTCTCTCCTCTTTTTTTTTTTTTCCCAACACACAAAATCACAAATATCCCCTCTCTCTCCCCCACGCTAAATGTGAAGTGTATTTTAAGGAGAAGAGCAGCCCATGCATTAAGACAAAATAAACCGGGTGTGTAGCATGGGAAGTTGGGTAGTGGTCTGATCACGGTTGGGTTTGTGACACGTGGAGGTTCCGTGGATTGGCAAATCGCTGGAACTTTTTTTTTGTTGAAGTGTTGGACTTCATTTTCTCAACCAGTGGGAGCTGCCTTTGAGACTCACAGTTGGCATTTCGGAGTGAAAAGAGGCACAAAATGCCCAGAGAGAGAGAAATGAATCCGAGCTCTTGTCACAATTTTCATGTTAATTAGTGTTTTGTTTTTCATCATTTTCAATGGCTGATAGAAACAGAATTTCTGCAACTACAAACAACCTTTTTTCATATGGAAATGCATTTTTCCACTCAAGAAATTCTCGCCAATCCTACTCATTGTTTGTCCACCAAACAGCGAGGTTTGACTGTGGTCTCGGATTCTCCAATATAGGAAAGAAAGAAATCCAACTTGTATAGTATTGTGTTAGATTAAGTATGAGAGAGTATGAACCGTAATGATATCTAATACGTACAAGGTATATTTTAATCAATAATAATTTATATTTCTTCCATTCTCTTTTATTTGCCTTTTTTATCTGTCTTATTAATAAATTAAGAGTATATTAATTGTTATTTTTTCACAAATATCTCTCCTTAATGCAATAAGTACTACTTGTGCACTTGTAGTGGGAAATAAAAATAAATTAAATATACTTACAATATATAAAATTTTAGAATTCGATTACTCCTTAATAAAGAGAGATATTTAACGAGGATAAAATAGGAAATATTGATTAATTAAATCAAAATTTTTATTTTTTTTTAAATTGTGAATCGATTAAAATAGATAGATAAAAGTAGACGGATGGAATAATATTTAAGTCTTTAAAGATTCACAGACATTTTATCTTAAAAGAAATTAATATAATGTTAATTTAAAAAAAAGAACCTAGCTAGACAACTATATTTACATCGAGGAATGTGGAAGATATGCATTGAATAAAAATATATTTTTTATCTAATAAGGTGAGCTTTTACTGATAAATATATGTTATATTAGTGAGATTATAGTTAAAAATTTTTTTTTATAAAAAAAGTAGCTTAGTAAGATATCACATATTGTATACCTTTTTATATGGCAAAATATAAGTCATAATGTGAGTTGGCTATTTGTGATTAGCCATATATGTATGGTCATTAATCCATACCTTAAATTTGATTATTGTTCAATCTAATTTAGATGAGATCTTCAAATAATGGTTTTTTTTTTTTTTTTAATGTGTATCCAAGAGATATGTTTTAGTTTAGATACATTAGCGTTAGTTGTCACTGTCTCATATTTGGGCAATTTTTGTACAATTTACTTACAATGTTAATTCCAAACATGGTAAAATGAAAGAACATCTCACTTGATAAAAACTTTTAACTACCACATGCTGTTTCCGCAAAATTATGGTAAGAATTTGACTTCATATGCTTTTATGGTACAATATAAATCTTAGTTTGAGTTGGCTATTTTTGATTCACACGATACTGTTTGGTTTCTTTTGGCAGCATTAATTAACAATGATATACTAATTGTCATGAAGTGTTTAGGATAGGTATCATCCTGACCGTCCATCTTTTTTTTTTTTTAATTGATAACCTAAATTTGACTCTAAATTTTTTGTTTTTTTGTTATATATATATTTTTTACAATTGATGACCTCTTTTTTTTTTCACTTTGCAATTGATGACCTAAATTTGACCCTAATTTTTTTTTTAATTGATGGGTTTTTTTTAAAAATCGATTGCACCCTTTTTTTTTCAATTGATGGTTTTTTTTAGATGAAAAAAGTTTCCTAGCCAAAAGCTCTACCAATATATATATATTTTTAATTGATGGCCTACATTGAATCGATAATTCTAAATTGGGACCACCCAATTTTTTTGTTTTTTTTAAAATTGATTCCACTTTTTTTTTTTAATTGATGAGGTTTGTTTGTTTGTTTTTTTTTTTTTTTTTTTTTTTTTGCAATTGATGACCTAGATTTGACCCTAATTTTTTGTGTTTTTTTTTTGTTTTAAAATTGATTCCACCCTTTTTTTTTTCCAATTGATGGTTTTTTTTAGAGGAAATTTTTTTCCTCACCAAAAACTCTATCTATGTTTTTTTTTTTTTTTAATTGATGGCCTACATTGAATGGATGATTCTAACTTGAGACCACTTAAATTTGTTTTCTTTTGTTTTGAAATTGATGGATATTTTTTTTTTAAATAATCAACTTGTATACCTAATTTACATACATGAATCTTAATAACAAAAATAAGATCCCTGATCATATCTTCGCGCGTAGCACGAAACTGTACCTAGTATGTACTATGATGCTAATAGTCTTAAGGTTTAGCTCTCTAGGCATATAGCACAAAAAGTAAGTTTATAAATGTTGATATCTGTGAAGTGACATATTCGATTTCTAACTTTGCATTATATATCTGGTGATTCGCTTCTCCTACATGACTCTCATGATAGGGTCTTATCCAGTAATTATAAGGGTATGTGGAGAAAACATAGCCAAAGTATAATAATTGGTGTGTTTGTTAGATAGATGGTGGTATTCTATAAAATTACGAATTTGATTCTTGACTTTTCAGCGCACATTTTCCAATTTACTTATTTCCCAGGGTTCTCATGATGGGACATTATCCAATAATTGTAAGGGTAAGTGGAGAAAACATAGCCAAAGTTTAATAATAGATATAACTATTATCAACCATTTAATTAGTGAAAATCAAATAAAATAATTCACCAAAGCTTAATAAATTGATATGTTCTTTAGCTTAAAAAGGGTATTAAACATTTTAGACAAAAATAGTGTAAGACGATCTTAATGAACTTTTAAGAACAGCAATTAAGTATATATTGGACATTCGAGAATAGAGCTACGAGTTGAATTTGAAATCTAGTATCAGTAAAAAAAATAATAATAATTATAAGCTGTTGAGCTATGATTATGTAATTTAAATATATTTTTAAATAATAAAAACAAGAAATGTTGGTGAATAGATTAACATTAATTTTAAATTAATTCTAAAATAATTTTTTTTGGTTGAATGAGATGCACGAGAGAGTGCTTACAATTATAAATTAAAATGCCAAGATCTCCCCGTCATTTTCATACTATCATAAACTACCAGCTACTAGCCTGAGTATTTTTTTGAACAAAAATAATATATAAAATCAAATAAACATTGTTATTTTAAATTTAAACCACAAGTCTAAAACAATTTATCGTAACATCATTTTCTTCTTAGTAAAATTATGATTAGACCAAGTTAGGAACACAGTTATATTAAACAAATTGTTATTTATTTTAGTTTTTATAATTTTTTTTTTCAAATTAAGAGTATACTTTTGAGGACTTCAAACTTTGTACTCTATGGAAGAAGTAAATCGTAAAATTATGAATTGAACTTGTAATTTTACGAGAGTACCACTATTTACAAATTCATTATTTATCGTTGCATCATAAATTTCGAAGGCTATTTTATTTGGGGCATGCGGTAATTTCACATCTTATATAAAAAAATATGAAAATTCGACGTGCGAAAAAAGTAATTGCGTATTAAAAAAAATAGAACAATATCGTTTTGATATTTATATAATTGTATAAAATATTTATATAATCGTGTAAAGTATAACCATATTTATAAAATTATTCAACTTTATTCAAATTACCACACAAATTTCGTACCTCAAGTAATACTTGGTGTGACTGTTGAAAATTTATTGCTCATGCAACAAGAGAAGGTAAAAGAAGAAATAGGTTGGTAAATTATTAATGAGAACTGAGATATACTGCATCCTCATTATTGTGCTACTATGCAAATGCAACAGTCTATAAATGAATATTTTATGGAGCACGTTATGCACATGCGGGTGCAGTGCACCATTATATATGTTTAAACTAACCTTTTTTTTTTTTTTCCGTTTCCTTAACATTTCAGGATAATATTGCGCCAAAAATGGTACGATGTTTGGCCCTTTTTATTATTATTATTATCTGGTTTAGAGTTCAACGATTCACCTTCACAATTAACTTTTTTTAAAAAATTTTAAAAGATACGATTTTATAATTTTATATATTTTAACTTATTACTATTTAATAATAATTTAATAATTAAATATTTAATTCATAATTTAAAACAATTATGAATTAGGTTCTGAAGACATTTGCTTTTAAGGGGAAAAAAAATCCTATCTCTTATGACTTACTTGTTAAAATTAAAATAAGTAAAGAATTTTGAAAACGAAAAACATATTTGGTAATTTAACTAAGCATTTAAATTTAATTAATAAAGTATTTTATTTTATTAAGTGTATTTAATAACAAATAATATTAAATATTTAATTAATTAAGTACATTTGATAACTAATTTTTTATTGATTAAGACATACGGAAAGGCGGATACAGTTAGACTAAATTTTAAAAAAATATTTTGTCAATTCAAAATAATTTATTAATTACGTTTTACTTCGCTAAAAGAATATAATTGTACTATTAAATTAATTAAAATTATTAGAGTCTATGATTATATTATAAGATTGATCGATCTAATATGTTACTCCCCAATCAACATAACAAACAAATTAATTAAGTACGTTTTAATTAATTAAATAATAATAAAAATTTATCATCAAACACACTTAAATAAGTATTTAATTTATTAATTTTAAATATTTAATTACGTTACCAAACATACCATATATATATATATATATATATATATATATATATATATATAAACTTATTGATTTTTCGCCTTCCTTTGCCCCAAACATAATATGGTTGATTAGTTCTTGTAAAGTTAGTAGAGAAGATATAAATGAATACCATTTTAGAGCAGAATTTCTAGATGAATTTGAATAGTTATACAACTTTGAAACCTTCCAAGGATTGGTTCACTCTATCTTTAAACTACAAAACAAACTATTCAATCCCAAGCCAAGAGTAAGACACTGCTGTTGCAGGCCTTCAAAGATTCTTAAGATTCATGCCTGAGAAAAATAGGTTATTCCACATAGAAATTGATTGTTTTGTCCCCATTTAGACACAAATGTCTATGTTTCCTTTCGATTTGTCTGTTGAGAAAATATCATAACCAAGAAAGCATTAAACAAAACCCTCAAATCATTCATTATTGCCGTTTTGTATGTAATAATTTATTTCACGGCGGAGAATGATCGTTGAATTTTGTTTCTTTCTATTTGTTTTGCATTAATTAATCTCTTAATTTTTCTAGTTATGTAAATTATTTATACATCATTTTAGAATCACTTTAGTTTGGAAAACATTCCTTCCAATACTTTGGATTCAACTAAGGAGATTCATTGCCTTTGCTTGTCTTATAAAATACTACTTCCTTTATTCTGATTTAAGTATTTATATTCATATTTTAAAATAAATAAATATTTTTCTAAACGTTTACAATTAACATCTCATAATTCCATTAATTTATATATTTTATTACTGAACTTTTTAATCAATAAGGGTAAAGGTATAAATTACTTGTAGATGTTAAATTTTAGTGACAAGTTAAAATAAAATATTTAAATTTGGATGATTGGTTGACATATCTCATTTTATATACAGAGTGTATAGTAGTGTGAAATAAAATAGTACATCATATATACATAGTATTTTTTTTTATCAAATTAAAATATTCATTTGTCTAATTAATTAGCTCCCTTCGTCCTATGAGTTGCATTTTTTAACTTAGAATGACATTATTTTGTGTGTAGATTTGTCGATCAGTTATTCAATTCAAACGGATTAAGTAAATCACGAAACGTACTTCAATAGGTTAGGTTCAATCCTTCGATTCAAATAGATTAGTTAAATTGCAATATATACTTTAACAATATAGTTTCGATATAACATTAACTGTAAAGATAACGTAGTAGATTACGAATCACTATATTATGTTTCGAAAATAATTATTTCTCCAAATTTAAACACATGAAGACTTGGAGCCTTAAGGACCAGAGGGGGTTAAACTTGTAAAAGAAAGATGAATATGATATATGATGTTACATTTAAAATCTATCAATAACAACAAATCAATCTTTAGTCCCAAGTAATTTATTATGTTCGATTATATAAATTAATACAAAATCACTCGTGATTATCTCCATAAATCATCCCTCCCATTCACTTATGATCGTACATTTAAATTTAAAATATTTATTATTAATTTGAGATATTTATTGTAATCAAACAAAAATTTTGACTAAATAAGACTATTAATGCTCGTGAATTGCGTGCATGCAAGGTACACAACTTGTCACGGATGTTTTGGCACGAGAATTGCCTGCAATTTCGATTTCATCATTTCAACGACTTTGTGACTACAAAAAGGATCCAATTATTCCGGCCTCCACTTCGCATCAAACTAGGCCATTTAGCCCATGTCTGGTTCGTGGGGAGCGAGGGAGGGAGAGGGAAAGGAAGAAAGGGAGAGATATTTTTATTTCAATTAATGGAAATAATAGTATTTATTTTTATTTTATTTATTATGAAAAGAAAAAGAAGGAAATTGAAAAAGAAGAAAAGAGAGGATAATTAATTTGATTTATTATTTTATTTCATATTATTTATTTTGTTAAAAATTTTAAATTTTAATGTTACAAATAAGATCAATATTACTATTAATTATTCATTTTTATTTTTTCTCTCTCCACCCCTCTCAATTGAGGAGAAATGAGTACTATCTCCTCCTAATTTACTTCTTATTCACATATATATTCAACTAGATGAGGTAAATACGTAATTTACCTATATATTTACTTACATTCATTATTTACTTCTATAAAACAGTTTAACCAAACATAACTTTAGGCACATATTAGAAGTGATTTGTCCTCTTACTAGCATTAGCAATGAACAATACTTGAATAAATAAATATAATTTTTATAAATTAATGTATTTTATATTATATTTTTTAAATGAATGTAAATATTTAAAATATATAATTTATAGTAGGTAATAATTGATTTGAGATGAGTTTAGTAAATATTTATTAAATATGTAAAGTTAAGTGGGATTTAAATAGAAAAAATTTGACATGTTGTGAGTAGATAACAAAAAATAATAAAATATATGAAATAATAATAAATTCGAATTAAAATAAAATTTTAAGTTTGAAATGAGATTGGAAAATCTCAATCCATTTGAAGCCTAATTATATGTAAATATTTTTTTATTATAAATTGATAATAATATAATAGTTGATGACTTATACTTTAAAAAGAAAATAATGAAATATTTATAAATTATGTTCTATTTCTTTAAAATAAAAATAAAGACATGTAAAAACATTGATTTCTCATGTTATAAACTATAAATATGCATTATTTTGAAACTATAAGAATGAATTATTTTTAAAAACCTGTAATTTTTATAATTCTATAAAATTATGTAGTATCTATTTTAAAATACACACCAATTTTGTTAAAATGAAGATGTATTTCCATTTTTCTTTTTCACTTAAAAAAGAGAAAATACATTCATTTATTAAAAAAAAAAAAACCTTTACCAAGGAAGCGTCGTCGTTTTGAAGCATGGTCACTGTATTTCGAAGTACCAAAGAATACCCGAAAGGCAAATTCTTAGGTGCACTTACAAAACCCTTTCAACAGTATACTCAAAAAGCGCGCGAAACAGAAACCTCCATTGGAGAGAGTGACAACAATGCCCGAGCTTCCTGAGGTAGAGGCCGCTCGAAGAGCCGTTGAAGACCACTGTATGGGCAAGAAGATCATCAAGTCCATAATCGCCGACGACCCAAAGGTCATCGACGGCGTGTCTCCGAAGGACTTCGAGGCCTCTTTAAATGGGAAAACCATCGTTGCCGCGCACCGTAAGGGCAAGAACATGTGGCTCCAGCTTGATTCCCCTCCTTTTCCTTCTTTCCAATTCGGTATAGTCTCAGTCTCTGTTTCCTTCTGTTACTATTCTTCAAGTTTTCGGTTGAAATAAAAACCCTAGAATTTTCATGCAGTGAAATTCTACCTTAGGTTTGCAGTTATCCATAATTTTGTTTTTCTCTGGTTTCACCAATCGTTTTCGTGGGTTGCATATATTTTCTTAGGCATGTCCGGCGCGGTATACATTAAGGGAGTTGCGGTTACACAGTATAAAAGGCGAGTGCCCTCTTCCTTAGCTTTGGATTTTGTAACATAGCTCTTATCCATGTTCTTAAGTGCATTTTATATAAACAAACAAAGGCTGATTATTGTGTGCACCTGCTACAACTTCAAAAAAAAAAAAAAAAAAAAAAAATTGGAGGGGATTGGGATTGGGTGTTGGTGGCTTTAGAATAAAGATAAAGGAAAAGTTTTGGGAAGATACTGTAGTTGTATATTCTGAAAGCATGCTCACTCTTTTACCAGGAATTTAGCTGCAGAATGTGTTAAAATGGCCTAACTAGTTTGAGTATTTCTATTACATGCATACTCAGTATTCATGGTAAAAAGATTTTTTCTCTTGTTAGTTAAACTAGAATTGATTGCATTTTTGTCTGTTAAATAGTTCTTGCTTTTATGACCGGAGTAGGGATATTCATTGCCAGAGTCTCAAAGAAAAGTTGCAATATGGAAACAGAAATGAATAGCTTGCCTAAAGGAAGATATTGCAACTTGAGGTACTAGAGACCCAACCAAGATTACTGTTAAGAAATGTTACACTTAACATTGGATAGCTTTTTAAGTATTCTATTGTTCTTCACTTTGTTCCTCTTCCTAGTCTTTTGTTTGAGATTGCATGTGCAGAAAGATAACTAGTTGCACTGTAGATAACTAGTGTATGTTAGTAAATGATGGAGTTTTTCCGCATTCAAGTAATGCAACAGATATTTATTTTCTCTATTTGCAGAAGATTGCCAATGATAATAATGAATTTATTGTTACTTACAGATCTGCTGTCAAAGATACTGATGAGTGGCCTTCCAAGTATTCCAAATTTTTTATAGAAGTAAGGAATCTCCACTCTTTAAACAGTCCTTTCTTCTTGCTTTGAAAATGTAATAAATTGACTGCACTTAATTTTTAACATCATAGGTTTGTTTAAGAAATTTGCTCGTTATTAGCTATTTGTATGGAAATCTGATTTGAACTATATTAGCTAGATAACAATGCAGGAAGTTGAAGAAGATTCTATGTATTTCTTTCCATTTCTGGGATCGTGAAATGGTTACTTTTTATGAGTGATGGCATATTCATCCAACAATCTTACAGCTTCTCTTCGTATCGTCTTCTTAATCTTTCCTTCTTCTTTAGTTTATGGAGCAGTGAGTCTAAGACTAAATGGTGTGCAAGACAATGTTCATTTATTTCTGTTCAATGCTTTGATACATATTGGACTCTTCCGCTTCTCATGTGCAGTTACATGATGGTTTGGAGCTGTCTTTCACTGATAAGAGGCGATTTGCTAAAGTTCGCTTGCTTGACAATGTATCATAGTACTCCTTACCACACTTCTACTGTTTCGTGTGCTTTTCTTCCTCAACCAGGCATCTTTAATGTATATGAATCTAAATTTGCAGCCAGTTGCAGTTCTCCCAATATCAGAGCTTGGCCCAGATGCATTACTCGAGCCTATGACAGTTGATGAATTTTATAGCAAATTGCAGAAAAAGAAAACTGGTATCAAGGCTCTTTTACTTGACCAGGTTATTGAACTTGCTTCTATCTCAGTATTTCTTAGAATAGAGCACAGGTGAAGTAGAATTTCTTAAAATGCATTGACTACCTTCCTTAGAAATTTAGAATAATGGTTCATGTAAATGAACTGTGCAAGACATTATTTCATGAAAGCTTATGATTGCATTCTTTTGCTGAACTCTTTTTTTTGGAATCAGTAGCTCGGAAGATTTTGCCTTGTGAACTGATATGGAACTGCTATTTGGCCTTAGTTAGCTTGTTAAACAAGCCAAATGATTGAAAAATAGAAAATTGTTGCAAAAGTGTGAAAGAAAAATACTATTGCTTGAAGCCAAAATACAAAATATCACTTGCCTGACATAATTGATATGTTTTCCGCATGCTTCCAGAAGTCACAAATGTACTAGGTCTTCAAAATTCTTTATCCGTTTGGATTTTGAGATAAAAATGTCTGTCCACTTGTTAACGAAGACAACAGGATTGTTGGAGACTTTCATTTGCTTCAGATTAACTCAATTAGTTTAGAAGTTCGAAAGAATTAGTTTCTGTATCCACAAATAGATCTTATTGAAAGGATGGCTTAATTGCATGACCATAGATATGGAGAAATGAAACACCTTTCTCAGGAGATTGGTAAAATTCTACTAAACTTTTAATGTTTATGTGGTGAAAGCATGTGATGACTGCATTGAATGATGTTTCTGCTAATGGTTAAAGCATGCTTTAAAAGATCACTTTCATTAGTCTCTACATGCATTTGACGAGGTTCCTAACTGTTTGCCTCTGCAGGCTTTTATATCAGGTATTGGCAACTGGATTGCAGATGAAGTTTTATATCAAGTCAGTGTGCTTCGTCATTTTTATTTGTTAGTTTCCCGTTGGTTTGGTTGCTCTGGAGTTTTGGTCTTATTCATCAGTTTCATGTTTTTGGACGCTTATCTAACTCACCAGATTCATTCATTTTTATATGGCAGACTCTAATGTTTGCTTATAATTCCTTTACGAGAAATGGGAATTTTTAGTAAAAAAAGGCGGGGGTGGGGGGGGGGTGGGGGGATTTGCACAATAACATCACTCAATTTCTTTGATTTCTGAGTTTTTTCCTTTGTATGGTTGGATGATTACACGAGGCTTTCAAGGTAGTTGAGAATTCAACAAGCCTTTGTCTTCAATTTGACTTGATGTGTTTCATTGTCTCTCTGTCTCTTACACTCACACACACTCACATATATTTTTTTGGGTCTTATCTTTGAACAGGCAAGGATTCATCCTCTGCAAATTGCTTCCAGCATTTCTAAAGAAAGCTGTGGAACTTTGCTCAGTACTATCAGTGAGGTAGTTATCAGTTATTATAGAATGGCTGCACCAACAGTTTCTTTTATTCAACTTGCATTATTTATGTTGAGTTTGTGGAGACTATACTTTTAGGTTATTGTATTTGCGGTTAAAGTTGGTGCGAACTGCAGTAGGTTCCCTCATCAATGGTTGTTTCATTTTCGCTGGGGCAAAAGGCCTGGAAAAGTTAGCGGTGAGATATTTTAGATATATCTGACCATTTTATACACAAATGGTTATTTTACAGATCATTTCAAAAGCTATTGATGTTGGGGCAGATAGTAGTCAGTTTCCCAGTAATTGGATTTTCCACTTCCGAGAAAAGAAACCTGGCAAGGCTTTTATTGATGGTTAGGCTCTTGAACCATGTGATATGTTATTGCTGATGTCATGGTTAAATTCGGATTGGTCCAGCATGTTGCTTAGCAATGGCTTTGGGAGTATATTCCAGTAACCCTCATCCTTTATGAAGCCCTAGGTTATTGCAGGGAAACAATGGAACATTGTGAATAGGAGTCATAAAGTCCTTAAAAAGGGCTTAAAAGATGAACATAAAGTCCTATTTATGAGTATTCTATGAGCTTTCCAATTCACTAGAATAGGAGGCATTGAAAACATCTCGTCACTTGGGGTTATATTTGAAAATGGGAGCCCCTAAAGCACTTACCCTTTTTATTAGAATAGAAGGCAATCTTTTTGTCTTCTTTCCCTTGATACATCTATTTACCCTTGTTTAGTTCTGCTACTTGCTTCCTCTCTCAGGTAGGTAAAAATATGTCCTAAATTATGTTCCAATTTGCTAGATTTGAGTTCACATGTATGGTGTAGAAATTAGTTTGTCTATAAATGCAAAGCTTGGCTTAGGAAGAGGAAAAACCGTGTCAAAACTTATTCTTGGGCACATTATTACTCTGCAATTTTTTTGTTGTTCTAAAGTTATGTGCTGTTGAATGTACACTGATATTCTTTTTAATTTCGGCCAGGGAAGAAGATTGAGTTTATTAATGCTGGTGGCAGGGTATGTTTCTGTAACTCTTCATTTTGATACTCCTGTTGCTCATCTAATGATGGGCTTACTTTGTCTCAGACATCAGCCTATGTACCGGATGTACAAAAGCTAATTGGAGCTCAAGCCACTAAAGCAGCAAAGGGTTCAGCCAAAAGAACCAAAGAGAGTAACGGTAGTGATGGTGTTGATGAGCCAGAAAGTGAGGAAGAAGCAAACAATAGGATTGCTAAGGCGGGGGGAGGGAAGAAAACAACAAGAAATAAGAGGACATCTTCAAAAGGAAGGTTCAACGGAAGTGGTGATGACAATGATAGTGGATCTGACGATGAAGATTTGAAGGGAACTGAATGCAAGAAGCCTTCAGCGAGAAATAATACCAAGGGAAACAACAACAAAGACACCGAAGGTAAGAAGATAAAAACTGCAGAGAAAAATGCACGTAGAAAACGAAAACCAGTGGGAAGAGATGATTCTGCTAACGATGAGAATGAAGAAGCAGATGAAGACGAAGATCATGTGGATCAGAGGAATGCAAGAGAAGCCAGGGGGAAGACATCTGGGAAAAAGGTTGTATCCGGTCAAAGTAGGAAGCAGATGCAAAAGAAAACCAAGTAGTTGCACATAGTTTTGATTATCAGTTATATATGTACTGCCTAACTATTTCGGAAGAATGAGGTGCTGAAGCTGATTAGTGAATTGTGTTTTTGTAAGCAATTTTAAATTTCTCAATCTTCTCTTGTACTTCCAGATCTTTTGAAGGGAGGATCTATTGATGTGAACTTTTGTTTTCACTTTTTCATCTAATGCTGAAACCTTAGTCATTAGTCATCATTATCTTGCATATGCAATCATGAGATAACTTCCTAGTCAGCATCTGATATAAGCTAGAACTTACAAGTTAATCTTAAAGAGGGCAAACATGCCCACTGCGGGTATGCCTCGAAAGCGCATTTGACCTCTGATGTTTGCAAAATGCATAAACCATTCTTGTGTTAGAGAGAGGACGTTGAGAAGGAGATGCTTGCTCTACTCTTGTCATAAAGATCGAGTTTCTTTGCAGTTTGTCCAACCGGATATTGATTTGTTGACTCCAAATTTTTAAGACTGCAGAAACCAAAATGCTTTACATTTCTCTAGGGGAGTCAATATAATACTTGCACAGATAGCTCAGAAGTTGGACAAAACATGAGCTGATCATCGATGAACAAAATTGGCTTTACTCGTCCACTTCAGAGGAATGCCCTCAAAGCATCAACTACTTTTTCGGGCCTGTCAACAAGAGACAGGGTGTGAACGAAGGGAAGGAAATATGAAATATGAAATATGAAATATGAAATATGAAATATGCATCGAGTTATACACAGAAGTCAATACCAGTCCTCTTGCGGCATATGGCCTGCGCCTTCAAGCATCTTAAGCTTGATAACCTCTGGATTTCCTTTTTGAAATTCTTCTGCCACTGATTGAGGAAGATACTTGTCCGAAATACCCCAAGCAACTAAGATTGGTTTATCCCAGCTGAAAACATTAAGAAAATAATCACAATCCATGAGCAAAGAAGAAGATTCCCACTTCAGCAAAAAAATTTTTCTATGGTTTTAACATATAAGATGCACTATAGACAGAACAAGACAACAATGTGATGCTTGTTTAAGGAGATAATATACCTTCCAGATGCAAAGCCAGCTGATATTTGGGCCAAAATTTTTTTGAAGTTGGCTTTTTTGGCGGCTTCAAGCAGTGCTGAGACACCAAAATAACTTTAACAATAGGAAATGCGCTAATAATTTCCGAGTGAAAAAGGACAGAATTTTTATGCATAGAGTGTAGGGTAATGATATCGGTGCATGATTTCTGAGAAATGCTAACTGAAAATTCAGCAATATACTCTTGTGCATATAATAACAGAGGGTAATCAGAGCAAAAAACAGACCAAATCCAGGACCACTGCTCGACAAATATGGTAATCTGTAGACATCAGCCTTCTCTAGCTTCAAAACGTAGCTGCCATAAAAGCATTTATATTGTGAAAAAAGGTGCATGTATTGCAGCAAGATTTCATATCTCAAATGAAAACAACTACAGTATTTCAGTAGCTTAAAAGGTAAAACATATGGTACTTTTTCACAGGGTTTTGCTTGCAAGACAAAAATAGAAGCATTCACACATTTTCTTAGATAGAATGACTTCCATGTAATAGGCTTATATTCAGAAAGACACGTCAGTGGCACTCTTCCAGGGCTGCAAATGATATTTGAATCTATGAAGCAGCAATAAAAGAAGAAAATTCAATTATTTCTTTGAAGGTTAAAAAAAAAAAAAGTAAACATGCTCAAAACTGACAGAAAAAGCGATCAAGGACAATCAGCGTGATCTAACATCATGGGAAAAACTTCTCAGTTCTCATCTAATCTAGTGGACAAACACAAAACTGCTTCATAACTTTCCCTTCGAGTGCTTTCTTCAATTATTTTGTTGAATTGATGTTAATCAATCTCTCATGAATGGTGGATTTTGAAGACAGGTCATCAAAAACAATAATACTGTTATAAATCATTTATTGAAACTTTCTCCTTCGTTTCTTACACAAACAGAAACAAACTCTTCTCACACACAAGCATGCACATAATTTAAGTACTTTTCATGCCGAACTTTGAGGCCATTTTCCATTTGTACATTACCTTTGTGGTCAACTTTTACATATCTGCTGAATCTCACACCATCTCTTACAAAAGATGGTAATATTTCTTAATCAGTGTATGATATCTAGTTTTCCACATAAATACTTTCTTACTGGTTGACTTATACAAGTTTCAAGTGGTCTCCCTATTAATCCCCAAAATGGCAAATTTGGGTCCCAATTCATGCAATGCAAATTTGTTTCATGCAATGCTAGTTTGAAGATGAAACCTAGATACATACGCGCTACCTGCTTCAATAAATCGCTCAGCCATTACAGCATTCTGGGAAGTAAACTCACCAATGAATGGAATCCTGGTATGAAAATGATGTGAGGAAATTAATAATTCAAACAAATACAGAACAAGATGCTACAATATAAGCTGAATAAACTGCCTATAAGTTCTAAAATTTACCACTTTATATACAAACTTTAAAATGGAAGACACAAGAGAACCAATGGTCCCTGCCTCCCAAGGAAAAAGGTTTGATTCAAAATGTTGAGAGAGATCTCGAAAATAACAGAAAGATTCAGTAAGCTTCGGAAGCTAATACAATCAGAAACAATATCCTTAAGATTGTATTAGTATTCTTTTTCATAAAATACTTGATAGTAAATGCACAGTGATTTTACTTCAAACTATTCATTGCTTGATACTAAAACCTGAGTTTTTGAAAGAGGCCAGGAAGGGGAGATGAAACAGTCAACGGAGTGTTCATAATTGTAAGCTTTGATATTTTGCTGGGATTTTTCAAAGCCCAAGTCAATCCATAAGAACCTACAAGAAATCCCTGCATGAAAGAATTTGCTACATGCTTTTATTATGACAGTATCTGAAAAATGATGCCAAATATCATTCATATTGAGAGACATGTCGCAAGGACAGCCATTGAACTTGCAATGTTGGATGAATTCCAGTGTAAGCAGAGGAGTTTGGGAGTAGACAACAACATATCTACAAATTGGGAATATCATAATATAGATCTCTTCTCAAACCTGAATAACAAGGAAGAATGGAGATTTAACACCAAGGACATCTAGTAAATCATCAAATGCATCATGAAACTCCTTTTCTGTCACAATGAGTCATTCATGTCAGACACGCGAGGAAGAGAGGTAAAGAAAAAAGAGAAAAAAAAAAAATCAAACTATGATAAAAATACATGGAGTTGCAGAAATTGCTAACCAGTGTAATCAAAACCATATCCAGGCTGTGGCTTGTCACTAAACCCAAACCCTATCCAGTCAGGTGCAAAGCAGTGAAATCCAGCATCTGCCATCTAGTATACAAAGATGCACAGCTTCCAGTGAAAAATTACCACAGGTTAAATTGGTAACCACCATATCTGAAAGAACAACTTGACAGTAACAGTTAACATTGGTGAAACAATAAGTTAAACCTGAGTAGACCTAGGTAACTACCTTGACTCTTTGCTGCATTTTCTAACCTGTTTTGTTTGTTTCAGTACTATCATATCCACCATAAAGACATCCTAGGTTCATAAATAGACAACAAACTGTCTGCTGCTTTAGGGTTGATCTAATTCTTTCACCTTAAAATTAAAACATGCCAAGTTCTGGATACATGATAAGAGCTGTATAATACTGTTTGCTGCTTGATTTACACAGATTATTGACAGAAAGGGAAAACAACTGCTTTGTTGCTTTAAAATTCAGCCCTTTTTTCTTCTTGTTTTCATTTTTTCATACATTGCAAATGTGTAGATGCCTGAAAAAATGTAAAAAGAATGTGCAGATCTTAGCTAATTAAAAATTAAAAGGTGGAAATAAAAGGAGTTGCTACAGGAGCCCCATTGTGTGGCCATTTTGAAAAGGTCAATAGAATCATAACTTCAAAGTCACAACTTGGATTAGGAACAAGATCAGACCTGAGACATAACATTTCGATAGCTGTAAGATTGTGTTGGAGCACCATGAAGGAAGACAATGGTTCCTCGTCTGCTCTCAGGTGATCCTGCAAAAAGAAGAGTACTTTTCTTAAATCCCGTGTAAGAAGAGAATCTACAGAAAGAAAATCCAAATATTGACCTGTTTCTCTCACAAACCATCTCAGCTTTCCAGATTTGATAATGCAGCCATAATCCTTTCCCTTGTCCTCTATTCTCTATGGACAGCATTATAAAGACATCAGCCTCTAAATCACTCAAATTATACTAAATGAGAAATTAGACTGCAAAATTAATTTCCGCCCCACAACAGTCTCAGACCACAAACAAAAACAAAAACAAAACAAACAAACAAAAGAAGGGGAGGGATAAGGAATGAATAACAATAATCAGGTTGCTTTCTCCAAACATCTCCATATTGCTTTCTGTTTTCCATCTTTAGGATTGCCTTCTAAATTACAATCTACCCGGTAAAGTCCCATTGAATTTTTTTTTTGACAGAACATGAATATTAAATTATGCTGTAAAAGGAAAAGAATTTGATAGCTTTAACGTTTACACTGAAAAGAAGTTTTCAAGTATAAAAAGCAAGACTCCAATGTATTAAGATAGCTTGCAAAATGCAAGCAACTTCCAAGGATTGCACTCAATATAAAATAATTTGGAATAAAGCGTTGATCAGCAAGAAGTATACCGTGTATACCCCCTTTCCATTTCTGATACAAAATTCGTTACTTTCAAATGATTTCACAAAAAAAATGTGGCACTTTTATTGGTCAAGGCCAAAAACACAGTGCAGAATATAAAACGATCGACATAGGCAATAATCAAACTGTAGTTCAAATGCATAAATTCTTTCAATGAAATTGCAACACTAGAAAGTAGAAACTCAAACAGCAAGCTGAATCCTATGCAGCAGGAGAGTACAAGTCAATAAGTTACTCTTCACAAAGCAAACCTCAACGGAATAGCTTACGTAGAGCATTTGGCCGACATTGCCATCCTCCGCTGGCGATTCAGGCAGTTGAATAGCACTTCTGCTGGAAGGATTGTCAGTGACGAAGCCGAAAGGATTAAATGCTGGCTTGTCATTGTCGTCCTTGTCTGAAGCTTTTGCAACAATTCCTTTTCTCCGACCTGCAGTCCTCCAGAATCTCCAATTGTATCTAGCGGCGACGTCGATGTAGGAGAGTGATGATTCCGGCGAGGACGCTGAAGCTGAGACGCCGAGAGGAGGCGAAGGAAAAGACACGAGAGAGAAGGCCATAGAAAGTTTAGTGGAGGGAGTTTGAATCCAACCAACGCCACTAACTGTTATATTGAATCTAACCGGCCTTTTATACCACACCATTGCTTCTCCTCTCCTCTCATGGTTGGATTTGCTCTCTCCACATCACTCTTAAAGAAAACTATATATTAAATATATATATATTTTTGTGAATGATTAATTTTAAAAAATATATATAGTTTGACACGGAATGAAAATTACTCGTCCAATTATTTTTAATTTCTTATATATTAAAGCTGTACTAAATAATTTACGTTATTTGATATTTGTTAGAAGTATTTAGAAATTTTGAAAGTTTTACATGAATAGTATATAAAATATTAATTAACGTTAAAATATAAATAGTGAAAAATGATCTAGATGCAAGTAATTATATTATCTAAACATTTAGGAGGGTAGTCATTAATCTATTTTTGTATTCAATAAAGATTATTTTTAAAAATAAATTCTAACTTCGATATTTATTTAATTAGGTAAATACTATAATTTTGAAGAAAAGTATTAAGAAAGAGGTATTTTCAATCCTTATTGTGTCAAAGCTATGTAAAATGAAATTGCTTTTCACTAACTTTTTCTTGACCTTAAAAAGAGAGGGAAAGAAAATTCATGAATTTATGGATGTACTTATAAAAATTTCTAGATGTTTTTGGGGCCACTCTTCAATTTTGCAATTAGAGTACTACCTGTTGCCTTCCGTAAAAACAAAGGAATACAAGGACCTAAGAAGTAAAAAAAGTGGGAAAGTTGAAGCCGTTGGAGTGAGCACGCTAACATTTCAGGCTTTGACGCAAGCCATGTAAAGTCTCCCGCGATATGACCGACGACGACACATTTTCTCCGGCCGACGGCCTGTCTCTGCACCCGGACGTCGATATCACTGTAAGAATTGCCATTTCGTACCTAAAAATGGTCTTTCTCGATCCAATCCTTGTACCTTCTGGTTCTCTTATCACATTTCCGTGCAATTTATCTTAGGGTTTCGTTTTTACAACTGAAGATTGGCGCCTTTTTTCCCTCCCTCCATTTTGGTCATGGTTAAAAATTTTATTTCATGCCATTAACATTCGATCATCTCAAGGAAATTAGAGTGTGTTTATAAATTGCCTCGAAAACAACTGTGGGTCTTTTAATGCTGTGAAATTGTGTTCGGTTGCATTGAGATTGCTGTAAATTTGAACGTGAAACTGGTAGCTTTACATGTCATTTTGTTAATTTCACTCAAAAAGAAAGGAAAGAGTTGGATGTTCAAATTGTGAAGTTGACTAGATATCTATATTAGTGCAATTTTTCTTGACTGGGATACTGGACTGCTCTGAATAAGACTGTATTTTACAGTAATGAATGAAATACTCGAGCCATTGGAGTAATGCAAGCACCAGTTTTAGTTATTGAGCAACATCATTAAATGGTTTGATTTTGTGCTGAAATTGCATGCTTGTGAACGTACGCATTTACATGTTCTGATTTGTTAATATGGCAACTGTTTGGTTGAGTAAGCATTGAGTCTGTAGTTGCAGTGTGTTTTACAACGGATGTATGCTGTTAATTGATGCCATGGAATAAGTTGTGAATGCTAATATAGAGCTTAAATCTTTGACAAATGATTAAAACTTGGTATATCTAAGGTTCAGATGCCAACCAATGAGGAGGACTTCCTGGAAATATTGACTTGCAAGATCAATGAGGATGAACTATAAGTATATTGTTATTCAAGATTATTCTGATATTTATTTATAGTAAGGGATGGAAAATGGATGGTACAGCATGACTGTACTTTCTCCTGGCAAGTTTTATATATTTTTCACCCTGAGTAATATTCCTTTTTCCTTGTGATCCCAGGTGGAAGTAAGTTCAGAAAACAGTGAACGACTACTTGAGGATGAGGGTAGTGATCAGCGGATTGACAGAGAGGAAGTCTTTGGATTTGGAAGTAATGACCTTGAAGATGAGAGTACCCAAGTGCTTGAAGTCGAAAGCAACGATCTTGGGAATGCTGCTGAACAACTACTAGCGATGGAAAGCAATGATCTTGAGACTGAAAATGAGCAGGTGCTCGACTTTGAAAGCAATGACCATGAGAATAATAGTGACCAAATGCTTGAATTTCGTTGCATTGACCTTGAGAATTCCAGAGATGGTGATGCAGCAGTCATTGATGACCAGAATGCTGTCTCTGAAGGAAAGGACTATCCCCCGCCAGTGGTGGGAATGGAATTTGAATCATATGAAGATGCCTATAATTATTATAACTGCTATGCCAAAGAGCTCGGATTTGCCATCAGAGTCAAATCATCCTGGACGAAACGTAACAGCAAAGAGAAGCGTGGTGCAGTGCTCTGTTGCAATTGTGAGGGTTTCAAAACAATGAAGGAAGCAAACAACAGAAGAAAGGAAACAAGAACAGGTTGCCTAGCAATGATAAGGTTGAGATTAGTGGAGTCCAATAGATGGAGAGTGGATGAAGTTAAGCTTGAACACAACCACTTTTTTGACCCTGAAAGGGCGCAGAACTCTAAGTCACACAAGAAGATGGACTCAGGAACCAAGAGAAAGTTGGAACCAGCTATTGATGTGGAAGTTCAGACAATCAAATTGTATCGTACTCCTGTTAATGATGCGATGGGTAACGGAAGCTCAAATGAAAGGGAACTCAACAACCAAGTTGACCAGTCTTCACGTTTAAAACTCAGAAAAGGTGAAGCAGAACATATCCACAATTTTTTTTGTCAGATGCAGCTCACAAGCCCCAACTTTTTCTATATTATGGATCTAAATGATGAAGGGCATTTAAGGAATGTTTTCTGGATGGATTCTAGGGCCAGGGCTGCATATGTTTTCTTTGGTGATGTTGTGGCAATTGACACCACATGTTTGTCAAAAAACTATGAGATTCCTCTTTTAGCATTTGTTGGAGTGAATCACCATTCCCAGTCTATCTTGCTAGGTTGTAGCTTGCTTGTAGATGAAAGCACAGAGACATATACATGGTTGCTGAGAGCATGGCTTTCATGTCTATCAGGACGTCCTCCGCAAACTGTTGTTACAGATCGCTGCAAGGCCTTACAAAATGCCATCTCTGAGGTTTTTCCTAGAGCTCGTCATCATTTTTATTTGCCCCATGTTATGCAAAGCATTGTGGGGACATTAGGAGAGGTAGGTAAATCAGAAGTATTTTCTACCATACTGAATAGAACAGTGTATAATATACACAAAGGTGATGAATTTGAGACGGCTTGGGAGGAAATGGTCCAGCAATTTGGAATCAGAGGCCATGAGTGGCTTCAGGCTTTGTATGAAGACCGAGAACGATGGGCTCCAGTTTACGTAAAAGATACATTTTTTGCTGGGATATCCAGCTTCGAGCCAGGGGAGTCTACAAGGTCCTTCTTTGATGGGTATGTACATAGGCAGACAACCTTGAAAGAGTTTTTTGATATCTATGAATTAGTTTTGCAAAAAAGGAATCAGAAAGAAGCTCTTGATGATATTGAGTCGAGAGACTGTAGCCCCTTAATAAGAACCAGCTGCAGTTACGAACTACAGCTATCTGAAGTTTACACAAAAGAAATGTTTCTGCAGTTTCAAATTCAGGTGGAACTGATGTCTAATTGCTATAGTGTGACACAAGTCCATGTCAATGGGCCAATCATCACATATTTGGTCAGAGAGCGAGAGCCTTTGGCAGATGCAGACACCGAAAGGAGCTTTGAAGTTATATTCGATAAAGCAGGACTGGAAGTCCGCTGTATTTGCAGTTGCTTCAATTTTAAAGGTTATCTATGCAGACATGCTTTGCATATTCTAAACTCCAATGGCATAGATGAAGTCCCAAGTCATTACATTCTATCACGTTGGAGGAAGGATTTTAAACGCTTGTATGCACCAGATATTGGCTCCAGCAACATTGATATCAGTAACCCTGTTCAATGGTTTGATCACTTGTACAGACGTGCCATGCAAGTTGTTGAAGAAGGGATGACTTCTCAAGAGCACTATATGGTTGCTTGGCAAGCATTTAAAGAATCCTTGAATAAGGTTCGGCTGGTGGCTGACAGGCATGTCCGATCATGAGTGGTTTTTTTTTTCTTTTTTCCCCCTTTTGGTAGATAAGCTTGTTAACTGTTGTACAATAATCAAAAAAGTTAACTTTGCAAATTGAAGACTTCACAGAACAGCAAATTTAGATTCATATTAGTGTCATTATGTGTTGGGGGATTGACAAGCAAAGTTCTATCGGCAAAGATCATGGCTGATTGCATCTTGGCTATAGATCGGCCACAAAAAGGGAAATCTTTTGCAATTAGCTACCATAATAACTGTTAAATGGTGAGTTCATTAACGATTTAATCAATAAGAGTTCAAAAGTTTATCATTAGTAGCTTTAATAAGCGAACCTTCCTCATTACCGAAAGATTAACGCAGTTAATGCAAGTCCTTAAAACTTTCATAAGAGAAATATTGGAGATTTTGAAATAAATGATCAAATTTATTTATTAATATATCGATTATTTATTATTAAATTCTTTTTTTTTACGTCGAAAAAGAATACAACTGATACTTTTTAAGTACGCACGGGTGAAGCTCAATTATGTCTTGATTGTTATATACATTCGTGCCTTTTTCTAATATGTAAAACACAAGGGAAATTTTTTTTTGATTATTCCCTGGGTTAAAAATGAGAGAAAGCAACATTATGATTATTATTAGAAAAAAGGAGTTTGTTTACTCGGGGAAAAGACAGTATCATAGTGGGCCCCTTTATGTTGTCTTTTTGGTAAAAGAAGTAGACCTCTCTATGGCGTTTCAAAATTGCAAGCAAAACCCCGAGACTGAAGTCTGATGTTGATGATGCGAGAAACAGGCAAAATTGGCTTGAGCATGAGACGTCACCGGCGCGCCCGACACTAAACCTCGCCGGAGCGGCATCGCTGATCGTAGTCCGGCCTGGTGGTTCGTTATCTCCGATCAAGTCCTGTTGTTGATTGTAAGACCGCCACTATTTTCTATCTCTCATTGGTTTCCTTTTGTTTTTTATGCTATTTCCCTACAAATGTGAACAAAACTACAGAAAATGAGATTTCGTCTATAAATTCTTAAGTTCAGTTAAATGGGTTGACTGGAACGTATGAAGATTTCTTTGTCTTCACTGGGGTAAAATGGATTAATTTTGCGGTTATTAAAAATGGAGTTTCTGCGTCTTTGGATGCTGGAAAATTATTGATTATCAACCAAATTTTCAACTTCCAGCTTGTTGCAGAATTTGCTAATTTGATTCTTGCCGTTACTTGAAGTTCTATTAGCTTATTCACAAGGGCAGTTGATTGATCAGTTGGCTTAGCTTTCTTCCTCAGAATGTTTTGGAAAGTGAAAAGCTACCCCCCACCCCCCCCCAAAAAAAAAAAAAAAACTCCTGCAAGAATTGGGGAATTTTCAGCTTGTAGATTGTACAGTGATCACCATGACGACATTGAGTTGAAGTATTAAGTTGTCTATCCCGTTTCAACGCTCACAAGGAGCAGATGGTACATGATATAGGCGCAAAAATCTCCATAGTGGACTTTAGAACCAGAAGTATTAGAAGGAGGGTGGTTGTCTTATGGTCCTAAATATTGTTAATGATCTTCAGCTATAGCTATGCACGTATGTTCTTGTGTGTATAACCATATCTATTTAGTTCTTTGCTTTTTGCAAGACAAAATCTTTTTCAAATTGTTTAGTTATATGCAGAAGATCACGGATTCATACTTTGTGCCAATACTTCTTTTAATATCTAAAATGGGTTTACTTTCTGATTTTGGTCGGCTGTTCTCTTCAATTTTGTATGCTTATCTGCATATTTGTGGAAAGAGGGAGATGACCTTAGTGGGTAGGTCCTTCCACCTTTTACTATGTGTTGAATGGAAACTTATATAGGAATAAACTACATAATTGAAAATCATGGCCATGCAAATTGCAAATTTGAATTGTCTTGATGACGGATTATTTGACAGAAAGCACAACTTTGAAGATGCTTTTCGGTTATTGCATACAGAAGTTATTGGCAGAAGCAACGGCATAGCTTTAGCTTTTAGCAGTGTTCCTTGTGCCCATTGTGTTTGTTTGTGTGGCTTATTAAAAACTTACCTAAAGAAAATGCCTGTTACTTTCGAATATGCTCCTTTATTGTTGTGACTGTCTATTTATGTTCCAAATTTTAAAACATACTCCTTTTACCAAATTTGCAGATGGAAGAAGTTCCCCTTAATGGTGAACAGTCTACTGTTGGACAAGTCATTGAGACTCTTGAAGAAATAGATTGTGAGAAAACAGTGTTGGATAGCCAAGATGGAGTTCCGGAAGGAAGGAAGGAATTTGTTGCACCTGCTGTAGGGATGGAGTTCGAGTCGTATGATGATGCATACAATTACTATAACTGTTATGCAAGGGAGGTGGGATTTCGTGTTCGAGTGAAAAATTCTTGGTTTAAAAGAAATAGCAGAGAGAAGTATGGCGCAGTGCTTTGTTGCAGCAGCCAAGGCTTTAAAAGAATTAAAGATGTAAACCGTCTCCGGAAGGAAACCAGGACTGGTTGTCCTGCAATGATGAGAATGAGATTAGTAGATTCTAAAAGGTGGAGGATACTTGAAGTCACACATGAACACAACCATTTGTTAGGTGCAAAAGTTTACAAGTCTGTTAAGAAAATGAGCACCGGAGCTAAGAGGAAGCTGCAATCAAGTTCTGATGCAGATGTACGGACAATAAAGTTGTACCGTGCACTTGTAATCGATGCTGGCGGCAATGGGAACTCAAACACTGATGCAAGAGTGCCTAAGAGTTCTTCTGATCCTCTGGATCAGTTGAATCTAAAAAAAGGTGACACACAAGCAGTCTATAATTACCTCTGTCGTATGCAACTCACCAATCCAAATTTCTTTTACTTGATGGATTTCAATGATGAAGGGTGTATCAGGAATTTTTTCTGGGTGGATGCTAGGTCAAGGTCTGCCAGTTGTTATTTTGATGATGTGGTTCTTCTCGACAACACATTTTTGTCAAACAAATATGAGATCCCCCTTGTGGCATTTGTTGGCATGAATCACCATGGTCAATCAATCTTGCTAGGCTGTGGCCTGCTTGCAGGGGAAACAACAGACTCTTACATTTGGCTATTCAATGCATGGCTTACTTGTACGTCTGGACGTAATCCACAGACCATAATTTCTGACAGATGTAAGATTCTGCAGAGTGCAATTGCGCAGGCATTTCCAAGGTCTCAACATCGTTTTGGTTTGTCACACATCATGAGAAAAGTTCCAGAGAAACTGGGAGGATTACGGCACTACGATGCTATCAGAAAGGCATTATTTAAAGCAGTTTATGAGGCCCTGAAACCATTTGACTTTGAAGCAGCATGGGGATTTATGGTACAACGTTTTGGAGTTGGTGACCATGAATGGCTGCGCTCATTATATGAAGATAGATCTTGTTGGGCTCCAGTTTATTTGAAGGACATATATTTCGCAGGAATGGCTACTGGAAGGCCTGGTGAGACCTTGAATTCATTTTTTGACAAATATGTGCACAAGCAAACGCCCTTGAAAGAATTTCTTGACAAGTATGAACTAGCTTTGCAGAAAAAGCACAAAGAGGAAGTGCATGCTGATGCTGACTCAAGAAACTTGAACCCTGAATTAAAAACAAGATGTTCCTTTGAGTTGCAGATGTCCAAAATATACACTAGGGAGATATTTAAAAGATTTCAGTTGGAGGTGGAGGAGATGTATGCTTGTTTCAGCACTACTCGGTTGCATGTGGACGGGCCAATTATTATATTTCTGGTGAAGGAGCGTGTTCTGGCTGAGGGAACTAAAAGAGAGATTAAGGATTATGAAGTGCTGTACAATAGCGCAGCAGCTGAGGTTCGTTGCATTTGCAGCTGCTTTAACTTCTATGGATATCTATGTCGGCATGCTTTATGTGTACTCAACTTCAATGGAGTGGAGGAGATCCCTTCAAAGTACATTTTACCAAGGTGGAAAAAGGATTATAAGAGGCTTCATATTCCAGATCACGGCTCCAGTAATAATGATGCTACTGAAAGGGTTCGGTGGTTTAATCAACTGTACAGAAGTGCATTGCAAGTCATTGAGGAAGGAGTGATTTCCTTAGACCATTACAAAGTCGCACTACAAGCATTCGAGGACTCACTAAGTAGAGTTCATAGTACTGAAAGCAATATTGATCAATAACCTTCATTAAACATGTTCTCCTCTTTCTGTCTAATCTTTTTTCAACATTTCTTGTACTTGGTGTACATCTTAGAATAGGAAACTTTGAAGTATAGTTCCCTCCAAGACATTGTGGTTTGAATTGCATGCAGCAGCAAACCTAGGGTTAAAGAAACTCTAGTTTGATTCAAAGCAAAAGGCACACTTTCAGCTTCAGCTAGTTTGAATTGCATTTCATTTCCTGTGGTTCCTTTTGAGATAGTAAACAAAGTTTTTTGCAGGGGCTTGGGTCTTTAGACTCTAATATTTGTCATGTAAGCATCATTAATTAATATATATATATATACATACGTGTAAAATATATCTTTTTATTAGATTATAATATATATATTATAAATCGTGAAATAATAACATTAAGATCGAGTAGTTGACTTGTAGATGGAAAAAAAAAACTGGCAGATAAAATCTTTAGAGTATAAAAAAATTAAAATGAAATTGGAACCAATTTAAACAAGATAAGTCCATAGACAATTGAATTGTCCAAAGCTCCCTGCATTCAGGTGAAACGCAAAAGTTGCTTAAGACGGCGTCGTTGTATGATAAGTATATGTATATCTAAAACTGCAGGGTATATCGGGTAATTTACATTCTTACGTTATGAGTTACGACGATTTGTTAAAGATACCGAAGGGGTACGGATCGTTCTGTGCACTCACCTACACTTTTCTGGCGGCCTCTCCGCCGGTTAATCGTCTCCGGCGAGATCTTTGGCCATATACACTTTGTGCCTGACACCTGTACTATTCGTCTCCCTCTTTCCTTTACAAGGTAGTTCCTAGTTACATTATAGTACTAAGTTATCGATTGATTGATTGCAGCTTCTTTAATCTTCCAGCTTTTGAAGGGAATTCATTGGAAATTCTAGCTTCTGCTTGCTCCTACCTGTATAGCTACCATACGTGATTGTTTCTGGCAAAGAATTTGCCTTTATTATTCCACATAGCTGCTGAATTGAGCCAGTTTTCATTCTTTGTGGTAATTGATGATTGGAAATTCTGTGCAAAATGTCGAATGCAAGAATTCTTGGCTGGGGGATGTAAGAAATTCACGTGCAGAAATTACTGTAAGATATGTACTTCTTTTAGTAAACATGGGTTCGCATAATTAGATTGCTAGCACATCATGCAAGAGGATGGCCTAAAAGGATAGGGAAATGAGTTTGCTCTGGAAGTTATGACAGAGATAGACCTATAGAAATGCAACACAAATTTCATGATTTGTCTAGTGATCAAGATGGATTTAACTGAACTTGTCGTACTTTGTAGAGGCTGTTCTACATGTGTCACTGATACTTGATGCCTTTCATCTCGATAATATTTGCTTCCGCAACTAGTGAATGTTATCTGTTGCTAATTTTTTATTTTCCCTTCCTTTTTGGTGTTTGGTGTGTCTGGAGGGGCGTTATTCCTTTATCCTCCTATTGGTGTAAGCATCCGTCTCTAAAAGTCCTGTTGCCCTCTCCCACACCCCCTACTGATCAAACATTTATATGCATAATGTGATTAGCAATTTCACACTAACGAGCAAATTTGATAATGTGATTGCTGCAATTTATAGACCTTAATCCTCTCCTGATGCTTCTTATGAAGTTGTAGAATGTTATGTTTGATACGGTAGCCTAATGATTTCTCAACGTCTTAGTATAAAGGGAAAAGCAGTATAGCACTTATGAAAATATTTTGAGAGCCTTTATACTATTATGGGAGTTTCTTTTCTCAAACTTTCTTGAATAGTGCCATGGTTATAATCCAGATTGACTTTTGGGGGGCAAAAAATGTTTAAACACTACAGTACTTCTTAGGGCTTTGGGGGCTAAGATTCTTTAGGATTTTCTTATGGGTGGTTGGAGATAGTGGTAGGCAAGACTTCTGTCTGACTGCAATCTTTCGTGGACCTTACAAATGGTTCTTTATCTCATTCAGAGAAGCTGCACGCTGCAGAAGATTGCACATCTAGATTGACTAGAAGAGCCAACAGGATTCGAGGATATAATTATGTTTGTTTTTATATGAGAAAGAATATATTTTCTTTTCTTTAAAAATCTGATTCTGTATTTGTTGTTTATTCCCTGGACATCAGATTGTTTATTTTCTGGTTATTTATTTTTTCAAGATTTCCCTTTTGGTTATTTCAGATGGATGAAGTATCCCTCAATAGCGAACCTGTTTATGATGATGAACCTGAGGAATTTGAGATTGATGGAGATTGTGCCATGACTGAATTTGTTGGCCAGAGTGGTGTTCTTCAAGGCGAAAATCCTTTGCCTCCTGCTGTTGGGATGGAGTTTGAAACCTATGAAGATGTTTATTACTTCTATAATTGTTATGCCAAGCAACAAGGATTTGGTGTCAGAGTGAGTAATACATGGTATAGAAAGAGCCGAGAAAGATATAGAGCAAAGTTAAGCTGCAGCAGTGCTGGGTTCAAAAAGAAAAGTGAAGCAAACCGTCCAAGGCCAGAAACAAGAACTGGCTGCCCAGCAATGATAAAGTTCAGGTTGATGGAAAACAAAAGATGGAGGATAATTGAAGTTGAACTTGAACACAATCATTTAATCAGTCCAACTAGTGGAAAATTTTATAAATCTCATCGGAACTTGGGCCCTGGAAGCAAAAGGCATTTGCAGATAGATGGTCCTGAGGAAGTTCAAAAGATCAGGTTGTTCAGAACGGTGATTATTGATGCAGAGGATAGCGGAAAATTAATTGATGAAGAAGGAGAATTCGGGAACAACGATGATCAGTCAAACAACCAACTTAAGCTCAGACAAGGAGACTCTCAAGCAATGCATAAATTTTTCATCAATATGCAATTGATGAATCCTAATTTCTTTTATGTCATGGATCTCAATGAAAAAGGATGCTTGCGGAATATGTTTTGGGCTGATACAAAGTCTAGGGCTGCTTATGGTTATTTCGGTGATGTTGTCGTAATTGACACTTCATGCTTAACCAGAAAGTATGAGGTGCCTTTGGTGGTATTCACTGGTGTGAATCACCACAGTCAGCCTTTTCCACTAGGTTGTGGTTTGGTAGCAGGTGAGACCATAGAATCATATGTATGGTTGTTTAGGGCATGGTTAACATATATGAGAGGACGTCCTCCACAAGCTATCATTAGTGACCAATGTAAATCCTTGCAAACTGCTCTTGCTGAAGTCTTTCCTAGAGCTTCTCATTTTCTTTCTTTGACAAGTATCTTAGACCAAGTTCCTGAAGAATTTGGAGGATTGCATGATTATGAAACAATTAGAGCTTCCTTTATTAGGTCAGTTTGTGATTCATCGAGAGTAGATGAGTTTGAAGCAGCTTGGGAGGATATGATGCATCAACATGTAATTAGACACAACAAATGGCTGCACACACTGTATGAAGATAGGAAACGATGGGTCCCAGTGTATACAAAGGAGACTTTTTTGGCAGGTATGTTTCCCATCAACGAAAGTGAAAGAGTTGTCTCTCCCTTTGACGGATATTTGTCCAAATGCACTACTTTGAAAGATTTCTTTGACAATTATGATCAAGCTCTCCAGAATATTGATCAAAGAGAAGCTTTGGCTGACATGGAATCAAGAAGTCGTAATGGGCGGTTAAAATCAACATTTTATTTTGAGTTGCAGCTTTCAAAATTGTACACAAATAACATATTTATTAAGTTCCAACTGGAAGTGGAAGGAATGTACTCTTGTTTTACCACCAGGCAGATAGGCATGGATTGGTCAGCCATAACTTACCTAGTCGAAGAGCATGCTGAAGTTGTGGATAACAGAAGAGAAACAAAACATTATGAGGTCGTCTATAATACAGCTGATGCAGAGATTCAGTGTGTGTGTGGTTTATTCAACTTAAAAGGTTATTTGTGCAGGCATGCACTTAGTGTTCTAAACCAGAATGGTTTGGAGGAGATCCCACCTCAGTACATTCTCTCAAGATGGAGAAAGGACATTAATCGTTGCTATGCTTTTGATCACAATTGCAATGATATTGATATCAACAATGCAGTTCACAGGTATGATAATTTGTACAAATGCATCTTGAAGGTTGTGGAAGAAGGTAGGAGATCTCATGATCGATATACATTTACAGTACAGGCATTGGATGAGATACTGAATAAGGTTCGCCTTGAAGCTGATCAATCGATTTGACTAGCACATATTTTACTCTTTGTTCTTCATTCTCATTGGTGCCACAGGCAGTAAGATTAGACATGTAAGTTATATTTGTAGGAAGAGCTTGTTGATACTCACTTGTACTCACATCTTAACATAGTCATTGTAACTTCACCCTTTTAGCAGAGATTTTGTTTATTCATTTACTTCTGTAATTCACTGGCCAAGATTATTAAATTGGCAAAGAAGAGAAAATGAGAGAAATTTTCCCTCCTATCCTAAGTGAAATTAATGAAGGGAGACAGGATAAATGGTACCCAAGTATGATGATCGACACAATTATTTTGGTATATTCTTTTAAGATTACAATTATCTTTTCCTAGCATTTTCATAAGCAAGCTTTTACTTTTCTTTGTACTTCTTCCCAATATGGCAAGAAGAGTTTCAGCAAGGTTGGATGTGGGACTTTATTACTCCCCTTTTTTAAATTAATGTTTATGTTTTGACTTTGATACAAAGATTAGAATCATTTCATCTTTATTAATAAAAAATATTAATGGTTTATATTCTTATGGCAGTGTAACTTATACCTTAAGGTTAATTGTAGAAGTTTAAATATTTTTTCTATTCTTAAATAAGTGTTACTTTAGAAAAATTCACACATATTGTAATTAAGAGTTTTAAGTGAAAAATTAAATTACGTTTATTAAAAATTATGAAGTTAGATTGAAAATCGAATAATAATTAATGTTATGATTTAATAAAATAATAAATGACAAAAGTATAATTAAAAAAAAGTAATAAATATCTTTTTAATTTTATAAATCTTATAAAATTTTGAAAAGTAATATTTATTTGAGAATGGATGTTTATTTTAAAGGAGTGAATATCCATTCTCAAACACAAATTGAGACATTCGTAACAAATGGAGTATATTGTAGCCATTCCAGAAATTATTACGAGCTAAAATCGAAAATATTCAAAACATGAGGGGCATCATTGGCACAATAAAGTAGTTTGGAGGACGAAACTGAAATTGCCTTTTTGTCCCCCGCAGTCCCTCACGGTCTCACAACACTCCCCACCACGCTGTCCTCACCATTCTCCAATTCCCGCCATTTCTGAAACTGCATAAGCGCTATAAACCCTAATCCATTGATCGCTAAACTCAGCCATCAAATTCAGCGAGGAAGAAGATGAAGTTCAAGGCATTTTTAACAGACAACGGAGTAAATCTTCTAGAGAAGAGAATTTTACCAGCCCTAGACAAAATGGGCAAAATCTGCCACCTCTATTTCACCAAGGAGCACACCTTTTTCCTCCACAACCTCCTCAATGGCGACGGCATTCAATCCATAGCTCAGTTCCGTAAAGAAGCCCTCTTCGACGACTATCGCATTTCTAGCCAAAATGATGACCGAATTGCCTTTGCCATTGATTTATCCCTCCTCCACCGGGCTCTTCGCAGCATTATTAACATTTACACCGAATTTAGCAGTCATGGTGGTGGTGGGCCGGGATTGAACCGGCTTCAGATTAAGCTGGTTAAGAAACTGCCTGCTCATTCAATGCAGCCGATGCCTTTTCTGACATTTGAGACTAAGGGGTATAAGTCTGCTGTGATTCAAGATGTGCCCATTTCGAAACCCTTGTCGAGGGCTGATATGGCTGAACTTCAAGCAGCTCTGGATACATCGCAGGAAATGCCGAGGACATTAGTTAGAGTGCCGGATATGAATCAGTTAGAGCAGTTTGTGGATAGGATGAAGCATGTTGGGGATGTCATCAATGTGACCATAAGCAAATATGGGGATTTGCATTTGCAAATTTCAACGTCTTTGATCACATTAGGGGCTGAGTTCAGAAAACTGTTGGTTTTAGGAGAGCAGGCTGAGGTTTCAGGTGGTAGGGAAGGGGATCAGAATTTGAGTGCTCAGACAAGACATCAGAGGGCCATTCAGAGAGGAGATGCAGTGATGGTGCATGTGAGCGTGAAGCATTTCTTTAAGAGTCTTCAGTGCCATTTGGCAAAGCCTGATTGTGCTTTCTACGGCATTGCTCCACAGAGTTCTTGCTTGACTTTGATCTTTCAGTTCTTTGTTCCCGGTACTCATCTAACAGACAAGTCGATCAGCCTTCACTGCAGGCTTCCTGTACTTGATCCGGGTTCCAACTGAAGAACAATTTGTAACCATCTGGATTTTGGATGTGTTCTCTGGCTATTAAAAATCAAGCTTCCTATTGTAATTTGCCTTTTCCTAAAACAGATCCTTGTAACTTTCTGTATAGCCACTGGTTGAGTGAAATTACTCAACTCCTCATGTTATCAGAACTCTGGAGTTGAAAAGCTAGCATTATTCTATTCCGATTGTACCACTTCTATTGCTGTATTTGTTTAAATGAACGGGTTAAGTTTCTTCAATATTTTCTGTTGGTCATGAGTTGTGCAATCTGAAGTTAGGGTTGTGTTTTTCCACGGGAACGAGGCCGCCAGTCCTAAAATGAATCGTTATAGTCAGCACGTTAGGCCACATATTACAAGAATTTCAAGGTCAACATTAGCATGAAAATTATTAACTTTAGCATTCCTTTAAGTCGGAAGAATCATTTTGTTCCACAATATATCATCACCACAAACTTAACAATAGGAATTGCAGAAGAATAAAGCTACTTCAGTGTTATCCGTCCTCAAAATTAAGAGTCACCAATAAATCCTAACAAGGTCATGACAATCCCTGAAGTGGTGGAGTCTGGCTCTATCTCAAGCTTTTGGTACAAACTTTGCTCCCTGATGAAAATCTACACAGATCCTAAGGCTCTTCACAGTTCTGACCATAGTACCAGGTACGAAGCTGATTAGTCCAAAGGCAATAATCAATTTTCTCATGTTGCCGGTTAACTGAATTCTCTTATTCCTTTTCTCCAATGTCAAGGATCAACTCAGAAGTATCAGGTAAATACCCTGCCAATTTCAGAGCTTCACTTATATCCTCCAGCTGCAAAAATATTTCTTCGGATTGAGGATGTGTATGATCTCCGGCCAAAAATTCATGAACAACACCATTCACTTCTATCAGACTGCAACCTGGTGTTTTCTTGATTCCTCTTTCCACGACAATTTTTCTCAAGGCCTGCAAACTCTCCCATTCCTTGCAGGTTGCATATACATTGCATAAGAGTACATAAACAGCTTCATTTTCAGGTTCCAACTGCAGAATTTGTTCAGTTGCCATTTCAGCCATTTCCACATCTTTGTGGAGTCGACAAGCACCAATCAGAGTTCCCCAGACGACTGTATTGGGCTTCATTGGCATGCTCTTTATAACTTCATAAGCCTCCCTTAGATTCCCTGCTCGACCAAGAAGATCGACCATGCATCCATAGTGCACTATGTTAGGTTCAATTCCATGGTGGGTGGTCATATTGGCAAAGTAACCTCGTCCTTCACTTACCATGCCAGCATGAGTACAAGCACTAAGAACACCTACATAAGTTACTTCATCAGGTGTCTCTAAAGCATTCAGCATATCCAAAAACAGGTTTAAAGCTTTTCTTCCATGGCCGTTAGTGGCAAGACCAACAATCATGGCAGTCCAGGTGAATTTGTCCCTTCGGGGCATCTTAATGAATGTTCTCGCTGCTTTATCCACTTCTCCGCATTTAAAGTACATATCTATTAAAGCGTTACCAACATAAACATCATCCTTTATGTTGTACTTCTCAATATAAACTCTTACCCATTCCCCTAGTTCAAGTGCCCCAAGATGTGCACAGGCAGTGAGAATGCTGACTGTGGTAAAAGCATCGGGCTTAATATTTGCAGCTTGCATCTCACGGAAAAGCAACAAGACATCTTTAAATCGATTCATTTTAAGGTATCCGTCTAGTAGTGCAGTCCAAGAAACGGAGTCTCTCTGGGGCATCTGATCAAAATATCTTTGAGCTTGGTCTACTTGTCCGGAATTCACAAACCCCTTGATAATGGTGGTCCATGATATGACATCTCTTTCTTGCATGCTACTAAATACACCAAGTGCTGCTTCCATCTCTCCACAAGCTGCATACATGTTGGCCAAAGCATTATTTAGAACCAAATTTGACTCAACCCTTCCATCTTTAACGTACTGATGAATCCTTTTACCAGCATCAAGATCCCGTAGTTCTGAACAAGCCGATAATACCGAGACAAGACTAACTGAATTAGGCAATAATTTCCTCTCCTCCATTACATTAAAAAGTTCCATCGATTCCTCAAATTGTCTCCTCCGGTTGTGCCCAGATATAATTAGATTCCACATAGGCACATCAGTTTTTGCACTCATGTCAAAAACCGTGCGAGCCATATCAACTTGGTAATACAGACAATACATACGTATCAGAGAATGTCGAACATAGTCATTGCAATCAAACCCAAATTTACATATATGGGCATGTATTCCTTTCCCACATTCAAATGGAATGTCCTGATTGAACCCCTTCAGCAAAAACGGGAAAGTGTAATTATCTGGTTTCACACTGTTCCTTAACATCTCCATATACAGAGAAGCTGCATCGCCGGAACACTTAATTCGGGAATAACCTTTTATCATTGTGTTCCAAACAAAAACACTTGGTTCAAGAATTGTGACAAACAAGTCACGCGCATAATTGACGTCACCAAAATCACTGATACAACAGAAAGAAATGATTTTGGAATACACCGGGGCGTGTAAAGCCAGGCCTTTCTGTATAGCGAGGCAGTGAATTTGCTTGAGTTGGTCCATTGTTCTGCACTCTTGGAAAAGAAAGCCCAAAGATGGGTTCGTTTGTGGAGAGTTGTGACGGAGGTGATTTGGGTAGACACTGGCAGCGAAGGCAGCATTCCTTCTGAGACATTGAGAGTGAAAAATCGGCAAGATTAATGGAGCAAAAAGGTGATGGATATGATGCCGTGAGATGATTAGCATGTGTTGGAACTTCGAGAGGCTCGATCATTCATTTTCAGTTCTTCGCCGGGGTAGAATCTGAGACTAGTGAACAGAGAAGCGTACAGAGCACTAGAGCAGAGCTTGAGCTTAGAAGTCACGCCAATCGACGTCGCAATGAAATTATAGCACAACAGCAGCCAAATGTCAAGCCTCGGTCCCGTTTAACCATTTTCATTCTTTGTCCTCTTGTTTCATTTTGTCTGCATCTTTCTTTTTCTTGCATGGGGGAGTGAGAACAATAAATTCATACTTCTTCTCATATATTCTGAATTTTTTTTCTATTATTATACTCCCTATATATTTAAAAAAAATTAAAAATTACTTAACAAATTATAATTTTACTATAAATCATATTGATAAAATAAAAATTATTAACGATAAAAATATTATAATTTTTAAACTTTAAAAACTAAATAGACTAATTTCTTGTTCAGAAATAAAATGAGAAGCCAAAATGTAAACCAGCAAAATACTTTTCTAAGCAACGTCATTTTTCTTTCATCATTTCTATCAAAAATGGCCTCAAGAAGGCAACGAGAAAGAGTTAATCGCAGAAAGAAACCGGAGAAGGGAATAGACAATTTGAAACAACAAAAGAATTGTGTACTACCCATTGAAGCCTATGCAGAACTGAGATACCTATAAGACACTTTGCTACTATAAAACTAGTGCCTATGACTCTATTTGGACAATTGCAGATGACAATTCTGATGTATATTCGGGGGACTCGTATTGCATCCAATCCTTGGCACAGATGAGGGCCTCGAGTGTGGCTGGTCTTAAGTTGCTTCGATAACTATCCATCTTTCTGTTTGATGTATTGAACACACAGTCCGCAGCAACAGTTGAGACAGGAATAGACAGAATATCGGCTGCCATCTTGGAAAGAATTGGGTACTTCGATCTGTTTATTCTCCACCATCCCAAAGCATCAAAGTCTTGTACACGAGGCAAAAGAGATTCTCCCAAATATGTGTCCAATTCTAAATATGACTTCGTGTGTGGGTCACTCTCAATCCCGGATACATAGATGTCAAAATCTGAAAACCCATCCGCAGTTGAAAGTAGACTATCTTCATGACATATTTCTGATTTTGCAATAGATTCACTCGCTTCTTCCATAAATATTGGCGGTGGAAGCGTCTGCACAACATACTCAAGAAACAGGTCATGCAATCCTTCATCAACAACCTTGATCCAAGCCTTAGCATCCTCGCCATATATCTTGGGAAAGCTGAATTCTAAAAGCTTCATCTTGAATCTGGGATCCATTACAGCAGCTACTGCTAAAATAATGTTACAGTCATTCCAATACCTATCAAATTTCTCCCACAAAGGTTTAGTTAGGTTACTCACGAAGGCATCCTGGCTCATAGCTGCATGCATCAACTCAAGCTGAATTTTCCACACTTCATGAAAGAACACATTAGCTGTTGGATGAGTTTCAGAAATTAAAATGCTTGCAGCATCATATAAAAGCTTCAAATATTTGCACAGAGTTTCCACCTGGTACCACTCATCACCTGATGGAGTTACTTTATATTCAGGATCCGTCATACCTAAGCACATAAACACTTCCCTTAATTCAAAAGCAGACATGAGCATCTCATAGGTAGTGTTCCAGTTTGTTTGGTCATCAATGGCTAAGCTCCTTGAGGTTGGCACCTGGAGCTGTTGTTTCAGCTCATAAAACTTTTCTTGGTGAGTTCTTGAAGTAACCACATACTTCACACTTTGACGAACTTTTCCAATTGTTTCCCACATTGAAGCCAGGGCATCTTGTGCAACACCACTCAATGCCCAAGCATAGCAACTGCCTATTATTAGCTGACCGTTGAAAATAAGTTTGTTATTGGCAGATAAAAGGCCTCTAAGGTTACGTCTAACATTCTCACCACTGAAGGATTCGTTAAGAGTGAGACTGAACAGTTTGCTATCTAAACTCCAATCTGTTAGACAACCAGCCACGGCATGATAAAAGGCAACTTCTGAATCAGGAAATGGTAACATGATAACATTAAGGATTCGTCGGTGCAATTTCCAGTCACAATCGACAAACTGACCAGTCAGGATTACATAGCCTAGGCTTTGATCTGAACTCCATAAATCCAAACTGAGGCTAATGCGCCCAGGGCTGCCAGCAAGAATGCTCAAAAGGTTTTGCTTCTCACTTGTGTAAATTCTTGCAACATGATCTTCAACGCAGTCACTGTTCACTGAACTATACTGAGGATGAAGAGCCCTTGCGAAACCAATAAAGCCAGAGTCTTCCACCATGTGAAGAGAATAATCATGTTGGATGATCATTTTAGCAATTTCATGGCTGCAACGCTCCTGATCAAAGGACATGGTTGCATATCCAGGTGTAGCCCTAAAACGCTTTCTTGGTCGGACAGTGGCCTCAGTAGAGCCAATAGTTTTGGCGTCTTGATATGGCACTAGTTGATTCTTCTCCTGATTGCGCTTGCTTACTGGGCAAATCCCCAAGGTAATATGCCGCCTGAGATGGCTGGTGCCGGCTAATTTTGATCCACTAATGTAGGCAAATGATTTTTTGCACTGTTTACAGCAGGCCCTGGTAGAATCAGCATCAACAGTTTCAATTGTGAAATGGTCCCAAACAATTGACTTCTTCCTCCTGCGCTTATTAGGTTGTGCATCTGAACTAGGTGCTCCACTATCCTCGGTAAGGGTACCCATAGATTAAATTCTGCAACAGGAATCCCAATAAAGGGAGGGAATAAAAAGTCAAACCTAAAGGTAAATTTCTCAAGTGACAGACCTTCTTGGACTGAGAAAGAGGCTTAGTAACCATAATGTGTTGCTGGCTCAAATTCACAAGCGACTCTATTGCTGAAAAAACAGGAAAAGCAAATTGGCTAGAAAAGATTCAATTGGAAGAAAATTATTTCATATTGATATACTACATCACATCTTCTAAGACAGGAAGCCCCAATCACTAGCATTTCAATTTAATCCTATTGGTACAAGAACAATGATATGCTTAAGGAAGACACTAAATATGTCCAACTGCTTGTAGCTTTTCGGTAAGTACAAAAATAAATAAATAAATAAATATGGTAATCAAACATGACTTCAATATCTCCAACAAATTTAATAATGAAAACAGCTATTATGGTAACACTGTAGCTGCAAGATATCACATGAGTTGATTATTAAACACAGAACTAGAATTAAACAAACTTCAGTTCACTGCACCGCACCACCAAGGAAAACAAGCAAAATTGGAAAGCAGAAAATTTCCGAATTATAATCACTCCCCCAAACCACAAAAAGGGGGGGAAGGGGGGCGGCCGGGGCGGGGGGGGTGGGAGAAGACAAAAACGCAGAAAAAGTCTTCCTTTCGACTTCTAAAATTGCAGATTCCAACTCAAAATCCTAGTCCTGACAGTAAAACAAATTTAGGATTGCCAAAAAAAAGTCTAAAAACGGCAATCCTACCGCCCAAGGCTAACACCACTAGAATCTCGAAAGTCAGTAGTACTGCCCTGGTGATTTCTAGAACCCTAGAATCCGCCCAGATGTCCAGATTAACGGTTTCTCGCATATCCATTCCATCACACAGTAAAATCCAAACCCATAATCAATAGAGAAAAACAAAGGAAAACAGGAGGAAGAAAAAAGGCGCCAAAAGAATAGCCGTAGCGCTATATCACTTTGGAAAATTAGAATTGCACAGCCAAACCCGTGTATGAGAGCTTACCTTGAAACTCTGGTGCCAAAATCAACGGCGGATCGGAAAATCCTGCAACAGCGAAACAGGGTTTAGGGTTTTGTGATCAAATTCTGAAATTTTGAATTATTGAGAAAAACGTTTGAAGAGGGAGGGAGGGAGACGTGAAAGATGATGGGCTGAGCCGCGAGGGCTTTGAAGCTCGAAGCTTTTTTCGGAACTCTAAACCCTAAATGGACCTTCTTATAGTTATAGGGCTGACTCAAAACGCGGCTATGAACTTTTAGTTTTAGGCCGCCGCTCTCAGGTCCACCTTCGTTTATAAATTCATATGCGTTGGACCCTAATTCATCTCAACCGCTGAATTTTAAGGCGAGGGTCGATCCTCGAATCTCAGCCGTTGATATAATAGTGGGCTCTACAATGCTTTTTTCTCTTTTTTTTTTTGTGTTTTTGATATCCGACAGGAATATAAATATAACTCAAATATTTATTGCTACCTTTTCTTACCCTAATTATATTAATATTATAGCTTTTTTTTTTTGTGTCGGGGCAGGAAGAATCATATTAATATGGTAAGTATTATCTGTTTAGAAGAAACTAATATGGTAAGGTTTTCCTTTCCTTTTAGTGGGGAATTTATGGTAAAGTTTTGTTAATGTGTGTCTTTATTTTTTAGTATTTGGACGATAATTGAATTGAAATAAATTTATTTGAATATAATAAAAATTATTAAATATATAAGATAAATGTGCGCCAGATCCGAGTGAGAGAATATGATGTGTTATGAGTATATAACGGTTTTTTATAAATAAATATTATTTAAATTATTATTAGTTTAAATTAGGATAAAATCTTAGTTTGAGATGGATTGCTAGCCACCTACATAAATGTAGATGGAGGAATTTGAGAATTTTTATACTCAATTTCTTATTACTACTATTTTATTTTCTTAAAAATATATATGAACATTGTTTATATATCTATATCTATATATATATATATATATAATAAAATAAAATTAGCTTGGTGAGATTTTGTCATTCTCATCAAATGTCTATTCGGATTTTTTTTTAACGCTATTGGCCAGGTTCAGATAACTAGTTGTTTAACTCAATTAATTTGAAGTTACTAATTTAATAAAATTTTAAATAATTAATTTCTTATTAAAAACACCGCGCATCATATTTACAAATGTAACTAAATACGATTCTCCCTTTCATCTATTTGCTAGCTATGTTAAGGAGGATAATGAAAGTACATGAAAATAGCCTTTTTAAATCAATAAGTATTATTATTATTATTATTATTATTATTATTATTATTATTATTATTATTATTATTATTATTATTATTATTATTATTATTATTATTAAATACTGCAGGGCTCCAAGGATATGTTTGTATCCTGAAAGGCTTTGTGAACTTCAATAATGTCGTACAATGTACAATACTCAAAATATGAATAATCTACAAAAGGAGAAGGTTAGTTCGAAACATTATTAACAAATCTAAATATGCATAAACATAAAATATTTATTAATAAAAATAATTGTACTTTTTTTAGGGTATATTACTTATCAAATCTTATCAGTATATTTGAAACTATAGCGAAATTATCACAATGGTTTATTATAATTTATTCCAATTAAGTTAAAGGTAGTGACAATTTAGTATTATAAGTTGTAAAAAAATATGTTAGATGACCATTGACCATTAATCAATAACGAAATTGACTAATGAAAGAAATTTTTGTAATAGAAATGTCTATTTTATCCATACTATTTACAAGATATCCAAAGTAACCCTCTGAGTTTATTGCAATATACTTCATTAAGTTGTAAATTGTGACACTTTAGTACTAAAAGTTGTAAATATATACTAGAGGTTTATCGGCCGTTCGTCAATATTAATATTAATTAATGAAAATTACTTTTGTAATAAAATATCTATTTTACTCATACTAATTACAATATGTCCAAAATATCCTTTAATGGAAGGAACTTGACACATAAAATATTTGTGGATCTAAAATACTTTTTATAATTTTTTATATTAAAGTATAATTAATTATCTCAACTTAATAGGATAAAATGCAACAAAAATATAAACTAAAGTTTCGATTAACTTTTTTAAAATTAGACATATCATATATAATTTTATCAAGACTTAAATATGATGTAAATTTAAAAATAAGTCTAAAATAAAACCATAAAATTGTATTAATATTTTATTCATTTAAAAAAAAAAGCAAAGCCAAAAAAAATATATCATGTTTCTCTAAGTTAATCGACAGCAAATTTTTTTTAAAAAAGTCTATTAAGTCATTATTGTTTTGATTTGTTGTGTTTGAATTTGCCAATAAAACCTATTGGGTTTGAATTTGCATTATATTTAAATCTTGACAAAACCGTATATGATATGTTTAATTTCAAAAAGTTGATTGAAATTTTAATTATGTGTTTGTTACATTTTTATCCCATTAAATTGATAATGATATTTTAATAAAAAAATTTATAAAAAGTATTATATGTCCACAAATACTTCATAGGTCAAGTTTCTTCTACAAAATGTTTTTTTGTACATATTATAATTAGGATGGGTAAAATATATTTTTTATTACAAAAATAACTTCCGTTAATTGATATCGTCATTAACTAACGGTCAATGGACCTCTAATATATTTTTTACAATTTATAGTACTAAAGTGTTATAATACACAATTTAATGGGAGAATTCAAAAAATTATTTTAGACATCTTATTATTAGTATGAATAAAATAGATATTTTATTTCAAAAGTAACTTCCGTTAATCAATATTGACTAACGGTTAATGAACCTCTAATATTTTTTCTACAACTTATAGTACTAAAATGCTATTATAATAAATTATTTATCATAACTTGCTCTGTACAACCAACATATCTCTTCCTTTGATTTTTCAACCGGAAAGAAAACCCTCATTGAAGACATTTTTTGTCTTCTTCACTTGACTTGGTTTAAGGTGTATTTGAATTGGAATTCTTTAAAATTATTTTAAAAAATTATTATTTTATATATTTTTATTTTTTGAAAATTATCATACGTTCACCACACGTTATATTTCCTCTCTCCCATTTTAAATTCGGTCTCTCTTATATATTTAATAATTTTTTATTATATTTTTAGAAACTCAATTTAAACAAATTATTATTCACTTACATCCTACTTCGAGTGCAAAAATAAAAACACAGGTGTAGAGAGACAGAGAGAATACATGTACTAGGTAGAGAAAGAGGAAGCCATATTTGGTATAACGGCCAGACACCAGAGGGATTGACACAAATAGATGTGCAAGAGAAATCATACTCTGCCCCTTCAATGACTCCAAAGCAAGCCCTCCTCTTCTGCCGTAAGCGCAGGGCTAACGTTTCTCCTTCACCTCCCAGATTATATATGTGGAAAATCTACCAAACTCTTGACACGACTTTAGCTTTGGTTATAAATTCACCGTACACATTTTTTATATCACGAACATCAAGAGTGGAGTAAAAAATTTGAAGTTAAGAAAATATAATAAATTAAAAAAATTGAGGGATTTTTTTTCCCCGAAAGTTTTAAGAGAAAAAAGATTTTCAAGGATTTGGAAAGAGGGGTTAAATACTATCTATCTAAATGGTCTTTAATGAGAAATTAATAAAATAAATTATATGCTCAAAAAGAATATTCCAACTCTTACTTTTCAAAAGTACATTATAAATTAACAAGAAATTCTTACATAGACCGTGGACCCGTGGACCAAATGCATTGATGAGTTGTACAGTACAACTTATGTTACACGCAATACAATTCATCAATGCAGTTGGTCCATGGATCATTGGTCCATGCTAGAATTTTTCCAAACTAACGGTGGAAAAAATGCTTAGTGTGTTTTCTATACATTCACTTAAAGTAAGTTGTTCACAGGCTCTAAATCTGATTTTAATTTTAAAGTAAATTGCAAAAACTATTTTTGAAAAGCAATCCGCCAGTTATTAATATATGTTCAAATTTGTCTCAGTTTGAATTACAAATCATGTCATAACTGATATATCACTATATTACTATTACTTTTTCTTGAAGATTATGCAGATTTTAGGAATATCAACCGAAAAAGGAGAGAGACTTTTGAAATCGAGCTGGGAAAATGGGGTAACCAAAAACTCAGGAAAACGGTAGAACAATTACCATTTCTCTTTGTTGCTATCCAACAGCAGACTTGCTGGAGAGCCTGGAAACGAAAGATCCCTACAAGGCGCAGCACACAAGCAACAATGCAGGTAAGGATATCTGTTCCATGAGATTATGATTCGTAAAGCCCTTGATAATTGCCTTGTTTTCCCGCAGCTTTCTTGAGCTTCTTTGTTCACAGAGGTTATATACAGTACCAGAAGTTCAAGAAAGCTGTGGAAAAGCATGGCCAGGACTTGCTCTTGCTGGTACATCTCAAGAATGTATAATGGGAATGAGTTTATATAATTCACGAAGAGAAAGAAAAGCAAGACGGAAGAAAGTAATTCAGAAAGATGAAAAATTATGTGCATTGCACTGACGAGAATTCATCAAAAGAAAGCTGCAGGAATGGATGTTTCATGGTGATCAGAGCATGAATAATTAATAACAGGATGGTGGAGAACGAACGTCAGGCATGAGTCGAGTAGAGGACCACATTACAGCCTATATTACGCAATCTGCTCAACAGCTTTAAAGAATGATGGCAGAGTGGAGAAGGGTTCTGTGTGTAGGGTTCACTTCGCAGAAGAAAAGTGTTTTTCTTATGAAAAAGTCACTATTGTACTGCACAACGGGTATATCGCTCAAAGAAGAGGAAAACTCCTTTTTCAATGTGCTAAAGAGGGAATCTATATGCCCTTAACCTCATCTATACCTGGTAATTGATAAAATACGTGGGATCGATTGATTATTGTAAATTGTATTAATTCTTTTTATTCAATGTTATTTGTAAGTGATATTTATATGAATCGATAAATTTTGCCATAATAATTGTTGCATGTGTTTATTACATGTAGTATTGTAAATTATATTAACTCTTTTATTTAATGTTATCTGTAAGTGATATTTATGTAAATCAATGAATTTCGTGATGATAGTTGTTGCATGTCTTATTACATGTGGTTCTTGAAGTGGTGGGTGCCTTTATCTTCTTGTTGCATCAGTCATTGTTTTGCTGAATTTGCCCTAGTATCGTTTCATCAATGTTCTACAAAACAACTCCCGGATATGATGCATTATTTCATACGAGCTTGTCTCCCAATTTGTCGTCCACTGCTCTCTGGTACAATTATTTTGTTGATTGAGGTGCGTGCATGGCCGATATATTATGTGAGACATTCATTTTTATTAAAAAATATTTATATTAATTTGAAATAACCGTTATATGTAATAATTTTATGTATATTACAGACAAAAATGAGGGAAAATAGCATTTAAAATGCTGTCAATCAAAGCAATTGTGGATAGAATAGGGACATAGAGGGCCTTACAAAATAGACAATTGCAAGAGATGGCATCTGAGCTAGCAAATAGCAGCCCTTTCTGCTGGGTCAATCTCACATTGCTTGTCAGAAAGTGCATCCAACCCCACGCATGAGAATGCAACCAAATTCACCCCAGTACAGTGCTAACCATGTTCAGGGAGGCCTCTAGACTGACCTGACCAGACCACACCATCCAACTATTGGCATTTACAACTTACAGAAAAGGTTATATGTCAATGTTTCTGAGCCATGATAGATCAGCACAGCAAATTCTGATCGTTCTGAAAGAATGAAAAAAGAAAAAAGGACAACTATGAATTGCCTTTTACTTCAATGGTGGCCCTGATTCTTAAGTGCAAAAGCTTTTCAAGCAATCTAGTGGTTTATGAAAGCATTTTACGGAAACATTTAAGAAGATTTTTCTTTGATGGGCTCTAACTTATGGCTCCTTTTCCTGATTCTTGGTTCCTTTTTGCAGCTTATTTGGTTTCTATTGCTTCCTTTGTTTGATTATATGTAGGATGGAGCCTTTCCCTGGGCATTATCGAGCTCAGAAATAGACCTTGTTTGGGATGGAAACGTATTTTGATGCTTGTCTCTTTTAAGAGGCACATAATTAAATTGAACTTTGAGGGGGCTTTAACCCTTCTTTACAAATATTAATACTACCTTTTCTAAAACAGGAAGGGTTGGACGACATATGAAATGGCCAATTGATGAAGATTAAGGCCTACTTAGACTGCAGGGTTTCTAAAATAGCTTCGATTTTGGGTTTGAGAATGATTCTAAATCCTTATATAAGAAAGGCAAAGGATAAAGACTAAAGAGAGTGTGTAGTGTATTGTGAGGTAGTTTTGAGTTGGTTGAGATAATTAGTGTTAGATTTTTTATACTAAAAAAATTAAGTTTAATAATTTACTAAATAAAAATTATTTTAATTAGATTGACCTTATTATGATAAACAAGCCAATACAAACTAAATAAACCTTTCTTGGCCTTCCAGCTAACATCAAATTTAATATATATTTATTGTTATTAACAATTTAATATGTGATAACGGTTCATATTATATTACTAATTTATTAAAAAAAATATTTAAAATAATAATAATTTATTATTATTCGAATTCTTACACTCAAATATTATCTAAAAAATATCATCTCAAATAATAGTGCAATATTAATTCATGTGATTTTCTATGCATAACATTTTACATATCTTGTATGCTACAAGCCTACAAGATTAGTGGTCAAATGGCCAATTATTAATTAAAAAATATTGTTCCTCTCATAAAACTCCGCTGATGCTTCAACAATAATTTATTTAATTGTTATTTACTTTTGCATATGGATCAATTGGATTTCAATTGGATTTTTGAGTTTATTTGGTAACTCAATCAATTAAGTATTTTAAGTTAATTAATTAATATTTATTTTATCAAGTATAATTGATAATAAATAATATTAAGTATTTAATTAATTAAATATTTTTTATAATAATTTTTTATTATTATTTAATTGATTAAGGCGTATTAAAATTCTGTTATAAATTTTAGATAAATTAAAAGTTATTTAAATTTAAATATATTACATATTTATCTAATTATTAATATATTTTTTATATTTAATATAATTGTAACAAAATATAATATAAAAATAAATAATAATAATTCAAATTTTAAATTCAAACCTCAATTTTCATAATTTAATTTTCAAATTCAAATTTCAATTTATCAAACTAACCGTAAGAACCGTAAAGAAAAAGAAATGAAAAATTTTAAGGGGAGAAAAAAGTGGAGTAAATTTTCTTTTATTTTTTTGAAATATATCTTCTTTTATTCGAAAATCACGGCGAAATTTAAGAATTATTGCACGTTTTGTCTTAGTATTAATCTTTTTCCCACATATAATATTGAATGGCTGGAGGGGGAAAAAATAATTACACATTGGGAATTTGGGAGAGAAATATTTTCATTTTTCTCGTAAAATAAAAGAAAAAGAAAAAGTATAAAATTGTTTTTTGGGAAAAAAAAAGTATATCTAGCCCTGTTCAATAAGAGTCTGACACGTGGTATTAACTTTTCCTAAAACCCTAAAGTCACCCGGACGCGGAGCAGAGAAAAACGTCAACAGAACAAGGGAAAAAAAACCGCGAACATCAAACGGGTGTGGAGACGAGGTAGACGAACCTCAGTTGAAGCTCTTTCCATGGACGTCGGTGCTGGTTTTAGTGTTTCAAACATTAATCGGCAAGTGACGCCGTACTTGGCCGCTATCAGCCAACGAAGCCAAAACTTCAGAACCGGACACCCTCTCCGTTTCTTGAATGCTTCATTTCACGCTCTCAGAGACTGCTCCTGCAAAGCAACTCTTAGAGAGAGCAGCAACATTGAAGCTGTAGAAAAAGTATAACCTTTTCTTGATCGAAGTTGTGTTAATTTTATAAATATGATTTCGGATATCAATTCTACGCAAGATCCTGTAGTTTTTTAGAAAAGATTTGATTGCATTTGGGATCGCTTGATGAATTGTGTTATCCAACTCGCTTGATCTTTTTTGAATTTTCTAATACTGTATTTGTTTGTCCAGGCAAAGACGATGTCTAATGACTATTCACAGGATTTTGAGCTATCAAGTTTAACTGCCCTGTGCCCACTGGATGGTCGGTATTGGGCTAAGGTTAAGGAGCTGGCTCCGTTTGTGAGCGAATATGGCTTAATCCGCTTCCGGGTTTTAGTTGAGGTCTGATTCTGAATCCAGCAACTTTGCTTATGGTAATGTTGGCGTAGGTTCTTCGTCATGTATTGAAGTTGCCAATCCTTTAATCACTTTTACAGTGAAATTGTAGAATTTTTGAACTGTGAATTTCAGATGAGGATGTACATAATATAAAAGTAGCAGATACTGGTTTGCACATTTTACTGAGGAAGAGGAAAACAATCAAAAGGTGTAAGACAATTTGATAAGAATTTAAAAATTTTGTTGCAGAACTAATGGAGATTATGGTCTCAAAGTTTGAATTTTTCATGACTTTCCTCTGGAAATAACTAAATGAAAGAGAAAGAACAAAACTTAGTGGAAATACAATGTCAAATTATCTGAAATGATTTCTCTGTTATAATATTCCATATTTGTTTTCCTTGGTCTGACCTCTGCCTTTGCAAATTGTGGACACAACTTGGTAAAGGAACGATTTTCTTTCTCTGTTTCTTTTCCAGATAAAGTGGTTGCTCAAGCTTTCTCAAGTTCCTGAAATCCTTGAAGTCCCAAGCTTCTCTCATGAGGCTCAGACTTATTTGCAACACTTGATTGATGGATTTGGCATGGATGATGCTCTGGAAGTCAAAAAAATTGAGAGAGTCACTAACCATGACGTGAAAGCAGTAGAATACTTTTTGAAGAAAAAATGCCAGTCACATCCAGAGATAGCAAAGGTATCAATGTATCCCATGGTTTTGGAAATAACTTAAGTAGTCTACTTCATGCTTGGCATAATGGCATAAGCCTTGTGATGGCTTAATCGATGATGCCATGAAATGAATCCTAGAAAGCCTTCAATAATCTCTTTCTAAGCTGTTCTTCTTTTGTGTATGATTTGTTTCTTCTGCAGGTTCTTGAATTTTTCCATTTTGCCTGTACATCTGAGGACATTAACAATCTTGCTCATGCACTGATGCTGAAAGAAGCTGTGAATACTGTTATGTTTCCTGTCATGGATGAGCTTATTTCAGCAATAAGTAACATGGCTGTGGAAAATGCAGGAGTTTCTATGCTTTCTCGCACTCATGGCCAGGTAAAGACTTACATGCATCGTCATAGTCTCTTAAGTGTGTTCCTATACTTTGCAACCCTTGAAAAGGGAGGGGGATGCTGGGGGTAGGGGAAGGAAGGGTTGTTGGTTTAGACAGTTACAAAAGGGAAAGAAGGAAATACTAGGTGTTGCATGAAGCATGTCGGGATTTTGCGCTGCCATGATTAGAAAGTTATATTCATGTTAAGGAACAGTTTATGGCAAACATCTGTTCTCTTAAAGTTCTCTAATATGTGCTGATGCTTTCTTGTAAGTGGAATCAACATATTCTTCAGCATTTGGAACAGCTTTTTAATGCTCAATCGGTTGCTCAGATCTTTTTGTATTTTGTAGCCAGCTTCACCTACAACGTTAGGGAAAGAGATGGCTATTTTTGCTTACAGGTTAACTGGGGAAAGGCTTGAAATTTCCAAAATTAAAATGCTTGGGAAATTTGCTGGTGCGGTGGGGAACTACAATGCTCATCTGGTTGCATATCCTGATATCAATTGGCCACAAATTGCAGAGGAGTTTGTGACATCTCTTGGGATTGGTTTCAATCCTTATGTGCCTCAGGCAAGTTTCCTGACAGAAATTTTCTTCTCAATAATAGTCTTGCATTTTATTTCACATGATATTTTGCATTTTCATTCCTAAAATTATATAGTACCATGTTGTGAATATATTACCCACTTGGGATGTATTATCCTTGTGTTTCTAAAGTCTTTAGATTCTTGCTTAATGTTTTGTATTTGAGTGTTTATTCCATCCTGTACATTATTTCCTGGCACTTGTTAGGAATGAAAAGGAATGTTTTCTTTCACTGAATGCAATGGTTATGTATTGCATGACTTAATTCCATGATCTTGTACATGTAACTCCCATTATCTTTGTAATGCAGATTGAACCTCATGACTATATGGCCAAGCTTTTCCATTCCATAATACAGTTTAACAACATTCTGATTGATTTTGACAGAGATGTATGGGGGTATATCTCGTTGGGGTACTTTAAGCAGGTACTTTTCCTTACACATATATGCTACTTTAATTTATGTGTTTTATGATATATAGGTGTGAATTCATACAATGTCCATTATCAAGCAGATAACCAAAGCAGGTGAGATTGGATCTTCAACAATGCCCCACAAAGTAAATCCAATTGATTTTGAAAATAGTGAAGGAAATCTTGGAATAGCTAATGGGGGATTATCCCATTTGAGCATGAAGTTACCTATTTCACGCTGGCAGGTATATGTGTAAATCTCATTGTATCTCAAACATATTCAACTGCCACACATAAGTTGACTAATTTATTGCATCCACTAGTGTATAGATAGTTTTATATTGCTTAGTCTTAGAGATTGAGAGTTGACAACATTTCAAGCACTTTTAAAACTAGTTTAGCCAGACTACAAAGTTATGCGTAGGGCAATAAAATGCTTTTACAGCTGTTGGTCATATTATTTGAGTGGACTGAGGTTTTCTTTTCTTTACTTAAGGTCACTTATTTTTGAATTCTGAATTCCATTATTTGTTGTTTTCCTTTGGTTTGCAGAGGGACTTGACTGATTCTACGGTTCTGAGAAACATGGGTGTAGGTATAGGACACTCCATTCTTGCTTACAAGAATGCATTGCAGGGTATTTCAAAGCTTCAGGTATGCCATCACCCTCATCTTGAAGATGATATTAGTTGAACAAATATGACAACTCCATGGTTGCTGAAAAAGAATAACAAAAAATAAAATTAAAGATGTGATGGTATCTTTTGACGGGTCGAGACTTTCTGCAAGTATTGTTAACTTAAAACTGCAACCTAGAAGTGAAATGTCTCAGGCTGTAATGCAATATTATTACTGATGAAACTCTCAAAATTTCATCCGTAACTGTAGTAGATTTTCCTGGTGCTAAGCTCACACCTTAATATGGTAATGGACAATAGTATGTTATGACTGGAAAATCGTTCTAAAAACCCATTTTACAGAAACACAATGTTCAAAATACATCGGCTTCTTATAGCATATCTTCAATTTGATTTTGGTACTAAAAGGCAAACTTTCTCTCTTCTTCTGGTACATATTTGCCCCCCTTTTTTTTTGTTGACATTTTCAGTTCTACCGTATAAATCAGACCATAAATGTGATTGAATTGAAGTCTTACTAATTGACTGCACAGAAAATTTGTACATCTTCATTGTTTCTAAATATTTGGTATTTTCTTATGTGTTCTGTAGGTTAATGAGACTTCCATGAGTGAAGATTTGGACCAGTCGTGGGAGGTTCTTGCAGAACCAATACAAACTGTACGTGACTTTATACCTTGTATTCATTTTCTTGATGTATGTGGAATGACAAATATCTATGGTTTGAAATGTGAATGCATTTTTGAGAAGCCGATATTGGATTCTCTCATCTGCTAGTAATATTCTCTCTTTTTATTTGCATTTTTGTAGGTCATGAGAAGATTTGGTGTCCCAGAGCCTTATGAGAAACTAAAGGAGCTAACAAGAGGAAGAGCAGTGACCAAGGAAAGCATTAGAGAATTTATTGAAGGTCTGGATATACCAGTAGATGCTAAAAAGTGCCTGTTGAACCTAACACCTCATACGTACGTCGGAGTTGCAGTTGAATTGGCAAAAAACATAACCACTAATTTGGTCAATGGAGCTACCATCTTATGATCCGAGAGTCAAACAATCTGCTGAAATTTGGTGATTATCTGCTTCTGCTAAATCTGAAATATTGTAATAGGAATCATTAATTAATTGGGAGCAATGAGATGTTGTATATGGATTGATAGAGTGAGGATTCTTTTCTTCTTGCTTTCAGTTCAAATGGGTCCTAATCGGGCATGTTCTTGAAATTTTGATCTGAAAATTTTGTACCTAACGGTCCTCTTATAAGCCTACCATGTGGCTTATTTTTCTTGCATTTCAGCTCTATTAGGCAGGACATTTTGTATAATAGCAGTCTCAAGTGGGGACTTCTGTGATTCCCCTGTTCCTTGGTATCTGACCAATGTTATAACATTCCAGACAAACTACAAGGATGGAAAAAAAAATGTTTAAGCTTTGAGGGGATATAAAATTTTTAATTAAAATTTCACTTTAATTTATATATATTTTTATTTTATATAATCATTTATTTATAATATATTATATATATTTTTTTAAATATCATTTAACATTATATATTTAATATTTTTTTATAAAATTTATTTTAAATTAATTTTTATCCATTTTATGTAGGTAGAGTTGTTTTTAATAATTTAACACTGGACAGTGATTTTTTTGGGGGGGGGGGGGGTGTTAATTCACTAGACAGTGAATTCAATCGCTCTATATATATATATATATATATATATATATATATAAGAAATTGTATAAAAAATAAAGGAAATTTTCTGTTCCTACATTCTGTAAAGAGTATGTTAAAGTCTCGGAACCGAAGGCCGGTCCGAAAACGACCAAAACTTGGAGACTCGTATACATCGGTCCTCCAAACAAGTCGTTCGGCATCGGACAACGATCGACAGCACCGCCTTCTAAAACCGAAGAATTCCCGTCAGGATCACCCCCGGTGCCGAAGACGAAGACAAAGCTGTCCTTCATGATTTAATTCGCCATAGTGTTTATCTTTCTTCCTTTTTAGCTCTAGTCATATTATCCGTTTTCGTATATACACAGGAGCCATGAATATCTATGGCGGGCACCACGACTACTCGCTTTATCTATTCGACATGACCGCGACGGACCCAAGTTTCATGGAATCTCTGTATAGTCCTCGCCCAAGAAGCAGCATGCTTTATGATGGTGATTACGATGATAGTATGATGAATAAAGCTGCAGCAAAATCGGCTTCAGTTTCAGCAGCGAGGGAGGGAAATAAGGCTGGCAGCAAAAATAAGGGGAGTAGTCCGCCGAAGCACCGCCATGACGATACTTCACCTCTCCCATTTGGCATGGATTGGAGCCCTCCTCCTCGCATTTGGGTAATTTGATTTAATTGTTGAGTAATTGCAGCTGGGTGCATGATTGATTGTTTCCTAGTTGCTTATGTGTTTTTCGAGTTTGCTTTGTGCGTTTTAGTTGACTTAATGAGCATCTCAATGAATTCTTTTTTAGTTTCCACCTTTGGGTTGGGTAGAGTATTTAAGTTCGTTTTGGTTATTGGTTCGTAGGGGAGATTGGTTAAATGAGGTAGTATTGGAAAAGATAGAATGTTCACCAGTTTGCAAAGCCTTGGTGTGGTAAATTTAGCTTAAAAATGTGGTCTTTTCTGTCGAAAGTGTTGTTGCAGTCAAATTGGCAGCATCTAAGAGCCTCTTAGTTGCTTCAAAGTTATTTTTTGCGTACTTCTGTGGAAGTTATTATCACTGCAATATATGCAACTTTCTGCTGTAAGAGATGAGCAATTTGGCCATTGTATGACATAAATCATCACTGGTGTTTTTGGCTACAAAAACACTTCTCAACTGCTTGACACATATTAAACTGAAGCAAAACAATTTGTACTTGAATGTAGGATGGCCGCAACACTGTGTGGCCACTTGACTCTCATTCAGGATGGAGTTATTGTGTCACAGTTCCTTCTTGGACCATTGTACCAAAAACCAGAGGTTCAGACCCCATTGTGGTATTTTTCCCATTCATTTCTTAGTAAATCCATTTGATTGTCATTCATAGATAATTACTTTTACTTTAGTCCTTCTACCTACAAATTTGTGGTCTAAAATACAGGTTTCATTTTCTTATCTATTTTACCTTCATAATCACTGCTTATATACCCACTGCTTTAAAGTAATGGTCTCCCTTTTCTCAAAATACGTAGTTTATTTTGAGATAGAACTCTTTCTGTATGGTTGAATGGATAGCAGTCCAGTGATGGCAGAATACTACAAAGGGACTGATTTCATAGATTCTATTATTTTTCTCCAAAGTAAATTTTCTCATCTTTTTCCTTGTTTTATTGGCGGATGATATGGGCCATGCTGATTGCTGCAGCTATTATTACTCTTCAGGAGGCTTCTTTCTTTATTGCGTTAGAAGAAGTAACATTTATTACCAACAGTTTTACAGGGTTCAGGTAGGTATACAGTCACCCGAAGGAGTCACTAGTGTACGAGGAATACTGCGAAGATATAGTGATTTCTTGAAGCTATCTTCTGATGTAAGGGTGATTTCTTATTTCAAGTTTTATAAGATTTTTGCCCAGGTGGCTTATGATTAATAATTATCAAAAATTATTTAGATAGCTGAACCTCTATATGCTTTATGATCATAGTAATTTGTTTCATAGTTAAACTCTGGTCTGTTTCCAGAGGCTGGAGCTGAATTTATCTGCTTGCTGGTTCTTATCTATGGCATCTTTTCTAATTTGAGTGGCTCATAATTATCGCCATTTTTATTAATTTTTTTCATCTTTTGCAGCTGAAAAGGGAATTTCCCAAGAAAAAACTGCCCCCTGCCCCACCAAAAGGGATTTTGAGGTTGAAGAGCGAGGAGCTGATGGAGGAAGTTAGTAACTTTTAGTGTTCTTTTTCCATGATAAATGCACATGACTCTGCATGAGTGTATTGTTTATTTTAGGTTTTCAAATGTGGCATAGTATGTACATGTGAAAATTGCAAATCTAATGCCGAGAGTTATGAGTTCCTCTTTTTAAATAGATTAAATTGAGTCCAGCTATTCATATGTCAACTCCTTTTTTTGTGATCAATCACTTATGCTATGTATACATGATTGTTTTTGTTGTCCTTTTGCTAGTAAAACTATCTTGTGAGAAGTCGAAGAATATCATTTATGAGTTTAGCAGTTGTTGAGATGCCTGTCCTGACAGTAGTGACTGATATATTATGTATAAGTTCTCTAGTGTTTTTTGTAGTTGAGTATGCCTATATGGGTGTAAAAAGTTCCTGTTTATACAAGTCATGGGCACATGTCTGTGTGTGTCCGTATCGTGGGCATAAAAGGTTTATGTTTATGTAAATCACTTGAGGACTAGAGAGAAATATGGGTTAGAAAAAGATCCCAGAAAGAGATTTTTTGAATCTAAGGCATTATCTTGGAGTGATTGGATGAGATAGAGTACTCTTTATCTTTTCTCATCTAGAAAATAAGTTGTTATGTTTCCATTAAATCATCTAGCATTCTTTTCCTCATATTAGTTAGCTTTGCATCAGCGTAGATGTTCTTTGGAGGATTGGATGGAAAAGTTGCTGTCCGACATTGACATGTCAAGAAGTCTTCCAATTGCAACCTTTCTCGAGCTTGAAGCAGCTGCAAGGTCTTGTAGGTGTTTCTATCTTGTACCCTCTTCAATGTTTCTTCTTTTTTGACCTAGTATACAAAGATTGATTAGTACCCCCTCATACCCCACAGCCCTTCCAAAAAAAACAATTGTAACTTATGCTTTTAAATACTTGACTAAACCAAACAAATCAACTGTATTAATTTGTTGTGCTACTTTTCAGCATTCCATGAATCATACCAAAATGCCACAGATGCAAATTCGTCTGCAGGTAGTGTATTCCACCAGATCAAATTTTGATCCCCTTAGATAGTACCTTAGTTGCTGATACTTTGTTTGCATCAGACTGTGGGAATGAATCTGCTTGTGAGACATCAGAACTTGGAACTCCAACAGATGGGGGGGATATTCACTCTGAAATTGCCATGGAGAAAGCTAAGAATCAAGGATTAACCAATCCAACAAGATCAAGCAGTAAGGATGTCTTATCAAGAGATGGTGTTGCAAGTCCTTCAAAGGAGTTTGTGCTAGGGGCTCAACAAAAAAGTTATAATGATAATGAGTTATTGAGAAGCAAGGATGGTTCTATTAGTCAGCGTAGGGTTATAACCAATACTCAAGAAGTAATATCTCTTTCTGGAGGTGAAATTAAAGATTCTTCTGGAACTGGGAGTTTTAAGATTGGAAGCCATGCTAGGAGGTTGTCACGGGACAGTCTTGAAAGCGATATGAGTTCAGCAAGGTTTGAACTCCCTGAAAGTGTCGAGGCTCTAAAGGGCAATGGTTTATCTGCCATCTCAGATTTGGAACTTCCTCACAATCTATCAATTGCGCTTCCAAAAGATGAGCAACAAAAGATGAACAGAGTTCTCACTATTATGCAGCAACGGTTATCTACAGCAAGGACAGATATTGAAGATCTTATAGCAAGATTGAATCAAGAGCTTGCTGTAAGGCAGTATCTTTCAACAAAGGTATTCTCCAAATATTGGTTTTGTAGAGCGAGTATTCTCCAAGTATTGGTTTTGTAGAGCGAAAACTGTCTCCTGTTTGAATCTTATTGTGGTACTTTGTATTGGTTAAACTGTCCCCCCCCACAAATTTCATTTGGTTGTGATGTGGCATTTACTTGAACTTGGAACTGAACATTTTATGGCTATCTAGTCAACTTTTAGTTGTATGGTATTTGTTGATAACATGCCACTTGTTCTTTGATTGCTTCCGGGATGTATTGGGAGGGAAGCCCCTTAAGTTTTTGTTATATGAGGAGAATAAATTGCTAGTTGGTGGAAAGATTAAGAGATTTGTAGGAAATCTCCGTAGTTCTGATTATTTTGGGAAAGTATAATATGCTTCTTCTCCTGTATTTCTTGCATTTCTTATACAAATAGTTGTTCCATGTGATGGAGGTAACAATCCCAAATCCATGCATCAGTGCAATGCTAGAAATCTTAACGTCATTTAATAGTTCATGTTTGGAAATGTGTCATTGTAGATTATTCTGTGGATTGTATCTGCAGGTTAAAGATTTAGAAATTGAACTTGAAACCATAAAGCAAAGTAAAGAAGAAAGTTTGCAACAAGCTGTTCTAAGTGAAAGAGAAAGAGTTACTCAGATGCAGTGGGATATGGAGGAACTTAGGAGAAATTGTATGGAGAGGGAACTAAAGTTGAAATATGAACAGGTGTGACTTTTTCTCTCCTATCTAGAATTTTTTACTCTCTCTCTCACATTTTTAAGACTTTCAGGAGGAAAAGGTGGTTCTTGAATCAGCAAAAATGTCCGTCATTCGAGAAAATGAAAGTCTGCTACAGGAGCTGGAAACTGCTAGGGAGCAAGTTGGAAACTTGCTGAAACTGCATGAAGAGTCAGAATTCAAATCCAAATCAGATGTTAAAATCCTAGCTAAGGAGATCAAAGCTCTTCGAAGTTCTCAATCAGAATTGAAGAAGGAGATTAGTAGATTAACAAATGAAAGAGTTGAAGCAGAGGTAATTTACTACTGAATAATCTCTGCTTTCATCTTTCTTCTTAAAAAAATTCAGTGTTATACTAATTATTTTTCCTTTAACCTTTTGAATCTAGTACAGAATGTGAAAGTAACTAATGCAGAATACTGCAATACCTTTAGAAAAAGTGGCATGGATACCTATGTGTCATTAACATGCCTTTTTAGTTGCAAAATTGAAATGTGCACTTTTTTGTCTCTGTAATCTTCAAATTCTTCTGGTGAATTCCAATCATTATACATTTATTACAAGGAAAAGTTTCACTGATGTTATAATTGAGTTTGGTCTTAACCCCGGTGCAAGTGTGCTTCTGAATGCTAAATTCAGATTCTTTGTTTTTTCCTGAATATAATGACGAAAATGATTCCCGTTTCAGAGGATTCTTGAAGAAGAAAGACAAAGAAGGGAATGCGCCAGTGCTGCTACTGCAAAGCTACTACGTGAATGTGAAATTCTTCGTAGTCGGCTTGAAGAATGCAGTGTTAATTTTCTAGTTGAAGAAGAAAACAAACTGATTATGAACACCTCATCGCCATCTGAAGCAATAGATATATTGACTACATCTGATAATAGAATAGGTCTTCTTCTGGCAGAGGTATGTCTTTATTGATTTTATTGCTAAGTTGTGTGCATCCAATTCTTGGCAACAACTTACCCATCTGGCTCCTGCTGTTTGACAATGCATTTGTGGGTTTAATTAACTTCCAGTTCGAGGGAAAAGTTGACTTTAAGACGGTTCTTCTGATATATTATTTACATAAAGACAGGTAAAGACCTAGCATGCTTTAAGATTAATTACATTGACCAAAATGGAGTTGTAAGCTATGGAACTGAAAGATATGACAGGAGATAAATTAAACATGTTTACATGACACTTCGACAAGCCTTGGCACAAAGGTAAAGTTGGCATACTGTGTGACCTGGGAAGGTCATTTGATGCAATTGTAAGCACTTGGCATCTGGTCCTTTTTCGATCACTATTTGCCAGAGTTTCCGGTTCTAAGTTGCCCTTTTCACTACTCACTAAACTATTTATTTTAGAAGAACTTTTGAAATCACATTAATTAGGAACCAAAACTTTATGGCAGGGGAGCTATAAGAGAAAAAGGCATTCTGCTTGGAATGCTTGAAAGTTGTCATTTGTTGCTGGGTTATTTTTTTTTTTTTTGGCTGTGAATGAGATTAGATAAACGCTTCAAATTCGGGTTTTATATCATTCCCTTTGTTGACTGCCTTCCTTTATTCTCCAGGCATTCTTTCGGTGGCACAAAAGTTCTGCAATCTCTGTTCTTTATTTGATGTTTTTGTTGCATTGAACAGGCACAGCTCCTCGAACAAGACATGGAAAAAGCTGTTGCTACAAGTTCTTCTACTGATTTTCCCAATGCAAGGACCACAGACGACGAATTGAGGAAGATGCTAACAGATATTTTTATTGACAATGCTAGTTTAAGGAAGCAGATCAACTCTGTTATTCGCTATGCTCTCAGTACACCTGAAAATTCTGAGACAGAAAAGGAAGCTTCCTCCCTTAGAGGAAGTGTTCTCAGCAAATTTTTGGAAAGGTGATATATTTCATGCAAAGGTCAAGCGAGTATACGGAGCTTCGTTCCTTCAAGAGTTCCTGCATAATGGGCCCCGAAGAACAGTAAATAAACATTTCGAAATTACATATAGTGACCGTTTTTTTTTTTTTTTTGGTGCTTGATTTAACTTAGCTGGAATTCCCCGACTGTATACCCTAACTTTTGGAAAATAAAAAAACTGGATTTGGAAGTTCAAGGAGCTGTAAATAAAGTTAGCCTACCAAATTATGTGCAGTTGGTCTGCCAAGCATTTGAAGGCAGTCCGAGTGCGCAAACTAAAGACTAAAGAACAAACACTGACCCTCCAGATTGGTAGGACTGAGAGGCTTGGTTATGTAGCAGTCTATGAGCCTGATTCAAGTATGGTTCCTCAGAGGGTATCATCTAGACTGGTTGAAGGATACAGAAAAGCACCAATATTGCCATGTTCCAGTTTGGTAATGATCCTGCAGACTCCAAATGGACGTAATGAAAGGGCACGGCACAGAAAATTTTAGACTACCCATTTCTAAACACAATTATTCCTGAGGTAACCATTCAATACAGGCGCGAATTGAAAACAGATTATCTACTAAGTAATTTGTACAGGAGGCAATTCTTTGTCAGTAAAAAGAATCATGCACATTGCACTTCTGCCTAACAAAAACAGCATCAGTCAAAAGTAAACAGCAGAGACCAGATGCTCGGAAACCAGTGGGGTTTCAACTCAACTAGTAAGGATCAATTGCACTACTTATCACCACCTCCAAACATTCCCATCATATCCTTCGCGGAGCCCATTTGCTTCATCAAGTTTTGCAAACCTCCCATACCACCAATCTGCTTCAACATCTGAGGCGGAAGTACTTTGCTCATGTGCTGTGCATTCATATTTCGTGATAATGCACTCATTTCTCCCTTCTTTGGGATCTTCAGCCCCTTCATCTTGCTCCAGATCTTGGCTAAACGCTTGTACTCTTCAAACATTTCCATCACTTCCCTTACTTGACGACCAGATCCCCTTGCTATCCGCATTATCCGCGACTCATTGATTAGTTTAGGATTGGAACTGTCCAACTCTGCAACGCATTAGCACAGAATTAGAATGAGAACAGGAAATAAACATTTCAGGAACTCAAGTTGAGAAAGTCAACCAGCCAAAACTCAGATTAATTTCAACAGAACATAACCAACTTACCTTCATTAGTCATCGAATCCATCATTGTCATGTAACGTTTAATCTTTGCCTGGCTTTCTTTTTCATGGCCTTTGGGCATTAATTCTGCACTAAACCCAGGGAGCATTGAGAAAACCTACAAAAGAATGAAGCAATTAAAATACCAATTCAACTATCAAAGTCTCACTTCAAAAGTTATATATGGTTCATTCTGCTTTTGCATCTTTATGTGTGTTTCGTAGAGAAGGTTGAGTCACTAAGAGAGAAGAGAAGGAGACAACCAATTTCATGCAAAAAAGTAGTAGTCACAAACTAAGGCAATAATCAATGGTAGTAGTTTGAGCAATTTAACAGTTAAACACACGTTAGTAGCTCGGAACCTTTTCTAAATGAATACCTGATAGCATGTTAGAAATATTTATTAAAATTGGACATAATTACCTATGCATTTCAAGGCTTATGCTAGAATTCCTCAATTTAACAAACAATAATTCTCACATCTATGAAGCTTCATAACCCATGCTAATGGACCAGCTAATTTCCAAACACCTTCAAAATTCTCAAACTTCAACAGATAAGACTAACCTGCCCTATAGGACCCATTTTGAGAATGTTCTGGAATTGTTCATACATAATCCTCAATGTAAAATTTCCTTCTGACAACTTTTGCAGAAGCTCAGGTTGTTGATCCATTGGAACAACTTCATGAATTTTGTCCATGAAACCAGACCAGTCACCCATTCCTGACAAAATTTAAAATTTTGAAGATGAATGTTAATAAGTGCAATGGTCCAAAGTCAGCAGCAGCTGTAGCAAAAGTGCAGTAAAGTCACAAACCTAAAAGCCGGCTTACAAATGGTTTTACATCAAAAATTTCAAACTCATCCATATGTTCACCAGTCCCAATAAATATGACAGGACTTTTTGTAGCTGCAACTCTGCATATGTAATGTGGAAGAATCAATCCATCTTACTTGAAATTACAAAGGTTCTGACACATAAATGAAGGCCATCTATAAAGAAAATTCACTTCAAAGATCTGAATTTCATCCACCTTGTTTCTCAGAAAGAACCAAAGATTTCTTCCAAGCTTATGTGAGTTATAGTCTGGCTACCCCATTGTATCATTCAATTTTAGTCTACCAACACACACACCATACGAAAATTGCAATTAATATGTTAAATAAAGATGGCCAAAAGTACAGTCTTAACAAAGAAAGGGACAAGAAAGTAGTGATACAATCCAAGAATTTGCACTTACGCACTCAATGCACCGCCTCCCTTTGCATGACCATCCATCTTAGTAACAATCACAGCTCCAACAGCAACACTTTGTTTGAATGCTTGAGCCTGATCAAAAGCTGCTTGTCCAATACTGCTGTCCATGACAAATATGACTAGATCCGGTTTCTGGAATATCAAAATGGATATATCAGAAATCTGGAATATAACTCGACAGTGGAGTACAGAGAAACATACCGTTGCTTCAGAAACTTGTCGCATCTCTTCAAAAAGTGCTGCTTCCTGTTTGTGGCGTCCACTAGTGTCAATTATTATCAAATCACAGTTTTCCTTCTTAAATCTTTCAACACCTTCGACTGCAATTTTAACAGGATCTGATTCCATGTAGCTGTTGAAAAGAGATCATCACTACAACTGGAAGCCAGATAAAATGACTAAGACACATCCACAATGGAGTTGCAAACATAATTCCAACAACAAAAAGGGGGAATGAACAGATTTAGAAGAAAACTAAACTTTGTAATAGTGGTAAAGATGAAATATTTTTTGTCGCAAGAAAATAAAATCTAGTAGCCAGGCAAATGTACAATGATCCAAATAGTACATAGTTACCACAAGAAAATAAGCACAACAGAACTTATGCAAGACAGCAGATCACTATTGGAAAATCAAAGCCTAGGCAATTAGCTAGATTTCTTTAAGCACCTATAATAAAACCTAATTGGCATCCCATAAGGGCACCAATGGTTATTAGCCACCTAAAAAGTCCTGAAGTCATACACCAACATAAACTCAAATCCTCCATTTACATTTAAACCTAATGAGGATCTCCCTATTACCACCCTCCCCCCCCCCCACACACACCTTCCCCCTGCGGGGGGCTTGCATTGTTTTCCAACCAATTGGCTCACTGCAAAAAAGAGTAAGCAGGCACCTTCCATAAATCAAAATTGACTGAAAGGATGAGCTATCTGTATCTTGGGAGAGAAGGTACCTTCCATAAAAAGGGATTTTAGCTTTGGTAGCATTTTGCTTCAACTGATCAAAAGCACCAGCTCTAAATGTATCAGCACACACCAGAGCAGGTTTCCATCCCTTCTTCTGGTGGTAATATGCATATTTTGTACATGTAGTTGTTTTCCCCGACCCTGTAATTGTCTATAATATAAGCAAGCAGAAAGGTGACAAACCACAAGTACCACAATAACGAAATCCCAAAAATTCAGCATAATCTCAATGTGCTAATATAATTGGGTGTCAAAGTCAATAAACCATATAATTCAGTTCATACACCAGGCCAAACAAGCAGGCCCTTAAAGCAATTAACAAATTGCTATAGTGTGATGAAGCTTAGAGTAGAGAAAAGATATCAATTGAGAAAATTAGAATACCTTGCAGCCCCACGAACATGACAATACTTGGTTTTCCTTTCTTTGGGGTGAATGAAGGCTTTCCAGGATCCAACATCTTGCACAGCTCATTAAAGATAGCCTGCAAGCAACAGAGACATTGTGTAAAAGCAGAAGAGATTAATAAGGGGAATAGCTGGCCATCATCCAAAAGTTAATTACTAAAAAGAAAATGCATCCACTGAGCAAATAGAGGAGGATTCAGTAATAAGGACGATAATAAAGATACATGTTCGTGCTTCAAAACCCAAAGAAAGACTGCATTGAAATGAGCATCTCAATTTCTGTTTCCAAATGTCTTGCATCTTTGAAGAGAGACTCTTTAATCTCAGACTTACTTCCCTTACAATCTAATTCAGAGTACTCTTTAGCCTTTGAATGGAGAGCCATGCAGAAAAGGCAAGTTTTCCATATAGTCATATTCTGTCGAGTAATACCTTTTCTTCTCCATTCTCACTCATTTATGTTGCAGGCAATCAAAACACACACAAACACTCTCTGAAAGATAGCCGAAATGGAAGTCCAAAACTTCAAAGGAAAGCTTTTAATCTCAGTTTCCCCTTTTTGACTAATTAAATCCCACAAATCATAATAAAAATATCAGAATAATACTAGATATGTTAAATGCTAACTTTCTATAAAAGGATATCATGCAACTGACTTTTACGACCTCAACTACACCGAGCAACAAGTAAAAAATCCTTAACCGTAAATGGGCAGAACTCTGCTAGATTCAACCCTTTATTCTGTCTCATCCTTATTTGAACCTAGGAATAAGTTTAGAACACCTTCAAACTCATATCAGATCCAATAGAATCTTAGTTGGGACAACATAAAGAAGAAACCTGGATCTCCTGCAGAAATCAATTTTGAAGCTATCACATTCTTTCTCCTTTCATCTTTAGCCTAAAAAAAAAAGACTTTTCTGCTCTTCAATTCATCTCCATCTGATAGATGGATTCCAGGTTAATCCCACAAACCTCATTTTCCGGTAGCAACAGACATCCCCAATAAGTACAAACACCTCAAGAGAAACCATCTTGAGGTGTTTGTAGTCTGCACTCAATATGGAGAATTGTTTTGACTTCAGAACTTTTTAGCGGGTGAAAGTTCCCTAAAGTTTTCAAGAGAACCAGAGAAATTTTATTTTACTTTGGTCAAGAACAATAATTTTGCTTCAGACGACAAATACCATCATAGGTGCCACTGCCACAAGAGGCTGGCACATTTAATTAATGTCGCTTCTAAAGGAGGTTCTTAAATGAATCTTATTGCTGCAAGACCAAAACAGGGTGCAAAATAACCGAAAGCTCCTTTTATTTGAGTTCCTCCCTCTTGACAAATGACTTACATTTCCCAGTCAACATTCTTGGAAAACAATCCAAATGGAGGGGTTAGCCGCTATCTTTCTTCTCTGCTCGAAAAAAGATCAGGTTGGACTTACACACGGGTTAAGTCTCCTGGACTCAAGGGCTCATATTCTAGTTAATTTTATCAGTGACTCAATTCAAAGTAGCATTCACTGTACGTAAAAGCAATTGCTCAAGCAATTGGAAATCTTTCTTCAACCCAATCATCCTAAATTCACCATCAACTCATACAACCCAAAAAAAAAAAAAAGACAGCACATTTCAAAACAACCACCGTTCAGAACCTTAACCTTAATCATACGCGAAAAAGACAAGAATTTTGGCATTAGCAGTTAAAGAAAAGATCATCACAGCATGTCAAAGAACATTTACCTGTTGGATGATTTTACGCTTGTTATGTCCGGCGGCAAGGTCATCAAGATTGACGATCTTCTTAATGTTAGTCTGCATATCACGGACCAGCTTGAATTGAACGTCGGCTTGAAGAAGAGCTCTGGTGATCTCGTTGAGGCACTCGTTCAAAACCTTCTCGTCAATGATTGTCGCATTGCTCATCTGCTGAAGAGCACGCGATATGCTCGAACCTAACTGTGCCAACACCATCTCTACTGATTGATTGATCTATTCCAATTGAAATTTTGTTTGATTAACAGGAAAGGGGAAAACTGAGGGTTATTTATAAGAATACAACCCAACGTCGAGGAAATTTAGGGTATTAGGATCCCAGAAAGTTCTGCAATTATCTAGGGTTTCAGAAACGAACGCTTCTGCACCGGCGAAGAGTTGTAGTCTATCTGGATGTAGGAGACGAAACTTTCGGGCGTGGAAGCACAGAATTGATGCGGGCGGTACTGCGTGAGAAAGGAACTGGGCCTTCTATTTTGGGCTTAGTCGGTGTAAATTGATGGGCCATGAAGGTAAAAAAAATAAGCAAAATAGGTCCAATAATTCCTTGAAGTACGGCGTTTTGTGTTATGAATATATTATGAATGAAATTAATAAAAATATCACTAATTATGAATTTATATGAATTATAAGGGAATTAGTAAAAACTCTACTAATTATAAATTTTTATGGATATCTATTATTTAGTGGAGACATCACTAATTAAGATTAGTGGAAGATGATGTATTCCACTAATTAAGAGCTTTATAAATAGAGCTATTCTCTAAACTTGAAATATATAATCATTTTGTAAAAAGAATTGTGAGAAAAATAAATAGAGATGTTTGAAGAAATTATTATGCAAAAATAGTTAGAGCTTTTTTAGTGTATAGTGCGTAGATTTTATTCTAATACTACCTAAATTTTATAATACGTTATCAGCGCGAGTCTCTGCCGTTACAAAAGCCAAAAGACTAAAGCATGAACCTCTACCATTACACAAGCCAGAAGACAGGTACGCATTTATTAATACATATGGCTAATCTTACTAAACTCGAATTTGTAACCCTTGATATTTCTAAAAAAAATTATATGTCATGGATTCTCGATACAAAAATGTATCTAAATGCTGAAGGCCTTAGTAAAACTATTCAAGAAAATAATAGTGCATCTGCACAACAAAAGGCCAAAACTTTGATTTTTATCCGTCGTCATATCAACGAATATTTGAAAATAGAATATCTTACCGAAAAAGATCTATATGTCCTGTGGGTAAATTTAAAAGAAAGATTTGACCACCTGAAAATGGTCGTACTACCCACTGCATGGTATGAATGATTGCACTTGAGATTGCAAGATTTTAAAACCGTGAATGAATATAGCTCCGCGATGTATAAAATTACTTCTCAGTTAAAATTATGCGAAGAAAAAGTTACTGATGAAGATATGTTGGAGAAAATATTCTCCACCTTTTATGCCTCGAATATTGTCCCGCAACAACAATACATGAAAAATGGTATATAAAATTTACAGATTTATTTATTGTCCTCCTCATTGTAGAGAAAAAGAATAAGGTATTATTGAGAAATCATGAAGCCAAACCAACTTGCTCAACAACACTCCCAGAAATGAATGTTGTTGGCTCCAATAGAAGCCATCATTATAATCGTGGTCGTGGTCGTTGCTATGGTCGTGGACATGCTCGATATTTCCCTTATCACAATTATAATCAAGCCGTGAGAAATATTAGCCACCTAAAGTGGAACAGAAAAGATCATAAGGGAAAAGAAAAAGAAAAAGAAATGAAAGAAAATTATGAGGATACATATTATAGATGTGGCATGAAAGGTCATTGGTCACGTAACTATTGTACGGCCAAACATTTAGTGGAGTTAAATCAAGTTTCACTGAAAAAGAATAATAAAAATGTTGAAGCAAAATTTTCTCAACATCCAGTGAATGATGCTAAGGATGATGATATTGATCCTGAAGATCTTAATATCAATATTACTCATATGGATGTATTGGATTTTATTGAACACCCAGACGATAAGATAGACCATTTAATTGGTGATGGCAGTGTCTAGAAGAATTAATGCATCACCTTGATATTTTTGAATTTTCATTATATTCTAATAATATTTACGTTTACATATATATTTTTGTTCAAATGGTTGTAGTTAATGATGATGTATGTATTATTGATAGTGCAACTACACACATCATATTCAAAAATAAGAAATATTTTTCTTATCTCAAAATGGGAGAAATAAATATTTATACGATAAACGGTAATACAAATGTGATTGAAGATTCTGGAAAAACTAGTATATTGTTGCTTGAAGGAACAACAATTACTATTGATAAGATACTATTTTCCTCAAAATTCAGAAGAAATTTATTGAGTTTTAAGGATATCCGCAGAAATGGGTATCATGTTGAAACAAATGAGAAAAATGGTATTGAGCATCTTTATATTACTCAAATTAATTTGGGTAAGAAATCTTTATTAGAAAAACTGCCGTCTTTTTCTACTGGCCTATATTTTACAAAAATATGTACAATTGAAATTTATCATATTGTAAATTAGAAGTTTATTGATCTTACTACTTTTAGTATTTGGTATGACCAGGTGGGTCATCCGAGATCTACTATAATGAGAAGAATAGTTGAAAATACACATGGTCATTCATTAAAAAATAAAAAGATATTGACATCTGAAAATTTCTCATGTGCTGCATGTTCTCTAGGAAAATTAATTATTAGACCATCACCAATAAAAGTAGGAGTTAAAAGTCATATATCTCTTAAATGGATTCACGTAGACATTTGTGGACCTATTGATCCACCATGTGGACCGTTCAAATATTTTATGGTCTTAATTGATGCATCATCCCGATGATCACATGTGTGTTTATTATCTACTCGCAACCTGACGTTTGCGAGATCACTTGCTCAAATAATTAAATTACAAGCATAATTTCCTAACCACCACATTAAAAATATCCGTTTAGATAATGTTAGTGAATTTTTATCACATGCTTTTAATGCATATTGCATGTCAATTGGGATTAATGTTGAACATTCTGTAACTCATATTCATACACAAAATGGTCTTGCTGAATCTTTTATTAAAAGATTACAATTAATTACTAGACCATTATTAATGAAAACAAATCTCCCAACATCTGCTTGGGGACATGCTATTTTACATGCTACAGCACTTGTACATATAAGGCTAATTAGTTATCATAAATTCTCTCATTTACAATTGGCTTTTGATTCAGAACTAAATATTGCTCATTTAAGAAATTTTGAGTGTGTTGTATATGTTTCAATTGTACCAAACTAACGTACAAAGATGAGTCCTCAAAGAAGAAAGGGGATATACGGTAGATATGATTCTCCCTCTATTATCAAGTATGTTGAACCCCTGATAGGAGATGTATTTACAGTAAGATTTGCTAATTGTCATTTTGATGAATCATTATTTTCATCAAGGGGAGAATATAAACAGCATAAGAAAGATCTTACTTGGATAACATCATTAAATTATCTTGTCCGCGCACAAGCGCATATGAACTTGAAGTTCAAAAGATAATTCATTTGCAAAGTATTGCAAATCAAATGCCAGACGCTGTTGTTGACTCCAGAAGAGTTATAAAATCGCATATTCTAACTATAAATGTTTCTATTCGAATGGAAGTTCCAACAAAACAAAATATTATACATATAGCTGCTAAGTCAAAAGCACGCCACAAGCGTGACCGACCTTTTGGTTCTAAAAATAAAAATTCTCGAAAGAAAAGAGGAGTAAATGATCCAAATGATCATATTGAATAAAAGAATGATAAAGACCAAGAGAAAACGGATGACAAAGAACCAGCAAATTGATGAAAGTAACACTAAAATTTCTATCAATTATACTACTTTCAATAGAAGTTGGAATTGGATAGAATATATTATTGATAATATGTTTGCATATAATATATCTTTTAATGTTATACAGGTTAATGATGATTCCGAACCAATATCAGTTGATGAATGTCGGTATAGAAAAAATTGGCTACAATGGAAAGATGCGATTCAATCGGAGTTAAATGTACTGACACAACGTGAAGTCTTCGAACTTGCAGTCCGAATACCAGAAAGTGTAAAACTTGTTAGTTACAAATGGATATTTGTGCGAAAGCGCAATAAAAATAATGAAATCGTACGATATAAAGTACGGTTAGTAGTCTAAAGTTTTTCACAAAAACCAGGTATGGATTATGATGAAACTTATTCTCTTATTATTGATACTATTACACTTCGATATCATATCAATTTTGCAGTACATGAAAAAATAGATATGCGCCTATTAGATGTTATTACTACTTACATGTATAGAAATTTAGAAAATGATATTTACATGAAAATCCCCGAAAGATTTAGCATGCCTGAAGCATATAAACATTATCCTCGTGAAAATTACTCCATCAAATTGCAGAAATCATTATATGGCCTGAAGCAATCTGGACGCATGTGGTTCAATCGTCTTAATGAATATTTATTGAAAGTGGGATTTAAAAATGATCAGGTATATCCATGTGTTTTTATTAAGAAATCTGGTTCTAAATTTGTGATATTAATTATATATGTTGATGATATTAATCTTATTGGAACTTCTGAAGAGTTTCAAGAAATAATTGATTATTTAAAAAGAGAATTTAAAATTAAGGATTTTGATAAAATCAAATTTTATATTGGTTTACAAATTGAACATCTAGAAAGTGGAACATTTATTTATCAATTAACATATACAACAAAAGTTCTAAAAAGATTTTACATGGACAAAGCACATCCATTGAGTATTTCAATGATCGTCCGGTCATTAGATGTGAATAAATATCCTTTCCGACCTGAAGAAGATGATGAAGAACTCATTGGTCCTGAAGTACCATATATCAGTGCAATTGGTACATTAATGTATCTTGCTAATAATACACGACCTGATATTGCATTTGCTATCAATTTATTAGCAAGATTTAGTTCTTCACCAACACGACGACATTGGAATGGAATTAAACAAGTCATTCGATATCTCTAAGGTACAATTGATCTCGGATTATTTTATTCCAATAAAACCAACCCAACATTGATAGGTTATGCAGATGTTGGTTATTTATCTAATTCACATAAAACACATTCTCAAACAGGTTATCTATTTACATGTGAAAATACTGTTATATCATGGCGTTCTACAAAACAATCTATAGTAGCTATTTATTCAAATCATACTGAAATTATAGCCATTCATGAAGCAAGTCGAGAATGTGTATGGTTAAAATCAATGATTCATTATATCCGAAACAATTGTGGGTTATCATCTATCAAAGATATTCCAACTCCTCTTTATGAAAACAATGCAGCTTGCATAGCTCAATTACGAGGATGATATATTAAAGGAGATCGAACAAAATATATTTCACCAAAATTCTTCTTTACTCATGAACTTTAGAAGAAATATGAAATTGATGTGCTACAAATTCGGTCATGTGAAAACCTCGCAGATATTTTCACGAAACTTTATCGACTGCAACATTTGAGAAGTTGAAATATAAAATTGGTATGTGTCGGTTCAAAGATTTAAAAGAATCATTTAATCAGGGGGAGTACTAAACAGACATAGAGAATAGTGTACTCTTTTTCCTTCACTAGATTTTTTTTCCACTGAGTTTTTATCTAGTAAGGTTTTAACAAGGCATATTTTTTATATAATGGATGGATATTCAAGGGGGAGTGTTATGAATATATTGTGAATGAAATTAGTGGAAGTTTCACTAATTATAAATTTATGTGAATTATGAGGGAATTAGTGGAAACTCCACTAATTATGAATTTTTATGGATATCCACCATTTAGTAGAGACACCAATAATTAAAGATTAGTGGAAGATGGTGTATTCCACTAATTAAGAACTCTATAAATAGAATTATTCTCTAAGCTCGAAATATACGATCATTTTGTAAAAAGAATTGTGAGAAAATTGTGAGAAAAAGAAAGAGAGAAGTTTGAAGAAATTTTTGTGCAAAAATAGTTAGAGTTTTCTTAGTGTATAGTGTATAAATTTTATTCTAACACTACTCAAATTTTATAACATTTTGCTCATTTATAAATTATTTTGTCATTTTAGTCCTAAAATTACTTTTTGGCACCTTGAAAAGCATGCCAATTAGTTTTTTTTAAATAAATAATAATTATAAGAAGAATTATACTAATGATAATTGTAATTTATATTTCTTATAAATGTAATATTTTTAGTATAATTTATTGAGGAAAATGAACCTTGCATACCTATTCATCAAGAAACTATTGTTGATTATGGATAAAATTCAAGATATTTTATTGTGTTGTGAAATTATATATATATTCGATCTTTAAAGTATATTTATTTTGTAATATTTTTAAAATATTATTTTATATTTTAAAATAAATTTATGTAAGTTAATTTTTTTATAAATTATTAATAATTTTATTATTTATTATAAATAAAATCATAATGTTAATTTTTATTTATAAAATTTAAAAATATATTATTATTGTTATGAATTATTGGAATCTCCATTAATTAGTGGAGGCTCCACTAATTATGGATTTATGTGAATTATTAGAAGATTTTTATGGATGTCCACCATTTAGTGGAGACACCATTAATTGAGATTAGTTGAAGATGATGTATGCCATGATGTATTCCACTAATTAGAGCTCTATAAATAGAGCTATTCTCTAAGTTAGTAATACACCATCATTTTGTGAAAGAAAGATTAGTGAAAGAAAGATTAGAGAAAGAATTGTGAGAGAAAGAAAGAGAGAAGTTTGAAGAGAAATTCTTGTGCAAAGAATAGTTAGAATTTTCTTAGTGTGTACTGTGTAGATTTTATTCTAACACTACCCTAATTTTATAACACGTTATCAGCACGAGTCTCTGCCGTTATTAAAGCCAGAAGACAGGTACGCATTTATTGATCTCGCTAAATTCGAATTTGTAGCCCTTGATATTTCTGAAAAAAAAAAATTTATATGTCATACAAAAATACATCTAAATGCTAAAAAAAAGGAGATCCATATGTCATGTGGATAAAAAGAAAGATTTGACCACCTGAAGATGGTCGTACTACCCACTGTACGGTATAAATGGTTGCACCTGAAGTTGCAAGATTGTAAAACTGTGAACTCCGTAATGTATAAAACTACATCTTAGTTAAAAATTTTACGGAGAAAAAGTTACTGATGAAGTTATATTGGAGAAGACATTCTCTACTTTTCATACCTCGAATATTGTCCTGCAGTAACAATATCGAGAAAAATGGTATCCAAAATTGACAGTTTTAACATGAGTTATTATTGAGAAATCATGAAGCCAGATGAACTGGCTCAACAGCACTCCCAGAAGTGAATGCTGTTGGCTCCAACAGAAGCCATCGTTATAGTCGTAGTTGTGGCAGTGGCCGTGGTTATGGTCATGGACACACTCGATATTTCCCTTATCACAGAGAAATACTGGCCACCTGAAGTGGAACAGAAAAGATAATAAGGGAAAAAGATATTTCCATTAAAAATAAGCATCACATCTTTTATTCATATCACTAGTATTCATATGAACTTGAGGATACTTGCTTATAGTTACTCTTTTGTAATTGAGCTGACAAATGTAAAATGAAGGTTTGTAATTGTTCTTTTCAATATTTACATTAGAGGAAGACAAACAATTAGTAATTATGGACTTCAACTCATCTTTTTCGATATCCTCCTCCTTTTCTTTCCCCTTTGAGCCAGCATCGAGACTAGCAGCAAAATTAGCCGTAAAATTACTGCGAAATGAATCTTGAGATTTTATGATCTTCTTAAGTTTATTATAATTAAATTTCTTATTATATTTGGCCTTGAAGCATACTTGTCTTAATTTCTGTGTTTGGTCCTCTAACTGCGTATTAGGACTTTCTTCCACCAACTGTTTTTCATATTCCAGTATCGCAATGGCTTCTTTCAACTTCTTCTCAGCCATATGTCCTCCTTCTTCTTTATTTTGCATCTCCTGTAAATCGAAGTGATATCATCGGTTATTTACTTATAAATCTTTCATAGTTTCATACTTGCAAATTATAAGTATGTATGAGAGAGAACTTGAACATTCTTGATTATGGTCTCCAAGCTCACCAATTTCCTGTGAGGCCATCGACGAATTCCTAACTCCCTACATCTTTTCTTGAGACGGGTTATGCCAATATTCAGTTCTTTGGCTGCGCTCTTGATTGGTAGGTAAAAGTACTGCGAAATTGTTTCTCTTGATAGTGTCTGTGAGTTATTGTCCTTCTTCTTTCTCTGCCTCTTAATCATCTTCTTCTCCCCAGGAATTTTGTCTGCAATAATATCTTGAACTTCGATATTATGCATTTCATGAGTACTTACTTCGACTTCGTTGCCAAGACCACTCATTATTTCTCCTAAAAAAAGAAAATAATATCAGTAAAGGTAATACCATTCAAAATCCATGTTTAAAGGTATAATAACCTGGAAACATATTCTGGCTTTGTTCAAAATCCATTAGAGAGTAGAAAGGATCATGCACAAGCATATCCTCATTCAAAGGAATAATATCAAAAGTAGTCTCTTGTATGGGCAGATCAACTTGGTCCAAAGCAGTATGTTCAAAACTTTCACTGATTTACATAAAAAACAAACCAAAAGAGAGTTTAATTTCATTATCAAGCATACTAAAAACAAATGGGAGCCCTCAAAGGTATCTCACCTGAAATTAGGAGGAAGCGGTTGGTTTGGAAAGGAAAACATATCAAAATCTTCTTTGTTCGAATTAGGCAGAAGCGGTTGGTTTGGAAAGGAAAATACATCAACATCTGCTACAGAAACCGAGTCAAAATTTGACCATATTTCAAATGAATTACGAGTCTCCATATCTGCTTTGTGATTTTTGTTTTTGATATTTACTAATGATTGATAACTGAGATATATATCGATACATACATATATATATATATATATATATATGTACGAAGAAGAAGAAGAAGAGGTAGATGGTAGGTAGAGGGTCAGAGGAGAAGAAAAGACAAGAGAGGAAGAGGAAAAGTCGGTACCGGGAAGAGTGAAAAAAAAAGGGAGATATTTTTCTTGGCATTTCCTGCTTGTCATCATTTTCTTATATTTCTTTTCTTATTCTTTTGTGAAATCATTATTCTCTAAATTAGGGGGAGAACAGAAACAGTACAAGAAAATCTTGATTGGACAACATCATTAAATTATCTTGATCCGCATACAAGCGCGTGTGAACTTGAAGTTCAAAAGATAATTCATTTGTAAAGCATTGCAAATTAAATGCCAGACGTTTTTTTTTACTCTAGAAGAGTAATAAAATCGCATATGCTAGCTATAAATACTCTTATTCTAATTGAAGTTCCAGCAGAACAAAAGATTTGACATATAGCTGCTGAGCCAAAAGTATGCCAGAAGTATGGCCGACCTCTTGGTTCTAAAGATAAAAATCCTCGAAAGAAAAGAGGATTAAATGATCCAGAAGATCATATTGAAGAAAAGAATGATAAAGACCAAGAGAAAACTGATGACAAAAAACCAAAAGTTGATGAAAGTAACACTGAAATTTCTATCAATTATACCACTTCCGGTAGAAGTTAGAATCGGATAGAAACTGTTATTAATAATATATTTGCATACAATATATCTCTTGATGTTACACAGGATAATGATGATCCTGAACCAATATCAGTTGATGAATGTTGGCATAGAAAAGATTGGCTGCAATGGAAAAATGCGATTCAATCGGAGTTAAATGCACTGACAAAACGTGAAGTCTTCGGACCTGCAGTCCGAATACCAGAAGGTGTAAAACCTGTTGGCTACAAATGGATATTTGTGCGAAAGTGCAATAAAAAGAGTGAAATCGTTCAATATAAAGCGCAATTAGTAGCCCAAGGTTTTTCACAAAGACCAGGTATTGATTATGATGAAACTTATTCTCCTGTTGTTGATGCTATTACACTTCGATATCTTATCAGTTTGGCAGTACATGAAAAGATAGATATGCGCCTATTAGATGTTGTCACTGCTTACTTGTATGGAAATTTAGAAAATGATGTTTACATGAAAATCCCTGAAGGATTTCATATGCCTGAAGCATATAAACATTATCCTCGTGAAAATTACTCCATCAAGTTGCAGAAATCATTATATGGCCTGAAGCAATCTGGGCGCATGTGGTTCACACGTCTTAGTGAATATTTATTGAAAGCGGGATTTAAAAATGACCAGGTATGTCCATGTGTTTTTATTAAGAAATCTGGTTCTAAATTTGTGATATTAGCTATATATGTTGATAATATTAATCTTATTGGAACTTCTGAAGAGCTCCAAGAAACAATTGATTATTTAAAAAGAGAATTCGAAATCAAGGATTTTGGTAAAACCAAATTTTGCCTTGGTTTACAAATTGAACATCTGGAGAGTGGAACATTTATTCATCAATCAACATATACAGCAAAAGTGCTAAAAAGATTTTACATGGACAAAACACATCCATTGAGTATTCCAATGATCGTCTGATCATTAAATGTGGATAAAGATCCTTTCTGACCTCAAGAAAATGATGAAGAACTCCTTGGTCCTGAAGTACCATATCTCAGTACAATTGGTGCATTGATGTATCTTACTAATAATACACGACATGATATTGTTTTTGCTGTCAATTTATTGGCAATATTTAGTTCTTCACCAACACGACGACATTGGAATGGAATTAAACAAGTCCTTCGATATCTCCAAGGTACAATTGATCTCGGATTATTTTATTCAAATAAAATCAGTCCAACATTGATAGGTTATGCAGATGCTGGTTATTTATCTGATCCACATAAAGCACGTTCTCAAACGGGCTATCTATTTACATGTGAAAATACTGCTATATCATGGCGTTATACGAAATAATCTATAGCAGCTACTTCTTCAAATCATGCTAAAATTATAGCCATTCATGAAGCAAGTTGAGAATGTGTATGGCTAAGATCCATGATTCATTATATCCGAGAAAGTTGTGGATTATCATCAATCAAAGATATTCCAACTCCTCTTTATGAAGACAATGCAACTTGCATAGCTCAATTACGAGGAGGATATATTAAAGGAGATCGGACAAAACATATTTCACCAAAATTCTTCTTTACTCATGAACTCCAGAAGAAATGTGAAATTGATGTGCTATAAATTCGGTCATGTGACAACCTCGCAGATATTTTCACGAAGACTTTACTGACTACAACATTTGAAAAGTTGAGATATAAAACCGGTATGCGTCGGTTTAAAGATTTAAATGAATCATCTCATCAGGGGGATTAATAAACAAACATATAGAATAATGTACTCTTTTTCCTTCACTAGATTTTTTTTCCACTGAGTTTTTATCTAGTAAGGTTTTAACGAGATATATTCTTTATGTATGGATGGACATCCAAAGGGGAGTGTTATGAATTATTGGAATCTCCATTAATTAGTGGAGGCTCCACTAATTATGGATTTATGTGAATTATTAGAAGATTTTTATGGATGTCCACCATTTAGTGGAGACACCGTTAATTGAGATTAGTTGAAGATGATGTATGCCATGATGTATTCCACTAATTAGAGCTCTATAAATAGAGCTATTCTCTAAGTTTGTAATACACCATCATTTTGTGAAAGAAAGATTAGTGAAAGAAAGATTAGAGAAAGAATTGTGAGAGAAAGAAAAAGAGAAGTTTGAAGAGAAATTCTTGTGCAAAGAATAGTTAGAATTTTCTTTGCGTGTACTGTGTAGATTTTATTCTAACCCTACTCTAATTTTATAACAATTATTATATTTTTTAAAAATTAATATAATTTTAATTTATGCATTTTTTAGAAAGTACAAAATTTTTATATCGGTTATTATTATTTTCTGAAAAACTAATTAAGCTAATTTATATTCGTCGGAAATGTTAGCCTTACCAATCCCTTTGTCTATAAAGGACAAAGACCGTTGGTTCATGTCCACATAGGCGATGATTTCTACGTATGTCAAGCGGATATGGCAGCGGCAGCAACATCAACCGCCCCGCTACTTCCGAGGATTTGCACCTTCCCGACAGCTCTCCGGCCTACAAATTCAGGCCGAATAGCCTTTATCCCCTCAAATGGACTCCCAGCTACCGTATCTTCTAAACGTGCCCATCATCGTGTTGGTGCTTCTGAGTCCCAAAGGGACCCTGACGACCCCTCTGCGCTCTTATCCCAGGTTCGTCCAACTCCGCCATTGTGAGCTTCACTTCTTGTTCTGTTTCTTTTAGGTTTGGCTAAGGGCTAATGACTATTGGGTTCTCGGAGTAGGAAGATTTTAACTATGTGGTAAAGCTTGGAGCTGGTTCTCTGGTGGGAGCAGCCGCAATAAAGTATGGAAGCGTGCTGTTTCCAGAGATAACACGACCCAACATCACTCAGGCACTTCTGACGGTCTTTCTTCCAGTTATTCTTGCCGTTTTGCTTTTAATCAGGCAAAGTCGTTCGGAGTAAAAGACCAAACCGGTTACGTGTTTCCAGCTTGTACTCTAGAGATAGTAGGAGGGCTTGGTTGGAATAGGAAAAAAACATGGTTCCAACAATTTCATTCTATTTCCTGTCATTTTGAATGCTGCAAAAACCGATATGGGAACATGTGCTTTCATCGATGATTATGTATATTATGAATTGCATCTGAAGCAAAATCTTCAAAATGTGGCCAAATCTGCAAAATTCTTTTATATGTATATTATGAATTGATTACATTTGCAAGCAGTTGCCACTGGGTTGGCTCTGCCCCGATATGAATGTATGCTTGGAGAACTAAATTGCAAGTGATGCTAGAATTTACATGGTGGAGAAAAGGGAAAAAAAGAAAAAGAAAAAATCAAAGAATGTCAAATAGGGACTGTATCAATTCTCTGGGACAAATGCCAGGAATACGAGTTAAAGAGAGCATAGACTGCATAATCCTCCTTTGCCTGTTCTTGGGTGCACAAGTTATACCCCACAAGCGTTCCAAGGTAAGGTATTACCAGTAGGCGATTCTTTTTGTTCAATAAACTGGATCAGAGGTTCTCTTTCAACCACTTCAGGGCTCCATTTACAACAGACCTACAATCAGATAATAAAGTCAAGGCCAAATGATGCTTGCAAGTTTAAATTTTTAAATACCATATCAAATCCATAGTTATTAATGCAGCATAACTCGAATTACACAAGAACATCACCACGTGAAGACAACTTTTGTTGGGTGATGCCCTGAAAATTAACAATTGTTTAATCCTGGTACTTCACACCATTTGACAGGCATGAATTTGTTAAATTCAACCCCACGTGTGCTCGGTAACCAATGTTACGAAATATGAAATAGAACACCACTTCAACCCATACTTGCAATTAGAGTTAAAAATGCACACAATGAATCATCTCTTAAGGGATATAAAGCATTTGCTAAACTATGGACTAAATACTGTAAAAAGTTTAACCATATGACTTGTAAAGAACACACAGAAATTTACCCAGCAAAATCTTTCAACGGTTTCAACAAGTCATTTTGTTCTTCAGGTTCATCACTTTCCTCCTTGGTAGAATCCACCTCACTTTCTGCACTTCTTCTTGCTACAAAAGAGAGCAATATTTTCAGATTGTTGTAATAGATTACTAGACACAGTAGCTTACCAAGTTATATGAAGTGGTAAGATCTGTAAAGAGTATCACTTATGAAATGAATACATTCCATGCAAACTGCATCTTCAAGCAAATCTTTCAAATCATAATAAGAAAAATATTTAGACTAAATTGAGAGAAGACCGTACATAATGAGGACACTAAATAAATAGTTAAATGGTGTACTTACTAGTTTCCTGTACTTGAGGGTGAGCTTTTGGACGATTGCCAAGTGCGTTGTTCAAAGAAGCAAGTTCTTCAAGCAATTTGCGCTCTTTTGCACTGTAAATTTAGAGAATGTTACAAGGTAACAAAGAATAATTCCTCGGTAGATACAACGATAACTAGGTTCATAGTTTATTAGTACAGGGGATTTCAGTAGGGTTACAAGCACGAAGAACACAGAAATTGCTATTGGGTTAGAAGGGAAACCACTGTTAACCCTCTTGAAAAAAAAGAAAAGGACAAAAAGGCTACCTAAGTTGTACTGAGGAATAAATAGAGTCCAAGAGCACAACAAAGGCCATACAACTTAGCACATGAAGTGAAGCTTCTATATGGTCCAAAGCAGCTAGCTGATCTAAGGCAAAATCAGTTACTTCTTGACAACTAAAAAAATGGACTTAAAACTGCACGAGCCGTACACACGACATGCAAAAAAACTAGAGATAGCCGTCAAACAAGGAAACTATTTTGTGGTTAATTCTCTCAAGATTTCTGAGTATCCGATAAAGAAACTCAAATGTGACAAATTAATTCTTTCACAAATAATCTTTAAATAGCTAGAAGTAAGAACCTTAGTAGTGCCAACCAGATCACTAAACAGTAGCTTCAAATTCTGATCTTGCTTAAACAATTAAAGCAGTAGGATACCTTATTCGGTTTGGTATATTCACTTTAACAGTGAACAAATGATCACCGCGTATTGAGGGCCTGTTCAATTTAGGTGCACCTTTTCTGGCCAAGACAAGAACATCACCAGGCTGAGTACCAGGAGGAATTTGGAGATCAGTAAGCCCTTCAACCGTTTTAACCTATACAATGCCAAGGAACCAAAACATTTATTATGACAGGAAAAAAAACCTAAGACATCCAAATTGTTGCAGTAAGGTTCGAAAACTGATGAATAAGCAGAGCCAGCACAATATCAGCACAGTTTTTATAGGTATGATTGCTTGGCATCATGTCAGGCATGAGTCATGTGAACTTTACCTTAACAATAGTTCCTAGTATAGCATCCAAATAACTAATTGAAACTGTAGAAGAGAGATTAATGCCATCTCTCTGAATCTCAGGTATTTCTTCAATGTCAAGATAAACATATAGATCTCCAGGTGGTCCCCTGCAGAAAACAGAAGAGAGTAATCTAAACCATTTATATCCCGTACAATATTCAAGTATCATAGTATCCTTTAATTTCTCACAAGTGTTGAAGCACGTATCCATGTGTCTGCTTTCTAATTAACTTATCACATTACAAGGAATCAAAAATTCATATGTGGAAAGCCTTGAGCCAGATGCCAGCATGTGTTAATGTCACAACATTAGAATGATAAATGCATTGAGCATACACTGAGAACAGAAAATTCTCAAAATTTTGCTGGAATAGCATGCCAAAAGTAAAGCTGCATTGCTACATGATAATCTATCTAATGCCATTGTAACTTACCCCTTTGGTCCTGCATCACCCTCTCCAGCAACCCTGAGGATACTGCCCTTGCTCACTCCAGGAGGAATTTTTACTTTAATATCTTTCTTCACTCGTACCCACCCCTTACCAGAGCACTTACGGCAATATTCAGAAATCATTTCGCCATCCCCACCACAATTTGGACATATAGAAACCTGTGATGTTACAAATTACAGAAGTACAAAAAGAACTAACTAAACATCATAGTGCAGGCAACTATATTATAAGAACAAACAAGCCATATAATAACTGTGCCAACATGTATACAATAGGCTAGATACCTATAAAGATACACATAGGAAACACAGAGATATAACTCTCTTCCAACAATCTCTAGTTCACAATCATCAAAAACATTAATTTGCTCATTTCATTTACCGATAGACATGCCAATCAGCTATTTTCCTTCAGAGGCAGAAATAGCCTTATCAGTGTCAACTGTCAATTGAAACCAAACAATAAAAAATTATGCAGTCCACTATAAGCATGCATTAACCAAAAACACGAAAATGCTTGAATGTTTTACCATAACAGTGAACTGTCTTGCTAACACTACCAAATGCTGCAGTCATGTATTTTGTTATTACCATTTTTAGGCATCAGCAGCAATGCAAACAAGATTTGGATGTTCAACAACCATATTTGTTTGGTAACTCAAAGTACCATCCCAAATTTACTTTCTGAATCCTCAAAAAGCATAGACTAAATAATAAGCATCCCAAACTAGTAAGTAATAAATCACATTCAATTACCTGTGAAAACATTCCAAAAGGCGTTTGCTCAGTTCTCATAACTTGACCTCTTCCACCACATGTTGTGCATATTCGCATTTTGGAGCCTTCCTTTGCTCCAATACCAGCACAAGCTTCACATGTCTCAAGATGGGAAAGCTCAAATTCTTTTTCTGTTCCAAATATAGCCGCCGAAAATTCCAACATCATGTCATAACTGAAAAGTCACTTGAACATTGAGTCAATTTTCTGACATTAAAACTTCAACATCTTGCAACTTGATACAGTAGACGAAAAAGAAGTCACTACAGATAACCACAGCAGTCAAACAAGTTCAAAATTGCTGTAGAACAACTTAAATAACAAACCCATTCCAATAAAAAAAGAAACAGTTAGCAAGATCCCGTTCATGCACTGAGAATCATTACAATTACAAATACCCCTTTAACAGAGTATGCCTATCTTCTCAATATGATCAAACATATAAACTAAATTTGCCTTTGTCGGTTTTTTCTCAGTAGATAAACAAATACATGTGATTGCCTAGCTTTCACAGTGCATCTCATCCATCATTCCTTCCATGTACAAGTTGTTCCCAGGTACTAAAGGCTTCGTAATGTGTATAAATATAACATGTTTATGATAGCACACACTAAGTTGATAATGAAATACCATATCCCCAATTCAAACACACAGTTTATGACTCTCATGGACTGTATAAGCAAAAGAATGATGATCTCACCATATCTCAAAGTAAGGGATACAATCGAGAGATATCAATATGAGATAAACTCATAGTAAATAGCATCATGCTTAAATCCCCAAGGACGCAAGCAAGAAGTAAAAAATGAAACTGGAAGCAAAAGCAAGCCTCGCACTTGACATTGAGTTTGTACTAATCCATTTAGGAGCCAAAAGAAAATAAAAGAATCTACTGAAAGGTGAAGAAAAAGTAAGAGAAAGATATTTCTGGGGGCATGATCCCTTATTCTTAAACACTTAGCAATTAGAGCTCCTTATCTTATGTAAACTTAGCGGAAAAGTAATTAAATACACGAAGTGAAAGATGTTTTGTTCTTCATATTTATTCCCATATGGTAGAACATTTGAAGCTCATCAGCAGCAAAGTTTGTGTTCAAAAAACAAGATAGATGTATAAAACCCAATGACCACATATCATCCAAAAGAACCAATATTGTGGTGTTAAAAGGCATCCAGAGAAAAATCAACTCACCGTAAGTCTTCTCCTTTAGTAACAGTAGTACGCCGACGAGTTCCAAATCCGGTTGCATCCATCCCAGGAAAACCCATGCTAGACCCAAAGAAAGTCTCAAATAGGTCAAAAGGGTTTGTCTGCAGAGAACCAAAGAAAAATGATTACATTAACTTGTAGAATGAAATAATATATATTATTGTCAAATCCATTTACATATTTACCAAGGTGGAATAAGATCTTCCCTAGAGTGAAAAGGCTTCCTCCTCTATGTCTAAAATCAACTCTCAGCTTGTAATTACATGTTAGCTAAAAGTATCCCCAAAACCATCAGAAGCATCTAAAACATTTCTGCTTGTTAACATCCCAGAGCTTTAGGACTAGTATATTCAGATGAAACCAATACTGGAACAGAAGTTAACCATTTTGGCGATTAGAAAAATGCTAAATACATAAAACAATGCAAGACCAATAAACAGCAGATATGTCCATTTGATATACTGAGCAAAATAGAGAGAATAAAGAACTAAACTCCAATTGCTTTGAAATCTGATGAATTATCACAAAAAGATGTTGCTCTATTTATAGAGCTGAAACTAACAAGAAAAAATGCCAGAAATGAGGAAAACTACCCACTAACAGCATTACCAACTAACAACATCCACTAACAGCACTACCACCCACTAACTCCTAACATAGTGCTTATGTGCAAATAAACTCCATGTTCTCCTCAAGACTAGGTAAAACCTAAAACAACTCCTACTGACATAAACAACTAAAGCAATTAAATAAATATTCGTAACAATCCCTCCTTTAAACTGAAAGTTTTTAAACATTCAATTTAATAAGATTTATCAAGTGCACAAACACCAAGCAGCTTCCTTAGCTTCTGAAACATAGGCAACTTCAATGGCTTAGTCATTATGTCAGCAATCTGATCTCACTTCTGCAGTAAAAAAGATCAATTATTCCATCCCTCGTAAGATCTCATAGAAAATAAAATCTCACACTTATATGTTTGCTTCTTCCATGAAGAACAGGATTTTTAGAGAGTTTGATGGCAGAATTATCGTCACAATAAATTGCAGTAGCTCCCTCTTGCTTGAAATGCAACTCTTCAAGTATTTTCTTCAACCAAATTGCTTGACAAGCACAAGCTGTTGTAGCTACAAACTCTGCTTCAGTTGTTAACAAGGTCACAATTGCTTGTTTTTTTGAAGACCACGAAACAGCTCCCAAACCAAGCATGAAAACATATCCTGATGTGCTTTTTCTATCATCTTGATCTCCAGCATAATCACTATCTGTAAAGCCAAATAAATCTGACTTTTCACCTTTCTTGTAGAATAGCCCATAACTAGTAGTCCCTTGCAAGTATCGAAAGATTCCTTTTGCAGCAAGAAGATGTATCTCCCTTGGACATTCCATATACCTGCTAATGAGACTTACAGCATGCATTATATCAGGCCTTGTTGCAGTCAAATACATCAAGCTTCCCACAATTTGCTTGTATAGAGTGCTGTCCACTTTTCTTCCTCCCGGATCACGAACAAGCTTCAAACCCACTTCAGTAGGCGTGCTAACAGAGTTGCAATTTTTCATTTGAAACCTGTCCAAAATTTCTTGCACATATTTCCTTTGACCAATAAAAATTCCAGCTGCAGATTGCACCACTTCAACGCCCAAAAAATTATGCATCTTTCCAAGATCAGACATATCAAATTCAACCATCATAGATTTTTTAAATCTATCAAACATGGCACTATCATTTCCAGTAAAAATAAGATCATCCACATGTAAGCAAACTATAAGCAGCTTTCCACCATCTCAAATTTTTGGAAACAGTGTATGCACATATGGACCTTTTTCGAATCCCTCGGAAAAATAAGCATCTATACGACTATACCAAGCACATGGAGCTTATTTTAGCCCATATAATGCCTTTCTCAATCTATAGACCTTATGTTCACTTCCAAGATTCACATAACCAGGAGGTTGATTGATAAATACCTGTTCCTGAAGGTCACCATGCAAGAACGCCGATTTCACATCCAATTGGAAGACAGGCCATGAATGTTGTACTGCCCATGCAATAGCTAGTCTAATCATATCATGTCTTGCAATAGGAGCAAAAACTTTTTTATAATCCACCCCAAACTCTTGCTTATAGCCTTTAGCTACTAAGTGCGCCTTTTACTTGTCAACTTCTCCACTCTCCTTCAACTGCGTCTTGTACACCCACATAACACCAGAGGTTTTGTGCCCTCTTGGAAGATCAGTCAACTCCCATGTGTTGCTCCGTTCAGTGGCTGCAATTTCTTCATCCATTGCCTTTCGCCATTTTGATTCTTTGATAGCCTTTTCAAAAATTGTAGGATCATAGTCGGGAAATAGAACAAAATGTGTAAGTGGATCCTCAGAGTTGTCAATTCCAGTTACCTCATAATCGGCCATCCATGCAGGTCTTCTTTTAACACATTGAGTCCGTTCTTCATTTTCTTCTCCTATTGATGAGCTTGGAACATCTCCTGGTGGAATTTGTTGATCATTTTCTACTGGTTGCTGCCATTCTTCTTCGTTGACTCCATCAAAGTTGGCAAATATTTGTTGTTTAACCACATTGTTGTTCCATGGCCAAAAACTTCCTTCATCAAAAACTACCTCACGACTGACAATAATTTTCTCAGTGATAGGATTGTAAAGCTTATAAACTTTTGAATGATCATTAATACCAAGAAAAACACACTTCTCTCCCTTGTCATCCAGCTTTGTCCTTTTTTGGTCCAGAATATAGGCATAGGCAATTCATCCAAAAATTCTAAAATGATCTACCATCGGTCTCCGTCCGCTCCATGCCTCTTCTGGTGTCATATTTTGAACAGCAAGTGTAGGACTTCTATTCAAAAAATGAATGCTCCAACAGACTGCTTCAGGCCAAAATGTTCTTGGAATGCTACTCCTTGTCAAAAGGCTTCGCACCATATTCAAAATAGTGCGATTTTTCCGCTTACACACACCGTTTTGTTGAGGTGTGTAAGCTGCTATAAGTTGCCTCTTGATCTCATGCATTTCACAAAAAATTGAAAATTCTTGTGAGTTGTATTCTCCACCATGATCGGTACGAAAAACTTTGATCGGGCTGCCCATTTCTTTCTCAACCAGTACTTTGTAGTTTTTGAAAGCTGCAAAGGCTTGAGAATTTTCTTGCAAAAAATATATCCAAGTTTTTCGACTAAAATCATCAGTGAAGGTAATTATATATCTGTTACCTCTATTTGAAGATGGATTTATTGGGCCACAAAGGTCATAGTGCACCAACTCTAACGCGTTCTTTGCTCTCCATGACTTTCCTTGTAGAAATTGATTACGGTGTTCTTTGCTAACAACATATTCTTCGCAAACTTGAGATGGCGTAGTGATTTGAGGAAGGCCGATCACCATATCTTTCTGCTGTAAAATCTTCAATCCTCCAAAATTCAAGTGACCATAGCGAAAATGCCATAACCATGCTGCATCCTGCAGTTTTGCTAAAAAACATGAACAGACAGTGTTGTGGAGATAGAGCGGGAACATACAATTCGCAATCATGTTAACTTGAGCAATTAACCCCAGCTTTGTATCTTGAATTCAACATACACCATCTTTGATAGAGATCTTGTACCCCTTCTCTTGCAACTTACCCACACTAAGCAAGTTAGTCTTTAACTCTGGAACAAAAAGAACATTAGAGATAGTGTGGGTGGAGTTTTCTTTGGTTTGGAAAGTGACATTTCCTTTTCCCATAACAGATATTGTGGAGTTGTCACCAAACTTGACAATGTTGCGAAAAGATTCGTCTAGTTCAAAAAATGCCTTCTTATCTCCACACATGTGGCTGCTGCAGCCAGTAAAAGAGACACCTCTTCTTCCTTTTCTGCAAAGTTAGTTCTTTCTCTATTTTGCCTATTCAAATTGGTTCGACATTCTGACTAATAATGGCCATACCTATGACATTAATAGCATTCAACTTTGGACTTGTCTGCTAACTTTGGTTTATAAGTTGAGTGATGGCCTCCTCATCCTCCTCCTCTTCCTCTACCTTGAAATTGATTTTCTTGGTACTAGTGGTATTGTTGTTGATTGCCACGATCATTGCTTCCTCTACCTCTACCTCTTCCTCTGCCTTGTCCTCTATCTCCTTTCGGTGATGAGTGATTTCTGTTGAGGCCTTCAGTGCTTGCTCCTCTCTCTCCAACTGGTTAAGTTTTTGTTCATGAACTAGCAAGGAACTTTGTAGTTCATCAATTGAAAGTTCCTCTATGTCATTGGCCTCTTCGATAGAGCAGATGACGAAATTGAATTTTGGTGTCATGGATCGTAGAATCTTCTCAACAATAGCTACATCCTCCATCTTGTCACCATGGATCTACATCTTGTTAACGATTGTCATCGTTCGTGAAAAATAATCTACGACTGATTCTCTTGATTTCATCTGAAGTATTTCAAACTCTGTACGAAGTGCTTGAAGCTGCTGCCTTTTCGCTCTTGCTGAACCTTGGTACTTCTTCTTCATGGAGTCTCAAATTTGCTTGGAGGTATCTTTGCTAAGAATTGTCTCCAAGGTTGCACGATCAATAGCTTGGAAAAGATAGTTCTTGGTGTTGAGGTCCTTCAGCTTCAACACTTCCAACTCTACTCCGAGTGCTAGTTCTGCTACTCTAGATTCAACAACCTGCCAATACTCCTTGGACCTCAAGAAACTCTCCATTAACATACTCCAATGATCATAGTGACCATCAAAGAGGGGAATTGCAGGTTGCACGAAGTTGTTGGTGGCCATCGCTGCGGCTGCAAGAAGAGTAGAAGGAAGGAAAAAAAAAAGTGCTGCTTTTCTTTTCCTGTATCTCACACACTTTCCCTCTCACTCTCCTTTTTCTAGACACCAACCTGTCTCTGATACCAAATGTTTGATATACTGAGCAAAATAGAGAGAATAAAGAACTAAACTCCAATTGCTTTGATATCTGATGAATTACCACAAAAGGATGCTGCTCTATTTATAGAGCTGAAACCAACAAGAAAAAATGCCAGAAATGAGGAAAACTACCCACTAACAGCTTTACCCACTAACAGCACTACCACCCAACTCCTAACATAGTGCTTATGTGCAAATAGACTCCATGTTCTCTTCAAGACTAGGTAAAACCTAAAACAACTCCTATTGATGTAAGAAACTAAAGCAATTAAATAAATACTCGTAACAATGTCTTCAATCCATAAAGAGCAAAGTGGGGGGAAAAAAAATACCAGGTATCCTGCATCAATTTGGGAATAGAGAAAAAGATTATTAAGACACAAAAGACAAACTTTACCTGGTTTAGCAATAAGAATAACTGGAGGACATTACATCATTAATGAACACAAAACCAAAAGAAGCACATTGACCCATGACTTGAGAGGCACAGGAAAAGCTGGTCTCTCTGCAGAAGATTTCTTCACTTCTATATGGTACTCCACAAATAAAATCAAAGATTGAAATGCAATTACCGTGTAAGCACCAGTTTGTCCCCCTACTGCACTTTTCACTCCAGCTTCACCATACTGATCATACAAAGCTCTCTTTTTGTCATCTGATAGCACCTGACAATTTTACACTTCAGCATTTCCCAAAAGAATGGACAGGGAAAAAAAAGCAGGAATTTGATTTTGTCACTGTCCTTGGAGTCTGTCCAACATGATCCTAATAGTGGAAACATTTTGAGACTCCATATAGGAGGAAATGTCTTATGATAAGTAGAACAGAAATCCAAATATTTATCAGGAATTGAAGAGTTTGCAGTCAGTTAGACACCCTAACAAGTCAGAATAAGTAAAACCATCAGCAAGGTAGAATAGTTATTGATTAGAAAAGGAAGGATGGATTCAATCAATATAAAGGTGGAATACTCAAACTTCCATTGTGGCATTGAAAATTGAAATTTCTGAACATCCACATTGAAAATCAAAATTAGTGCTTTCTTGGTGGATCCACAAAGTTACTAAAGAAAGTATTGCTCAGTATATATTGTCAGAGAAATGGACCAAGCGAATATTTGAAAAGATAATTTCAGCTACCATCCTTACCTCATATGCAGTGCTGATCTCCTTGAATTTCTCAGTTGCACCAGGCTCCTTGTTGACATCAGGATGATACTAAAAGCAAACATGAAATGTCATATATCAGAACTCCCTCACAAAATCTAAGGGATACAACAGTAACATCCAGCAGTGATGTTATTAAAGGCACATATAATATAATTGAGGTTTAAGAAATCAACCATGGGAATCAAAAGCAGCAACCAAAAAAATGCAGCAAAAGTTATATGGCATATTTCATGAACCTTTCTATCTCCTAGAACGCAGGTTTGTGAAAAATAAACAGGGGATTTGTGAGTCAAAAACAGAAAGCATAAAAACTATTAAAAAAATGATACAGCTACAAGGAATATTTTTTCTAGAAATGCCCAACCGTCTTTAGATTGAGACTCGCTTAAGTTTCTTGATTATGTAACAGCCCACAGAACAAGTATTATCTTTTGATACCAAGAGGCAAAGAAAAACTAAAAATAACACCATTAGCAAGTCTGAAGTAATCAATACAGGTACTTTAGATCCCTTCACCAGTAACAGAAAGGTTAACTACCACAAACATGAAAGCGTGTTGATCTGTAAAAAATGCATACAACAGATGTTAACATTGAAAGGCACAATGTTTAGCTAATCTTATTGTCCCAAACCCAACTGAAACCAAGATTTTTCCCCTCCTTAAAAACAACACACTGATTGGATTCCACTTGTTGCTGACGAAGTTAAAACTTGTCACATGCACAATGAAGATGAACACAAATTCTTCCTTCAATTAGCCGTAAACTTGGAAATTCTTATTAAACCAATAAAAAACACACCTAAACAATACAATGCCAAACTGTTTCAGTAGCTAAAAAAGGCCTGAATGGTGTTACAGTACCTGTCGCGCTAACTTTCGATAAGCCGCTTTAATTTCCTTACCACTCGCAGACTTTGAAACCCCAAGAGTAGAGTAATAATCAGCTGCCGCCACAACCAATCTTGCAAACCGCCGGGCAGAAATCTTCTTACTGAATTGTGAAGAAGAAGACGAGACAGAAATTGAGAAGAACTTCTTGTGGGCCCAACAATGAATCCCTCCAGCAAAGAAAGAAGATGAAGATGAAGAAACTGGAAACAATGGGATACTGGGGCTCTGAAGAGGCTCCGGGTGGAGAATAGAGAGATTTGCAGTTGCAGCGCTCGCCATTGACGTAGCAGTACTAAATCAACTGTTTGATTGTTGTTCTAAGAGAAATTGAAGAAGCTAGGGAAAATTTTGATCTTGAGCATAGTTTTTTTTTTTTCTCTTAATTCTTAGCTGCTCCAAGAACAGTTGATTTGAAGTGAGGGAATTCACTGAACCATTTTTGTATGGACGGAAAAGGGTTGTTGAAAAGTTATTGGAAAAGATGTGGTGATTTACGCGCCCACAACTTAGTTCAATAGAATAATAAAATAGTCCCAATGATTTTCCTTTTTTTTTTAGAAATTAACCTATTTAATTTCGTAATTTGTAATAATTTTATTATTATTATTATTATAGTCAATTTTTTTTATTATGATTCTTAACATATTACACTGTAAAAAAAAAAGAATCATAAAAATAAAAAAATTATTAAAGATTGTAATAAAAAATTATTAAAAATAAAAATATTACAAACCTCACTAAACTATTTTTTTTTTTTTCCTTGCTCATAACACTTCTCCCTCACAGCCTACAATTGTACCACTGCCCCGATCTCTGCACAAAGCCGAGGAAGGAAGGAAGGAGATGGAGGACTAAGATAGTTTTCCCCCTACATCAAAGAATATTTTGCAAGCTGAGGTTTAATGGACCTAAAAGAGGTAAGAATTTTTTCTAAAAATTGGCTTGCTGTAAACTAATGCACATATTCGCTTCTCATAAGAATCATTGAAAACTGAGAAAAACTATGAATGTACAAAATTATACCTGAGTTGTACGAGGGTGAAGAAGTGAAATAAAACTAGGTAAAATGCCTCTAATTTGAAATGAAAGGTTCAACCGTGAAGTCATAATAGTTATTCTTTTCATGTTGTGCTTTTCCTTTGCTCTTGAATTGGAACTTCCCTTGCCCTCCTCTGTAATCACTTTCTTTCCAATGCCACCACAAGATTTTGCATTCTCCACAAACCTCTGTTAATAATTTCATGAAACCAGTTTTTATTTTGAATCCTCACTGATCCTAAAATGCTTCTTAAGTTTTTAGCCACATTGTGGTGTGCACAACCTTCGGATATTTTGCTGAATGCCTCAAAACATACGACAATCCTTAGTAACAGTTGTAGGAACATCGTGAGAGCTAGGATACAAACTGCCAGCCACCGATGAGCAAAATTTGTGGCCAATTATATCCATTCCAGAACAGTACGAGCAAAAGATACACGGCATGCCCTTATCAAGTAGCAAACTTACCGCACCTATATTAGACTCACGTCGAAAACTTGGCAGAAATACATCTTACCAATCCATACAATCTAAATTTCGTCCTGTGGACCTTCATAGAACAATTGATTGGGGACTTATCAAGAAGATGAGAACCCATCCACGTTTCTAGGCTGGGTCAGCCTCAACCAACACAATATTATATTCCAGAAAATATTACATAATATCAAATGTTATATAAGCAAACACCTATGCAGGAACAATAAGCTTTCATAACTTGCTGCATAGTTAGGTTCTGTATATCCATCAGAATATATCTGGATGGAAACGTCCAGGTATGGAGTTGCCTTGTTGAGCCTGCCGCAAATGCATGGTCAAGGCATAGTTATTCACCTACAACCAAAATTACAGATTCAATCAGGATCCAGAAACAGGAAGTATGCTCTTCTAATGTCCAAGGAATGCCACGATCTCTCTTAATTGCTCATTCATACATGTCCAATGACTAGGCTTCAAATAAGTACCCACTCCTCGTGCAAAGAAAGCATACTTTTCAAACTAGCTAAACCAAAATTTCATTTAAATGCAACATGGATGTCATGAATGAAATGATTCTCACCTCAAGAGTTCTCAGCTGCTCTTGATATTGAGCAACCAACTGCTTTAATTGCTGCACTTCATGGTTCCTTTCATCATACTCTTTCTGACGCTCATGCTGAATAGCTACAGCTCGTTTGAGAATTGAATTCTCTCGGATAAGTATTTCAATTTGCTCCTTCAGCATCATGTTCTCCTGGAAAACAATGGTCAAAATCATAACTATCTTCATAGACTAATGGAATAAGAAGACTTGAGCAAAATATCTAGAAGCAAAATAAAGACGGTGAACTTGAAAATCATTTCAACCTTGTGGAAAGTTTGAGCTGCTTCAGCACCAACACGTGAACTGATGGATTTCTCTAAACTCTCCAACACTCTTGTGGCACGACATCTAGCTTCATCTACACTTTTAGCGCTTATCATCTCTGTCACAAACAGTTCCACCCATTCTGCACCACCAATAGGAATGTTGCCCTGGTTAGAAGCATCATGGGGAGGCTCTGCTTCCTCTTCACCAATGGAGGTAGCACCTTCAAATATTACATTACAAACTGTTAGCTCATCTTAAAGGCATAAAGCAATTCAACAATAGGATTTACTAAATGATCAGATGAAATTGAGCCTTCTAATTTGAAAATTTATGAGACATAATCTAGGTATATCCTCTAAAAACCCCTCTAATCAATGGAAACACTTTCTGAGTTGATCTTTTTTTTTCCCCCTGTGAAACAAATAGTTGGGGTGTTGTTGGTTGGAAGATCAAAGAACCAGTGCTTGTGAAAAGGAAAGCAGCCAGTGAAAGACCTAATTTAAGGTATAACAACATGAAGAGATCCTCCAACTGAGTTCACTCGGGCAGAAAGTCTAAATATGTCAACACCAGATATGATAATCTTTAGAATTACAAGGAAGGAATGACTTATGGTCTCATCACAAGTATAAAGTACATACCTTCCAAAACAGCTGTTGCATGTCCATTTCAGCCTTAACTACTAATCTACCATTCACACAATATGAAAAACATCACACACTAACACATTTATAAGTTTATGGAAAAGATTGAAGCTGTCAATCTGTAACAGATGCATTGTACATATGAACATTTCGGATTGGGTCATAAATCAACCTCAGTGTCTTAGCAATAGAATAAATATTCATACAAGAAAGGAAGTAGGTACCATTCTTCGTATTTTCATGTACTTGCACGACAGAATCCAAGTTTGCATCTGCATAGCCCAGACGAAGCTCATGCAGCCTTTTAATGGCAGAATCTAGGTCATTGCAGCATTCTTCCAATGCTTTTCCAAGAAGCTGAAGGAAATTGAAACTTTATCAATACACATTATGCAGAGGAATAGAACATAGAAATATAATTAGCATCTTGATCAAAGATGGTTCAGCAAATATAAAGCAACCGAGAAAGCAACAGTAACCATAAAGAGAGCAATTAGAATTGGAAATAAAAAATGGACAAAGCAAAAGGTAAACTAAATTCCCCAAGTCATGGCAAATCTATTTTCTACAACCTAAATGCAACTAATAATGTTCTCGATTGGGATTAACTATCTTAACTTGTATTTCCTAATAAAGTTTTAGTTTTATTTGGATAAGATTGAAGAATTGTTAAACCGCATGCTCCATTGTTGTTTCCGTAAATAAATTCCGTTGTTCATAAAGAGCATATACTTTCAAGACTTCATTTAGCCCAAATTTAAAAAAAAAAAAAAAAAAGGGCTCCAAGACTTTAACTTTAACCGATGAAATGATACTAGGGTTCAACAAATACAATCCCAGATAAATAAACCACCAATAGAATCCAACCCCATAAAAAGAAAATCAGCAAAAACCCTGTACCCAATAGAACAACACCTAAATTTCGATATAAACAGAGCCATGTAAAGAAAGAGATGACCTGATCGTCCATGTCCGGAAAGGCAGCTCTAAGCTGGTTAATAAGGATAGGAAGGTGCACTGGCACCTGAGACGGGGAGAACCGTACAGGAGAAGTGGAGGAAGAGCACCTGATCCTCTTCGGAACAGGTGGTGACGATGAAGTCGGCGACGGCGATTGTAAATCTTCAAAAAATGACCTCTTTCCACACACTATGGCAGACATCGTTCAATCTGTCTGCAATCTATTTTGGATTATTCAAATTCCGTACAGATAATCCAAGTCAAAATCCCTGCTCTCAATCCTCTAAAGATTCAGGATATGGGATTAGGGTTTATTGGGCTAGATTCGCAGATTGAGAAGGGGTTTGTGATTCGAAGCTTTTCTTGGAGTATACTACAGCTTTTTGGCTTCGCTGGCGTGGGGGTTTGCTTTTCTGTTGCCTTTATAACGGAGGGATTCATCGCTGACGAAGCTGAAGCACTGGATTGTGGCCAAAGATGTCTTTCTATACCCGCACTAAAGGCGCGTCGGCTTACGGAGTTCCTTAAATTGAAAATTTTGTGATGCGATTTATTAAAAAAACAACGTCACATAAATATGCTGCCCAACCTATTTACTTATAATCCTAAGCCAACCCCCCACTCCTCCGCCCCCAAAAAACAAAAGCAATTTACTTATTTGTATTTTAATTTTTCTTTTTTATTTAACAAAAGGACTTATACTTGGTAACTAACAAATTTGACAATCCAGTGGAGAAAAGAAAGACGGCGCACCATGTACCGGGTGGGGCGTGGATTTGGGTGGGTCGGCGGGGCGCGGGGGAGCGACAGTGCATGGGTGGGGTTTTGACCAAATTGGTGCAAAATTCAGATCAGCAACCAAACGAAGGGCGAAATTTGTGAGGTAGGTAGAGTGGAGGTATCTCACATTTGTAGAATGCGAGGTTTTTTGAGACCTGTGAGATAGTATTTTTTCTTGGGAAAAATAGCCGTACCTCGCAAATCACATTTGCAAGTAAGTCCATACTTTTTTATTTTTTTTGTAATTGCAATTGCAATTGCGAGATTAAATGAGAAGCACACCTCGTAAATTGCAATTGCGAGATTAAATGTAAGTACATGCAAATATTTACTTTTTTTTGTAATTTTTTTCTCACTTTTTACAATAAAATATGTTTATTTTTTTCAATTTTTTTCATTGTAAAAGAAAATTAATATAAAATAATAATTAATAACTTAAATTTAATCATTACAAGTAATAATATACATATTTTTACTATAATTAATTTTATTTATATATGTACATATTTTGAAATAAATTTTTATTCATATTTTTAATTTATAATATTTAAATATTCATAAAAAATTATAAAATTTTAAATTCTCAACTATCTAAATATATTAAAAATATCTTCTTCTTTTTTTATATTAGAAGCAATTTATCATTTTTTGTGACTTACTCCTCTTATTTATTTTCTATTGAATTTAAAATCTCTACTATAATCATCCGTTCATTATATATATATTTTTTTTGTAATTTTTTTCTCTATATTGCAAAAGAAAATAGTACCTTTAAATAACACAAAATATATAAAGACCTATATAAATAAATTTAAATAATTAATAATTAAATTTTATTAATTTAAATTTGATCATAACAAGTAATATCTGTATTTTTACTACAGTTAATTTTATATATATTAAATTTTAAAACAAATTTTTATTTGCAGTTTAATTTATAATATTTAATTATTCGTTAACAAATTATAAAAATATAAATTCTCAACTATCTAAATATACTAAAATTATAGTGTCAGTTATTTATTTAAATATCAATTATCTAAATTTCGCAATTCCCTTACATTTCATAATCGAAATAATTTATAAATTAATTGAATTCAAATAATGTGTGAAATATTAAATTTCTAAAAAAATCATTTTAAAAAAAATGGCAATCTCAATATTTGTCTTTAAAGTTCTATTACTATTAATTTTGTCTTAAAAATGGCCAAATAAATTGAACTTTAAAACGTGATACAAATAATAAAATTTATTACATATGAAATAATCTAAAAAAAAAGGATGAAAGCTTTTTTTTTTTTTTGTCTTCGCAAATGAGACTCTTTTTTTTGTAATTTTTTTCTCACTTTTTACAACAAAATATGTTTATTTTTTTTCAATTTCTTTTTTTCTATTGTAAAAGAAAATTAATATAAAATAATAATTAATAATTTAAATTTAATCATTACAAGTAATATACATATTTTTACTATAATTAATTTTATTTATATGTACATATTTTGAAATAAATTTTTATTCATATTTTTAATTTATAATATTTAATATTCATTAAAAAAATTATAAAATTTTAAATTCTTAACTATCTAAATATACTAAAAATATCTTCTTCTTTTTTTTATATTGGAACTAGTTTATCATTTTTTGTGACTTACTCCTCTTATTTATTTTCTATTGTATTTAAAATATCTAATATAATCATCCGTTCATTATATTTTTTTGTAATTTTTTTCTCTATTGTAAAAGAAAATAATACCTTTAAATAATACAAAATATATAAAGACCTGTATAAATAAATTTAGGGCTAATTAATAATTAAATTTTATTAATTTAAATTTGATTATAACAAGTAATATCTGTATTTTTACTACAGTTAATTTTATTAATTAAATTTTATTAAATTTTGAAATAAATTTTTATTTGTAGTTTAATTTATAATATTTAATTATTCGTTAAAAAATTATAAAAATATAAATTCTCAACTATCTAAATATACTAAAATTATAGTGTCAACTATTTAATTAAATGTCAATTATCTAAATTTCACAATCCCCTTACATTTCATAATCGAAATAATTTATAAATTAACTGAATTCAGATAATGTGTGAAATATTATAATTCTAAAAAAATCATTTAAAAAAATTACAATCTCAATATTTGTCTTTAATATTACAAATAATAAAATTTAATTACAAATAATAAATTTTATTACACATGAAATAATCTAAAAAAAAGGATGGAAGCAAGTTCCACAATGAAATCTTCGACGGTTCCTTAGAGGTTGAACTCGTCTCTGAGGTTGTGGTTGTTCTTCTTCAGGTGGCTCTTCCGATTGTATTGTACCTTGCTCGTAACGGTGAGACGAATCGGAAATATCTATAGAATGTCTGTGTCGTATCTGAGATCGTCCAGAAGAAGGGCCGGCATCAAAATCATCAGCTGAAGATAAGTATCTAGTATCGAAGACTAGGTGCTGTGAAGTAATAAAATCAGCTTGTCTATCTTCAACTTTTGCAGGATCACCTTGTTCATAATCGTGTACTGGTGAGTAGTAATCCTGCATAGGAATATCAAGTATAGCACGTCTGCGTGCCCATCTACCCCCTCTCCGCACCAGGGGAACTCCGCGATTGACTTCTTACGGGATCGAAGGTATCAGTTGAGCAGTATAACTTCGTCTAGCTGGCTTATAAGGCAGGCGGTTCAGTCGACTTGCCTTACCAGCGGCGGTCAACGAACGCGTAGCGAGATCCGTTATTGATGCAAACACTTGTCTACTCACAGCGTCCGCATTTTGATAGCCTTCATTGCCCAAGTACAATATCCGATACATTGAATCAACCTATATATGCATTTCGAAATGTCAATAAATTATTTTAATGTAAATTATATATTTTATAATATTATGTAAGAAAAATTACATACCAATACTTTTGTCGCCCCACCACTCAATTGGTAACCCGAAGGATTAGGTTGTGTTATAGTCGGATTACCAATCAGTCGCCTGGTGTGCGTCCAATACCACGTTGCATAGTCAGGCGAGACTATATTCTAACCGTAACTATGTTGTCCAAGAAGAACTGTTCCACGCCGATTAACCCAATTCGCGATATGCATTGAATCTATTTTGGGCCACCCTGCACCGGTAGTTCTCATGTCACGAGTATGCAAATTGTCACCGATGTCAACTGCAACAGGTATAGTCTGCACAAATCCAAACTGCCGCATGACTCTATCTGGACGATGCACTTCTATTGTTTCCCAACAAATTAGGGATGTAATAGATGCCCAAATGTGTCGTCCGTGAGTGTAATACGGAGGTAAGGTAGCCAACATGTGCTCATCATAAGGCTGCCAGATAAACGGTATAAAGGTAAATTGTCAGTATCAATAATAAATAACGAATTTAAAATTAGAATTGAAAGCAAATTGGTTGAAGTGAGACTTACATGATCATGCTGCATTCTATCTAACTGATCCCTATAGGTAAGAAGTACATGTGTCGGGGTACGTGCAAGCTCTAACGGTCCTTCCCATGCTGATCCTCTCGAGGCATGGGGATCAACATCCTCAACCGGATGAACTCTACTCGGTCTGATAGTAGAGATACGTGAGGGAGACGAAAACAGGGGAGCATGCACGGTTTAAAAAAACGGAGAGAAAAATAAACCGCAAGCCTTAGAGGCCAAACGGAAGCGTGAAGATCATACATTTGCGCTCCTTAACCCTTCTAGGTTGAGTAGGAGCGGATTGAACGATTGGAATCACTTCGCTTCGCCCACTTGAAGAAGCTTCCGGTTGAACACCCGCTAACCTTCTACTTCGCCTTGTTTGCATCAACGCCAAATTTTCCAACTCTCGGAATATTCCTCTACCTATACTCTAGTCGGTGAACACTATGGTGAAGAGGAACAGTCTCAATTCTCCTTGGTTCACTTGCTATTGGTTAGCAAAGTCCAAAAAGAACAACAAGAAAAGGGAGACGTCAGAGAGAGTAGAGAGAGATATATGAGTTCTCTGTAAGGCTAGGGAGATTAGAGTTTATTTTCTACTAGAGACTAGTTTATTTGTTAGTCAAAATTGGGTTTCTCATTATCTGATAAACATATCCTCGGGATTTCAAAACACCCGAATGTTATCCTGAGAATCAGTTTGACCTAACCCTAAACTTCTCTTAACCGTATCTGGAAAAAACCCTAAGGTCCAAGCTATTGGGCCAGAAAAATATTTATTATTTTTCTTGGACCCAAAAGGCCCAAAATAATAAATATTAATTATTTATTTCCTGGACTTATATAAACAACCCAATAAATAATTAATGAGCCCAAATGAACCATAATAATTAATATTTAATTATTTATTTCTTGGGCCTATATAAATAACTCAATAAATAAGCCCAGGTTAATTTCTTAATTTTCCATACTGGATCTAGGCCCTGAATAATTAATTAACCAATTAAACTAGATAATTAAATTTCTCTCAACTCATATTTTAATTAATTTATTTATTTTATTCCAGTCCAATAATAAATTAGACTTCCTGAATAAAATAAAATAAAATAAAATCATCTTGAATTGAGACCAATCCCTCAACCCAAAATTAGTTAGGACTTACGGGCTATTCCGAGGACCAAAAAGACACATCGCCTTGGCTGTTAAAATGACCAAAATACCCATATTATATAAATAGTTGTATTTTGCATTTTAAATATTTCCTAATATCACCATAAGGAAATATTGACCCCAAGGACAATGCTGCATTAGCAAAGTCTCCGACCTACAGGTAAAATGACTAAAATACCCCTCTACACATCGCCGTACATTTAGAGAGGAAGAAATGTACTAACACCCCTCTAAATGACATCTACCATCCTTAAGCTTCTAATCCAATGATCCACGACTTCTTGGAGTGTTTCCGCTTTCCAAGGGAGCTACCCTAAAGCAAACATCCAAGTCATGTTTCACAGGACCCTGGACATTTTAGACCATTCGGACAACCACAAGGGGCGATATAGTGCAGAAACTATCTTGTACAAGTCTATCTTAACTAACTAGTCACACATACCCAACATGCAAGTATATTGGCCCTACGATAGAACCTCAACTATAGCGAATCAAAATATATGCTTCCAGCTTCGCCAGACCACCAACTCATACTCAAGTCGTAGAGTACTAGTCCACGCTGTAGCGGTAGTAGTTTAGATTTCTATCATATAGTACTTTTAGAAACCACTACTACAGGTCATGTCCTACGTATTCGAAATACGCTTATGTCATGAAGTGAGTGGACTACTCACTGGCTAAAGGTAAGTCATTCCCCATTTGGAATTCATAACATAATAACCTAAACATGATGAGGTTCCCAGTCTCATCAATAAGTTAAGAACAAATGTTTATGTGTTAAATAACCCGTGATCCATACCTTACTGTGAAAGACCACCATTCACATGGACCACTTATTTAAACACAATGGGTCTGTTCCAAACGAAAATCGTGCACAAACAAATAGTAAATTCATAAATAATTTCTGAAAATAAATTCTTTTATTAAAATATTCAATTTTACATCAGAAACCTAGTCTAAGATAGCATACAATCCAACAATACGCTCCCAAGCCCACAACTATTTCAACATGAAGAACCAATTCTTAAGAAAATACTATATTTATTATTAATTTATAATACTAATTAGATTTTTTAAAAATGTGCATTCCATACCTGAACCAACAATAATGGACCATTGATGATGTGCGCTTTGTAGGACGTAGCGTTACACAGACAACGATACAGATGAGCCAACGCTGCACTTCCCCAACTAAGGGTGCCAGATACCTCTAAATCACGAATGTGTTTAAGAAAGCGCAGATGTACTCTGTTGCCGGACTTGTCTGAGAATAGAAACCCTCCGATGAGTTGCATAATACGGCACCGTGTATGCTGCCCTATCATCTCCGGCGTCGCATCTGCAAGTAGTGGCTGACTCAATGCTCTCTCGAGCGAAATAATCTTCAATCTATATCCGTCAAGCTCCGTCAGTGTAGGTCGATATCCCAGAAGCTCGTTGCACATGTTAGTCAACTCTACAGATGAATGTACGAAACGACTGGTACAGATAGCATCACCGTCTACACGTAATCCAAAAAGAACCTCTATGTCCCGTAGGGTGATAGTAGCCTCTCCAACTGTAAAGTGAAACGTATGCGTCTCCTGACGCCATCTTTTCACTAATGCTGTTATCAGTGGATGGTCGATCCGTATGTAACACAAACGACGTAGTCCACCAAAAACGACAATATTCATGAGCTGCTCAATACGATGATCGAACGGTTGAGCCTCCCAGAACATGCTATCACTCCATTTTGCATTTAAAACGTCACTGTATAACTGTCCTGCCCAAATATGTGAGGACCTATGTTTGTGTTGCAATCTCAACACGTCCGATATAATAGGACCTGGATCCACTCCGTGTGAAGTAGGCTAATACATTCTATCCTATTTAATAGAACCGATTTAGGAAAATTAAAAATAAACACAAAAGTAAGATGTATAGCAAACATCAAATTAAGTACAAAAAAATAAACACAAAAGTGAAGATAAATAATTTAATGCAAGCTGTATAACACATATTAAAAATTAAGGTTACAAATAAGCAATGTATCTAAACAAATTTAGCTATCTAAATATAAAACTTAAATAGATGTCGTATTCATTGTATATTGCCGTGAGTACAATTTCTCCTATTGTGTCCGCTGCGATGACAGGCGCCGCAACGAGGTGGTGAATCGGGATTACGTTCATCCATCTCATTCCAAATACGTGACGTCCGCAATCTACCCCTTTGACGATTCTTGAAACGGTGAGCAAACGGGGCCACGCTAAAGCCAGGATTACGCCAATAATCCTCGTGTGGAATGGGCCTGAACTGTGCTGTATAAGTCATCCTATATGATAGTGTCGTATTTTCTGATGACACTAAGTCTCCAGGATTCAGCCCCAATTGCTGACATGCTACAAACGCGTGTGAACAAGGTATTCCATAAATTTCCCATTTGCAACAGCTGCACCTCCCGGCCCCAATATTAACCTCGTACGAGTTATTTCCCTTCCCATGCTCACGATGTGGTGACACAATATTAAAAATCCCACGATCTCAGTTAAAAGCCAGTAGACGGTGTGTTCTTCCTTCCGACTCATTCTTCACAAATTTGGCCCATATCCTAGAAGGAAATTGATATCGCCCATGATTAGCCTCCTGTCTATGGTCATTGAAATACTTGACTGTTTTTTTGATGGAAGACTCAACAATTACTTTGATGGGTAGTGCACGTATGCCCTTTACGACACTGTTGAAAGATTCTGCCAGATTAGTTGTCATGTTACCACATCGATGCCCACCGTTATAAGCAAACGTCCATTACTCTTTCGAAATCAAATCCAACCATGCCTTTGCTTGGGGGTTTAGCAAATTAATTTCATCCATAATCCTAAAAAATTTTCGCTTTTTGCTTTGATCCCCGACTGCGTACATCAACTTCTTCAACTCATGCGTTTTGAACTTTGAATTGAAGTTACTCCGAATATGCCTAAGGCAAAATCTATGTACAGCTATTGGCTCTTGCCAGAGGGGTAGTCGATGAACTGCATTCACAATCCCAATGTGTCTATCAGATATTAAACAAACTTTGCAATCCTTTAACACATGTTCTCTTAACAAGGTCAAAAACCACCCCCAAATGTCATTAGTTTCTTCGTCAACGACTGCAAATGCAAGAGGCAATATATGGTTATTGGCATCTTGACCCACCGCTGTTAAAAGTTTTCCCCTGTATATACCCCTCAAAAATGTCCCGTCAATGCTGACCACCGGTTTCATGTGAGTAAATGCATCAATACAGGGTCCGAACGCCCAAAAAACATATCCAAAAGTCTTGGCCCCATTGCTATCCATAGGCAAGAAGTGCCACGCCACGACGGTACCAGGATTCGCATCTTGTAAGGCTTGCATATATCGTGGTAGTTGTGCGAATGAAGATGGTCAGTCCTCGTAGATCTCCTCAATAGCATTCTTGCGTGCGTTCCATCCTTTCCTGTATGACGGGGTGAAGTGCAATGTGTTATGAATATGACTATTTATTTCACTGACTTTAATCTCCGGATTATCATGAATCAAATGCAAGATGTGCCTCGCCATGAATTTCGCACTCATGTTTCGGTGGTTCCCGTCGACTGTTCGGACCAGACAAATGTGATCACCATGTCATCGACTAATTTGCCACAAGCCAGAACCTTTCTTTTTCCGTGCACGGATACGCCAATAACATGGATGCTCTGGAGTTGAATTTTTACACTCGGCAACCCAATATGAACTCTTACTTTCCACCACAGTAAACTCACGACCCATTCTAACAGACCACGATCGAACAGCCCAAAGCAACTCATTTTTATCCCTGAACCACATACCAACCCTTAAGTCATTGTTGGATTCCAACCATAAATCCATCCCCGTACTCGACACCAATCCACCGGCCTCATTTTTCAGCTCTTGCGAAGTATCTAATCGGTCAAGATATGTTGAATACGGTGGATCGTACAAGCGGATGGGTTCAGATAATCTATTAGCAGGTTGTTGCAATACAGAAGGACCGGGAATATCTGCGTCGTCATTGCCATCCCTCCCGTCCTCGTCTGGTGACTCATCCGCGGTAGGCCCATCAATGTCTGACGTAAGTCCTAACCCGTCCACAGTCGCTTCCGGAGCACCGACCCAATTACGCTCTCGAGCTACCCAATCATCAATTGGGGTTATATCTAATGGAACACAAATTTCAGCCTTTGAAAATATTTGCTGGCTCGTCTATGCTTGGAGGGATTGAATATGGTCATGAGGTTGAGGCATGGTAAATCCAGTAGAAGCTGAAAAGTATTGATTGCTAGGTTCAACAACTTGGGCATCCAAAATTGATGTATTGAAAAGGGATTGAAAAGTATCATTTATGATATGTGGAGGATCGTTGGCTACAGGGGTTGGAAAATTTAAGTCGAAGTTAGCCATGTTGACAGGAACAGTTGAGTTAAGTAATGCAGTGAACGATTCAGTGACAGGAGTTGGGATGTTGTGCTCTGAAATATTTGTAGCTGTTGCATTTGAAATATGGACGATCTTATGGTGAACATGCAGATCAATTGGTTGTCCCCTCACGGTAGATGCATAATACCACAAATTTTCCATATCATCGTTATCCGTTATAGCAGCGGTTGTAAACCTCGTCCCAATACCAGTAACAGTGTCCTCCCTCATTGTGATTTGTAACTTCACAGCAGACGTGTCCAAACCTCGAATGGCGCATATTTTGTTGACTAGAACACCAAAACTAACCCGATTTCTAACAATTAATGCCTTGCGATATGGACCATTAAAAAAATGGCCATGTGCCGTGCGCATAATTTCACAATCCCAATATAACCGTAGTCTTACAGGTTCTTCTAATGATATTGCGTCTAAATAAATAAACAAATGAATACATAAATAGATAGATAAATAAACAACTATTTAGGTAATTAATTAAACAAATGAATACATAAATAAATAGATAAATAAACAACTATTTAGGTAATTAAATAATTAAATAAATAGACAAATACATAATTACATAAATAAATAATCAAATAAATAAATAATAATTAAGCAAATAAATAACACAATAAATAGTAATAAACTATGCACTAATAATTAAACTAATAAATTTATGAATAAAGAAATCATCAAAACAAAATTAACTAACAATACAATATGATTAATGAATAATAGGTTTAACAATATCAACCAATAAATATGTTATTAGTAAATATTTAAAACATTTATAATAGTAGTAATAAAAAATAATTTTATTAATAAAGTTAATAAACAATGTATAATAACCTTAATAGTAATAAAAATAAATAAATACATAAATAAACAGATAAATAAATAACTATTTAGGTAATTATTTAATTAGATAAATAGACAAATACATAATTACATAAATAAATAGACAAATAAATAAATGATAATTAAGCAAGTATATAATTAATAACTTTAATAAGACAATAAATATTGGTTATTAAATATCATATATAATATTATGTACTAAATAAATAAATTAATAATGACCTCAATATAATGATTTTAATAATAATAAATAATATTTATAAATACTAAATAATAATTTTAATTTATATATATATATATATATATTATGAAAAGAATAGTATACTAATTATATTATATTAATTAAATATAATAGTAATAAACTATGCACTAATAATTAAATTTATGAATTTATGAATAATTAAATTATCGAAACAAAATTAACTAATAATGCCATAATAATACAAGAATACATAAATAAATAAATATTTAGGTAATTAAATATTTAAATAAATAGACAAATAAATAAATGATAATTAAGCAAGTATATAATTAATAACTTTAATAAGACAATAAATATTGGTTATTAAATATCATAAATAATATTGTGTACTAAATAAATGAATTAATAATGACCTCAATATAATAATTTTAATAATAATAAATAATATTTATAAATACTAAATAATAATTTTAATATATATATATATATATATTATGAAAAGAATAGTATACTAATTATATTATATTAATTAAACATAATAGTAATAAACTATGCACTAATAATTAAATTTATGAATTTATGAATAATTAAATCATCGAAACAAAATTAACTAATAATGCCATAATAATACAAGAATACATAAATAAATAACTATTTAGGTAATTAAATATTTAAATAAATAGATAAATAAATAAATGATAATTAAGCAAGTATATAATTAATAACTTTAATAAGACAATAAATATTGATTATTAAATATCATAAATAATATTATGTACTAAATAAATGAATTAATAATGACCTCAATATAATAATTTTAATAATAATAAATAATATTTATAAATACTAAATAATAATTTTAATTTATAAATATTATGAAAAGAATAGTATAATAATTATATTATATTAATTAATTACAATAGCAATGAACTATGCACTAATAATTAAACTAATAAATTATTCTTGCTACCAAACTAATACCTTTAGTTTCCCTTTCATTCACATCCTTTATCCATCCAAGTTTCCATCACAGTATTACTTCAAAGTACATGAAATAAATTAAGAATCATACCAAAAACATCATCTAATCAGCCGGTCATCTTGCTCCATGAAATCTAAATTTTTCCTCACATAATATTATATATTCAAAATCTTTTTGGAATAAAATCTATATCTAAATGTTTTCTAACTTCAAATACTGCCAGTACACTTCTTTTCTCTCCCCCTTGATTTTTCTCTTTTTTTTTCTTCCGTTCCTTCCTTTTCTATCAATATTCCTCTTGCTATTATTTTTCTTTGTCCGGCTAGCTCTCTTCCTCTATGTATCCAACTTCCTTAAATTTCTTTTTGTTATGTGCTTGAATGACTAAGTACAACTAGATAGGTTTTTGAACTTCATCAACAAAGACAGCATCGAATGGGAGATTTATAAAATGAATAGGTAACCAAATATGGATGAAGGAGACAGCGGTGGAAGCAAACCTGTTATAGAAGATGGAGGCTTCCGGTGGCAGTGACAACTCCGGCAGTAGCGGTGGCGGCAGCAGCAGCAGCTCGTCCACAGTCTTCCGACGTTAGCTACTTGTCAAGAAGAAGATGATGGTGAATGTAGAGGAGAAAGATGGTGAATGTGAGAGGAAGAAGAAGATGGAGAGCTGTGAAATGGATGAATGCTCGTGAAAAAATGGTGGTATATGTTGGTAAAAAGCATATGAAATGGAGTGAGATTCTCCCATGCTCAATAATAACCCGTGAAGAAGAAGCTTTTCCAGAGAATCTCTGGAAAAGTCATGCAACCCGTGAACGCAGTAGAAGAAAAAGCCGGAGCGGGCGGAGAAGAAGATTGCCTCGCATTTCTGATTTGCGAGGCAATCACCTCATGCACAGACTGCCATTCGTTTGGTTGTTGATTTGAATTGCGCACCAAATCGGTCAAAAGCCGAGGAAGAAGACAACCGGAGAACATGCAGAAAGCCTGCAAAAAGTGGAAAAAAAGAAGATTTCGTATGTGTGATTTGCGAGGTCTAAGGACCTCGCAAATCACAATTGCGAATTGCATAGAAATTTGTCAGCTTTGCACAGAAAACATAGAATTATGTCGGGGCAAGACTACCTCGCATTTGTTGAATGCGAAATGTTGGGGAACCTCGCATTCCGTAGACCATCATCTCATATTTTTCCCCACAAATGGATTACGCTTTGAGTTTCGCTCCTATTCGGTCAAATCCCCGTGCATGGGTTGGGAGAGGGTGTATTTACTAATTGCTTTTGGGGGAAATTTTCCAGTATTCTTATTATTAAAAATATTAATTCATTATTTGTATTTTTCTAATTAAAAGAAAAATAGCCATTGCTTATGAGTTTTCTTGAGAGTTCTATACAGGGATGGAGCTAAAAAAAAATTGAAATTACATAGGCAAATTATTATTGTTTAAGTATCATTTTTTGATGACGGCTTATTACAAGCACTTACGTCACCTCCTATCATCATTGCCCTCGAAAGTTATTTTTGAATTAAATAATATTCAAACATAAAAAAAATCGTAAAATTTATTATTTTTAAATTAAACAACGTTTAAAAAAATAATAAAATACATAACGTAAAATTAATTATTGAACACGTGGACTTAATATATATATATATATATATATACATATATATATATATATCATATTTATCAAACAAGCGTTTTATCATTACAGTATATGTTTCAAGAGTTACTATTTTCCTTCTAAATTATCTATTTTGTTTTTAACTTATTTTTATCCTAAATTATCAATCTTGTTAGAAAATTAAGATTTAACATACTAAATTTGCTCCTATTCAATAATATTTTATTTTTTAAACATATTAAATAATGTATTTCTCAATAAGATAATTCCATTTAAATAACATAAAAGAGTAACAATTTAAAACACATTAAAATTTTAAAATTTGAATACTTCTTATTAAATAGAGAGAATAAATAAAATTTTAAAATAAAATAAAAATAAAGATTTAATTAACTAAAAAAACTTACTTATCTTAATACATACGTAATAAATTAAATAAAACATATACTTTGAAACGAAAAGAGTATTATCGTACCATTTTGGGTTCGCATGATTTAAGGGCAGATAGAGCTATACATGGCCTAACGAAAGGGTTACTACCACTCTCCAAAAACATAATTGCTTGGATTTATACCTCAACCACCAGGTTATCACTGTTTAGTTAATATTTTTTATAACTTTGCTTTGTTGGCTCGAGGACGGTTACATCTCTACATGGCCTTACAAAAAGGTTACCACAGCCCTCTCCGCCAAAAGACATAATTGCTTGGAGGTTCAATTTCAGGTAATGCACAACATTCCAATTGAACTATTCAAGAATAATCAAATACGAGTAATGGAAAGCAAGAACAGAACATACAAATTTAGAAAAAAAAACCTTAATAGCAAGACTTGGAAAAATGAAACTTAAATCCCTAAATCTTTTGTTCAGAGAGCCTGTCCACCATCACTGAGGAGGTGGCAGCATATAGTTTTACGTGGGGCAAGTTGGCATCCACCAGGTTCTCTATAGGTTCAGCAACTCGCACCAGCATTTGCCCCCAGAGATCTGATGGTTAAAACAATTTCACCAACTAGGCAATGGATGTCCATGAAATAGCTTTGCCAAAGCAACAAGAAGCCCTACTTCAAACACACACTTCTGGTGTTATTGCAACGAAAGTTATCGATCAACTTCATTGGCTCATATGTTACAGAAGTCATGAGCAAAAAGCTTGGAAACAATGCTGATGAGAAGGAATAAAAGAATACTCTTTTGCTTTCTCTGCCAGAGTAGAGACAACATCTCAAATTAAATACAGTGCTGTTTTGCTTCAGGCTAGAACACGAGTGTTATACTGACAACAAATACTATGTGGTTGACACACAAGATAAGTTTTCTCAGACAATGCTCAAACTACTTGTTTATATATTCTTGAGCAACATGCCCAAAATCCACAAACATTTGAAAGAATGAAACATGAGAGAATATGCAAATATAAGCAAAATAAATAAAGGCAGCCAGAAACTTCAAGATTTTGTAGATCAAAGTAACATGTCAAAGCCACATTCTTGAAATTATGGTGGGTGACAAGGACCTGAAGTGGCAAAAGCCAATAATCTATTGTCGAGGTTCTACAAGGATATATAGTGGTTTTCCATTCAGCTTGCACCGCCCCTGCAAATGATTCCACCATCAGAGTCAAAAAAAATCAGATTACAAAGTTACGATCGGTTAAAAATATGAAGCCAAATCAATGTAGGACCAGAATAAACATTAAAGTTTTACAGTGCCAAGATAATCAAACTGGAAACAGATCCAGCCCATATCAACATTATTAAACAAGGTTGTCCTCTAAATACTGATTTTAAGTCAATAGCATAACTGCAATATCCAGATCACTTGTGAAGTCTTGGGTTATTCGGCAAAGCAGGAAATTGGAAGCCAATGAGTCTCAAACAAGAAAGGGCTCCTTTAGACCTTTCCTCAAGTAGTCCCTGAACCTAATCAAGGTACAAAGTCAAGTAGGTGAGTGTAACAATACCCATTCGTACCCGTTGGCATTTACAAAATTAGAGCGATGCTTCGTTTCTTTTGTCACTATTGTTATAATATCTAAATTCCTTCTGTATAATCATTGTAACTGTGACCCTGAAAATATTATTCTGACTACATAGTGCACTGTTTATTCAACAGTGTCATGACTCTGAATGTCAGAATAACGGAATCACACCATTACGTATAAGAAACTCCAACTTGCATAATTTGACCAACTTTTATTTATTCCCTAGTTTTACCACTAAAAACAAAAAAGCAAGAACTGATGTGGGGCTAGTCCATAACATGCACCAGCCAGATCCATGAAGCATTCTACATTAGCACGCAAAGTTACAAAACAGAAGGTCCTAGAGTAACAAAGCGTGTAGTGATCAACCAATGCATAGCCATGAAATCTGTCGGTATGTATAAATGGGGGAAACACTCATGTATAAGCTCAATATAAAAGAAATAGAATTATGCGTGAGAATAACTTTGAAGATTCTGAGGGTGCTCTGTTAAAAATACCCTCATCCCCGAACTCAACCCCGTCCCCTTTAAATATGTGGCACAGTGCTGGACAGCAAGTACTCTCGTATAAACTGTCAACCACGCTACCAAGCAAGCAATTGATTTTAACTGATGCAATAGCAGCCTATAATAACGCTCAAACAGATTGTTAGACAATGGATCGTCGGTAAATGCTTGGGAACAGGGGAAGTATGCCACCTAAAATATGAAAGTAGCTGCATTTCAAAGGGTCAGGAAAAAATTCTGTAATTACTTCCTTAGTTTTTAATGTAGCAGATGATGGCAATATCAGAAATGGAGTTACCTTTAAAGCAGGCACCCCTATAACACATGCACATTCAACAACGTCTGCCCCAACACGTTCTAGTGAAAAATATAATAATATGTTCACTGGTTAGAAAGTATCATACTATACGTTGGAAGGGAAAATCAAGAATCAAATTGGGGACCCATACCTAAGAGACTTATGGCTGCAGATAGGGTCCCTCCGGTAGCAACCAAGTCATCAATTACTAATACACGTTCTCCAGGTTGAACAGCTCCGACATGCATCTCCAAACAATCATTACCGTATTCAAGCTCATAGGCTTCAGAGATAACTTCACCTGGATATTGAAAGTTTGAACCTTTATCACCATACTTATCAGGAAACTGTGCCAAGCAAAACATTTAAAACCTAAAGCAACAGCAATTTGGCTGTTTTAACTAAGTAGTACGGCACAAAAATCTCAGGGTAGATTCAAGAAGTTACTGAAATATCAGATTCTCAAGGATTTCTTCTCATTCCAATCGAGCAAAGACGTGGTAGGTAGGTACATCACAGAGTTGAATCATCATAACCACTAGAGGACTGTTTGATAGCGTCCATAAAGTTAAACTGTATTATGCAAGATTCCCTCTATCTAGTGTATTTCAACAGAACACATACTACCCTTTTATGCTGACCTGGAATTGATGAAATAATTCAAAAAGAAAAAGGTAGGAGGAGGCCGCCCAGCAGAACATAGCCGACCTCAGAAATTGGACAGTTTCTCACTGAACCTGACCAATTGTGTAACACTAAATGCTTTTTAACTAGGCACTGATTTTGGAAGCTCCTTTCAATATCAGGGTCCTCCTGTGGATGGTTATCAAAATTGTTTTCATTTCCAGAACTTCGTTTGCAGAAAAAGAAAGACAGATGGTTCAATTGTTAAGCCCGTCAGATTCCAACATCTGAGGTCAAAATTCAAAAAAAGCTCATGAGTGACAGAAGAATAGTACCTGGCAACTTTCTGGGTTTGCGTAGAGGAACAAACTTTGCGCCAATTGCCAATGCAATTGGAGGACCAAACATGAATCCTCTAGCTTCAACTCCTGTCATATATTTAAGCACTGTGAGGAAGCATGAAGCAAAGAGTAAAACAGCACAGTCACATACTAGAACTGAGAGAAGTGGCCAGTGCAAATGGTGGAACTGGAACCTGAAAACTGTTCTACCTACCAAAATCCAACAATATCAAAGAAAAAGGGAAAGCAAATTCCTTTTATCATCAATCACTGAATTCAACTTTTACCCTTCTTACTTTGCTTGGCCGTGGACAATTTCACATGACAAGTTAAAATATACTCCTCCCAAGAGAAGTTTACCTCCCCTACTCTGAAAAGCACATTATAACAAGAGTAATTTCTTTGTGTGTGCGTGTGTGTGTGAGAGAGAGAGAGAGAGAGCTTAGAATCAAGAAGGACAAAGAGAGTACCAGCGACAACAGAAATTTTCATGTCTCTGTAACGCTCAACAAATATATCAATAGTGTCCTTGAAGGCCTCGTGATTTGATAACAGTGTCGTTATATCTTGAAACATTATTCCTTGCAACAAGAAACATAACCAGCAAAAGCACTATCTACTATTAGTACAAAACCCCTCCTACAAAAAAATTACATGAGCACAACAGCATACATATACAACACCACCCCAGGCATACTCTCATCTCTCTGTACATCTTCATACGTACAAAATACCTGGTTTAGGAAAGTGAGGAACAACTCTAATGGCTTCAGATATGCCCTTCAACCTTGGGTCTCCCCTTAAACCATTTTCTGATGCAAACATCTTCTTCTCTTCACACACTTAACTAAAAACTATGTGTTTCTTTCCTTGTTTCCTTTCAAGAACTGAGCACCCAGCACTATCTCTCTCCCACTGACTCAAAGCAAAGAGAGAGTGAGCGAGTTAGAGAGAGAATGTGTGTGTGAGACTGTGTGGGATGTAAGGAGAAAAAAAATGGTGGTAGTAATATGGCCAAACCACCACTGCTGATCCAACCGCTCACAGGGAGCCATTATTTATACACTACCTTTTTTTAATTAATAATTAATTTTAGCCACTCTTTTCCTAGTACAATAAATATTTAGTAATTTTTTTATCGGCCAGCGACAGCTGCTCATGTTTCGACGGTTACCTTGATTAAGGATTAGTTCAATTCAATTTATTTTTCACATTTAAAATTTTACTTTTAGATATATTGAGATTAAAAAAATATTTATTACATTTTTTAAATTTTATCCTTATTAATATTATTCACCAAAACTTGATGTTTAATACGTTATTTTAAAGAATTAAGAATGTTAATTTAGTTTTTTCTCTTTAAAAATCTATAAATTTCAATTTTTTCTTAACATGTATATTTTTTAAGTATATTAAAAAATTGAACAGAATAAAGAAATAGAATGTTTCGAATTTATCATTATTAGATAATGCTTAAGACCATAAATAAAGTGTTAAGAAAAAAAGTAATAATATAAGAAATTAAAAGTAATAACAAATTAAAGAATATATAATATTTATGCGGTTAAATCAATGTAACTTATTTTTACGGATAAAGAGATAAATTTCTTATTTTTTTTATTAAGAATTATTACAGATAGATCTTACAAACTTTAAAATTGTATATATTTATAAAAAAAAAGATTCTATACCATAGATTTAAAAATAATTCTCTTTTAAACCATACTTTAAAATTCTGAATCATATTACAATTTAAATTCATCACTATAATTCAAAAAAAAATTAACATAAACTCATGCATACCCAACAAGGACATTGTTAACTAACACTTATCATACCTTTGTTCCACTCCATTCTTGTAACTTGGTTTTTGTAAATCAAATGTTCATTAACAATGACAATCTTCATGATTTCAACCTATTATATCGTAATCACAAGAATAATAAAACTAATTAATAAAATAATATTAAATTAATAATCTAATAATTAAATATTTTATTCGTAATTTTAAAAATTAAAACTATTTAACAAAATAAAATCACTTATCTGATAAAGATGTATTCATTGAATCAGAAGAGCTGAATTCAACGCTTGCATATGGTCTGCTACTACCTTGCAAATCGTATAAATTGTGGTAAAACAAGATATTAAAGTACAATGAATGTATCAAAGCTAATCCATTTGAATGGTGTAATTGGAGCAGCATGAATGTGGGTTCTCTTTTGTTTGGTGGGTAGGCAATATAGGTAGCTACCATACAAGGACGCGAGTCAATTCAATTGACTTGTGAATAATCCAAGGCAGTTTTTATTATGCTTTTCTCATGGTCACTTATCTTAGGAATCACTAGTCAAAAACAGAACAATTTTTCATACTTAGCACACATGGAAAGCTTTTTCATTTTATATCGATAATAATCTATCTTAATAATAAAAAAAATTGCACGGTACGTAAATTTTAAATTCGATACTCAGTTACATCTTATTCTTTTTCCCTATCTCATTTTCTCCTTCCTTTCTAAAATTTTTTTCTTTTAAAATTTTATTTTAAGTTTTAAAAATGATTTACTAATTCCTACTCAAAAGCAATTCTATTTTTCTTTAAAAACTCTATATATAAAATTTAAAACAAATTAAAGTATAAATTATGTATTTAATCATTAGACTATCACCTCAATTGTCACTAATCATTATTCTTTCCGTCATATAATATAAGTTGTTTGACTTAATTTTACACATATTAAGATTCTTAAAAATAAAGTGATTTTATATTTTTTTCTTCTTAAAATATCTCTATTTAAATGTTTTGAAAATAAGAGAAGAAATAAGAGAGAAAAAGAGAGAAAGAGAACAATAAATAATGATAAAAAATATATAAATAATTTTAAAACATTTTTGAAAAGTTTCAAACGATTTATAATTTAAAATAATAAAATTAATCTTTAATGATTTATATTATGGGATATGGTGAGTAATTAATTACAACTAATTCAAGAATTTAAAGTTGATGTTGTATTTTAAGACAATCGAATCTTATTTCTATTTTTGTTCTTGTAAGTTGTGTAAGTTGGGAGGAAGAAAACCTCGACCAATGTTAGCAGTAGCCGTTGAGCTTCTCCACCTACAAATTAAAAAGTTTGACGTCAAATCACATCATCAATTTAAGGTTTACTGTACAATTCAAAATTTTAATATAATTTAATAATTAATTGAAATAATTTTTGTACTTTTCGACAATAATTACCTGCGTAATAAAATATTTATTTTTTAAAAATCTCACATAATTTTTTATTTTTTAATCTAAATAAATTATTCTTAAAATAATTGTAAATTTGTAGAAAAATATCTAAGTCGTTGTTCGGGCCTTTGGCTCTTCCCGGAGCAGAGAAGGTAAGAAGGAAGGGGCATTAAGGTAATTTGAAAGAGAAGCATACAGCTAGATATGGCGGGGGCTCCAGTCGCAGGTGGCGAGGATTTGGTGTGGTCCTGGGTCTACCTAGTCCAATGACGTGGCAGCGTATCATGGAAAGAAATTAAACATGATCCAATTCCAAAGATTTGCAGGTGGACCCACTCAGCGAAAGGTCAAGATCTTGGTCAGTTCTTTTTAACCTTGGCCCTGATTGCGTGATGGAAAATAGTTTTTCCAAATTGAATGTCCAGGCATTACGGACTACGGATCTGTGCATGTACGTGCAACATACGTAATCAGTGCCCTGTCTCCGAGCCGTCCAGGGAGGAGACGAGTCTTGCTCAGCCATGAAAACCGCACACAGGAACCCTAAACAACTCCCACCCCTGCTGCCTGGCACCAGCACCAAAAAAAAAAAAAAAAAAAAAAATCAAACCCCCGCTCATCCATCATTATAGCTGGATCTCATCAACTATTAATTTGTAATATAAAATTATTTATATAGATGAAATTTTCATAAATAATGTATATAATAGAAATTAAAATATTTGAAAAGGAAAGGTAAATGGAGAAATTTTTATATTTGACAGAAAATAAATGAGTGGAAGTAAATCACGTTGTATTAATTTTTTTTAATTTTGAAAGTAAATAGAAAAACTATATTTAATCCTAATTAAAGAAAGGATGATGCCGCTAGAAGTAAATTAAGATGGAGTTAAATCGACAAAATCTTTCTTCTAATTTTGGAAGGGTGAGATCAAAGCTAGAGGGAGGCGAATGCCCGGGGGGGGGGAATTAATTTTTTTTTAATATATTTTTCCTTTTTAATTTGTTTAAATTATAATATTATTCTTTAATATACTCTTTAATATATTTTACTTTTAATTCTAAATTGTTAATTTTGTTACGAAAAATAACTAAATGATAAATGTAATTATGGATTCAAACTGGATAAGAGGAACACATCTCAATGATGGTATATGTAGATGTTAAACATCAACCTTTTTTTAATAGAAAAAAAAAAAATCAACAAAGTGGGCTATCATGCATACAGGAGCAAGGAGAGGGAGCTTGCTCAAAAAAGGGCTTGATTGCCTCCTTGCCTTATGATTGGAGGGTCCACAAAAGTAAACATAGAGGATCACTGTTTATATGCACGCCTGGTGTACTGTCAAGCATGATCACCTGATTATTAAGTTGTGGATAGGCCCCTCCATACTCCATGCATATATATATATATATAGATACACACAGCCTTGGCTCCACCTTCGTTATCTAATTTCATCCATCCATCCACTTATATAATATTTTGTATATTTTATTTATAAAATTATTCACTTATTAAAATAATCTATGTCATAGAAAGTATTAAATTAATAAAAATAATTAGTTATCTGTACTCAAATAGATCGTCTGTGAGTTGATTAAGTTATAATACTTTTATTCTTTATTGCAATAATATATTTCTGTGTAATCTTAAACGAATCATAAATATTGATATAACCAAACTAATTTTCTAGCTAGGAAAGATAATGTAGCCAAGAGTATTTGCCTTTTTTACTTGGAAGCCAATGCTAATATAGTATTATTGTAAAGCAACTTTAATTTGATCCAGTCTAACTTTTACCCCTTTTGTTTGGGGACCTTTAAATGATTGGTTCTTGTTCAAATGTTCAATTCTCTTGGCAGACATAAGGTGTGAACAAAGTCCCATGGAATCAATCCAATATGTACTGCTAATTACTTCTTTAATCAAATTGAGTTGATAAGCTTAAGCTTTAGTTACTTATCATCCAAGTTTCTCAAAAACGATATGCATAATACTAGGTGTTGGCATCGACTTCATAGGCCTTATCTTGAAAGATTTCAACAACTTTGATCTTATGTTCCAAATCTTCTTCTTTGCAGCGGCTGCTCAATTATTTATGGCAGTAATTCTCTCCTGCACGCCTGGGATTGGATGTTTTCTGCATGGAGGCTCATATCTGGACGTAACGAGAGCAAATAATGTCCTTATCACTTTTAAGATTTAGCCCATTATTACTGGTTGGTTTTGTTCATGTACTTCGTTGAAGAAGAAGACAAAGAGGGATGTGATGGCAATTTTATCATCTAATGGTCGTTAGGATACATGATCAGCCTCCTAAATCTCACAAAATTTTTGTGGTTTACACGGCATGGATTGACACTGATGTTTACTTATGGTATTAATTGATGAGATTAAGACAAAATTTTCAAAGAAAAGCAAGAATCAGACAAGGTTTTGACATAATCTTGCAACATCCTGGGGATGTGATTATTATAAAACTGTTAAACTACACGTTTTTTTCCCAAATTTGTACCAAAGTTTTGTGGAAAGAAAGCAACGCCATGTGGGAAGTTTTATGCCAAAATGATGTATGATTTTCATTTTTGCATGCAAAATTTTTGGTTGCTCATGTGAAGGGTCTAATAGCAGATCCTCTTTTTCGGCATTCTCCTCATCTTTTCTTGGGCCAAAATCTAGATGAATAGTAACAGAATTAGTCGTGAAATTATTGTGAAATGAGTATTGAGATTTCATCATCCCCATGAATTTTCTCTTATTATAGTTGGCCTTGAAGTATGCTTGTCTCAATCTCTTTGTGTGGTCTTTCAACTACGTATCAAGGATTTCTTCCATCAATTTCTTTTTACGTTCTAGTATCTCAATGGCTTCTCTCAACTTCTTCTCAATCATATGTCCTCATTCTTCTTCATTTCGCATCTCCTGCAAATCTAAAGGCATACTCTCAAATTATTAGTTATTTGTTATCTTTGGGGCCATATAATTAACTTATCACAACTCTTAAAAGTGGAAACAAACTGGCTCAAGGGCAAGAAAACACACAAATCGAAGTGATTTCTACATATTATCAGTGGAGATACATTCATTCCGGTCATTATTTACTTATAAATCTTTCATACTTGCAGATTTATGATGTAAGTTTTTTCCTCATTTTTCATTCATGCATAAGTGTGTGAGAGAGAGAACTTGAACATTCTTGATTATGGTCTCCAAGCTCATCAACTTCCTGTGAGGCTGTCGACGAGTTTTCAACTCCCTACATCTTTTCTTGAGAAGAGTTAGACCAACATTTAGTTATTTGGTTGCCCGAGTGATTGGCATGTAAAAGTATTTCGAAATGGTTGCTCTTGATAATGTCTTAGAGCTACTGTTCCTCTCATCTCTCTGCCTCCTGATCATCTTCTTCTCCATAGGAATTTCGTCTGAAGTGATATCTTGACTGACGTCACATAATAACAGTGGCTGGTTCACCTCGATATTAAATGTAAGATGCATTTCATGATTCCTCACTCCAAATTCGTTGCCAAGACCACTCCATATTTTTCCTGAAAAAAGAAAAATAATATTAGTAAAGGTAATGCCATTCAACGAAAGTCTTTGTAATTTTCTAGAATCACGAGCTCTAATGTATGATAACCTTGAACCATATTCTGAATTTGTTTAAAATTCAGTAGGGAGTAGAAAGAATCATACACAAGCATATCATCCATCAGAGGAATAGTATCAAAAGCAGTCTCTTGAATGAACAAATCAAATTGAAAATCCAAAGCAGCATATCCAAAACTTCCACTGATTCACATCACAACAAACCAAAAAAAGTTCAATTTCATTATCAAACACATTTCTAGATGAAGAAGACAGGTGAAAAGTAAAAAAAAAAAAAAAAAAAAAAAGCCCTCAAAAGTATCTCACTTGAAATCAAGAGGAAGTAGTTGGTTTGGAAAGGAAAATACATCAAAATTTTCTTTTTTGGAAACCAATTCAAAATTTAACCACCTCTCAAACAAATTACGACTCTCCATTTCTGAGAAAAAGAACTGAAGAAGAAATCCCAATCCATTTGTGGTTTTTTGAAATCCACTAATGACTGTTGATTGAGAGAGCAAATTTTGTATGAAGAGTTCAAATAAAAAGGAAGGAAAACTAGAGAAATATATGTATCTGTGCGAGAAAGAAGAAACGCCATGAATAGAGATAGTTTAATGTGAATGAAATTATAGAAAATTAGTGCATTGGAGTTCGTGTGCCGTCACATGAATTAAATTGGCCAACACATGCACGAATAAGGAGATAAAGAGACAAGGAGGAAGAGGAAGAAGTAGATGATAGGTGGAGGGAGGGAAGAGGGGAGGGAGGATTGAGGAAAGAAAGAGACAATGAGGAAGGAGAAAAGATGATACCGGGAAGAGTGAGAAAATGTGATAGTTTATATCTCTAGGAAATTGAAACCCTATGAGGAGAATTATCCTACGCACGACTTAGAATTGGCAAGTTGACATTTAAATAATAGAATTCTTTGTGGAAATAGGCAAGTTGACAAAAATCAATGGAGGATGTTAGTTGATTATTGGTGCTTAGAGAATACGCAGGTTATATGTATAAAAGTTTAATATTTTCCCCTGTCATAAATGTATGCATATACGCGATAGTTATAACATACTTGTTTTTTATATTAGCGATTTTAGATACTCACAGATGGAGGTTGAGCGAAACAAACAAAATCGATCACATATTATATATATCCACTGGTCACAGGAAGAATGCCACATTCTGTTATACAAGATGGGTATTCATTTTCTCTTATACTCTATTCATTTGAATATTATTTAATTCGCTTGAAACTTCTGAAAAATATTTACAGATAGCCTCACAAGACCAATCGACATCGCAATATGATATGTTTCTTACGACAAGAAGGTGGCATGGTTGGCAGGCTAGTAGTTTGACTGTAAAGATTATTATAAGAAATTTTCAAAGATTAATTTTCTTGAATTATTAAAATATGACAAATGCAATTCATTTACCTACTTTAAAATTGATATATTGTTTCATAATTATGTAGGACCGATTAGAGGAAGTGAAGGATTAGATCTTCCAACGCTTATTCGGTCCTAATACGAGAGGTCATGTAAGGTGTAAGGGAAAGGGACCAACACCAATCTCAAATAGCTGATGAGACCGCTCGTGATGACTAACGTATTCTCATTTTCTTCTTGTTTTACATGCATTATTATTTCTAATAGATTCCTTGGTCATTTTTTACTTGTTATATATGTAGTATTACTTCTCTTGTGGAGCTTATGGGTTATTTATTATTTTAATATTCAAGAGATTAATTTTGATTTGTTTGGCATTAAACAAACTGTGTTTTATTATAATTGATGTTGAATGGATTGTATTTGGTTTGAAATTGCAAATGGATAGGCCTTAATACTAAACAACTATTTAAAAAAAAATAATCAAATACGACGGGTAAAATGTCGCATTTGTGAAAAGCAAATAATGTTGAATCTGATTAACCAAATACGACGGTTACAAAATTATCGCATTTGATAAGTAAATATGACGATTTGTAACCGTCGTATTTACTTATCAAATGCGACGGTTTTGTTAGGTATTATGATAGTTTGTATAATCGTATCTTTAAATCTTTCGCAATGATTAAATATGATATTTTTGTAGAATATCGTATTAGATAAATATAATAATTTAATTATCATTATTGACAAAAATTACCAAACTTTATATAACGATAATGGAATAGTTGTTTAGCCGTCATACTCGATTATCAAGCAATTTTTTAGTAGTGAGACGACCTACTGGCTTGGCATTTCCCCTCGGGTAATGGGATTCTAATGTGACCAAAGAATAAAAAAGGTTTGCCTAATCGGGGCCAATTTGGATTTTGGTTGTATCTAAGTTTATGTAATCCTACATAATACGACAGGGACAAGAAATTAGGACCACACTATTATTTCCATTTCCAACTTTTTTGGTATTTTTTAAAGACTAAGCAGCTAGGAGCCTAAGAAAAAGCTGAATTAGCGTAACATCTCAAACAGTCTAAGTCTCGGACTCAAGTTTATCAGCTGCATTTCATCCTCTCCTCTCTCCCGACAACTCTCTAATGTTGTAATGATGTAGAAAATTAACACTCCCCCCTTCCCTCCCCCCAACATAGGACCCAGATAAGGACAAGTGGCAAAAGACAAAACTGTATATAACGATATTCTTGTGAAGTCACAGTTTCAATTTTTAAATATATTTTATATATTTCACAATTTGCATTTTGTACAAAATCTTAAGACAAAGAAAACGTTACCTAAAATAATATAAAAAACTATTGAGCTTACAAAAAAAAAATGCTTTTGGGGATAGGCAACTAGAGGATGAACATTCACACATGTTAGAAACATGATTTGGGTAAAATCCACGAGAGACTGAATTTTATAGCAGTAGCAGAAGCAAAGGATGTAATATATCTGCGTGTGCCCCAGATTTCAAGGCAAGAGTTTTTAACCTTTCCTTTTCCAAATCTAACGAAAGCAAAGACCATTCCAATGAATCCACTGCAGCAACTACAGGATCAGGACTGCTATAGTGGAAATACAATAATGTCTGTTGGTATCTAAGTAGTTCTATGAGTTCAGATTCTTCTCTGGATCGCCATGTTTTAGGCCTCAAATGGAGCCGGCGGCCTTCAAAGGTTGAGAAAATGAACTTTTCTGCAATCTGTTTTGTGTAGAGAATTGATGGATCGTGTCCTGTATTCTAGCAAACGCAACCAAGAACTCAGCAGCATCAGCTTCACTCAGCACATTTTTAACTACCGTTTTCAGTGCCTTTAACCTGTTTCAGAGTCAGACAGGCGTAATTAATCAGTTTTTCAACATCATTCATCACCATCCCAATCAACAGATTAAGGAGATCATAGTGGACCTGAGATTTTGAGCCCTGACGATAACCCGGTGGATTTTCTCGAATTCAGCCTGGACCAAATTGAGGGCAGACCTACAACTATCTCGTTTCTTCATTGCCATTGGACCAAAAGGGAGATGAAGTATACAATTAGCTTGGATTTCAGCCATTTCTTCATCAATGATGGCCTCTTCGATGCGTATCTCATTGAGCAGCTGAGGCAAAACTTGTTCCACTCCAGTTATGCCTGACAAGGAAGAAGAAATTGAGCGCAGGAGGTCCAAAATGGAGGATGGCCGCCAATCACCAAGCCAAGTCGAGGCAGCCAATTCAGGAGCCGGAGTTCCCCTGGGCATCAGAAGTTGGGCAACATCTTTTAGCTTAGTCGGAGTCAGGGATTTATTGTAGAGGCATTGAAAAGCATTCAGTTGCTTCTCAATCAGGTCCTCAAGATCACAACTTGTTCTCATACGTTTCTCAAACCTTGCAGCGTTTGCCTTCTGCTGATGAATCCAAAGCCCATGTATTTCACAAGAGAACTCTTCACCTGATAACCAAATTAACTCACCTCAGTTCTTGAATGCAATTATGCAACATTTTCCATTTCTAGGACAAAAAATAAGAGAGAATGGATTCACACCACACAAAATGAAATTCAAGACCCAAGAAAATGGCACTACACTGACTAAAATCTTTGATCAAACAAGTTATCCTTGTCAGAATCCAAATTCAGTGCAAGAATTGATATTTACCCAGCCAAGAACAAGGAGAAGGCAAGAAATCTTGATGCATGTGCAGTAACTTCGCCCATGCTTTCACTTTTTCAAGAAATCAGGAACCTATTGTTTTCGTTTCACAGGAGTTGGAAATGGATAGAACTGACTCTACAGCCCAAGAAACAGGTATTCGCAAAATTAATAAACGAGAAAAAGTTTGCCTTTTTTTCCCTTTTTTATTGAAGGGAGCCGTAAAATATTTGTCAAATTCAAAAGAAAATTGACACAAATAATTGGAACTGTACATCGTTTGCAGGGCTCTGGTTTCTGGATTGTCATTCGGGCAACTCGCTTGGCAATGCCGCCAATGTTATTTCTTCTGTCCTTGTATCTATCGTTCAGTCCCTTCCCTTTGCTACTGAATTCATCTTCACCGTCACTTTCTTCAAAAGATTCCCTGAGAAAAGCAGATTGCATAAGTTGATGAACACTAAAACTACGGAGAAATTAAACTTGGGAGCGTTCACTATAGAGGAAGGAAGAGAGAGATGAAGTTACATTACGAGTTGAGATGACACCTTCTTCATTCTTCTTCTAGGTTCCAACGTCCTTCCGATTGGAATTGAAATCTTGAAAGCCCAGAATGACCAACTGACGAAACTTGATTTTTACGGGACCGAACGCTCTGAACATGTGGCTATCTGCAAAGCCAAGAAAGCCAATTCTGCGGTTTGGAAGGTTTAGTTTATACCATATGGGTTTTTATTTCCGGATTTTTTGGTGCTATTTTAAGTTGTGAGACAGCGAGAGGAATGTCCAATGTTATCGAGCATTGGCCCCCCTCGATTCCTAAATCTTGTTTATCACGGCTACTTTCCTTGCGTCTGGAAACCTGAATCGGGAAAAACTAGACCCAAGGCTACGCCTTCTCACAAAAAAAATCTTCCTTGCGCGTAGAATATACTTCAATTATTGTGAAAAGCAACTTGTTAGACCGAGTTTAGGATAGACTTTCACCATTTCACAAATTTATCTTACAATAAGAACAGTTCAAGGCCATAAAAGTTTCAACATGTACAAATTTCTGGTCATTCTATTTACAGCTCTGAGAATGAATGTGCATAATCAACCATAGAGCGTGCAATGCTTCTCCGATCAGATAGCAGTGTTGGATTCTTCAATGTCCTACAGGTCACAAGGGGAGATGCTAGATGTAGTGGGACTGTCAACCTCTCAAAGACTGATAAATCTACCTAGCTGCAGCAGAAGCACCATCTTTAAAGAGGATTTTGGAAACTGAGTACTGGCGGCGTGGTGAACTGCCAGCACCCTGGCCATCATTCTTTTTCTGATTTCCACGGCCCTTCTCCACCAATTTTGCGACCAGATTCCTACCAATAAAGATGCCAAGCTTTCCTGCCGTAAACACACCAAAAGCAATTGCTAAAGGCCGCACAGCCCAATGAAAATCCTCAACATGCTGGTACTTTTCCACCACTCCAGTACATGTATCAAGAGAAATGCGCTCCACTTCAGCTGGATCTGCCAAGAAACTGTTTAATTCTCCTCCAATTTTGAACATTGCTGGGAAACCAACAATAAGGCAGCCATTTGGAAGTATTTGTGATATTCTTCCGCTTCCCCATGCACCTCCCCTTTTGTGAGGCCAGTCAAAGCGGGGACAAGTAACATTTGCTTTCAACCTGACAAAAAACCCAACAAAATAAGGCTCTGCTATTTCAAAATCAGAATAATGTCCTATCCACATTGTCTCTAGCCCCAAGAAACCAACAGCAACACTACCATCGCGCTGGATAGAGTGCAGAATACCCACAGATGAGTGCTTATTGTTTTCCCTAATCAAGCGCACCCAATCCCCAGCTGCAAAACCATACGTGACCCTCTCTAGAGTTGAAACATTCAACCTAAGAGGATTTTGCAAACTAGGGATTCGCACAAGAACACACCCATCTTGATCAGTGTCCTTCTCCAAACCAACTACAGTTCCTTCTGTCACAGCCAATTTTTGGGGATTGCAAGAATGTACAAACTTCCTCGATCGCACTGAGTCACCCACTTGAAGGTGATCTTTTGAGAGCGACCATGAGTTACACATACTGCAAGGTGATTTGTCCGCAAGCACTGTGCCCTCAAGACCAATCCATTCCTCATCACTGGAAACAGCATTTAGTGATCTGCAAGCAAATTCTCATCTAAATCAGAAAAACAAGAGGGAATTCTTCCAATCTAGCAAGCTAACCTGATGAGAGGGAATCAAAACTGCAAACAAGCTATATGACAGTAGAGGTGAACACTTGTTTGGTTTTTTGTATTTTCCAAGGAATTTAAAAGATAGTAATATTCTTCAAAGTGAAGAAGAATAAAACAAACCTTTCAAACACTTGTAGAATGTCTGTCATGAGTGGCCGATTACGGAAATCATACTCAAAGCAACTATAAAGGATATTATGAACCTCAACAGGAAGGCCACCAGGGATTCGTGGCTTTTCTCCTTTCATCACGACTAACTCATATATTTCTTTGTTTGATCTCCCAAACCAGGGCTGGATACCAGTCAGCATTTCCACCATGCTGCACCCAAATCCCCAAGAATCAGTCTCATAGGTTATTGGGCCTCTTACTTCTGGTTGCCACTGTTCAGGAGCCATGTAGTTTGGGGTTCCAAGTCTGGAAGCCAATACTGGATCAGCTAATGGAGTACCAAGAAGCAGATAAGGCAGCCCAAAATCTCCGATTACAACTTGTCCATGCTCATTCAGGAGGAAATTTGTTGGCTTAAGGTTCAGCACCAAGAGGCCAAGTGAATGCAACTCTTGGATACCCTTGATCAATTGAATCCCATACCTGTAAGTACTGGATCCTGTCAGCAATTGTCATATAGCATGAAAACTTTGAACTTTGAAAATAGGAAATATATGTCCATCACCTCAAAACATCAGGTAACTGAAGCTTTCCCCCTTTCAACCGAGCCATTAGGTCTCCAACAGATCCCTCGTAAGATTTGACAACTATGCAGATCTATCAGAACCCAGAAAACAATTCAGTGCATCATATCAAACACCTATATAAACAAGAAAACAAAGAAAATCCACCTTTCCAGATATAACTGAGATGCCGTGCAACCAACAAACACCTTGTAGTTGTTGACGTGAATTTAAATTGATCCAGAAATCCTCAAACTTACTCAGGAACTTCTTTACGGAGTCCTCCTTGACAGGGTGCAACATCTTTACAGCTACTTCGTGATACTCATCATAATCATCAGCTGACTGATGATGTGTAGCTGACCAAACATCACCAAGGGATCCACGACCAATCCTATACTTAAACTTTATTGAGGCCGGGTCTATATAAGGACTAGGCTGCCTTGGTGTAGCAGCAACAGTCCTAAGATGGTCAGGATCTCCTTCATAAAGTTCATAATCAAAAGAAGTTTCAATTGGAGTTGCTTTGATCTCTTCTTCCATTTTTTTTCTTACAAAACACATAAAAAGAAAAATGGTTAGGATTCTACTTAACAATTTTGGATCCAAATCCTTAAATATCAAAACTAAAGAAACCCATTAAACAATTGACCGCCCTCGTTATTAAACAATTGACCGCTCTCGTTATTTTGAGGTAACCATATCAAAATCAGTAATTTCTTAGCAGGAAAAATATGGCTAGAGAATTCTCAGACGAAGCAGTTTTCCGGAAGATTCAGACTTTACACAAAACAGGCTTTCTACAGGGTCAAAAAAAAAATCAGAAAACAATATTGAGAAGCATGACTTCTGATTCTTATCATATTAATCATACATATTCCTACCACACAACACAAGGTCTACCGTCTTAAGTCGGCCTCAACCTCCAAAAAGACAATAAATCCACGACCTAGACACTTCCAACTGTACTCAACAAGTCGATTACTCCACTGAGTTAAGAAGCAACTCAGGGAACCCGTCAATACCACAAGCTCCTGAGGCCCATCATTCATTCATATTTACAACCAAATATATGCAACTCAAACCAAAGCTATATACCACAAATGAATGCTAAAAGAAAAGCAAAAGGAATTCCCTCCTTACAAAACACTAATCAAGAAAGTAGAACAAGAATACATAAACTCAAAGCTGAGATTTTTTTCACAATAAAAAAGCTTACCGATTGGAAGAGGAAGTTGAGTCGGCTAATTGAATCGATCGCAAGAGGTGAAAAATAAAAATAGCTGGATTTTGGCCCGGTGCTCCTTAACAGTCGGCCATGAAGGGCCGGGTGCACAGTTCCTCTAATATTCCGTTTCACAAAGTTCCCAATTGGTTTTGTAAGGCCCATATTGTCAGCAGCTGGACCGTCCGTTTACCCCAATTGGTTTTATAAGGCCCATATTGTCAGCAGCTTCTGATATTTGTGGGTGAATTAGCGGCGTCGTCATAAATTATTTTACATTTACCTCCACATTTGGATTTCTCTGGCCCATATCAACCAGACCTTTAAATTATAAAGAATTGGAATGTAATGGAGGGGTGCGCCAGGCCCAGGCAATAGTGCAACGCCAAGGCGACGCCTGAGAGGCCGAGTAGCAAGCTACCCATTGGACTCTCCCCCTAAAAAAATTGAGTTAATATCATGTGAGCCAATGGCCCACGTATCAGATATTAAACTGATAAGAACAGATACTACACTTGATCTTAGCCAAAAGGCCGAGAAAGGTATGATTTGTAGACTGATCGGCTGGCCGTTTTATCCTGGTTTCCAATGTATTCTAATTTGAGAAGATCGATGTGGGATTTCAGAACTCCCAAGCAAACTGAGAGCTGACCGTCTCCAAACATCAAAATCTGTTTTAATCTTTCGCTGCTTTGCAAATTTCTGGGAATTGCTTTCGGTAGTATTGGTTCATTAAAACCACTTGAATAGATTATCACTAGCCAAATGTGAATTCTAATCATATTTCATCCTTTCAATATATCAATCAAAGCTCGATGATGCTCAGAAAACGGCTCCATGTACATATGAGAAACAAGGAAAGCCCCCAAAGCCATAAGCCGGAAAACAGAACCAATAATAGGCAGAAGGAACGAAAGTTTACGGTCCAGTTTCGCAAACTCCCAGGCCAATAGCAGTAGATGCACAAGGGAGAAGGAGAGAAAATGGAAGATTGGCTGATAATGGAATGAGGAGTGAAAGTGAATTCTGGATCATCAGCTTCCTCTTTGTGATCTTGCTGAACATAAAATGTATTCCCATATGAAAAGTATAAAGCAGGAACCCCCAATCTACTTCCACAAATGCCTTTTTTTTTATAATAGCTTCATAGCATGAAAGAATGACAAACAAACAACATTAACATACAAACCAGCTCTCAACACACTCAACATAATCCTTACTATTCAGTATACAACACTGTTCCCAGAACCGTATTAAAGATGCCGGTACCAACTTGGGGGAGACAAGCGACAAAGAGAAACTTCTGAAAATTCTATTTGCACAAGGTGGGAGTGCTTAGCTTAGGCCGCAATGCAAACATGTGGCTAGACTTCAGCCTTTTCAATTTCTTCTTTTGGTTCTTTTACAACCTTTTCAATTCCTTCTCTTGGTTCTTTTACAACGTTTGCAATTTCTTCTTTTGGTTCTTTTACTTTTTCGACTTCCTCTTTAACTTCCTTCTCCTCAGAGATGAAGTCTGAACAGTCTTCTGCACCTGATAAGCCATCACTGTAGCCTGCAGCCTGAGTATTCTTGAACAGTTCATCGTTTTCTAGAGTGACCAACTTCTCCTTGGATTCTCCCTTAAGCAAATCAACAACTTCAAGCATTGTTGGTCTCTTTTCAGGTCGATTTTGAGCACAGACCAGGGCAACAAAAACTACCCTTTTCAACTCTTCTTCCTCATACTTTCCATTAAGTTTTGGGTCTGCAAGTTCACTGAACTTTCTCTCGCATGCCAGAGGCAAAGCCCAATCTGTGATCGTGCGCTTTGCTGTGGAACTCACCTTCTCAATCGGTTTCTTGCCACTGGCAAGCTCAAGCAGAAGAATTCCAAAACTGAAAACATCACAGCTTTCTGACGCCTTCCCTAGCATTGCATATTCTGGTGCAAGATAGCCAAGAGTACCCTTAACTCTAGTAGTTACGTGTGTTGCACCATCAGGAATGAACTTCGCAAATCCAAAATCAGCAACTCGTGCTTGAAAATCCGAGTCAAGCAGTACATTGCTTGCTTTAACGTCTCTGTGGATTATATGTGGGGTTGCATGGTGGTGCAGATAGCTGGAATATTTGTAGCAGATAAGTACATTGCACACAGAAACAACAGAACAGGTAAGTGCAGTAGTATTTTAAACTCACAGAATTCCTTCAGCAGACCCAATGGCAATGTTCATCCGTCGATTCCAATAAAGAAGACATTCAGCTGAATGCTGCCCATGAAGATGTGACAGTAAGCTTAGATTAGGCATGTAGTCATACACAATGAGTCGCTCTTGCCCTTCAGCACAATACCCGCGTAAGCTCAGGAGATTCTTGTGCCTAACTCGGGCCAATATCTCCACCTCAACAGCAAATTCCATCTCAGCTTTATTGCTCCAAACTTTTAACCTTTTGACAGCAATCTGCAAGAAAATCCAACTTAATAAGAAATTTGTCCCTATCAATACTTCATGGTTTATAGTTGGAAAATTTTTTGAATTGTGTTGTCATGGCAATAGCATGACCCAGAACAAGTTCAATTATGTATTACATATTTTAACCATTGAATCCAGGAAGCACAACTCTAACAAGAGATTCAAGCAAGGAAAAACACCTACAGGCAAGTGTGATGTTACATGAGGAGTGGGGACACCAGGCCTAGGGGGGATGTTGTCGTGAGATTGCTAAGCTAAAAGAATCAGTAAGATCATAATAACAAAAGAAGGTTGCTGGAAGTTTTCAACCAGAAAGTTACTTTCTAATACCACACTAAGCAGTTCAGTTTTATCATCTTATATAATCGCCATATTTTTGTCTGATATCTGCTCTTATTCATGGTCCGTATGGTGAAAATTTGTTGAATGTGAAAAGCAGACATTCTACAACAATGTCTCCCTATTTTGTCCTTGGCATGTCCCAGGTCTATATCCCCATCAGGTCTTGTGAATCCAATTTTAACAAAATAAAATACTTCTTAACAAGTCCCATTGTGTCTGGAGTGCAAATATAGGATGCCACTCTGTGGCCCAGCTAGAAGGAACTCTGCATCCTAAGGCTCTCTCAACAAAAAGGGAAAGCTGATGAGAGAATATTGTACTGGAAAGGAACAATGCCATAATGTACCAGACCTTGCCAACTACAGGGGTCTATGCTTCCTAAGTCTTCATCTTTGCTATGATTTCTCAGTTATTCCTTTTGGTAAAAGTATAACCAAACAAATTCAATATTTGACTTGTTCAGGTTACCTACACCAAAGAAATTGCAACAGGGCAGAGTGTGACTGATAATTAATCTTGGGTTTCTTACATACCAAACAAAAGTACAATGGGAAAGTAACATTACTAATCTTGGGTTTCACATGTCAAATAAAATTATAATGGAGTGGAAAGTCAGAAATAATTAATCTCGGGCTTCATTTAGGTTGGTGGATATGAGAAGGATTTAAGAAACATGAAATTGAAAAGTTTAGATGTTAATTTCACCGGTTTAAATTACATCAATGGGATAGTTGAAGGAACTGTAACTAGCAAATTAAATTAGTTGAAATTTATAATGATAAATAGGATTTTAAATGAATTTGTTTCTAATTGACTTAAAATCCTTTATCAAGCCCGGCAATCCAAAGAGACCACTAAAAACTAGTACCCAAAGGATTGCACTAATGGTAACTCTAGAACAAACAGGCAATTGATCTCTATGTCCGCTCAAGTAATACAACAACAGAATAATATTTGATTAGGCATGTCCAGTAAAGGATTCATATGTTTAAGCAGTATAAGACACATGAGACAAGGGAATGAGTTGGCATCTCCTGTGCATTGTTGGAAAACTCCCCATATAAATGATTTAGACTTGGATATCTTCATATCTAATGAATTTTAAACTGTAAGGTTTGATCGTCACATGAGTTGGTTATGCTAGCCAACACATGACATTGTGAACTACAAGCATTAATTTTTGAGGATACATGTTTTGGTTTCTCTTTGAGACAATGGAGCCAGTTAAGAATAGTACTGTGGCCTCACCTCACCCATCTCAGTAGTATGCTAACTTGCCAATTAGATTCTGCTTGGGAGTCCACCATGATCAAGCAGTAAGCATTTCCTAAATGTAGAATCTTGCAGGGATAAGCAACACAAGACTACTTGGACAGCTATTCATTCTCCATAACAGTCACTAAATTATAGCAACAAAAGGACCTTGACAAACTTTAAGCAGCAAATCAATTTAACTCAGCAATTCAACACAAAGCACTCACTTTGGACCAATTATTGTTAAAAGGCAGATACCTGCTTTCAAGAACGAAAGACTAAGACACTGTTTTTGAGCTCCCCCTATCCCATTACTGTATTTATCACCAAATTTTTCTGCAGTACACTTCATAGTCTTTGAAGGAGAATATTGGCCTATGGAGCCATACAAAGAGGTGAAACTTCCTAGTTTCTAGTTGTCCTGAGCGAACTTGCAGCATACTTCAGAAAGTTGCACTCAAGTTTCTATTTTCCTTATTTAATGTCTAATAACTGCAATCAAATAGAGAACCTATGAAATGTTATTGACTAGAAGAATGTGCTGAATGCATTAATCACATAAGAGACTCTGCTAACTACCTGAGACCCATCCCACAGCTGACCCCAATAAACGCTGCCAAATCCACCTTCTCCAAGCTTGTTGTCATAGTTGAAGTTGTTGGTAGCCGAGTGCAATTCCTTCAACGAAAATATCCTCCACGTAGACTGCTTCTTTTGATCTTTACTGCAAGGTATGGACACTCCACCCGTCAAAAGAAGATGAGCAAAAAAGTCAATGAAAACTAAGAAACTTCTTCACCCACTTGCAAAGCTCAAATGATAAGTGTTTTCCGTTTCTTTTTCATTGTGGAGATAAAGGTCTCCAGTCTAGCTTAAATCAGTCTACTACAATTTACAAAGCACACTGAAAATTATGAAAAATTCTACATCTTTTTTCCTTTTGTCGTTTTCCCTCAAAAATGTTGGCATTTACAAAATGTATAAAGCATTTCAAGTAAATACAACAGTGTCTCCCCCTAAATTTCATCAAAACCCCTTCTTTGAATGGCAGAATAATTCAAATAAGCAATCAATTAAGAACAGATCGAGACACATAAACATACAAAAGAACACAGAAAGGAAAAATAAACGAATGCACCAACCGATCAGAACCCTTGACGCAACAAAACATAGAACAGAAAGGCATTGTATAGTCTGAACACCAGTAGCCCAGTTCTCTCCCTCTTTCGGAGCTTCAAAATCGTTAATCACAAGAACAACCCTTCAAAACCCATTCCTCCACTGTTCACCAGAAAGCAAAAAAAAGCCATGATCTTTAGCACTCTTTTCCTCTCTCTCTCTCTCTCTTTCTCTCTCTAACCAACCACCAGGTCCACCACCAAATTCAAACCAAGCTTCAAAAACAGCTGATTTTTCGTTTTTCTTTCTTTGCAAAAGCAAAATAATTCTTCCGATCGAAGCGATTCTTTTCCTCCACAGCTATAGCTGGAACTAGAAGCTTGATTGTCACTTCAGACAGTAAAAAAAAGCTGCAGAGAGTAAAAGGGTCTAGCTTTACGGGTGTTTGTTGAACAGAATGTGGAGAGGTAGATGCCAAACGTTAAACTTTTTTCTATTGTTAGTGGGTTAGCTGGCTGCCCATATATTACAAAAGAAATGGGTAGAAGTAGAAGAAGAAGACACTAGGCGACTGTCGTGCCATCAGGGGTTAGACAGAGCCAAGGTCCCTATGTGTAAAGCCTATCTGGATTCTTGACTTTCGCTGGACTTTGTTTGCTTCTATGATCAGTCACTGTTTGTTTGTTAGAACCCAAATTTTCCAATGCTCATTAATGGGGAGTTACAACCTTTGCATTGTTGTTCTCGAATTCCTAAGGCAGAAGATCCTGTTTCCGTTACTCCCAAATTGAATACCTTACCATCATATTTAAAACCTTACCATTTTGGTAAAAACCCCATTGAATACACCTTTGAGGGTTATATTCACGTCATTTCCCTATCCAGTTCGAATCAAGAAATGGCTTGGTTCGTAAAATGTTGCTTCCCAAGTTACCATATGATATCTGTTAAAGTTATATACACCGCGGTTCCTATTCTTTTTTCCTCCTTTTAATAATGTCTTTTTTATTAATATTAAAAATATAAATATAAATTATCTCACACGTATCACATAATAATTTAATCAATAAAATAATTTCTATCAAATTAATATACCTTATATTTGATGCTTGCAAGATATTATATGCTTATCCCTTTAGCTATTTCTTCATATACATAACTTGTGAAAGATAAATCTTAAAACTATTTTCACTTTTTTTTTTTTTTTTGGTGTGAAAGTTGCATTTAGTGAAAGTATTTGGTAGCAGTAAATTGAACTGTTGACTATATAATGTTCAATTGTAGAATAGAAAAAAGGTGTTTTGAGTCATTGTCTTTCTAGTTTCTACCATGTTTGATATAGGTGACTCTTTTGATTATGTAAAGTTAAAAAATATTCATAAAAGAAAAGAGTGAAGAGTTGAATCAATTCACTGCCTTTTTCCAAAGGGAAAATTGGGACTTCATTTTATTTGAAAACTTGATTGTAGATAGATCATGGATGGATATTGAATTGATATCTGTCCCTAATACTCTCCAATATCCCTCCTTATCCCATATTTGTATGACTTGAGGCGAAAAAGAAACAAGAAATTCCTTCAAGAGGAGAAGACTTCAAATCAAGAATATGCTTTCTTGAAGCAAATGAATTGAGCTTGTGTCCATGCTTATCTTTGCCTTAAATTGAAAGAAAATAAAAATCAATCTTAGAAATTTATTTAAAAAATTTACCAGTAACCCTTTTGTCTATTTCTTTTTTTTTTTTTTCTAAATAGAACATTTCAAAGTGACCTTTTAGAGTAGTAGGGGAAAAGGAACTTTCAAATTGGGAAAAGCTAGCATCAGATCCCCTTACCCTATCATGATAAATTGAAAATGTCATAGAATAAGAACACACAACCTTAGAGAAAGTTCTCCAAAGCAGGAATACTAATGGTCATCATTTTTTGTTTCCTCAAAAGATGAGTGGAGTTAACCCAAGACGGGGAGATGCTGTTTAACAACAAAGTCTTTATTCTTTCAAGAAAAGAATCAGGTCCACAATCACTTGTTTATTGTCATGGCTCCTTGTCCCCCCCCCCCCCCCCAAATTAATATAATTAAATTGATTACATAATAAATTCAAATTTAAAATAAATTAAAAATATATCATACTCAATAAATCACAAATAATTACTTCAAAAGAGAGAAAAACATTTTAATTTTCAAATCCACTCCATCATCACTATTCTTAAATATCATAACAACTCGTATGAATTGAATTTATGGAGATATAATAAAAATATTATATATATATATATATATATATATATATATATATATATAATCAGTTGAGGCCTAAAGTAAAATTAAATATAGAGAATATAAGATATCATGATATATGATATTATTAAGAAATAAAGATATATAAATTAATAATTTTTGAAATTATTATATAATTAAAAATAAAGTTGTACTAGATATTTATTTATTTATTATATTTGTATTGATAGCAATAATTGTTGTAAACGACAAATTTCAAGTCTGCAGATAAGACAAGAAAAATATCGAAATTTACAAAATATTTAGTAAATACGAAAAGTGGTTATAAATCTCCGAAGAAGTCCTAAATTGCAGGATGAGTTCTCCGATTCTTCTCTTTTCGAAAAACGTTGATTCGAGGGCTGAAGAGCTTGATCTCAGATTGAACGGGATTTGATGATTTGATGACGAACACTTGATTGCCAACCGCCTTGAAATTTGATGAAGATTCTGAACCTTGAACTTGATGAAGCTTTTGAACCTTAAACTTGATGAAGTTTTAAATGCTTGATGCCTCTTATTTGTTGAAACTTGAGTTTGAGGATCTTGGGGTGTCTTGAACCATTGAGGGAGGAGCCTATTTATAGGTTAACAATCCATTGAATTTAGCATAAATAGTCAATGTGGGATTTTGAAGGAGCCTCCCAACAAACCCTAATGGACTTGAGTTTGAGATTATCTGGGCTTAATTTATGGTTTTAGCCCAATCTTATTTAATCCATATTATATTTGGGTTATGAGTTTTCAAGAGGTCCAACTGTAGGATCTAGTCTAATTTCACTTAATCCATAACATATTGGATTTAATGTAAAATGGACCATTAACAATAGCCCAATTTCATAATCCATTGGATTTAATGGACATTTAATGATAGCCTAATTATATTAATTAATTCAAGAATAATTATATTTATTCATGAATTAACTTTAATGAATCAAGATTAAAATATATAATTCTCTTTTAATCTTGAAAATATATTTTATCCCAAAATTCTTTATCTACAAATACCCACACTTCAGGACTTGAGGGAAAATATTTTGTTAAAAGAATTTGAAAACAAGGCTTGAAGTATTTAAAATATTAATTTCTCAATTTAATTAAAAATTAATATAAAAGCTTTTTTTTTATTAACTCCTTAATAAAATAGAATTCTTTTTCTATTCCTATAAGGAATTAATGAAAATATTTGAAATTCAATTTTAGGTAGGAATCATATTTCTTGAATCCACCTTGGATTTAAATTTAAATCTCAATTAAAATCTTTTAATCAAGAATTAGAATTCTTCTAGGATTTGAAAAAGACATTCTATAGTACCTATAAAAAAAAGCCTTCATCTTGATCAATTTTTCCCACATCAATTTGAAGAATATGCATTGCCTCAATTGAAGACCCTGGCAATTTCAATATCCGCGCGGGCACTGTGCATCTGAGTAAGCCTTTCATTTTTTTTTTTGTTTTTTTTTTTCAATTTAGCAATTCTACAACGAAATCGCAGCACTGCATTAGCTCACCGCCGCCAATCTTGATTTCGAAGTTGACTTTTTTTCAGCTTTTTTTTTTTTTTTAGCCAAAGAATCAACAAGAGAGTTGACAGAGAACTCACCAAATCTCCATTGTCTGAATTGAAGACCCCTATTGGCGTGTTGGTGAGTTCTTTTTTTTTTTTTTTTTTGCTAGGTCTAATTATGGTGCACTTCTCAAATTTGTGATCTTCTTCGGGCCAACAACTGTTAGTCATTCACGACCACAAGAATGATCCAACTGAAGTAGGGACGACTTTGACGATTTATGAGGCAAAGTCAGGCAAGTATGCGGGGCCCCTTCCAAAGGTGACACTCCAACGACTTGTGAAAGAATGCTCAACGGAAGTCAACTTCAAAGGCACTCGCTCCCCAAAGACATGGATTCTTCTTTCTTCAAATCATGAACCTCAAGCTCATCCCAGTGTGTTACCTTCACTTGGATGTCGACTGATTCAAAAGGAGACTCAATGGACCTCACCACTGAACTTTTTGGGCATGTTTCGCTTTAGGGAGAGATACTGGGAGTGGGTACACGACATTCTAAGTCATTGCGAAGGACACTTAAGATCTGCGAAAATCTATGAGGCTGTCTATGAATCGCTTTTTACGTATGATTGCAACCCCAACGTTCTCAAAGCCTTTTGCGAAGCTTGGTGTCCTCTCACCAATACGCTCTTGACTTCAGTTGGCGAGGTGTCCATTTCACTTTGGGACTTGCATGAACTTGGAGGCTTACCAATACTTGGAATGCACTATGATGAAGTTATTCCTCATGCTGCAGAACTCACCGGTGTGGACCATGATGGCAAGCGATTCCTTCCAAGGAGTTGCGAACATCTTCTCCATGCATACCACTTGATCAAAAAAGACAACAACAACTCTGGTATTTCCATCAATAAATAGCTCGACTTCTGGTTCAGAAGAGCAATAAAGTATTCAGCGCCTCCTCCAAGGGAAGAAAGGAGATCACGCCCAAGTTTACTGATAATCCATGTGGAGTTATCCCACCTCATACTGCATGGACATCTGAAGAAGAAGCTTTGTTTTCAAAGTTGGGCATTAGAAGCCACAACAGAGATCAAACATTCCTTGCAGCATTTTTATCATGTTGGCTTTGCATCTTTGTCTTACCTAATGAAGAAGTAGACATCACTCGTCCAAGTACCTTCAAAATGGCAAGTTTAATGGCGTATGGGGAACGAGTTAGCTTAGCTATTCCTGTCTTGACCAACATTTATAGAGGATTGAATTGTATCTCCAACTCTCAACATCCCAGTGAGGAGAAATCTATCTTTCCAACTCACTATATATATAGATGGCTTGCACACTACTTCAAAACTCACTATGAAGTCTCTCAAGGCTTAAACAGCCCTCCAATGACGAGTTATTCTGGTGAAAGTAGTGGAAAGTACTTTAGCGAAGATGAAGCCCGCAAGCGGATTTATAGAGGTGAGATCATTGTTTGGGCTACGAACATTCTCACCAAGCACAAAAAACATGACTTTGTTGATAATGAGGCAGCCCCTTTGGAGGAACAACTTTACTTCTTGAGCTTTCATTCAAGTCTTCTAACTTTGCGGAAGGACGATCACTTTATCATTGAGCATTATAGCCCACATCGCTTTAGTCGCTAATTTGGATTCTTGCAGGATATGCCAGGCTACTTTGAGATTTCTACCCGTAAGACCACCTTAATAGATGGCTTACGTCTTTGGGTAAGATGCACGCTTCGCGAAATATTGGCCAAGGTAACATTTCCAGCCACTCCTTATAGCGTAAAGAAGTACTATACTCCCGAGTATAAAGCATGGTAGGAACAAGTACATGGAACCTTTCTTGAAGATCATATTGCGATATTGAATTCCCAAATCCCTGCATTTAAGAAAGTAGAGAATTTGCCTTACCCCGAGAAGAAACTTCATCAAGATACTATCACTCTCAATACTTCAAAGGGGTTAGAAAATCCTTCAAGATATGATAGACATTCTTCTTCGAATCATAACTTGGTTATAGAGAAACTTTCATCATCTTCAAAACGAAATGAGTTGAATCGAATTGAAGAAGCCAGTTCTAGTAGTAGAGACCGTTGTTGGAAGAGAACGAAGGCAGCAATTACAACTTTAAACCAAGAGCCCAAAGATCAAGAGACCTTCAATGACAAGGTAAAACTGGTTTTCCCTTTTTGTTTTTTTATTTTTATTCCAGTTTTCTTTTCTTTTGACTCAACTTCTTTGCTGTTCTTCTTCATTAGGTCAATGTTGTAGCCCTTGATGAGGATGCTTATTCTCAAGGTTCAATCAATAATTCTCACTGCTCAAAGCAAGGTGGTTGCGAGAACATCCCTTATTCTCAACGTGAGGATTTGACATCTAAGGTAGCAGCTCATCAACATTGTTCAGCCATCTCTACCTTCTCGGGAAAGTCCCTACTGTCAAGTTGCAAAAAGAAGTTTGTCATCGAAGTATGGCAACAATTTTATCAACAAATTCGACAAACGCCTATCGAGCAGATCTCTTCACTTGAGGATCAAGCTTGCTATATTCTTAAAGAATTGAGCAAGGATCCTATTGTTGACTTGTCACTATTAGATAATCGCTTAAGTTCTTTCTTTGCTAGAGCACGTGAATTTGACAATGCTAGATCTACCTCTTCGGAGAAAGCCTCAAAGGAGTCTCATGAAAAATTGCTTTCTGCTACTAGCCAACACTTAAGTGATGTTGAGGCTAAAAAATGTGACCTCATAAGTCAAATTGAAGAAAGTAAGGCCAACTTACAATGAGTTAAAGCCAATATTGCTGCTCTCAAAAGGAAGCTCAAATGCTTAAAGACAGAGGATAAAAAACATTTAACTGCTGTTGAGGAAAAGAACAGGCAGCTTTTAGAAGTAGAGTCCACCTGCTTGTCCCTTAAAGAAGAGCTTGCTTCACTTCAAAACGCCCCTAAAGCAAATGATGAGGATGAAGCCAACTTGAAGAATATAAGAGAACATTTGGTGGCAATGCAACAAGACTTGGAAAATTTCAAGTTTTTTACTTGATGTCGCGTAGCACCTCATATGTTCATTAAGCAGTTGTATTTTTTCTTTCTTGTAAAATAAGCTTGCTTCCTTACTAGCATCAATAATATACTTCTTTCATATTTTCTCAACCTTTTTTCGCACATTTGTGTTTTGTTTACTTATTACAAACGTCGACTTCACAATAAGTCATAACTTGAGAAAAATAGAGAATGATGAAAGGATGTGACTGAACTTAGAAATTTCTTCTAAGCTGCCTACGTATCTTAAGAATAACTTAAGAATTAAGTCAAACGTAGTTCAAAATTGATGGATTGTTGGGAATATACCCTCTTAGACTAGTTTTTCTGATAAAAATATCGAATATGTTAATAAACGAATTTATTTATCGGAAATTATTTGTGAAATAATTTTCTTTATTTGTGTACAATTTCGTTTAGAACAGACGCATTATGTATAAATAAGTGATCCATATGAATGGAGGTCTTTCATAGTAAGGTATGGATCATGGGTTATTTAAACACATAAACAGACATTCTTAACTGATTGATGAGAATGAAAATCTCGTCATGTTTAGGTTATTATGTTATGAATTTCAAATGGGGAATGGCTTACCTTTAACCAGTGAGTAGGCCACTCACTTCATGACATAAGCGTATTTCGAATACGTATAACAGGACCTGTAGTAGTGGTTTCTAAAAAAGGTACTATATGGTAGAAACCTAGACTATTACCGCTACAGCGTGGACTAGTACTCTATGACTTGAGTATGAGTTGGTGATCTGGCGAAACTGGAAGCATATGCTTTGATATACTATAGTTGAGATTCTATCGGAGGGCCAATATACTTGTATGTTGGGTATATGTGACTAGTTAGTTAAGACAGACTTGTATAAGATAGTTTCTACACCATATCGCCCCTTGTGGTTGTCCGGATGATCTAAATATCCAGGGCCCTGGGAAACGTGACTTGGATGTTTGCTTTAGGGTCGCTCCCTTGGAAAGCGGAAACACTCCAGGAAGTCGTGGATCATTGGACTAGAAACTTAAGGATGGTAGATGTCTTTTAGAGAGGTGTTAGTACACTTCTTCCTCTCTAAATGTACGGCGATGTGTAGAAGGGTATTTTAGTCATTTTCACTTGTAGGTCGAAGACTCTGCTAATGCAGCATTGTCATTGGAATCAATATTTCCTTATGGTGATATTAGAAAATATTTAAAATGCAAAATACATCTATTTATATAGTAGGAGTATTTTGGTCATTTTAGTAGCCAAGGCGATGTGTCTTTTTGGTCCTTGGAATAGCCCGTAAGTCCTAATTAATTTTTGGGTTGAGAAATGATCTCAGTTGAGAGAGTTTTATTTTATTCGGGAAGTCTAATTTATTATTAGACTGGAATAAAATAAATAGAGAGAAATTTATTATCTGGTTTAATAGGTTAATTAATTATTCAGGACCTGAGTTCAGTTTGAATAATTAGAAAATTAACCGAGACTTAAACTAGAGGAAAATAATTATTACTTAATTATTTATTGGGTTATTTATTTAATTAAATCCCAAGAAATAAATAATTAAATTTTAATTATTTTTTGTTCATTTGGGTTCATTAATTATTTATTGGGTTATTTATTTAATCCCAAGAAAAATAATTAATATTTATTATTTTGGATTTTTCGGGTCCAAGAAAAATAATAAATATTATTTTGGCCCAACAGTCTGGACCATAGGATTTTTCCGGATACAGTTTAGAAGAGTTTATGATGAAGCCGAAATTTATTTTGTAAATAATATTCGGGTATTAAATCCCGGGAATATTATTTTTATCAAAATAATTATTTTTGGTTTTATGACTCTTGGCTTTCTGTGTGAAAAAATAAAATAAAAGAAAAGGAAAAAATAATTAAAAATATTTCCCGAGTCTTTTGGCTTTTGGTTTCCTTCTCTAGCTTTTGTTTTTTACATATGAAGCCGAGCCAGAAGAGTTAACCGTGAAAAAGTCTCTTGGCTTTCTCTCTCTCTCGTGGCCTTTTCTTTCCTGACTTTTGGTTTTCCTCACTGACTTTTGTATTCTGTGAAATGAAGAAGCCAGTGTATGAATACCAACTGTGAGTCTGTGGAAATATTGAGAGAACATTTTCCTTCTTCCAAATTGGTTGCTCACCAAACAGAAATTAGGTGTGGTCATATTCCGTGAGCCGGAAAGCCAAGCATTTCACCGGAAGAGAAGAAGTAGCCGGATGAAGACTGTGGAAGGAAACTCACTGGACGTTGGTGAAGAAGAAGCTGTTTTCTGGCTTCAAACATTTCTTCAATATTCTTCAAGATTTAAAAGCTCCAAGAGGTATGTTTCAAGCCCACCATGCTGCTCCAATACTCTGTTATTCATGTTCTTCCATTTTTATCCACTGAAGATGCATGCTCTGTGATTATGCCAATCCTTCATGGATATGGTTTTGGGGGGGCCGTTCACAGTTTTGACTCGTGCGGGGCAGGAGTATCCATTTTTACCAACTTGGACTTGATGGAGTGTTTCAGCAGTTTAACCACGTACTACACTATTGGTGGTTGCATTTACACAGTTTAAACTCATGCGGGCCAGGAGTATCCATTTTTACCAACTTGGACTTGATGGAGTGTTTCAACAGTTTTACCACGTACTACACTATTGGTGGTTGCCTTTACACAAATTAAACTCATGTGGACCAGAATTAACTTGTAGTTTAAGCTCGTGCAGTCGAGGAGCCTTCATTTATGCATAGTATCGCTTCAAATATTTGCCGTTGATCGGTCCAATTCTCAACCCATCTTCAACAACTATCTTGTAAGATCCATTTGAGTAGACCTCTTGAACAACATATGTGCCATCCCACTTTGATGTCAACTTCTTTGGTTTATGTCCGACAATGATTGGTCTTTTCACAACGAGAACTAAATCACCAACTTGAAAGGAACGAAGATGCACTTTCTTGTTAAAGGCTTTGAAAACACGAGTTTAGTAGCATTCTAACCTTTGTTGTGCCTCTAACCTCTTTTCATCCAGTGTTTCTAACTCTTCAAGTCTGAGACGGACATTATCTTTCTTGGTAAGACCTTATTGAATAGCGATTCTCAAGGAAGGAATTTGTTACTTTAGTGGAAGGACAACTTCCATACCATATACCAACGCATATGGGGTAACTTGGGTTGGAGTGTGGTAAGTGGTCCTATATGCCCACAGTGCCTCTCCAATACGAAGATGCCAATCCTTTTTTGACTTAGTAACCACTTTTTGCAACAAATTGCATAAAGTTTTATTGAAAGCTTCGGCAAGTCCATTAGCCTGGGCATAGTACATAGAAGATTTGTATTGCTTGAATTTAAACTTCTCGCATAACTTGTCCATCAAACTATTGCAGAAGGGCTTACCGTTATCTGTGAGAATGTATCGAGGAATGCCATATCGATAAATAATGTTTACACATATAAAATCAATGACATTTTCCTTTTTTGCTTCTTTTAATGCCACAGCTTCTGCCCACTTAGAGAAGTAATCTGTTGCGGCCAAGATATAAAGATGCCTAGCAGAAGAATTTGGTAGCGGTCCAACAATATCCAATCCCCATACATCAAATGGCCATGAAACAACTGTTGGGTGCAATGGCTCCGGCGGTTGATGTAGATAATTGGCTTTGAATTGACATGCTTGACATCTTCTAGCATAATCCAGACAATCTTTCACCATGGTAGGCCAGTAATATCCCATCCTCTTGATACGAAAATAAAGCTTCGGACCAGATTGATAGGCTCCACATATGTCAGAATGAGTCTCTTCCATTGCTTGCACAACTTCTTCTTGACCTAAACATCTCAAGAAGATACCTTCAAACGAACGTCGAAAGAGCGTATCCTTATAGAAAAAGAAGCGGGTGGTACGCCGGCGAATATCACTCCGTCTTCGTGGGTCATCCGGAAGCTTTCCATTTTTGAGATAATCTACAAAAGGTTGTCTCCAATCTTCTTCATTAATTTCATAGACAAAGACAGAACGGATTTCATGCCCTTCATTGTCTTCATCTTCAAAAATAGGCGGTATGACCCAAGTTTGACATATAGGAATTTGAATTTCTCGATCATGTAAACATAATGTAGAAGCCAATTTTGCTAACGCGTCAGCTTGCTTATTTTTACTTCTTAATATATGCTCGATCGTCACATTACCCAAATATCCCATAAGTCGTCTCGCATAATTATGATACGGGATCAACTCAGGTTTCTTAACATCATACTCACCAAGTAATTGATTAACAATCAATTGGGAGTCCCCATATACTTCGAGGTGCAGTCACTTCATATCAATAGCCAACTCTAATCCAAGTATAAGAGCTTGGTATTCAACCACATTATTTGAGCATCTTTTAGTCAATGTGAAAGAGTACGGTAGTACATCTCCTTCAGGGGTAATGAATACTACACCAGCTCCAGCACCTTCACGACATGCCGCACCATCAAAGTACATCCTCCATGGCGAGAGAATCTCAATGACAAGGACATCTTCATTAGGCAATTCATCACTTAGTTCCCACTCAGCAGGGATAGGAAGATCAGCCAAGAAATCCGCCAGCACTTGTCCTTTGATAGCTTTCTGTTGGACGAAAACAATATTGAATTTTTGAAGTTGAAGGTACCACCTTGTCAGGATCAGATAGCACAGGCTTTGTCATAACATACTTTATAGGATTAGCCTTGGAAATAAGGCGTACAGTATGTGCTTGAAAATAGTGCTTCAATTTTTGAATTGCAAATATCAAAGCCAGGCAAAGCTTTTCAATTGGTGAATAATTCAACTCATTTGGTGTCATCATCCGACTTAAGTAATAGAGTGCATTTTCTTTGCCATTGTCATTTTCTTGAGCAAGTAATGCCCCCACTGAGTGTTCTTGCGCAGCAATGTACAAAATCAATGGCTTATCCGGGATAGGTGCAGCAAACACAGGAGGCTTCATTAAGTAAAATTTGATGCATTTGAAAGCATTTTGGCATGCTTCATCCCATTCAAATGATACACCATTCTTCATTAGACGACTGAACGGTTGACAACGTTCGGCAAGATTTGAGATGAACCTTCGGAGGTAGGCCAACTTTCCTTGTAAACTCTTTAATTCATGGATATCTCTCGGCTCAGGCATCCTCATAATCGCATTGATCTTTGCTTGGTCTATTTCGATACCTTGATGACGGACGATGAAACCCAAAAATTTTCCAGAGGTGACACCAAAAGCACATTTAAGAGGATTCATCTTCAATTGATATTTTCGGAGTCGCTCAAAAGTCTTTCTCAAATCTTGAAGATGATCAGCTCGTTTGCGTGACTTGACCACCAAATCATCCACATAGCATTCCACGATCTTGTGTAGCATATCATCAAAGATCTTTTGCATCGCTCTTTGATATGTGGCTCCAGCATTCTTCAAACCAAAAGGCATCACTGTGTAACAATAGATTCCTTTTGGAGTACGAAAGGCGGTAAGCTCCTCATCTTCTGGTGCCATTTTGATTTGGTTATACCCAGAGGATCTATCCATGAAAGATAGAACTTCATGACCAGTGGTTGCATCTACCATCAGCTCAGGAATAGGCAGTGGAAAATCATCTTTTGGACAGGCATCATTTAGATTCCTAAAATCCACACAAATTCGAATTTGTCCATTTTTCTTCCTTACAGGGATAATATTCGCAACATAAATTGGATACTTGACCTCTCGAATAAATTTGGCTTCGATCAGCTTGTTCACTTCTACTTCAATTATTGGAACCAACTCAAGTCGAAAACGCCGTTGGGCTTGCTTTACAGGTGTTGCCTCGTCCTTTACAGCTAAATTGTGGACAGCAATTTTGATGTCTAGGCCCGGCATTTTTTTATATATCCAAGCAAAGACGTATTTGAATTCCTTCAGCAGGTCAACATAGGCCTTTTCTTCTTCAGGCGATAAGAGTGCATTTATGTAAATTGGGTGAGGATCTTCAATAGTGCTCAAGTTTACTTCTTTGAGTTCATCAACTGTGGCTTTTATGCCTTCTTCAAGTTCTGCTGGAGCATGCTCAGCATCTTCTTCCTCGGTACACCCTTCATCATAGATGGTGATGTGATTACAAGAGGCTACACTTTCTTCATCACAAGGCACATCAGATGTCACTTGTGTTATTATTTTTAAGATTCCATTACAATTCACCACCGTTCTTGCCTTGGAGGAGACTTTGCTGGAATATCTTGCCTTTGAAGTGACTGTGACTCCAAGCCTCTTGAAAATAGATTTTCTTCTTTTCTTTGGGCCTAATCTAGTGAAGACAGATGGACGTGCATTTGTATCTCTTGTCCCACCAAAAGCAGATCGCGGTTTTGACGTCACTTCATCTTTTACAATAATATACTGTACGTTGGCCCTTTTAATATTGAGTCAGATGGGAGATGCTTGTTTGTAACCCAGGCCAGCACGCTCTTTTCCTGTTGGCATGCTTTGGATAGATCCTGAGTTTTGACCCTTTTCCTTGTTGACATCAGCAGGAAGCTTTCCCAACAAATGTTGACTTTGCGAGTTATATCTAGCCTTGACTAGGAGTTTATAAGCATTTGGATCAAATCCTTCCTTTGTACGTGAGGTCGGTAATTCACCATGCTCTACTTTTGCTTCTTTCTTTGGTCGAACAAATCCTTTTATAGGAGTATTTGACGACTTGACAGGATCAACCTTTGTAAGAGGCAAAGTGAGCCCTCCTAGTGGCTTATTGCATGCAAGTTGCTTGGTAGAGCTCTCTGCACATACTGTAGCTTTAACATCTTTGGAGAAGGTAACCTTTTTATCTTTCTTCTCTCTTGATAAATCGATCTCAGTTGATTCACCATCCTTTTTAATGTAGTATTTCGCATCAGCAATATGCGCCTCAGCTTCAGTAAATGGTTTATCATCAGCATCTATTTTCTTCACCACACCATTTCGACGGAATTTGAAACATTGATGCAGGGTCAATGGTACTACACCATTATCATGAAGCCATGGTCTTCCTAGCAGAATATTGCAGGAGATCTTGGCATCAATAACATGGAAAAGAGCAGTTAAAAGCATATCTTCAATTAATATATCCAATCGGAGAGTACCACTAGCTCGTTGCTCCCCTTGATTGAAGCTTTGTATCATAAGGCGATTTTGGGACAACTCATCAATGCCCAAATCTCTTAATGTTTGCAGAGGTAAGATGTTTACTGCCGATCCTCCGTCTAACAGTATCCTACTCACCCTCTGTTCTTGCACGTAGCCAGCCACAAATAACGGTCTGTTGTGAGGCGTTGAGCCAAGTAGCAGATCATCGTCAGTAAATGTGATCTCAGCCATATAGCTATTAAGGCTTGCTGAAGCTTCAATTCTCTCCAGGTCTCCTTCATTTATACACTTATCATTGTCTTCTTTGCTTTCCTCATCATGTATGGCATAGCATGAAGCAATGTTGAACTTTTCAGCGAGTTCCCTTGGTATGAAATCTTTTAATGTGAGAGGTACCGAAGATTCCTTCCAGAAAGAATCATCTACTGTTGATGCAGATTTGGTCTTCTTACTTTTAACCTTCTTCACATTTTTCTTTGTGAATCTGCTTCTGACCAGTGAAGCTCCACCTCTTGAGGCTTTGGTGCGTTTCTTTCTTCTTGTCACAAGCGTCCAACCTTTATCTTCACCATGGACAGAAGGTTCTTCAACTTCTTGTTGATATTCCTCAGTAGGAAGGACTTGTCTGTTAACTTCAATCTTGACAGGATCAAAACTTCCAAACTTAACCTCCAAAATAACGAGTTCAACAGGAGGGATGACAACAATTGTCAAATTTGCGGATGCTTTTTCTTCTTCAAGGACTACATGTCCTTCACGGACCAACTGCATGATCTTATCCTTAAATACAAAACATTTCTCGATTGGATGACCAATCAACCGATGGTACTTGCAGTAGTTGGGATCATTTATTCGTCTAATTTCATTCGGGCGCTTTGCCTCCGGTAACTCTATAGCTTTAGCAGCTAATAATTCATCGAACATTGAAGAAATATCAGAGTCGAGAAAATGATACTCCTTAGACTGCCTTTCTTCTAAGGTTACCTTTTTCCTTTCCTACGGAGGATCCATCTTCTTGGTCACCTTTTAAGTTATCTTTGAAGAAATTTTTATTAGAGCCGCGACTGTAGCCATGGACTCATTTGCTTCAGTTTTAGAAAAATGTTTGCTTCCTTTTCTAAAATCTTATTTTTCTTTGCATTTGTTGGGGTCTTGGACAGGTGCCTTACCCCCATGTGCGACGATGCTCAATTCCATATCATGAGCGCGGGTCGTCAATTCTTCAAAAGTCTTTGGTATGATCCCTTTAAGGATATACTGGAGTCCCCAGTGCATGCCTTGAATGCACATCTCAATTGCAGAGATTCAATTAGACGATTTCTACAATTGAGGTTCAAATTCCTCCATCTGTTGATATAGTCTACCACTGGTTCATCTTTCCATTGACGAGAGTTGGTGAGTTCTACCATACTGACGATTCTACGAGTGCTGTAGAATCTGTTGAGAAACTCTTGTTCAAGTTGCTCCCAACTGTTCAAGTTCCTTTGAGGGATCGTACAAACTGCTTCGCTAGTAGATCCCTATAAGTTCCCCCATTTTTGCACGTCTCGATAAAGTGAGCCACATGCTGCTTGGGATTTCCTTTGCCATCAAATTGTTGGAACTTTGGTGGCTGATATCCAGCTGGCATTCTCATATCATCAATTCTTTGCGAATAAGGCTTTACATATGTGAAGGTGGATTTGCTACCTCCTTCATACTTGTCCTTAATCGTACCCATGATAAAATCTTTGAGCTGTTCTACAGGAATCATACCTTCGGAGGATATTTGAATATCCTGTGATTTCTTAGAAGTTTCCCATTCCTTTTGCACTTCAGATCTCTTTAGAGGAGCTTGACTTGTTTCGCCAGTCTTCTCAAAGCGATTGATGAGATGCGCGATGGTAAGATCTTGCTCTTGGGAGTGTTTGGCGAGTCCCTCCACCAATTTCGTGAGATGCACGAGTTGCTCTTCCAGATTTTGTGTGCCCGTCATCATAACCGGTGCCACATAAGAAGCAGTAGAATCTTCATTGAATGAAGCTTTGGATTTGAGGTCCCCATGGGGGGATTGAGGCGCAGAGCCAGTACTTGAACTTTGGTCAGCTTGTTTGGAGATGTTGGTCTTCTCCAACGAAGTTGACATCTTGCGCATTATAGAAACAGCATCTTGCTTCAACTTTGCAGTTGCAGGCGATGAGACAATGCTGAAATTTTGAGCCTCACTTTGTGAAAGAGCTCGAGTCTTACTTCTTGTCAGTATGCCTTGGCTTGAAGCTTGTGGAGCCTTGCCAACAGTTGCAGCAGCCTCCATGATATCAGCAATCTTTGAACGAGCAGATGCAGTTTTGCTGTTCTTTGGGGCCATTGAGTTGATTTGTACTTGTATTTGAACTTGGGATTGATTTGAAGGGAAGATATGGGAGGCAGAGATGGTCCCACTGGGCATGCCAGAAATTTGTAGACGACAAATTTCAAGTCTGCAGATAAGACAAGAAAAATATCGAAATTTACAAAATATTTAATAAATATGAAAAGTGGTTATAAATCTCCGAAGAAGTCCTAAATTGCAGAATGAGTCATCCGATTCTTCTCTTTTTGAAAAACATTGATTCGAGGGCTGAAGAGCTTGATCTCGTATCGAACGGGATTTGATAACGAACACTTGATTGCCAAACCTTCAAGACTTGTTTGATGCGGAACAAGATGAACGCCTTGAAATTTGATGAAGATTCTGAACCTTGAATTTGATGAAGATTCTGAACTTTGAACTTGATGAAGCTTGAATGCTTGATGCCTCTTATTTGTTGAAACTTGAGTTTGAGGATCTTGGGGGGTGTCTTGAACCATTGAGGGAGGAGCCTATTTATAGGCTAACAATCCCTTGACTTTAGTATAAATAGTCGATGTGGGATTTGAAGGAGCCTCCCAACAAACCCTAATGGACTTGAGTTTGAGATGATCTGGTCTTAATTTATGGTTTTAGCCCAATCTCATTTAATCCACATTATATTTGGATTATGAGATTTTCAAGAGGTCCAACTGTAGGGCCTAATCCAATTTCATTTAATCCATAACATATTTGATTTAATGTAAAATGGACCATTAACAATAATCCGATTTCAATAGTCCAATTTCATAATCCATTGGATTTAATGGATTTTTAATGATAGTCCAATTATATTAATTAATTCAAGAATAATTATATTTATTCATGAATTAACTTTAATGAATCAAGATTAAAATATATAATTCTCTTTTAATTTTGAAAATATATTTTATCCCAAAATTCTTTGTCTACAGCTCCACCTATTGATTCTCGTGATAGTACAAAATTATTTGAAAGATGGATATATCTTAACCCAAAAGAAATTAATTTACTATACATAATTGTATATTAGGGTCCAGACAAAATAGAATTTATAATTGTTGGTCGCAAATTCTTCCTTTCCTTAGGTGGGAGTTGGCAGCGCAAGCATGTGATTGATGTGGGTAGCATGCCAACCCCAGGAGACCACTGACCCCTGCTTTTAGATATTGCTTTACTATTATATTCAGGTAGAAAAAAGAATTAAAAGTAAGGCCATATCCTTTAATCCCTCATTAATCTATCCCTCATAAGTCCTCTACTTCTCTTTGACTTGTATTTTTTGTTTTTTTATTTGTACTTATTCTTCTCCTTATGTGTGTTATTCTTCATTTATTCAACAATTGGTTTGGACCCTTCTCCCACTTCTTACTTATTTCTTAAGTAATTTTCAAGACCGTTGATACGCCCAAAGTCTTCTACATTACTGTTCACGGATCTAAATAGATTTGGTTTGCTCAGGTTGTTGATATTCGTAGATGCTAGCAAAGTAATTAAGAAGATATTTTTTTTTGTTTATTTTTATTTTATATATTGTACTGTTTCTTCCGGAGTGGAGTTGTTTCTTTGTTACTAAGGATCTTGTTATCCACATATGTAACATGTTCTTTTTTTATGAATGAAAATCTTTATTATAAAAAAAAAATCTTTAATCCCATAACAACATACTATCGCGAGCAATGAGCTTGCTTTAGTAGTTCTCACTTTCCTTATCGATCCTATCTTGAGTTTAATTTTTCAAAATTATAACTTTGGTCATAATACGTATATTAAAACGTGTCAATTAATAATAATTTATATTACATTAATTTATTTATAATATTTTATTTTTTTACTACAAAATTTTCATTTGATTACTTATATGTTGTATTTGAAGTTTTGTTTTAATTTTAACCGTAAAAAATAATTAATGTTGAGGTGGTATATTTATATTATAAATATTTAAATATTTTTAATATTATTAAAATTGGAGAAGAATATTACCCGCGCTTCTCCACTTTATAATACACTTAAAAAAATGTACAAAAAATATGAATTCATACCATTGAAATTAAGCCTAAAATTGAATGTTAGGGAGAAATCGAGAATTAGTAAATCCCGATAGTAATTTTGAGTAAGGTATTATATATAGTCAAGAGATTAGCTTGATAGCCTTTTTTTTAAGAGAACAAAGAAGTAAAAAAAAAAAAATCATCATTGAAGTACACAATTGTGTAAAGCTGTAATGGAACTGTCTTCACCATAAACATAATGTCTTAGCAATTGATGAAATTTAAGACTTCAAAGAAAATTGCAAGTGACCGAATCTTGTCACTTGTGGGGAGGTCATTTGTAGATTTGTATTCAAATACGAATGAATCAAGTATCACATTATCAAATTCGAGGTCGAACAAAATCAAACTGTGAGAAGACAATCCAAGAAGATGGCATGAGACATTAATGGAGGTGTTATGGACCCATCGGAATGCTGCTAAGACTGCTACTGGCTTTACTCCGTTTAGACTAACTTATGGGCAGGATGCTATGTTATCGGTGGAATTATCGTTACAATCAGCCCGGATAGCCTATCAGCATGGTCTAACGACTGAAGAATATCAGACAGCGTTGGCCCGAAATTTAGACCAAGTTGAGGAGGATTGCTGGATTACCTTGGAGAACATAAAACGACACAAGGAGAAGGTAGTGAGGGCGTACAATCGAAAAATCCGTGAAAGAAGCTTTACGGTCCATTTTGATTTTAGAAGCTTTCTTCTTATAGATTATCTTGTGCGGGCTGGAGCCTATCTGGTTAGAGGTCTTTTTGTTCTTGGAATTTAGTTAGGGATTTATTAAGTAATTAACTTTTAATAAGTCTGATTTATGTTAACGGGGGCCGTACGGCAGATTTAGGTAATTCTTATTCCTTTGTACTTCTGACATGATTTAATTCGAGTTCTTATCTGCATTTAGGTTTGACATGTAGATTTCTAATTTAAGAGTTTTGTTGAGTCTGTTGATTCTAACAGGGTTTTTTACATGTGGGATTGTAAGTTGAAAGGAAATTGAAGGTGATAAGAATGAGTCTGTGGTTCCGTGAAGTGTTATTAAGGGATTCAGGCATTTCTGTTTTTAGCTAATTTATGGGTCTCGATTTTCCTGAACAAATTCTTTTCTATTTTGAAATTCATGAAAGGCTATGTTCATATACAGAAATTAGATTGAGTATTGTGATCAAATGCTTACAGTGATTGTGCTGGTATGATATTCTGTATGGTTTCTGAGATTATATAGAAATTTTCTATTCTATTCTAGTTCCTATTTAATGTTCTGACTGGTGTTTGGGGTATGGTAATGGTGGGGACTCCCAATCTGTTCTGTGTACTGGCCTAGGCTAGGCTAGGGGGATAAAATATGTAGGCAACCAATTATGTATATGGACCCTTCTCCTAAAAAGATATAATAGTTAGAGGGTTGAGTTAGCCAAAACCTCCCTCCCAAACATGATTCAGAATTTGATGTTTTCAGTGTGTTCAATGGTTTAGTGTGTGTGAAAAGGTGTAATGATTCTTCACATGAGCTATGGGATGCTTGGTTGTGTGGCGTTTTGTTGGAGTGACTTGTGGTTGTGTGTTGTTCAGGTCAGTTCTTTGTGTTTTGGCTCTATTTTTCACTATTTTTGCAAAAAATTGAGCTTTACTCTATTTTGTTCTGTTAAACCCGAAAACAACCAGTGTTGGTTACCTACCCCAACATGTGCTAGTTCTTAACAAAAGGTTTTCTATCACGTTATTGTTCTATTCGGCGCCAGTCTTGCTGCCCAACATGCGCTGGGTATATTAACAAGCGTTGGATTCTTACTTCTACAAGCGCTGGTTCATTTCAGTAAGTTGATCTGTTCCCTCATGTTTTAAATGGCACCAATCCTTCTGCCTAACAGGCGCCAATTTCTTACAAATCTTAACCCTCATTGATCCTGACCAAGAAATCCAATATTGTGATGTGCCAACCTTCTCTGTGGGTTAATTGTGAGGATTTTTTTTTTTTTTTTGTCTGGTCCCAACCAATCTCATAATTATGACAAACTATGAATTTTCTTAGTGTACTAAATGCTTTACAAGATTATTATTTATGTAACATGCTCAAATCCAGGTAAGTTATATTTTTTTTATTGAGCTAATAAGCTCACCCTTTTATTATTATTTTTAGGTCCTCAATTAAAAATGAAAGAACTAGACAAGTAGTTCGAAAAGGATTTAGAGTGATGTTGAAGAGCACTGTAATGTTCTTACTTATGTTGATTTGCCTTTGATGGAACTTGAGGTCATACAGTACTATAGAGTTAGTACAGAAAGTTTTATTTATTTATGAGTTGCATTGTATTCGGGAGATGATGAACTTTGGTGTTTCAATTGATGTCATTTCAGTTATTTTGGATTTTAAACTGTCTATTTTCAGGTCCCGGTTCGACATTCCTTTTTGAAATTATGTTATGTCATACTCGGGTTTGGGGTGTGATATGAATACTATATGAGTTGGTTCGTTTATTATTCAATTTCGAGTTCGTTCGATTATTATTTGATAATATTCGAATTCGTTTATGTTTGAGTTCAAAAAATTCAATTAATATTCCCGTTCAAATTGTTCGAGTTCGTTTATATTTTAATATAATAAATTATATTATAAAATATAATTAAATATAAATATAATAAAATATTATAATAAATTTTATTATTATAAAATATAATTAAATATAATATAACCTATATAATTATGTTTAAAAAATATATAATATGTTTATGAACGTTTGAATATATTTTCAAATAAATAATAAATATTTAAATAAATTTATTCGTTTATTAATTGAACAAGATTTATTCGAACTTGAATGAATTTTTGTTCGTAAATGTTAGATTCATTTATAATTCTAACCATTTGCCATATAGGATTACAAAACTAGGCTAGCTTGTAATTTAGGATATCAATTACCCTCTTTCATATATATATATATATATATATATATATATATATATATATATATATATATTACCGTTGTTTTGTCTTCTTGTCGCCAGAATAAGATACTCTGAAGCATGCATGCATCGTTAGATTATGATACCATAGTAATATTCCTGTCATGATTTTAACCCTCGAAATGCAGGAAATAAGATAATTTAGAATAATAGTCTGCTAATACAAGCACTTAGCATGTGAGCGGAGAGTGTAAACTATCGAAGGTGTGCAATAATCAAGTCTCTATATAACACTGATCCACATTTATAAGTTAGATAATCTATCCAGTTTTGTCCTTCCTCTTGTTTTGTTTCGAATGGGAGGATGGCATTTCTGGTTAACCCAAACACATGCATGAATTACTCATTTCTGTTTCTCTTCCATTTACATATCAATCCTCCAAATCATTATTGATATCTAATCATCATACTCTTTTTTTGTTCAAACTTCAAAAACCATGAGGAATATTCGAATTTGTATATTGTTCAAAATGAATTGAATAATGCAATAAGGATATCGATATTATCAAAAAGAGAAAGTAATGATCAGACTTTCTTCGAATTCAGACAAAGATTTATGGTCAGTTTAATAGTATTTTCTAACTGTATGTTATAAACTTTAAGATAAGATTTCTACTTTACAGCGGTGCATCCTCTTAGACAGAAGTACTAGCTGTCCCTCAGAGCCAATAAACAACAAACAGAACGTAGGTGGACAACAGTAGCAGCCTCCCAAGGAGTGAAGGTTTCTGAACTCCACTGGCCGATTTGCTACTTGATCCTAACTTAGATCCATTAGTGACATCAGTAGAAAGATGCTGCACTGTCTTTGCTGTTCCGGGTTTTTGTGTTTCGCACCGGCCAATACCTGAATCAAATGGAGCATCCAAATCATCTCCGAGCCCACTTTTTGCGTCATAACAGAGACCCGAATTGTTATGAAGCCTCAGTTTTCTTCTCATCCTCCAAACCATGTCTCTCTTGAATGGCACAGGCCCCATTAACCTATTATTGTCCAGTCTTAGCTCACTGAGGCTTTTCAGTTCTCCAAGACTTGCCGGAATTAAGCCATTCAGGCTGTTTCTGTCAAGATGCAGAACTCGCAGATTTCTCAACCGGCCCAGTGACTCTGGTATCCTTCCCTGCAAGTTCATTTCGGAGAGAATCAAGATCATCAAGTCGTTCAAACCATCAAAAACATCGGTCGGGATTGTGGTGGCCATTGTGGGATTGCCATTGAGGATCAAAGCTTGGAGGAAATTCAAATCTTTGAGAGACACTGGAAGCGGCCCGGTTAGACTGTTGTAGCTCAAGTCCACGAGAATCAGGTTCTTTAGACTACCAATTGACTCGGGTATTGGACCGGAGAGACGATTACGGCTCATGTCCACCTTTATGAGAGACTGGCAGCTCATGAGACTGGTTGGAATTGAACCGGTGAGGTGATTTTGGTTTAGATCTAGCACGTTCAACTCAGGGAAGCTCAGATTGGGAATTGAACCGGTTAGTCGGTTTACACTCAAATCCAACGACCTTAGACCGGTGAACCTGCCAAATGAAACGGGTATGGACCCGTTTAGATTGTTTTTGTGAAGATCGAGAACTTTCAGACGGGTCAAATTTCCCAACTCAATCGGGATGGGCCCAATGTGACCGTTGTCCCTAAGAACAAGGCTCTTCAAGGTGGGCCCTAGCTGGCCCAAAAAATTTGGTATGGGCTTAGGATTGTTAGTGAAGCATTGGTAGAAGAATAAAGTCCGCAGATGTGGGAGTTTGGTTATTGAAGGTGAAATGAAGGACCTCGTTGAGTCACAAGTTGGAAATGCAGTATCATCAGACAATGCACCGAAAGAGAGTGACACAACGTGGTAGACATTGTCCTTGTCCGGCATGCACTCAATGCCGTGCCATCGTCCGCGACAAATGTCCGGTATGTCCGTTGCCCACTCATTTCCGGTGGCTTTCATGATGTCGTAGACGGCTTCTTGCTCCCGGGAATCAGTTCGAGCTCCGTTATTGTTCATGGTGAAACCAGTTTGCGGGCCATCGACTAGGGCCGATGGTGTCCCAGAATCGGGTACGATGACCGTGAAAGCATTAACTAAAGGAATGGACATCAGAGTGAGTAGAAGAAGAAGAGTTTGCAATGCTAATAGAAGGTCCATGTTGAGAAGTAGAATAGGAGTAGTATGCTTCAGAGATGAGAATGTTACATGGATATATAACATGAGAAATTTATGGTATAGTAAAGGTTGGTGACACTATGGAAGGATCAGAGAGCGGTGGGTGTGTAATTGAAGTGAGTTCATTATGGGTTCACGAGGAATGAGAGAGTTGGAATGAATGTGGCCTTGTGGCATTAATGTCTTTCACGGGTTTAATCCTGTTCGCTGAAATGCTTCGTAGCCAATTGTTTATTGGACTTTTGAGGTCGCTTGGGCCACCTCCGTAGCTGAGCCCAATGTGTCCCATTCATCCAACTCCACTTGCGGGAAAGCTTTTCCTGTTTTTAATTGGGTTGAAAAGTAAAAATAATTTTTAAAAAGTATATATTGTTATAAAATTAGGGTAGTGTTAGAATAAAATCTACACACTACACACTAAGAAAATTCTAACTATTCTTTGCACAAGAATTTCTCTTCAAACTTCTCTCTTTCTTTCTCTCACAATTCTTTCTCTAATCTTTCTTTCACTAATCTTTCTTTCACAAAATGATGGTGTATTACAAGCTTAGAGAATAACTCTATTTATAGAGCTCTAATTAGTGAAATACATCATGACATACATCATCTTCAACTAATATCAATTAATGGTGTCTCCACTAAATGGTGGACATCCATAAAAATCTTCTAATAATTCACATAAATCCATAATTAGTGGAGCCTCCACTAATTAATGGAGATTTCAATAATTCATAACACTCCCCCTTGGATGTCCATCCATACATAAAGAATATGCCTCGTTAAAACCTTACTAGATAAAAACCCAGTGGGAAAAAAAATCTAGTGAAGGAAAAAGAGTACACTATTCTATATGTCTATTTATTACTCCCCCTGATGAGATGATTCCTTTAAATCTTTAAACCGATGCATACCGATTTTATATCTCAACTTTTCAAATGTTGCAGTCGGTAAAGTCTTCGTGAAAATATCTGCGAGGTTATCACATGACCGAATTTGTAACACATCAATTTCACCTTTCTTCTAGAGTTCATGAGTAAAGAAGAATTTTGGTGAAATATGTTTTGTCCGATCTCCTTTAATATATCCTCCTCGTAATTGAATTATGCAAGCTGCATTGTCTTCATAAAGAGGAGTTGGAATACCTTTGATTGATGATAATCCACAACTTTCTCGGATATAATGAATCATGGATCTTAGCCATACACATTCTCGACTTGCTTCATGAATGGATATAATTTCAGCATGATTTGAAGAAGTAGCTGCTTGGAGATATCGAAGGATTTGTTTAATTCCATTCCAATGTCGTCGTGTTGGTGAAGAACTAAATCTTGCTAATAAATTGACAGCAAAAGCAATATCAGGTCGTGTATTATTAGCAAGATACATCAATGCACCAATTGCACTGAGATATGGTACTTCAGGACCAAGGAGTTCTTCATCATTTTCTTGAGGTCGGAAAGGATCTTTATCCACATTTAATGATCGCACGATCATTGGAATACTCAATGGATGTGCTTTGTCCATGTAAAATCTTTTTAGCACTTTTGCTGTATATGTTGATTGATGAATAAATGTTCCACTCTCCAAATGTTCAATTTGTAAACCAAGGCAAAATTTGGTTTTACCAAAATCCTTGATTTCGAATTCTCTTTTTAAATAATCAATTGTTTCTTGGAGCTCTTCGAGAGTTCTAATAAGATTAATATCATCAACATATATAGCTAATATCACAAATTTAGAACCAGCATTTCTTAATAAAAACGCATGGACATACCTGGTCATTTTTAAATCCCGCTTTCAATAAATATTCACTAAGACGTGTGAACCACATGCGCCCGGATTGCTTCGGGCCATATAATGATTTCTACAACTTGATGGAGTAATTTTCACGAGGATAATGTTTATATGCTTCGGGCATATGAAATCCTTCGAGGATTTTCATGTAAACATCATTTTCTAAATTTCCATACAAGTAAGCAGGTGACAACATCTAATAGGCGCATATCTATCTTTTCATGTACTTGCCAAACTGATAAGATATCGGAGTGTAATAGCATCAACAACAGGAGAATAAGTTTCATCATAATCAATACCTGGTCTTTGTGAAAAACCTTGGGCTACTAATCGCGCTTTATATCGAACGATTTCACTCTTTTCATTGCGCTTTCGCACAAATATCCATTTGTAGCCAACAGGTTTTACACCTTCCGGTGTTCGGACTGCAGTCCGAAGACTTCACGTTTTGCCGGTGCATTTAACTCCGATTGAATCGCATCTTTCCATTGCAGACCAATCTTTTCTATGCCGACATTCATCAATCGATATTGGTTCGGGATCATCATTATCCCGTGTAACATCAAGAGATATATTGTATGCAAATATATTATCAATAACAGCTTTCTATCCGATTCCAACTTCTACCGGAAGTGGTATAATTGATAGAAATTTCGATATTACTTTCATCAACTTCGGTTCTTTGTCATCGGTTCTCTCTTGGTCTTTATCATTCTTTTCTTCAATATGATCTTCCGGATCAATTAATCCTCTTTTTCTTTCGAGGATTTTTATCTTTAGAACCAAGAGGTCGGCCATGCTTCGGCATGCTTTTGGCTCACAGACTATAGGTATAATATTTTGTTCTCACTGGAACTTCAATTTGAATAGGAGCATTTATAGATGGCATATGCGATTTTGTTACTCTTCTAGAGTCAACAAAAGCGTCCGGCATTTGATTTGCAATGCTTTACAAATGAATTATCTTTTGAACTTCAAGTTCACATGCGCTTGTATGCGGATCAAGATAATTTAATGATGTTGTCCAATCACGATCTTTCTTGTACTGTTTCTGTTCTCCCCTTAATTTAGGGAATAATGATTTCATAAGAGAATAAGAAAATAAATATAAGAAAATGATGACAAGCAGGAAATGCCAAGAAAAATATCTATTTTTTTTTCACTCTTCCGTGCATCGACTTTTCATCTTCCTCTCTTGTCTTTTCTTCTCCTCCGACCCTCTACCTACCATCTACCTCTTCTTCTTCCTCATACGATATATATATATATATATATATGTATCGATATATATATCAGTTATCAGTCATTAGTAAACATCAAAAACAAAAATCACAAAGCAGATATGGAGACTCGTAATTCATTTGAGGCATGGTCAACTTTTGACTTAGTTTCTGCAGCAGATGTTGATGTATTTTCATTTCCAAACCAACCGCTTTTGCCTAATTCGAACACAGAAGATTTTGATATGTTTTCCTTTCCAAACCAACCGCTTCTGCCTAATTCGAACGCAGAAGATTTTGATATGTTTTCCTTTGCAAACCAACCACTGCCTCCTAATTTCAGGTGAGATACCTTTGAGGGCTTCCATTTGTTTTTAGTGTGCTTGATAATGAAATTAAACTCTCTTTTGGTTTGTTTTTTATGTAAATCAGTGGAAGTTTTGAACATACTGCTTTGGACCAAGTTGATCTACCCCTACAAGAGACTGCTTTTGATACTGTTCCTCTTGATGCTATTCCTTTGAATGAGGATATGCTTGTGCATGATCCATTCTATTCTCTAATGGATTTTGAGCAAAGTCAGAATATGTTTCCAGGTTATTATACATTTAAATATGGATTTTGAATGGTATTACCTTTACTGATATTATTTTATTTTTCTAGGAGAAATAATGAGTGGTCTTGACAACGAAGTCGGAGTAAGTACTCATGAAATGCATAATATCGAAGTTCAAGATATTATTGCAGACAAAATTCTTGGGGAGAAGAAGATGCTTAAGAGGCAGAGAGAAAAGAAGGGCAATAACTCCCAGACACTATCAAGAGAAACAATTTCGCAATACTTTTACCTACCAATCAAGAGCGCAGCCAAAGAATTGAATATTGGCATAACCTGTCTCAAGAAAAGATGTAGGGAGTTAGGAATTCGTCGATGGCCTCACAGGAAGTTGGTGAGCTTGGAGACCATAATTAAGAATGTCCAGGTTCTCTCTCATACATACTTATAATTTGCAAGTATAAAACTATGAAAGATTTATAAATAAATAACCGATGATATCATTTCGATTTACAGGAGATGCAAAATAAAGAAGAAGGAGGACATATGGCTGAGAAGAAATTAAAAGAAGCCATTGCGATACTGGAATGTGAAAAACAGTTGGTGGAAGAAAGTCCTAATACGCAGTTAGAAGACCAAACACAGAAATTGAGACAAGCATGTTTCAAGGCCAAATATAATAAGAAATATAATAAACTTAAGGAGATCATAAAATCTCAAGACTCATTTCGCGATAATTTTACGGCTAATTCTGCTGCTAGTCTCGATGCTGGCTCAAAGGGGAAAGAAAAGGAGGAGGATGTTGAAAAAGAGGAGCTGAAGTCCATAATTACTAATTGTTTGTCGTCCTCTAATGTAAATATTGAAAAAGAACAATTACAAACCTTCATCTTACATTTGTCAGCTCAATTACAAAAGAGCAACTATAAGCATGTATCATCAAGTTCAAATGAACACTAGTAATATGAATAAAAGATATGATGCTTATTGTTAATGGAAATATCTTTTTCCCTTATTATCTTTTCTGTTCCACTTCAGGTGGCCAGTATTTCTCTGTGATAAGAGAAATATCGAGTGTGTCCATGACCATAACCACGACCACTCGCCACAACTACGACTATAACGATGACTTCGTTGGAGCCAACAACATTCACTCGGGAATGCTCGTTGAGCCGATTCATCCGGCTTCATGATTTCTCAATAATAACTCATGTTAAATCCGTCAATTTTGGATACCCTTTTTCTCGATATTGTTACTCGCAGGACAATATTCGAGGTATGAAAAGTGGAGAATATCTTCTCCAATATAACTTCATCAGTAACTTTTTCTCCGCAAAATTTTTAACTAAGATGTAGTTTTATACATCACGGAGTTCACGGTTTTACAATCTTGCAACTTCAGGTGCAACCATTCATACCATGCAGTGGGTAGTACGACCATCTTCAGGTGGTCAAATCTTTCTTTTTATCCACATGACATATGGATCTCCTTTTTTTTAGCATTTAGATGCATTTTTGTATGACATAGAAATATCAATGGCTACAAATTCGAATTTAGCGAGATCAATAAATGCGTACCTGTCTTCTGGCTTTAATAACGGCAGAGACTCGTGCTGTCTTCTGGCTTTAATAACGGCAGAGACTCGTGCTGATAACGTGTTATAAAATTAGGGTAGTGTTAGAATAAAATCTACACACTACACACTAAGAAAATTCTAACTATTCTTTGCACAAGAATTTCTCTTCAAACTTCTCTCTTTCTTTCTCTCACAATTCTTTCTCTAATCTTTCTTTCACTAATCTTTCTTTCACAAAATGATGATGTATTACAAGCTTAGAGAATAACTCTATTTATAGAGCTCTAATTAGTGAAATACATCATGGCATACATCATCTTCAACTAATCTCAATTAATGGTGTCTCCACTAAATGGTGGACATCCATAAAAATCTTCTAATAATTCACATAAATCCATAATTAGTGGAGCCTCCACTAATTAATGGAGATTCCAATAATTCATAACATATATATATATATATATATATATATATATATATATATATTAATAGTTGAGATCTCTGTAGTATTGTCAATTAACATTTTTCAAGTAGTGTGATATTGCCACGTGGCATAGACATCCTCTACAAGACTTCCACTGTGAAATTTCAGAAGGTTAAACAGGAAGTGGAATTTTAAAAGACTACATAACGTTTATTATTTGGATATTTAAAAAGTCAGAAAGCATGTTTTTTTATTATTCAATAAGAGTTTAATTCTTTTCAAAATCTAAATAGATTATCATTTTATCTTATATATTTTTCTTGAGCTGAAAGAAAAGATAGGCAATTTATCTTTTCGAAACTATCACCCCAAGAAAAAAATAATAATTTTGAATTATTTTAATAATTAATGATATTTGTTTGGAGGATAACATGAAATATTGCAAACAAATTTATTTTGAAATTTTAGAATTATATTAAAGAATTAAATTTTTATGTGATGAAAAATTTTACACTTAAAATTCTATATCAAATTACAGGGTATTTAGTGAAGATTTGTAAATTTTGATTGATAGAAGCACATATATAAACACAATATAATTTAAATTATAGAAAAATAAAAAACGATTTATCCCAAGTATTGCTCGGGGCTTAGACCTAGTAAATATAAAAGAAAATGAGAAAAAACTTGGTTGAAGATAGCTCTTCCTCTAATCAGCAAAATTTTCTCTAAATTTGGAGATGTTGAAAAGTAAATAAAATTAAAAAACAAATCTATTATTATTATTTTTTTACATTTTTAATAGTTAAAATAATAAATGTACTGACAAATATTTTTCTTACATTTTGGAGTTGATAAGTAATGAAGTTAAAGACGAGTGTATAATTTTTCATATATTTTAATAGTTAAAATAATAAATGTAGTAGCAAATCTTTTCTCAAATATTGGAGTTATAAATAAACGAGTAAAAAGATAAATATATTATTTTCTTTACAATTTTTAATGGTTAAAATAATAAATATAATAGCAGATCTTTTCCTCAAATTTTATAGTTGATAAATGAATAAGGTAGACGACAAATTTATCATTTTCTCACATTTTCAATAATTAAAATAATAAAGTAGTGGATATAATAATAAATTTAGTACAATGAGTATTACTTCATTTACTTTATTTCTGGCTAAACTGTAAAAGATTTTATGAATAAGTATTTTGATATTATTTCACATTTAAATTACAAGTATCTAGAATTATCACTTCCTGGGGTTCACAAGGGAAGATAAGGAGGGGAAGGAGAAAGGAAAGCGGCACCTCTACCTTCGTTAGATGAAGTAGGATAGATAAAAGATTCCTTGTTACATTAAATTTATTATTATATCCATGATATTTATTATTTTTTAACTATTAGTATTTAGTACTTAATTCTTCCAAAATTAGAGGGGAATATTTGGGTATTTCCAGTGCAGCTTCCCTCATGCCAGAGCAATTTTTGCTCAATTATCAAATCTACCCTTTTTAGTCAACTACTAAAATTCTTTTCATGAGGGGTCCACTTTCTCTTTATGCCTCCCCTCTTCTCCTTCGGTTGCTCCAGGAGTACTCCATTGATGTACAACAATAAAGTTTCTCTAAATTCTGCCAACAAGATGTTTCCCGAAGTGTCAAACAAACAAACCTTCCATCATCCAAGTCAGAATACATCATCTTAGGATAGAGGTTGGTCTTAGATTTGGAAAAATTCAAAACACCCATCAAGAGATCGACAACCAATCAACTTTTATTCCTAACATTTTCTAAAAATTCAAATTAATAAACAAATACTAAAAGAAGAAGCGAAAAGCAGAAAGAGAAAGAGTCACTCTCTACTAGAAGTAAAGAGAAGACGAAGTTGGCCATAAAAAGCCAGAATAACAAAATTACTGTAGCAGTTTAATGTTACTCTGCAAACACAGAAAAAAAGCTTTTGTTTCTGTTTAATGAGCCGCGGTGAGAAGTGGGAGATAATGGGTAGAGTTATATTTGAATACGAACGAAGCGAACATCATATTTTCGAGTTTGAGTTCGAATATAATAGAACACTATTCGAGTTTGTTCGTTTATTATTCGAATTCGAGATCGTTCGATTATTATTTGATAATATTCGAATTCATTTAAATTTAAGTTCGAAAAATTCGATTAATATTCGAGTTCGAATTAGTTTATTTTATATTTTATATTTTAAAATTTATAAAAATAATAATCTAAATTTTAATTAAAATATTTGAATATTATAATATTAAATAAAAATATATAAAAAAATGATTAATATTAATATTATAATATAAATTTTATTAAGAATAAATTTTAATATTATAAAATATAAATAAAATAATTAATTTTAAAAATATATAATATATTTACATACATTTGAATATGTTCGTGAATATATTCGAGTTCGATCATTTATTATTTGAGTTTGAATTTAAATTCGTTCGTTTATTAAAAAAACGAATCTTATTTAAATACTAACGAATTCAATTCGTTTGCAATTCTAGAAATGATAAAGAAACCGCCCAAAGGTTTTGCTGAAATGGCCAAATGAGCATTTGAGATTGGATAGGCAAAATCATTTCGCGGTGGAATATGGAGTCTGGAGATGAGAACATTCGAAATTGGATAAAGCGAAATCGTTTTGTGGTGATTCTGGGGAGAAGAGAATGAATTCAGTAAAAAACACAAAAAGATGAGAGGGAAAGGTAAGTGGGTCCCATATAAATGATAGTAATTGACCATGAAGGATGGATTTGACAATTGAGCAAAAATTACTCTGGCAGGAGGGAAGCTGCTCTGGCAATATGGCCGGCCGAAAGATTTGTTGATAAAGGAGAAATTCTCCTAATTTACTTCCTTTTCACATTAACTTTTAACAAACACGGACTTTTTTTATTTACTCTCACATCTACTTTTTATTTGTAAATACTTATAATTTTTACTTCAACCAAATATTCTATCCGTTTCACATTATTTCACATTTTAGTCTTTGTAATTTATTTCATAATATTTGACTCTTTACATATTTTCATACATCTATGATTAATATTTTTTCAATATTACTATTAAATTTAATTAAATTATATTTAATAAAAAATAAAAACCTCATAAATGATTACTCATCTTTGTATTTATTATGAATAAAATTGAAAATACAAAAAAATATTTATTATTTTTAATATTTTTAATTTGTGTATAGATGGTTAAAAGGCCAAATAATATGAAACGGACGGAGTATAAACTATGATCAGGTAATTAACCTTTATATTATTACTAAAATAATAATATATGATTTATTTGTCAGTTATATATATAAACACACATTTTTTTCTATTTTTGAGATTTGAATGTGGCAAAAATAGACCATAACACAATAGAAGATAAAAATGAAAGAGCAGTTCAACCCATGAAAAGTATGCAATCTCCTAAGAAAGATATTGTTCAAGAATAACAATATCCATGTTAGGCCCCAAAACCGTGCCTTCTCTTCCTACTCATTCCCATTCAAGAATTCCCAAAAATAAGATCAATCTAGACTTGGAAACTAGGATCCAATTTCAAGAAAGATCTAATGTTGCTTGAAAGTGGCATTTCTAAGGGTACAAGAAAAAGAGAGATCCGAGAGATATACAGCCTTTCAAATTAAATGGTAGTATTTTTTTTAATTCATTTTTTGAAGAAAAAATAGTACTGTAGTAGTAGATTTTAGGTCTGACTATAAAAATTTTAAAAATAAATTATATTTTCATATTTTGATTTCGAAATGCCCTTCAAAATTAAAAAAAAAAAAACCTAACATTTTATGCGAAGAAGGTATTTTGGTGGGAGGGTGGACAAAAATAGCTGTGGCTAAACCATGTATAGACTTTGATTTTATTTATCACAACATTAAAAACGCATAATATATATAATATTTGTATTTTCTTTAAAAAATAAATTTTTACATAAGTAATCTATGAAATAAGGTTTACGTAACATTTTTTCATATTAATCATGAATAGAAAGTTCAATATTAAAATTCGAGTTATTTCACTATAAAAAATGATTTTAGTACAAAATTCAAGTTTCTCCACTTTTTTCTAGATTTTAAAAACTGTTAGGAAAATTTATTGTACACATTATAATGATTGGATCAATGCGTGATCTCTATGCTCCAATGATTATTATATATACTAAAAATTTATAAATAATTATAAAATAATTAATATACTCATCACCTAATGCAAATACTAATTAAAGACCCAAATATTGCCATTTGTAACATTCACAAACAACTCGCAGAACATTCACGCAAGATTATTTTATTATTACCTGCAATAATTTTTTACCCCCCCCCCCAATAGAAAGTGATTATGAGAAGCATTTATTTCTTTTTTTTAAGGGAAAGAAGCATTGATTTCTTCTCTGCCATCTTCCAGCCACCCCACTAATTTGGAAGGTTTGTAATCAGATTACCATAATAATATCCTCGTAAGTCGTAATCCCGCTTTTTTCAGTCAAACGGAGGCGGTACTCATTTCCTTATCCACAATAATGGACTTAATTTTCATAGTTCGCTGTGTATATATATATATATATATATATATATATATATATTAGAGGCGGACACGCTTTAGCCTTTATGTGCAGGGAAGCCTTAGCCTTCTATTTTTTTTGAAAGTTTTATTAATTATAATATATTAAATTATGAGTTATAAAATATTTATATATATATATATATATGTTATATTATTTGACTATTCTCAAATTTATTAATCATTATCTTTTCTTTTATATTTATTAAATTTTAGAATTTTAATATCTATTGACTCATAAAAGTATTTATTTGAGACATTTTTATCTTATTTAATCATTTCCTCTCAATTTTTTTTATTAATCAGATAATAAATAAGTCTTTTGCACTGTCTCAAATTTTAGCTTTCCAAAGTTTTCATCGTGTTTTCGTCCCTGTATATATTGTATTTTCTAGAGTATATAGTATAAACTTGTATGCGCCTAATTTACGAGATCATATTTGAGTCAATATTTTTCTATAAATTATGAAAAGAAAATTCAGTATTAAAATTTGAGTTATTTCACTATTAGAAAAATGATTTTAATAAGAAATTAAAGTTACTCCAAAATTAGATGGTATTTGTCTAGTTCTTAAAAACTTTTAGGAAAAATTTAATGTAGATATTATCATGATTGGATAACTCTATGCTCCAATAATTACACATACTGCAAGTTTGCAAATGATTCTAAAATGATTAAAATATCTCGTAACACAAATACTAATTAATGAAATTTTGGGTGTATTTGAATTATAAATTTTTATTTGCCTAAATTGAAAAAGCAATTGAATTATGGGAAAAAAATATGTAAGACTGAAGAGAGAATATAATATTTTTAAATATGTAACATTTATTAAAAATGAAAATCACCTCGATTGAATTTCTCCCCTTTTTCAGATTAATTACTATCCAAGTACAGCTTTGAGAAATTGATAATAGTTTTCCTCTTAAAAACATTATATCTTAAAAAGGCACATAATAAAAAAGGAAAAAGTATAAAAAAGAATAACCGTTTAAAATATTGTCTAAGGGGTTGTTTAATTATTACCTGCAATAATTTTTTAATAAAAAAAGAAAAGTAATTATGAGAAGCATTTATTTCTTTATTTTTTGAGGGAAAGTAGCATCTATTTCTTATTTTATTTGCCCAGTAATTTGGTTGGTTAGTAATCAGATTACCATAATATTCTCATAATCCTGCATTCTCAGCCAATGGGACGCGGGACCCATCTCCTCATCCACAAAAAATTGTCCGAAAAAACTCGTAACTCCCGGGCGGTCCATCAGTTATGATGCTCCTCTTTCGTACCATAACGTTTCTCTTCATCCACTGAAGTCCTCATCGGTCACGTCGCTTTTTTAATTTAGTCCAAAACCGAAATTAGGAAAGACCACCGCACCATCCACTGTCAGTCACCCCCCCGCACCCCACCTCTTCCGCATATATTATTATATTACCAGTGATACGCATATCTACTTATCACTCGTTCCTCTACATGCCACGAGTTTTATCATTGAGATGAACTCGTGCTTATCATACGTTACAGCAGCCTTTGCCTCGAACCCAGAACCACTCGCGAGGCGAAGCGTAGGACTGTCCGACGTGGAAGTTTATTTGTTTTGCCAGAGAGTTTAGACGGTGCCTTTTCAGACCTGACACGTGCTAGAAGTGACGAATTAAAAGCTTACGTGAAGTACACTGTCGGAAAGGAGCGTGGGAATTCGACACTGCATAGGTACAAAACAGCTCTCTTTTTCTGTAGCTCTCCCTGAAAGCGCTCTCACTGTGTTTGGTATTCTCTTCTTACCATCTGTGTGTATAAAAGGGGGACTCGAGTGTGAGAAGGATTGAAGAAAAGCATAGAAGAAAAGTTGAAAATTTTACTGTGAAAAACCAAAGACCATTTCTTTTCTCACTGCTGCCTGCTCGGGAACTTGTCTTCCACAAATCGTGATCTGTTCTCTTTCTGGCTACTCCCTCTGTCGCTCATTTCGAGGTGGGCATGTGTATATGTGAAGAGACAAGTTGTATATGTGTTTTGTGGGTGTGGTATGGTTGAATTTGATTTGATTGATTTTATGAACCCTAATTTTGCTCTGATTTCTGTAGCGGTGGAGGAGTGGAATTTGGTGGATCTGATAGGCTCTGGAGAGTTCAAAGGATATAAAACGGGATAAAAGATGACTTCGTTGAGTAGGGAATTGGTGTTTCTGATACTTCAGTTCTTGGATGAGGAGAAATATAAGGAAACAGTGCACAAGTAAGACTTGTCTTCCATTTCTTTATTTTATATGGATATGGGTTTTTAATTCTCCTCAGAAATGAAGTTTTATTTCTGATATGTAGTGATGTTTTTCTTTCTGTTCTTTTGGGATTTTGATGGAAGATTGGAGAAGGATTCTGGATTTTTCTTCAACATGAAGTACTTCGAGGACTGTGTGACGAATGGAGAATGGGAGGAAGTGGAGAAGTATTTATCAGGCTTTACTAAGGTGGATGACAACCGTTACTCCATGAAAATTTTCTTTGAGATCCGAAAGCAGAAGTACCTGGAAGCGCTGGACAAGTAAAGACTCGGACTTTAACTTGAAATAAAGTTGATACATTTTCTGTATATTCATTTCAGAAAATTATGATCAATTTATTTTGGTTATTATTTTTCTTTTTGTGGGGTAATTGTTTTTGGCATTTAAAGTTTTTTATTTTTGCAGGCGTGATCATGGGAGGGCTGTGGAGATTCTTACGAAGGATTTGAAAGTGTTCTCCACTTTCAATGAGGATCTTTTTAAGGAGATTACACTCCTTTTAACATTGACGAATTTTAGGTATAAATACAGTTCTTGTGGGTGCATTGATAGGTGATAAAATGATTACCATATCCTTGTTAGTCTGTATTTTTGTGATTAAACGTCTTATGATTCTATTATGCCATTGCATTACATGGTTGCCATGACGTAGTAAAGATTTCCATATGGGCAAAACTACTGAAAATTTAGAAATTAGGGCTCAGTTGTGTATTTATTGCTTATTTCAAGCATGCCAAGGGAAATTTTCACTTGTCATCAAATTGAGTACTTTAAACGGAAAATGAGTTTGGATATGGTTATGCTTCCGAAATTTTCTTAGTCACCCATTTCTGGCATTTTTCAGTAAGAGTTTGTCAACTCATGTCCTTTTTCCTCAAATAGAATTTTCACCATGGAAAAAGGAGGTGGAGCAATAAAGAAACATTATGACATATGGATGCATGTCTTGTTACTGTTGAATGGTTTTTGCTTCTGCCCCTTCTATGAATTATTTTGTTGGTCTAGGGCTATCAAGACTTACATAATTTGGAAAAAAGGAATCAGCCCCCCCTCCCAAAAAAGAAAAAAAGGCTTTTACAGAGAAACTCCCCTGAAGTTGCTTCTGTTTATATGATCATATAAACTTACGTGATACACTTTCCTTTTAATCTCATTATGTGCTACTGCCTTTGACATTTTGATTAACTTATGAATGCCAGGGAGAATGAACAGCTATCTAAGTATGGCGATACCAAGTCAGCCAGGGCTATAATGCTGGTTGAACTGAAGAAATTGATTGAGGCAAATCCACTCTTTCGTGATAAACTTCAGTTTCCAACCTTGAAGAATGCTAGACTGCGCACACTCATTAACCAGAGGTATCATTTAGAAATTCTTTTATGCTGTCCTATCTTTGCTGCGAGAATACTAACTTGGTTTCTGCTTGGGTGCAGTTTAAATTGGCAGCATCAGCTCTGCAAAAATCCAAAGCCTAACCCTGACATAAGAACCCTCTTTGTGGACCATGCATGTGGGCAGTCAAATGGTGCTCGGGCACCTTCCCCTGTTACTAATCCATTGTTGGCATCTATTCCTAAAGTTGGGGCCTTTCCTCCAATTGGTGCTCATGGTGTAAGCCTGCATCGAAACAAACTTTCAATCAAGTGGAGTGTTTTTTTAATAATAATGTCCTCTCTTGTGACTGTTTTTTGACATGGGTGTCCTTTATTTTTAATTTCTAATCATATACTTCCCCATTTTTGCTTTCCCTTTTTGTGTGTCCATTTTGATAGCCATTCCAGCCTGGCCCTGCACCTATAACATCGCTTGGTGGATGGATGGCTGCAGCCAGTTCATCTTCTGTGCCACACCAATCAGGTTCTGGAGGACCAATGAGTCTGGCTCCTCCTAATAATACTGGTAAATTATTTGTTTTATTTGTAACGTTTCTCGAATGTCTGGATTTGTTTCTTCCTTTTTTATCCCTTTTTTTTTTAATGTACAAATTTTCAGATGAAGAGTTGAAAAGGATATTGTTCTTGCACTTTTAGATGCCACTTGCTTTATGATTCTCCCCTCCCGTACGTATTATCCACACGATAATATTACTTTTCTTTACTAAGTCATTATTTTTTCTTTTCACATGCATGATAGCGTCCGTACTGAAGCGGCCTAGGTCTCCTCCTACTAACAGTTCTGCAATGGACTATCAAACTGCTGACTCAGATCATGTTTCAAGGAGAGCAAGACCTTTTGGGATATCAGAGGAGGTACTTCTGTGACAATTTTTTCTCTTACTGGTCAAGTGTTCTTCAAACTTACATGATATCCCAATTTTTGAACTTGGAGATTTTCTACTCTTCAAAAGTAAATATTTCACATATTTCCTTATTCTGTGATGTTTAGCTGGCCTCTAGGTGTTGTTTAGACCTTCTAGTTTTTTAATCCGTGAAATGTCTTATCTTCGGCTGATTTATTGGTTCATTCTGATTCGACAATTGTAATGCCTATTATGTTATAACTCCATACTGGAAGTATTAGCTCTTCCTATGTTTCATTTTGTTGCTGCTTGCCATAGATGATGCATTGTTAATTTGTGTTTCCTTGAACTTCTGCAGGTCAACAATCTTCCTATTAATATAATGCCCATCTCTTATCCTGGACAGAGCCATGTCCCTTTGCTTCATTCTCCTGATGATTTACCAAAGAATGTTGTTGTAAATCTAAGTCAGGGATCTGCTGTTAAGAGCATGGATTTCCATCCTCTGCAACAAAATTTGCTTCTTGGTTAGCTTCTAGTGCCTGAAGAGCTTATTCATTGCTTCCTTGTTCAAGATTGTTTACATTTAAGGCCTACAGTTGTTATTTTCTGCTAATTATCTGTTCCTGTTATGTCAAGTTGGTACAAATATTGGTGATGTTGCTGTATGGGAGGTGGGTAGCAGGGAAAGGCTTGCTCATCGGAACTTCAAGGTTTGGGACATTGGTTCATGTTCAATGGCTCTGCAGGTGTGTTACAAGTTTGCGGGATACTTTGTGTAGAATAGTTCCTTGCAGGTTTCATTTGACTAATAATTGTGACTTATTTGGTTTGGTTTTGAATAGGCTGCTCTGGCAAATGAGTATACTGCATCAGTAAATCGTGTGATATGGAGTCCTGATGGAACCCTTTTTGGTAAGTATTCAAGCACAGTTATTAATTTGATATATAATTACTCTCTTTCTGGTCCTTTTTTTTTTTGGGGGGGGGTGTTGGGGGATGATGTTGCTTAACTAGGTATGTTTCTGGTCTTTCAGGTTTTCTCATCAAAGAGACTTTTTTTTTTGGGGGGGTGTAGAATCCTTGGGAAATATATTGGTTTTGGGGGTGGAATGTTTCTTTGAGTACTTTGAATGATAACCCTTTTTGCTGACAATTACATATGTGGGTTTGCCAATCTACTCAGTTATCATCTTGCTGTAACAATGCAAATGATTCTTCCTATTTTTTTGGTGTAGGTGTGGCATATTCTAGGCACATTGTTCACCTATACTCCTATCATGGTGGTAATGATTTACGAAACCACCGTGAGGTTTGTTCGATCTTCTTCAATCATCCATTTCACATATTTCCTTCCTTGTAATTAAAATGAGGATGACGATATGCATTTTGTTGTCTGTTTCTTTCCCCAGATTGATGCCCATGTTGGTAATGTGAGTGATGTTGCTTTCTCCAGTCCAAACAAGCAATTATGTGTCATAACATGTGGAGAGGACAAGGCAATCAAGGTTCATACTATTAGCTACATGACATAAGATTTATGGAATTGAGTTTATATAGTGCTGTAGTTAAAGCTCATGCAATGCAGGTTTGGGATGTTGCTACTGGTTCCAAGCTGTATACTTTTGATGGTCATGAGGCAGCTGTCTATTCTGTATGCCCTCACCATAAGGAAAATATACAGGTACTTGACTTTTTGAGCTCTTTTATTATGGAATAGTAGCACACCTTTTTGCCAGAAACCAGGAGCTTGATCAAGATTGGATTCAACATCGAGCATTGAGGTTACTTGATGATATGTCTTGTGCAGAATCCAATACACACATATTTGTGATTTTTTACTTAATTAATTACAAATATTTGCAATCATGTCTTCATCTATTGATCTCTAGTCTTTTGTGCAATTAATATGATTGGGGAATCTCTATAGATTTGCTGGGGAAGTACTACCAACATAATAAATGGGATTTTATTATAGTATTACAGTCTTATTTCTTTCTTTGTATTTTCATTATTAGCATAAGTTTCTCTAAAACTTTTCTCTTCATTTGATAGTGCTTTTCTTCTTCGCCCCTCTCTTTTTCAATTGCAATGTATCTGTTCAATGCCCATGGTATTACAAAAGTAGAAAATACAGGACAAAATGTCAACTTTAAATTATTGTGTTACTAGGCACTTTGTGGAAAGCTTTGTCAGAGAAGGCAAGCATATTGTTTGTGTTTTGGGATAGTGGTTGCGAAAGACAGTAGTTTATTAATTTTTGCCACATAAACATGCTCCTTTTTGTTAAAGGTCTATAATTTCTGTTCCAGTTCATATTTTCCACCGCTATTGATGGGAAGATTAAGGCTTGGTTATATGATAATATGGGTTCAAGAGTCGATTATGAGGCACCAGGTCGTTCTTGTATAACTATGGCCTACAGTGCTGATGGAACTAGGTAATTTAGTGCTTGCTGTTGCTTTGTAAGCTTTGATTGAGATAATCACTGAATGGTTGCTCCTTTTTTTTTTTTTTTTTTCCCCTCTTAACTTTTCCCTTCCGTTTTTTGGGATGAATGTCAGGCTCTTCTCATGTGGTACAAATAAAGAAGGTGAATCATACCTTGTGGAATGGAACGAAAGTGAAGGGGCCATCAAGCGCTTATATGCTGGTCTTGGAAAACGTTCCGTAGGTGTGGTTCAATTCGACACTACCAAGAACAGGTTTTTGGCTGTTGGTGATGAGTTTGTTATAAAAATTTGGGACATGGATGAGCCAAATGTAATAAAAACTATTGATGCAGATGGTGGGTTACCGGTAAGAGCCAAATCTTAACTCTTCATGATGCAGTAACCACTTTCCTGCTTGTCTGTATAAGGTAGCAATCATTGTCTTAATTATGTGCAGGCATCACCATGCATTCGATTTAATAAGGAAGGAATGTTATTAGCTGTATCAACTAGTGAGAACGGAGTTAAAATCCTAGCAAATGCTGAGGGCGTCCGGATGATGCGTGCCATTGAAAGTCGTGCACTCGATGCTTCTCGAGTTGCATCAAGCAGTGTTTCAAAGGTAAAGCGATCTAGAGATTTTAAGTACAAATTCTGCTGAAAGTTATGCCTCATACAATTTTTTATGCAGGGTCCTATGATTGCCACCTTTGGAGTTTCAAGTTCAAATGCTGGAACAAGCATTAGTGTTGCAGATAGGAATGCTCCAGTCACCACTGTTGTTACACTAGTAAGTATGGATAATTCATGTCTATACTTTAGTTGGATGAAGAAGCCGCATGGTCCTCTATTTAACACTTTTGGACTGTGACACGTCACTTATATTCAAGCCCATCTGTGTCTCTATCTTTTGATGGAAGTAATGATTTTGAGCAATTCACCCTGAATGACTGTCTTCGTGGTTAATTTGCAGAATGGGGATAGCCAAAGTTTGCCAGAAGTGAAACCTAGAATTGTTGAGGAGTCTGAGAAGTCGAAGATTTGGAAGTTGACTGAAATGAACGAACCAAGTCAGATTCGTTCCTTGCGACTTTCTGATAGTTTATTGGCAGTGAGGGTATGTTTCTGCTTATGTTCCGTTTAGTTGGAAGTAGTTTACTCTTGAACAACCATAAATTATTGGAGGCCCAGAAGTATCATTTATGGTCTTTGATTGTAGCATTTTGAAAGAATTCTTTCACAATCGCTATGCATCGCCTATGTGACACACCTTAGGTGGCTAGTTATTTACCATCTCCTATCATTTGTTGCAAAATTATGACAGGAATATGCAAGCTTCTGTATTGCCTTTTTTTATTCAAATTTATTACTTAGACAACAATACTGTTATGTTTTTGGCTATTAGATGTCTTGATTTGATTCATTATGGCTCACACTGTAGCTTAATGATATGCTAATTCTTACAGGTAAGTAACTAGATACGTACGTGCATATAAAATATACTCTAGAAATCTGCTTATTTTGGTTTCTTATGTCTTGCAGTGGTTTGCTTAGTTTTGTGCATGTTCAGTTGTAGCATCCAATGCTCTTCATCTTTTCTACTCAGGTTATTAGGTTGATCTATACCAATTCAGGTAGTTCCATACTTGCATTAGCATATAATGCGGTACACAAACTCTGGAAATGGCAACGCAATGAGCGAAACATGACTGGAAAGGTACTGAAACTGGAAGGGTACTGAAACTTGATTTCAATAGGTCTTCTTTCAACTGCTTCTCCCTTTGATGCTTTATAATTGATTTGCTCTATAGGCAACTACTGCAGTGCCACCGCAGCTGTGGCAGCCTCCCAGTGGAATGTTAATGACTAATGACATAAGTGAAACAAATGTTGAAGAAGCTGTCCCATGCTTTGCCCTGTCAAAGAATGATTCTTATGTCATGTCTGCATCAGGAGGAAAAATTTCTCTGTTTAACATGATGACTTTTAAGGTAAGCAAATTTAATGTGTGTGGCGCTTAATTGACGTGTATTTGATTTGCTTGATTGTGTTACCCAGAAACTCAAACATAGAAATATACAGTTACTTTCATATGAACACACACGGGCCAATATCTTTGTAAGGATAGATTCTGATCATATTTTCATTTGCAGACAATGACAACATTCATGCCTCCTCCACCTGCAGCAACATTTCTTGCCTTTCACCCTCAGGATAATAATGTTATTGCTATTGGAATGGAGGACACCACAATACAAATATACAATGTTCGAGTTGATGAGGTCCCTTACTTGAACTTGAATTACAGGATTATGAGGCAAATTTTTGTAAATTCAGAAATTTCTGAATGATGACAAATCTTGGCATTGCCATGTTTTACAGGTAAAAAGCAAACTAAAAGGTCACCAAAAGAGAGTGACTGGACTTGCCTTCTCTAATGTTCTGAATATCTTAGTATCATCAGGAGCTGACGCACAGGTAAGTTGCATGTGGCTCCTAAATTAAGACAAGAGCATTGCCCACAGCATGCAAACAACAACCCATGCATGATTTCCTATCAGAGGGTCAAGTGAGGCCTCTGCTTCATCTACTATGAATGTGAAATGAATGAATCACTTAGAAACAGGCTAGTGAGTGGTATGAAGAGTTCACTGAAACAATGGCCATCTAATGGATGTTAGTCATATTTCATGTGCTATGAATATGGTTGAATTTCCCCATATTGTGATTTGTGTATAGGATTTTCTGAAACAATAGCCACATTTGTTCTCAGTTTTTCATGTTTTTACCTGTATACCACTGTTTTTGTTTAGTTCCTCTTGTTCTTTGGAATTTCAGATTTGTGTTTGGAGCACGGATGGGTGGGAGAAAAAGGTTAATAAGTTCTTGCAAGTTCCATCTGGACGTGTACCAAATTCTCAGGCACAGACCCGCGTCCAATTCCATCAGGATCAGACTCATGTTTTGGTGGTTCACGATACGCAGATTGCCATATATGAGGCATCAAAACTAGATTGCATTAAGCAGGTGCTTAATTTTCACATTTGAGCTTTTAGAAATCTACTATCACCCATTATAAAATAAACTTTTCAGAAACACCTTAACAAAAGTTGCCCTTCAATGCATGCTTATGTGTCAGTTTTCAAATCTTGGCTCTCCTGCTAATTGGAAAAATTCCCAACCCTATTGATCAGGTCTAGAACGCTAAGAGTGTTTGAGAGGCTAAACATTTGTTGAGAAAGTCATTGGGTCAATATTTCCCTTCTAGGACAGCATTTGATTCCTGTGTTCAAAATTTTGTAACTTAACCTTAGGTGATCAGCTGTTGTCAAAGAGATCAATTAAAATTTAATGATATTTGTGGTTTGTGGCAGTGGGTTCCTCGAGAATCAAGCGTTGCTATTACAGATGCTACATATTCTTGTGATAGCCAGTCAATATATGCGAGCCTTGACGATGGGAGCATCTGTGTCCTCACTGCTGTAGGACTCAAACTAAGGTGCCGGATCAATCCCACAGCTTATTTGCCTTCTAACCCAAGGTATGAAAGGTAACTCAGCAGCACAAAAAAGAAAAGTTATCGTAGGTCTGTTTTGATATTTCCTTTAAGTAATGCTCGTTTGATTACTTTTTCAGTGCAAGGGCGCACCCGCTTGTCGTTGCTGCTCATCCATCAGAGCCCAATCAATTTGCAGTAGGGCTAACTGATGGTGGTGTTCATGTCCTTGAGCCGCTGGAAGCAGAAGGGAAGTGGGGTAGTGCACCACCGGCTGATGAAAATGGTGCAGCATCTGCTAGCATTAGTGCTGTTGCCCCTGGTGCAGACCAAGCTCCCAGATAGTGTCAACTTCAGCTATTTGTTTACCATTGGATCTTGCAAACTTCAGACTTACCTTCCAGTTTTATCATTTCAAACTGTAACTTTAGTTGTCTTAACTCTAGGATCGTAGAATAGGCTGGTTTGACATTGGCAAGTGGGGATAGGTTCGTTCAGTTTATGGTTCGGTCTTCAAACTTGGAGACGTAGTTCAATACATAATACATACAATTCTGGGAATGAAAAAGTTTATAGTGTCTATACAAATAGGTGGGTTGGGGGAGGGGTCAGAATATAGGAAACTTGATTCAATGTGCCTGATATTATTTACGTTCTAAAGACCAAATAATGCCATCCATTTTGGCTATAAATCTCTTTTCTTTATTTGTGTCTATGGTTTTTTGTGGGATGAAACATAGAGAAATCTGAGTCATGGAGTACTTCTATGGTACTCATTGGAGGCTGCAATCGTTGTCTTGTTCCCCAAGGTTTCAATTGCCCTCATCGGGATATGAACCAGTTTTATTAATTGATGAATCCAAGGTCTCCTCCTCAAAATGTCCGCAAGCCGGTGTTGGTTGACTGTGGGAGTAGTCTGCTGCTTGTTTGGAGGCTTTTCGAAACTTAGCAGCTGGAAAATGACTAAGGTAGGAATTTATTTTAGTAATTTAGTAATATTTCATCTGTCGGTTTTAAAATAGATGTTGATATAATTTTTTTATTTTATTTAAAAATAGATGTTTTTTTTATATACTTTTTGAATTAATGATTAATTTATTTCTATTTTATTTATATTTATCCTAATTCAGCTATATAATTTTTTAATTTTTTTTATTTCTTAGAAATTTTTATCAACCAATAGTTATCATGTATTTAATAGGAGTAAAATTAAAACTCTGTCTAATTTATTATATTATTTTTAATACTCATAATTGGTGTGCAAATAGTTATATAAATATTTATTTTAAAATTGATAGAGTAGTAATTTTTTAATAAAATATTTTTGATTGCTTGTAATTATATTTAAATTAGATATTTTTAAGTGGAAAGTGGATAGTGTATTAAAGATAGTGTTTAGTATACTAGTATGTCCCAAATAATTATATGTTCTATCTCTAACTTAATTTTTGTTTCAAATTATCTGTCTCTTTAAAAAATTAATATTTAACATTCTAAATTTATTCTTATTTAATAGCACTCTATTTCTTAAATATATTAAGTAATTTCTTTTTAAATAATAGGAGAATGAAGTAATTTAGAGTATATTAAAGTTTTAGAATTTGAGTACGCACTTTATAATAAAAAGAGAGTGAGAGAATAAATTAAATTTTAATAATAATAATAGAAAAAAATTAATTAATTAAATAAAACAAATATTTTTAGGCCTAACAAATAGTCCCTTTTCACCCATGACTGCCTGAATGGGATACAGTAACCCAGAAATCTTGTTTTCATTGATCCTACATAATCGAGTACCCTTCCAACTATGGATTCTAAAAAGGTTACAATCATGAAATTCAAGAATGGACATATTATATATTCCTGGAGAAAAATTTAGAATTGTTTCGGAACACAAAATGGGGGGCAAAAATGCTAAATAGTAATCATAAATTTCGACTCTGTGGATAAAGATTACTTCAACGATGAATGTACCGTCCAGAAGTTCGATTAAGTTCTAGGAACCACGTTGCAAACAACAAAAGACACTCATGCATTGTCCAGCATCGACACGTACACACGTCTCCCATAAAAAGATCTACACCACCTGGGAGGATCTCCATGGCCTATCTTGACTTCGAATCCTCTGGCTAAGCAGAGCAAGATTAAACCTAGAAGGAAAGGGCATTCAGGGAAAGGCGTAACCATGCAGATTCAGAGAGAGGAGAAGAAGACCGATATGCAAAGCAGCAAAATACCACGACAAAGGCTTGGGGACAAGAAGTTGAGGGACCCGATAGTTGACAAGAGAAGACTAATAGAGGTTCCCTACACGGCGCCACTGGTTGACACTATGAATATTCTGATGGCCAACCGGGTTATGGCGGTGCCCGTGGCTGCACCACCAGGACAGTGGATTGGGGCTGGCGGGTCCATGATACTGGAGGCTGATAAGCATACTGGTACCGTGAGGAAGCATTACATAGGGATGGTTACCATGCTGGACATCTTAGCCCATATAGCAGGAGACGAAGTTGACGCTGGTAAGGAAGTGATCGATTTTGATAAGAGGATGTCTGTTCCCGTGTCCTCCATTATAGGGCACTGCCTTGAAAGCCTCAGTTTGTGGACACTGAACCCCAACACCAAGTACGTCTCTGGTCTTTTTGTGCGGAATTATATATTGCATTAATTCATATTCGTTTCTCCTATGGTAGCACAATACTTGCCCTAGTGTCTTCAAGGGACTAGTGATTAGGGGGTTCTTTTGGGCTGGATCTAGAACCTTGCCTCTTAAGGTAAGGACATTCTTGCCATGGTTATGATTCTTGATACATTGTTGACAACTTGACACGAACTGTGATTTAAAAATAAGGAAGAAAATTTAGAATGTGTTTGTTGAGATCCAATTATTTTGTCGTCATTGCATTTATGGACACAATAGTGTATGCAAGCTAACATTCTTTAACTTTTCTTTAATGTGTATCCTTTATAGCCTTCTTCACTTTCTTTGTGTTGCTTGCAGCGTACTTGATTGTATGGAAGTGTTCAGCAAGGGGATACACCGTGCATTAGTACCAGTCGACAGCCACGTTGAAAATGTAGGAGTAGAACTGGTGGGGTCGGCATCTAGCTATCGAATGCTCACACAGATGGATCTTGTGAAGTTCTTAAGGGGTCATGAGCCCGAGCTAAGAGGCATGCTCTCCCGCAGTGTCAAAGAAGCTGGAGCTGTCACAGATATTGTCTTCGGTGTCACTGATAAGACCAGAGTTATTGATGCTATCAAATGCATGAGGACAGCTTCACTAGTAGCTGTTCCAATTGTCGAATCTTCAAGTGCCATTGGGGAGGATCACACACAGCTTGTCAACGTAAGTTCCCCTCATAAACTTCCCATGAGAGAGACTATTGCTAATTTCACCCTTTTCTTACCATACCTGGTCGGTTTCCAGAAGAAAGAGGGGTCATCTATATCCCTTGCAATTATCTGTCTTCTCAACCGAGAACAATGTATTGATTGCTATCCAACTCTTAGTCCGTGGACATTTCCATTAATGTTTTCCCAACCGTCTTTCTTGCCATGTGCAAGCTTCTTCCCTTGGTAAATTCTACATCAAGTGCGATTTTTTCTGACCTGCCAAAGAAAATCTATACTGAAAATCTAGTTAACAATTTATGTAATTCTGATTGCAGGGGAAAGAGAGGAAGCTTGTTGGAACATTTTCTGCCACAGATTTGAGGTGTTGTCCACTTTCTCAACTCCAGTCTTGCTTGAATTTGGGCGTTGTGGATTTTCTTGAGAAACTTGCAACCACCCCATTACACGAAGCATCTGGAGTAAGAAGTTCCGTAAGAAACCCCATAGTTTGCCGTGGTGAATCGCTTCTTCGTGAAGCCATTGACAAAGCTGTTACCTATCGTGTCCATCGTGTCTGGGTGATCGATCAGCTCGGTTTGCTTGATGGCCTCGTTTCCCTCAGTGATATGATCAGAGCCATCAGGGTCTGGTTGCTTACTGGGCCCATCTAAGTATAGTGTTCTGTCGTACTAAACTCGTAGAGGAGTCGGCTCCTCAGCCACTTTCGTGTACATATTCCACGGGATGTAATAATGTGGTTTCAATATACGAAGCAAACTTGACCAAATCATATATTTCCTTTCAAGTGTTTGTTTTATTTCGTTCTATGGGATTTTAGCACCAAGGTACTCAGTAGGTGGGGAAATAGTTTTCTTGTTTCCTTTCCTAGGCTACATTGCCAAGGTTTCCAAAAAGGAAAATTTTTGCATTCACTAAGGTGCATGTGCTCCAAATGTTTTTTACTCCATATTGATTTAGTTTTGAAGTTCTAAATTAATTTTAAGAGACATTCTTATGTGGATTGTTACGTGAATTGAACTTTTCGTCTCTTTTTATTTGTCTAATTCATAAATTTTTAAAAAAATAAAATTTTTAATTAATTAATTCATATTTTCTATTTTACTTTTAAAATTATTTTTATTAAAAAATAATTAAAATTTAAAATTTTTTGTGTTGTAAATATATTTAATTTAAAGAAGAATATTTGTATAAAAATAATAATTAATATAGTCTTGATTTACTAATGAGATAAATAAATTTAGATAAAAATTTTAATTAAAATGAATAGATAAAATGAAAGGATTGGAGTAATTTACATTCTATGGAGTATAACATGTTAATGCGAATCATGTGCATATAGTAATTTCTGAATTTTAGGGGTCCAACAGTGGCACTAGCCACTGCTCAATGGGAAAATAGAATATTGGCTCTCCCTAAATGTGGACTCTTAACCAAGTTAGCCTGTGCATATTGTCCTTGTTCCGGGGCAAAGTTCTTTCTTTAATACTAATTGTTGATCTTTCAATCTTTATATATAATTATATCACGTTATAATAAGTATATTTGATGATTAAAATTAAAAAATAATTTTAAGTAGTTATTGAAGTAAATTTTTTATAAAGAAAAAAATAATATAATATAATTAAATTGTAATTATTTATATTATTATTAAATAACATATTATAATATTATTAAAATATTAAAAAAATTAATATTATTAGTACCAGGAATTGGGATGGTGATATGTTTTTTCTGCTCCCACCTAACCTTCTGCCTCCAATCTAATGAGTGTGGGCAAACTGTATCGTCCATAACATAGTAAGTACTGTATTAATGAGTGAGGGCAAACTGTATCGTCCATAACATGGTAAGTACTGTATTAATTTGCTGGATGACATGACACCACAAGAAGTGTCCTTAGGTATTGTGCTTTACTAGTACTATGTTTCAACTGTTATTTTGAGTGGGTTTCCGTTAAACCACACTTTTAATGCTTACTAAATACCCACCCTGCTTTTGGTCGCACCGTCCACAAGCGCCGATGCGCGAAACCGTCCCATGGCCTACTCATATATGAAACCCAAAATGCAAGTAAATAGCTAAATTGTAAATAGCTAAATTGTCCCGAAATGATTAACTGAGTTAGTCGAATAAAGAATGTAATGATTGAAATATTATGAGTTTGAATATGAAATGTCTATTGATCTCTACAGTTGAATCGATGCACTTACTTAAATTAGTTTACATTCTCATGATTCTTTTATAATTAGACTATGAGACAGGCTTCATCTGTGCGTATTAAAAAGGATAGCGACTGTGAATTTCTTCCCTAATCTACAGAAGGAAATAACTAAATTAGACCACATACAAGCTTTCAAGATCATGTTTTATTTTTATTATTTAGGGTTTATTTGGATAATAATGGAATTGAGATGAAGTTATCTAAATATAATAAAAATTATTAAATATGTGAGATTATGATGGGTTTTAAGTGTAGTCCAAGAGTAATGTGTTGTAAATATATAATATTTTTTTAAAAATAAAAATTATTTAAATTATAATTTTTTAAAAGGTAAAGTAATTTTATATTAAAATGAATTTTTAATCCATTTACATCCTTAACATTACTTGTGACAAATTTTTTATTTTCATTTCTTGAGATAATGCTCTCTTTCAAACAGATACAACTCTGGTAAATTAAGTAAATTTAGAATGTAGCTCAATTGGCCGGCTTCGACCTTACTTCAATTGCGAGGATAGCTAAATGGAAATTCGACATGCGACTATTCACTTGTAGCGCAAGTATCGAGAGAATCACGACTAATTAAGCTATGTCTGAAGATATTTTTGTTTTCTTTATATGCTTTCTTGTGGGAAAGAGTGAAATATATACCTTAGTTATGGATTCGAAGCCCCAAGTTATACATTGTGCTATCTTTTTTAAGTAATTGTAATGATCTGATAAATTAATAATGTGTAAAGTTGAGGGGTAAAGTTATGTGGATTTGACACCTCAGCAGATTTAGGTTAATGTGTTGTTTTTTTTTTTTTACTGACTTTACCAGAAAAGTATTTGTGAAGTATTTTGTAGTATTGCTTTAGGTTCTTTCTTAGGTTTATTAATTAGGTATGAATCTTGGTTTTAGAATTTTGGGTTTATTTCATGGGTTTTGTTTAATTCTTATTGTCTTGAGAGGAGTTTTTTTTTTTTTTTTTATGAGAATAAAGTGGGATATTTATAGGATATTGGGTTCTTCGATTTCATTTCTTCAGAGTTACTGCTATATTTATAGCAGATGTTTCGAATTCCATGCATTGGTTGGGATTTATCGCCGAACTCTTTGTTTTGTTGCTTCGAATATCACCCAAGTATTCAAATTGATCTGTACCCCCAATAGTTAATGATTTAATTCGTGCCTTTTGGGTTTCTGGGTAGAAGAAGGAAACCCACGAGAAGAATCGCGATCGGAAAGGGAACAAACAACCGAGACGGAGGAGACCCTGAATACTCCGAACTGAACTTCAAGCCTGCGATTAATTTATCCATTGAACTAATCAAAGCTGCCCTACTCTGCGGTCCCAGACAGCCTCCAAACCCCAACTATATCCCACTGTTTGTTAAAGAAATGGAAGGGATTTCACAACGCGTCACTGCGAACGGCTGGGGCCATAATTCGGCGAATGAAATACACAACGGAACGCGGATATTCATTTATGCTCTGGCTGACTGCTACAAGGATCTTCCTTTGCAGGACTGCCTCCTCTGTTATGCAGCAAGTCGCACCAGATTACCTCGCTGTCTTCCAGCAGTATCCACTCGCATAATGTTACCTCTATTTCCCTTTTTTTTTTGGGTAATAATGTTTCTGCACATCTATGTGTACTTTAAATTGAGATTTAAGAACTTATTTTCTGGGATGATGATAGACTATTCTTGATGTTTCAGTCTAAGGTAATCAACTGATGCAATTGAAGCAGATAAAACTTGCCCGCTGCTAAAATTGTGGAATAAGGTAGCTCTCCTCAGCTAATTATAATTTTTTCAGTTAGTTCATTTTGGTGCATGTCGTTGGTAATATATTATAAGAGATAAAAAAACTGACATGGTATAAACCAAAGTATTGCCCATGAGTTGTTTAAATCTAATACAGATAGTGTTCTATTACGAATGCCACATATATTGTATCCACATGAATGGTCCCTTTGAGCCTCTTCAAAAGAAATATTGTTTTGTTATAAAACAAAGGCAAGTAAGATAGAATGGTGTTCTTGCTTTTCAACTCCTTTCTTTTCCTTTCTGGACAGAGTTGCACTTTGAATGGAGTGAAATAGTCTTCTCATTGAGAACTATTAACAATAGTTTCTTTCTTTTCAAAATTGAAAATTTAGTTTTTTTTTTTAAAGGAATGATTGGATTTGATTGTGTTGGGTAAATAACATTAACCTCTTTATAGACATCTTCTCTGTAGTTATTTGAAATCAGCTTCTGGATTCATATTTTCCCATAGTTCTCTTAGAACACTTTGTTATCGGATGTATGACGGAGATCCAGTTTTCAGTTGCTATAGCAAAGGTGAAGTCTTGGTCTGGTGGGTTTGCAGAGATTGTTGAAATAATGTGCTTTGACCTGTAATTAGCTGGATTGGATTCTCTGAGTCTTCTGTATTGGAAGTGGAAGAGATTGAATTAATTTATGCTCTCTTAAAGTTTATGGGGATTTCATGAATCTTGGGCCCTTAATTTTCCTAGGTCTCAAGTGCTTGTAGAAGCCCCATTGGCATTTTTATTTAACCTTGAAGAAAAAGAAGAACAGGACAAAGGATCTTTTATTTCATTACTGCCTCATATTGATTTCTTTCTTTCCCCACTTATTGAAAGAGCAAAGATTCGAGATATTCCCGAGAGAGTTCTACCATTTCTTCAATCGGTTGCTTTTGGAAATTTGCTATATCAAGAGCTTTAAAATGAAAAATTAGAAGTGAAAGCCAATTTCTTGCAGGGATGAAATGTTAGACACTTGCACAAGCAGTGGCCCTCAATTATAAAGGAGAAAGGAAGGAAAATGGCAGCAAAGCTTTTACATTCTTTGACAGATGACAACCCAGATTTGCAAAAGCAAATCGGATGTATGACGGGGATCTTTCAACTCTTTGATCGTCAGCATATGCTTACCCCAAGGCGATTAACTGGCCACAGTCCAAGAAGGCTCCCTCCTGGTAAATTCTTTTAGACCTTTGATTTGTTTGGATTTCTTGGACCTTCTTCATTTGCTTTATTGTTGATTGATGGAGATCCTATTGTTGATAATATTACTCAGAACAGTTAGAATCGATTTTTTTCACTGTACCAAATGTTTTGACAGCATTTCTAACATTTGGTGAAATCTCAATTGCTATACGACTTTAACCAGAGAAATTTTTTATTAGAGAAAGATTTCCCGTATTTATATATGTGATTCACTACTGAGTCGCATGCTCTTGAAATTTGCATTTTCAATCTAATTTCTCTATATATTTTCAGAAAATGTTGATGATTCTCTGTTAGTTGTTGTGGTTCACTTTTCGTGATTAAGATACATCTCCTTACTCACCAGTATACATATTCTCCTTAGTTACCCATATATTTATGTGATAGCGAGATGAGCTGTGAACTTTGGAAATGGAGGCAAATTAGTCCTTGATTCTTATTGAATTCTCATACCCCTTTTTCCCCTGCTTTGGCATGAAAAGGCATATGAATTTGGAATAATGTAAAATTGCAGGTGGTTCACATTTCAATGTTGGTGCTTTGGAAACAGAGCCTAATATCTTTGTACAACAGATCAGGGACAGTGGTTAGTATAATGGGGTGTAGTTTTAATACTTCCTTTTTGCTTTGTTCTTTTGTTTCTTACTCTCTCCCATCAGAAGAGTAAGGATATAATATCCTTACTCTTCTGAAATTTACATGGTATTTTGATGAAGGTTGGCACTTCTTAGAGGATGAAAGATGCAGATTATACATAATGGTTTCTCAATTTGGAATATGAAGAAGTTGCAAATGGAGAAGCAAGCAAGGCATGCCCCCATATGCCTCCAATAATTCCCCAAAGCTTATTTCTCATCCCTTTCTTTTCCTCAGTATTTGCCTTTTCCATAAAGCAATTGCCTCTAGCTATTTGTATTGCATAAACTACCATAACACATGCACAGTGCTATGGAATTTGGGTTTAACAAACCAGGTCAGGGCACTCCATCTCTTGGACTTAGCCCTGGCCAACCATGTTTTCATAATACTTGGATTCCTGTATTTGCTCATGCATCCCACTGGCATTATCCTGAGAAATATTACTTTGTACAGTTTTGTTTTGCCCACGTGAGGTGCTGATTTTTTGTATAATTGGCACCCAGCTATACAGAAGTGGAATGTGGAACGATGTGTCTCTGTGCTTTATTGCCGGTGGTATTCTCTTTTTTTCCTTTGGGTTCCTTTTTGGTTATTGTGGGTATATTTGTTAAGAAGTGGACCAGTTGGTGACGGAGATGCTTTTCATGTCTCTTCTTGACTACTCAATTGGATTGCACTTTGCATGTGACCATCAAGTCTATAGGTATTTTTAGCAGGTGAAGATAGTAGTAAAATTATGATTTTTTTTTTTTAATATAGAGAAGGATGAAGATGAAACTCTTACACGAATTGTTAATAATTTAATAAAAGTACAACATGATTGAAGTCAATTATTCTGGTGTTGCATTAAAGATATTTGTAACTGTTTAGATTCATGTAATTATTGATGATGTAATGAAAAAATCTCTGGTATACTCATACATACAGTTCACCTTCTAAATTAGTTTGAGAATAAAAACAAATTTAATAAATAACAAACAAAGAAGATGTTTCAAGAAAAAAAAAAATCCATTGAATAGAAATAACAATGACCAAAAAAAAAAAAAATGAATTACATTAACTAAGGAAAAGGAATCAATTGCTCACCAAACAATGCACATAATATTCTGTTGGACAAATTATTTAAAAAAAGATCCTAAGAAATATTTGTTAAATATTTAAATATAATGTAAATGTATTTATCTAAAATTTTAATTTTACATTAAATTTCTTTATAAAAATTTAAATTAAAAAATAATAAAAAATTTCAAATTATATATTAAAATAAAAATAAAATATAAAAAAAATTATTCATCCTGAGCAAAGCTTGGGCAGCTTACCTAGCATTACTTGTGAATTTGTAAAAATATTCATGGTATGATAAATATCACTTACAATTCAATAAACAACGATTACGATTTAATAACTAATCTTTTGTGACAAAAATAATCTTATTTTTCAAAATGAATTTTTAGTACTCATTTAATTAAAAAATATCTAGTGAGGGAAAGTATAATATTTTAATATTTTTTACTCTATTCATCATCTCACTTCATCCGCCTTATTTTTTTTATATAAATATTATGCCAGTTAAGATTTTTGAAAAGTTAAGAGATTTGAAAGATTTGAAAAACTCTATGACATACGGATTGTAGAGTTTGGAGGGAATGAAAATGGAGAAGGGATTTGAAGGATTTAAAAATATAAAAGCTAATATAATTTTTTTTAAAGATAGTTTAGGACTTAAAAATTAATAATTTAATAATTGAAGAGTTAAGAGAGTAATAATAATCACAAAAATAATCATATTATAAAAATATAGATTTAGGTTCTAAACTATCAGTTTAAACACTCCAATAATACAAGCCGCGTCTAGCCCAAATTTACGGTCCTTCCGTTTCTCATCTTTCCTCGTGTTGCATTTTAAGTTACCTTTGCCCCCAACAAATTAATTTAATCATTATTTTAAATTGTTTTAAAAGAATTAATATTTTTAATATATTATAAAATAATAAATATATCTCTTATTTATTATTTTTATATATTTAAATTTAAAATAAAATATTTTAGAATTTTAGAATTTTATTTATATTATATTATAATTTTTATATAAAATTTTATATTAAATGAATCACTAAAAATTTAGATTGAATAATAATAATAATAATAATAAATTAGATAGAAACTCAGTAACCGCAAAATGAATGGTAATCTTATCTCGTAATCCTATTCCACAAAGAATCGACGAAGACTTCGTAAACTGATAAAGAACTTGTGACCTGTTGTCGCTGTACTTAGTACCCCTCACCAACTCGACTACCGTGGCAATAAGGGCGTATTTCTCAATCTTTGTAGACCATGCCAAGTATTTCTCCTCTTCTACTTTTCTCGTTCCATCGCCATTCTAGAAACTCATCATCATCAACCTGTTCTGTCCTGTGGGATCTACAGACTACAGTTTTCCACGATTCACTCCTCGAACGCTCCGTCAATTAAGTGCCCTTACTGCCTCACCTCTCCCCCTCGCATTATATAGCCGACCACAATATCTCACAAAAATGCTGACATCCGATGACTTTAACCATGCCAATGAACGGAGACAAAGCCCATTTCCGTTCTTCTCAAACTCTCAACCATAGAATCCATAAAATACGTAACGGCGGCTTTTCTTGCAACGGTGTGGTTGGAGTCATCGAAAAAGAGCAAGGATTTACCTCTGTTTCAAGCGGAATGAAGAAGAGATTAATACCATCGTCGGAGAATGCTAATGTTAATGGGTTGTTTGAGAATGCTTATTTCCTGAAATGGAAACCGGAGGATGTGTTGGGTTTGGTCAGGTACCATCCCATACCCTGTATCTTTGCTGCAGCGCTTTTGTTCTTTATGGGAGTTGAGTATACACTTCGCATGGTGCCGCCTTCTTCTCCACCCTATGATCTGGGCTTCGTCGCTACCTTGCCCCTCCATCGCTTGCTTGCCTCCAGGCCTAATCTCAACAGTTTTCTTGCTGGCCTCAATACGGTTTGATATTTTTCACTTGATTGATGCTATTCCGTTGCTCGCATTGCCATGTCAAGAATGGGGAGAAGGGTGGTTTTCTAGATATAAATTTCATGTTTACTTGCTCTGTTTTACAGTGTTTGGATCTTTCCTATGAAGGGAACTGTTTCTTTGTGGAAAAGCTTTAATTTTTGTTAACTTGGCTTTCTCCAAAACAGTCTTCTTTGGTTCCTATTTTTTATGGGATCATAATTGTATGCGTGTTGCTTATACGTTAAGCCTTCATGTTCTCGGGGGAACTTTTGTCTAAAGCAGAATTCTTGCTTGCTGAAAAGCGTTAAATGTTGTGATAACAAAATTTTCAAATTTCTCTATCGATTCCATCAAATTTGTGGCCAGGTGTTCGTGGCAATGCAAACAGTGTATATTCTGTGGACGTGGATGATAGAAGGCCGACCCAGGGCCACTATTTCAGCACTCTTCATGTTCACATGCAGAGGAATTCTTGGATATGTTACACAGCTGCCAGTGCCAGAGGTGAAATTCTGTCTTCAAGATCGTGACTTTTTCATGTGGATACCTTCATTCTTGTGTTATTTTATTGGAAGTCATGTTTAGGGGACCATGTGATGATCTTGTGGGTTGAGAAAATGCTCTGAGATTGCTAGCTACACATTATTATGATATGGTATATCTTGATTCTTCGCTGTCATTCGTTGCTCTGCGTTTGTGGTACCAGTATATGCCCTACCCCAAGACTTGCTTGAAATTCTATGGAAAAGATCGAACACTATTGGCAAAGGACAATGTGCTCGTTCATAGTTCACGCCAAACGAATACTTCTAAATGTGCTACTGCTTATTCCTATGCTTGGATTCAATCCCAAAATTGATCAGATTATGACATCATTTTTTAATAATTAATCCGGGATCTTATTTAAAGCGCCAATTGTTTGGTTAGAATAGATTGATATATATTTGGCTTTTCAGGGATGTGCAAATTGTTCAACTTGGATATGCTGATACAGTGTATATTTCTTTTGCAGGATTTCTTGGGTTCGGGAGTGGATTTTCCGGTTGGGAATGTATCGTTTTTCCTGTTCTATTCCGGGCATGTAGCTGCATCAGTCATTGCATCCATAGATATGAAGCGAATGCAAAGATGGGAACTGGCATGGACATTTGACACACTGAACATTCTGCAAGTGGTGAGGCTGCTGAGTACAAGGGGTCATTACACAATTGACTTGGTTGTCGGTGTTGGTGCCGGCCTATTGTTCGATTCTCTCGCTGGAAAATATGTCGAAAGCAAGAAAAAGGAAGTCGCAACTGCGACCAGCCCTACGCATGGTGCCTTCTACACCTATGTAAAGTAGGGAAGGAAATGGTCTAGGAATGTCCATGTTGTTCTTTGTTGAAATACGCTGTTGAAATGTCAATTGTGCATATAGAAATGTAAAGAGAATGGCGGAGTTGGTAGCTGGTGTTTGCTCGAGGTCGGTGGTATTTTTGTTCATTTTCCCCCTTGCACAAGCACCATTGTCCATGTGTAATCTTTTGCTTTCTCATCGTTTTTCATTAAGCAAGACAGGAACTCATAAATAGGCTTTTCCGGGCTACTCAGGGTGAAAAAGTTCGAGGGCAGCAACAGTGGACTAGTACCAAAGAAAACGATTCCACCTTTTCCTAAAATCCTAACCCGCAGGATCACAAGTACCTTATACTAAGCCATAGCAAGAAATCAGTTTAGTGGAATAAAACAAGAGGGATGGAGACAAAGAACACTACTAATAAGTAGATTAAAGCCTTAGTCCATTTTAGCATTTTACTCCCCTTTCTTGATGGACACTACATTTGAACATCTATTCTTTACCAGCTAGATTAAGCAACAGATGGGCATGTTCATCCCTTGAAACTGATTATATTTGTATGTGGATCCGGTCCACCATCAACTGAGTGTTTTAAAGTGTTGTATTTCGTATTTTGTGTGTTGTACACTTTTAGAAAATACGTGATATAATACTTAAAGCATCCGATCCACGATAGACTCGATCCACGTAAGAATTTCCCGACTTGAAGTTCTCTCCTGTGGGACGCGCGGCACCTTTAAAGCTCTATATTTGTTGCTTTCAACTTCATGTTGGTTTGGTTTCTGTCAACGTTTTTAACAGTTCAATAACGCTCCCCAAAGCATGTGAATATGAACTGTGAAAAGATTTTGTTGCAATATTAATATCTCCGTTTCGTTATAAGTAATTTTGTATTTAAATTTTTTTATAATATAAATTATTTTATAAAATTTTATAAATATTTATTATTATTTTTAATTATATCTCTTTTTACAATTTTTTTCCATTAATTATGATTTAATTGTTTTTTAATTATTAAAATAAATAAAAATTTAATTAGAGATATTTTTAAAATTATGTGAAATTTAGAATTTTTAATTTTTATTTATAAGTTTAAAATAATATATATTGTAAAAAAAAATCTAAAATAATTTATATGATAAAATAGAGATAATAATATTCAGACAAGATTCATGACGAATTAAAGAAGTTTATGCACAAACTCCGTGCCATTCATGAGAATAAGAAAGCATGGATATGTCCAACGCGTGATCTTGGTTCGGAGAGGGACACATCAAGGTGCAGTATTTCTTTGCGTGGAATTCTTTGCGCCTTAACAACAAAACCTGAATTGACTGGCATCCATAATGCACGAAGGCAACCGGCAACGGTGCGGATCAAGTCACAATTGTTAGAAACAAGGTACCTACGATTACATACACGTAATTTAACTGAATTGAACAAGCATCGTTTATACTCGATCAGGACTCTAACAAATACAATTATCAAATATTAATAATGTCGACAAGACCACAGTCAAAACGTAACGTAACTAAACCGAATTCAAACTCAATAGACAAGTCAGTAGTATACTTGAGAGATTTGCTCGTGGTTCTACCGGAACGTACCGAGCGCCGACACATCTCTGAACAAGCTGCGCTGTAACGTACTGTACTGCTGACCGAATCACCAGTTCAATACTGGTTTGCCTTCAAGAAGTTATTCCCCCCACTCCGGTGCGATGGGTACAACGACTCTCCTTGCAGGATAAGACGATCTCCGATCACTGTCGACACACACTAACGATAATCACCTCGAAAATCCCCTCAGTTCACCGGTCCCGATAAACCTAAAATTATAGATCGTGGAGAGAGAATGAAATAGGCGAATTTTCTATGAAGGAAACAAGACGTGAAAAAAACTTTAATGACGACTGCTTCCCTCCGTTTTTTAATCTCACCTTCGGAAAATTAAAATTCAATCCGAATTAGGTTGTTAGAGTTAATTGAGCCAAATAAAAATAGAAGACCGTAAAATTATAGATCGTGGAGAGAGAATGGAATAGGCGAATTTTCTATGAAGGAAACAAGACGTGAAAAAAAACTTTAACGGCGACTCTATTCCCTCCGTTTTTTAATCTCGCCTTAGGAAAATTAAAATTCAATCCGAATTAGGTAGTTAGAGTTAATTGGACCAAATAAAAATAGAAGACCGTGAAAACATGAGTCAAGCCTAGGCCCGGCGGCGCGCATGTGGCATCTTCTATACCTTAGGCTTTTTTATTAAATTTATAGAAAAGTCTTTTAGTATATGAAAGCTTCCACACTCCTCAATTTTTTCCATGTGGGACTCATGTCTAACATGAGTTCTCAAATGGTTAAACACCCAACTTTAACAACATTTAATTATGGATTCCCACCATGAAAATGGCTTCTACCATAATCAAAACAATCTCTAACATGTCAAGAACAATTCCTATTAATTGTTTTAGACTAATCATGAGTTAAAAGTTATTAACTCTCAAAGTCGCCATTTTCAACAACAATCACACTACATTTTCTGAAAGAAACGTCATTCGCGTATGGAAAGTTCCCAATCCAATCCCTCTGTTTAAGTACAGTACTAGTATTTGCCAAGTAGTAACGGTATCTGTTGGGAGCTTAAGATATGCACCTGCGAAGCTCAAGATATGGAGCTAAGTGGCAGGCCCCTTCTCTTGATTTCCCAACACTAGTTTGATTTTGATTCTTATATATTCAAGATTACTAATTTATTGCTGCCATCGTTGACTGCTAGAGGGAGATTTGCCAATTAGATTACAACGAACATTGACTTGAACCACATAAGCAATCAGTAGCCCCGGTCGGTTAACTTCTACAGATTTCAGACGAGAAACAAATAATTTGTTTGCTAGCTTTAATTTAAATGATCTCACGAAAGTTTAAGGCCAATATCTGATTAAATTTCAGACACCAGAGTAATAATGGAATCTTTACAACATTGACTTGAACAATATCTCCTATGAACTGTGAGAGTGATGAACGGTGGGTCTTATTAACTATATAATTGCAGTTTTTCACAATCATTGACAGTGCTAAATAACGAGTTCCTTGTAATTTATCTCGATCTGGGATCGTTGTTGTCTTTCAGAAAGTGACACTAATCCTCGTAATCTGAAAAAGCTGGACAAGAACCATCATCATGAGTGGCAAGTGGGTTGAATAAGGGAGAGCTTGGATCGGTGCATCCGGGTACAAGGTTAAGATTGCATCGGTCACCCTGCATCAGCAAAGGAGTTCCACTCGTTAACTTGAGCTATGACAGAAGATGTGCAAGCATTGCCATAATGTTCACAAAATTACTTACTCCCTCAGCAGAGAGATTGCCAATTATGGCACATCTTGTGATAACCATGTTTGTATCCGGAAAAATTGCTCTATCACATGCACCCTGTTTACTGAACTCCTTTGCAAGGCCCTGTGGAAATGCCGAGGCATCTAAATTTCTGATTTATTCTTTTGCAAATTCTCATGTCATGTTTAATAACTGCAAACTCTCTATGGCCTTGTATTTGCTAGAAGTACGTCTTTTTGGCATTACTATTTCTTAACTACAATTCTTCTCTGGCTGCCGACAGATTCAGAGCAATAGAAAATTGAAATGCATATCTGCCTTAAAATAATAACCGAAAACTGAATTCTTAGTTGAACAACTGTTCCTTGAGTAGCTATGTGTTCCTCTTAATGAAATAGACCCAAGAATAGCAGAGCTACATGCTTTCCTACTAAAACTTGGATTTGAGAATATTAAGGTATCATTACCTCAGTGAAAAACTCAATAGGTTTATTCCGCCAAGCCTTTGGAATTTGAAATTGCAATCTGTAGGGACCATCCCACTCGGTTCCATTTGTAAATGAAAATATCAAACTGAGGGCTGCAATGGAACAATATCTTAAAATAGCTCGAGAGAAGAAGCGGGGAAAACAAAGAAAAAACTTTGATTAAGTCGATAATCCATCATTACCATGCTTAGGGACGCATATCTGGATTGTATATATTGGTGCATCAGCTTTTCCTCTAATTTTCTGAAGCATTGCCCTAGACTCACCACCACACATTATTGGCTGATTGAAGCCTCCTACAACAAGAAAGGCTCAACAAAGTAAATGACATATTGTATAAGTACATCATAAGAATTGTTCTAAGTGAAAATAGTGTGAATAAGTATCAACATTTCAACATGTAAAAATATTAGCATTTAGATTCACAGTATTTCTAGGATAGTGTGTTTTTCAATCCTCACAATTGACTATAAGAACGGGATCTGTGCAAGTCTTGTAGGGCTATTGTAGACTAAAGGAGAGAACTTTACAAAGTTTCCAAATGACAATGCTACAGCTCAGAGAGTTAAAAAATAAAAAATTAAAAATTAAAAAAATAATAATAATTTACCATTGAAAGCAATTCCAAAATCTTCATTGGGAACCAATTTGTTTGCAGCTGGATTATAGAAAAGCTTTAGTTTTTCTCCCTGCCAAATTTGGGAATGCAAAATCAAACAACTGTTCAACTAAGGAAAGACTCTCAGAACTAAAAAATCTTTGGTCATGACATACAGATGTAGGCGGAAGACCATTTGTAGTTTTCCAGTAAATTGGAGCTCTTCCAAGGTCGAATTCAGCCCATGTGGTGAGTGAGTATCTGCAAGAGTGAAGTTTATCAGTTGAATTTAGAGAATATGGAGGAAATCAATTTGATAAACTATATATAAACCAAAGGGTCATGGGATCATCTTCATGCATTGTTGAAAAGAAGTTCAGAGAGCACATGGAGCTCAAATGTAAATTTGATTCATTGTAGACAAAGTTTCTCACTTGAGACCTAAAGAAGGCAAATAACCAAAACGAACTCACTCTTTAACTTCCTGGAATGGAGTTGCAACGGAAGGAGCCACAACTGCTGCAACAGTTCCATGAATCTTAACTAACTTCCTCCTGACGGGATGACATCTTTGCAAGGAAGCTCCCATAAAGCTCGAAACTGTGTTCAAAGTTGTATGTCAATTGGTGAAATCGTTGTCAAGCCCCCGACTTTTGTCTCTTGTTCCCCTATGGTATTTATCGACATATTGTTGCCAAGTACAAGTGGGACAAAATGCATCACATTGTCCCTTCCAGAATCAGAAATAAGAACATGATTCATGTTATGCAGTTGTGTCTATATAGATGCAGCTGAGCTAAGCATGATTACAGCTAGATATTAAGCTAACAAATTTCTGAAAGTATCATTCCTGGGTTATGGATAGAAGTTCTGAAGCCTCTTTATAAACAAGGTAGAAAATCCAAAGCAATAGGCTGAAGCCTGTGGAATAATGTTTAGGATTGTCCTGTAGCATTGTACATTCATGAATGTGATTTGACCTTGATAAGGAAGCAACAGAATTGCTGTATTGTACAATGATTTAGTCATCAGATTCAAGTTTCTACTCACTCTTAACTCATATCAACCAATTCTGGTAATTGCAAGCCTTAAAAGACAAGAAACTAATCTGCAAAGCAAATATTTCTGAGACAAGAAGGAAGTGGTTCTACTAGGTGAACGCAATCACTCTGTAGTAGTTTACTTGAATGATCGATCGGGCCAATTCTAGTAACTGCAACCCTTAAAAGGCAAGAAACTAAGCTCAAAAGCATTTGTTCCAGAGACACCGAGGAAGGGGTTCTGCCAGATGTATGTAAATCACTCGGTAATAGTTTAGTTGAATGATCAATCTGGCAAATAGCTCAAATACAATCAAAGATCAGCAAATTGCAACAACTCACCGTATGTTCTAGAAACAGAGACACCAGCATTACTACTTGAAGCAGCACGAGTTGCCGATACAAGTTGCTGGGAAGAGGCAAAGATTGAAGCACTTGATGCTGCTGTGCCTGCTGCCGCCACCGCCACCGCCACCGCCACCGCCACCGCCATTTGGTAGGAGTAGGATAATATAATTTGAGAACAGAAAGCACACTACAGATAAAGGGATAGCAAGTCTTTAAAAAGGAGCCACACAAGCTTTGAGTTCGGAAATATCTCTTATAGCTATCGAAAAGGAACAAAAGCCCAAAAATTTCCATACTTGGTGTGAACCCAAAAAAATATCTTCATCATATTATCAGTCATGGAACCTCACGTCATCTCAAATCACAATTTCCATAATCCCATAGAGACCCACCGCCTTATCCCGCCTCTGCCACGTCGGTTAGCTCTCCCTTAGGGTTAGACCACAGAAAATCTCCCCGCCGAAAATTCTTCGTAGCTGCAAATTGTAAAACCCCACCACGTTATAAAGGCCAAGAAACCCATGAGAAACTAACCAGAGCCAGGAAAAATGGCTTTGGTAGCAACACCAGCTCCCGGATCAAAATTCATCTCTTTTAAACCTCTGCGCATCTCTATTTACCGGCCGGCACAAATTAGTTTCCGTAGTTTCACCGCCAAGTCCGGCAAGTCATTACATCAAGTTGCCAAATGCATGCTCCAAAGTTCCAGTAATTACGGTTTCAAAGAGATAAGTACGAATGGCAAAAGAGTAGTGCCAATTGTCAGTGCAGCACCAGTACCAGTACCCGAACATCAAAAGGACTCGAGCTCTGGGAGAATTCTGCTATCTGATGTCGTGGTGAAGAGGAAAAGGAATGTATTTTGGGGGAGAAAGTGGAATTCTTTGGATGTGGGTACGGTCGGAGTCGTGTTGGCTATGCACTTGCTGTGTCTTTTTGCTCCGTTTACATTCAACTGGGGTGCATTTTGGGTTGCTGTTGGGTTGTACGTGATCACAGGACTTCTGGGCATCACTCTTTCTTTTCATAGAAACCTTTCTCACCGGAGTTTCAAGCTTCCTAAGTGGCTGGAGTACTTCTTTGCCTACTGTGGTGTTCTAGCTATTCAGGTTAGTTTTACCCCTCGCAATTGATAGTTGTCCCCTGCTGGGAATTTCATTATACAATTAATTGAACGAAGAAACGTAATGTGTTTATGGTTCTTGGTTACAGGGGAATCCTATTGACTGGGTTAGTACCCATCGATACCACCATCAGTTCTGTGATTCTGAAAAAGATCCACACAGTCCCACCGAAGGATTTTGGTATAGTCACATGAGCTGGCTTTTTGATACCAAAACAGTTGTTGAGAGGGTAACATAAATTTTATTCTTTCTTTTTGTTGTTTCTGGATTTGTGTTGTTGAATATTCTGATGAGATGTCATTTGCAGTGTGGAGGGCCCAAGAATGTTGGGGATTTGGAGCAACAGCCCTACTACAAATTTCTTCAGAAAACTTACTTATTGCATCCCATTGCTTTTGGTTCTCTCTTGTATGCAATGGGAGGATTTCCCTTCATTGTTTGGGGAATGGTAAGTGACAACATGTTTTCATTGTGCTCTATTGTACTTCCCAGTGCCCAATATTGACTCAAATTTTGGTGGAGAGCTGTGGCTGCTGTTCCATTTGAGTGCTTTCCCAATTCCCACTTCCGTAAGTGGGAGTACTTCAACTTTTATATGTTCACACTTCACTGTGAAGTGAATTTAGAGGAGGACTGTGCATAAAATTGATGGGTCAATGCTAACATGGGTTTTGGATTCTGATTTCCTTCTTTTCCCTCAAACAACGCGTAGACCACAACTCGTTACTCCTTGTTATAGGTCCCCTGTTGTGACTTATGATGTGGACATGTAGGCTTTTATGGTCCAAAAACTTAGAAGCTGGAAATGAGATTTGTGGATGGCAAACAACTTATTTTCCCCAGTTTAATGTACTCCTTGGAAGAGTGAACCTTACAGGAAAAAACCAACCATATACTTCTTGCTTACCAAGAAAATCACACTGCATTCTGATTCACTCACTGCACTAAGACTGAGAGATGGGTAATTGTTTAGTCGTTTTTTAACAAGAAAAAGGGCAAAATGAATCCTGAGCATGATTAACTAACAAATGAAGCAGGTAGAAATAACTTGTCGGTAGAAGAATTGTTGTTCGTGACTTAGGTCTCGGCTTCTATCTCCTTCTCGCTCCTTATCTTTCTCCCTCGCCTCCCCTTCTAAAAAAAAAAAAAACTGATGAAGCATTTTGCAAATGCAGGGTGTTCGAATCGTGTGGGTTTACCACATAACTTGGTTCGTGAATTCAGCTTGCCATGTCTGGGGAAAACAGGCCTGGAATACTCGGGACTTATCGAGGAATAACTGGTATATATGCTTCAAAATTTTGGGTTTGAGGTTGTTGTTGTTCTCCAGCTGAGAGAAGCTGTAAAATATTTGGTTTCAGGTGGGTGGCACTGCTTGCATTTGGAGAGGGCTGGCATAACAATCACCATGCTTTCGAGTACTCGGCTAGACATGGACTAGAATGGTGGCAGATTGACGTGACTTGGTATGTTGTGAGGCTTCTTGAAGCTCTTGGATTAGCCACTGATGTTAAGTTGCCAACCGCAGCTCACAAGCGAAGGATGGCTCTTCACCATTGAGGCTGTTTCATTAGTGGGGTTTCAAATATCTTGACCTTCCATGATTTGATAGGTTTGAGTGGAGTGGCCCGCGGGGGGGGGTTGGGGATTTTCCTTTTTTTAATTTTTCATTTTTTGTTTTGAAACATCTAATGTAGCTATGAATCAATGTATATGTTAATAAAAAGGATATCGGATTATTTTCTCACCGCGATCAAATGGGCGCCCATCAACCCTGGAATGCGTAGAAGCTTTACATTGGGCCTGGGCCTTCCATCCCACTTTATTCTCTGGTTGGATTCTTTTGGGGGGAATGCAAAATTGAAAGCCCAAAATGATCAACAACTGACTTTCAAATCCACGAAGAATTGGTATTTGTACCTGTTTGGTAAGATAATTAAACGTTTAAAATTAATTAATTAATTATTTATTTTATTAAATATAATGATAATATTAAGTATTTATTTGATTATAAATTTTTATTATTACTTAATTGATTAAAACGTATTGTAATGTTTTTAGAATTGGATCAGATATCGAATCGAATCGAAAAATTTATTAGTTTAAAGTTTAATGGTTCAACCGTAATTGGATCATAATTGAATCGGTAATATTATAATTTAAAAATTAAAAATATAATTATTTTTTAAAATAAAATTAATCAATAATATAGTGTAATTCAAATTCATAAATGCATAAATAACGAAATTAGAAGAAAATATGATATTTTTTTTATTACTATAGACTATAGACTATTTAGTCTATAAAAATATCAATAATATAGTGTAATTCAAGTCTATAAATGCATAAATAATGAAATTAAAAGAAAATATGATATTTTTTCTATTACTATAGACTATTTAGTCTATTTGTGTAACTTATTTCTTTCCTATAAATATATTATCTTATTTAGAAGAAAAAAATAGTTCAATTCGATTGGACCGATTGGTCCAAATCAATTTGTACAAAACAATAAGATTTTTAAGAATTCCGATTCAAATGGGAGGACCAGACCAGTTTGGGGACTGATTCATAGTTCGACCGGTTCAGTCAAAAAAAATAGTGACGTACTAAAATATTGTTATAATGTTTAAGTGAATTGAAAGTTATTTAAATATGAATATTTATTTAATTATTAATATTTTTATATTAATATAAATTATAATAAAAATATAGTATAAATAAATTATAATTAATTCAAACCTTAAATTCAGATTTTATATTTCAAACTTCATTTTTTACAATTTAATACTTAAATATTTAGATTTTAATATTTAAATTTTAATTTTATCAAACGAGTATTGACATATTAATTTTAATTTGTGAACGGCTAACGAGTATTATCCTTAGCCCTTCACAACAAAAGCTTCGGATGTATTTATTATTATTTTTAATAATATCTTTATTATTTATTATTTTTATCAAATCATAATATTAATAAATTTTAAATTTTTAAACATTTTATAATTTCTCAAAACAAAAATTACAATTCTTTTCTCTTAAATTTTTATAAACATTATAATTTACTTAATACATACTCCATCCGTCTCTATTTATCTATCACAATCGAAAAATTTTAGTGTCCATTTTTATCTGTCACATTGAAAAAATTTAAGTGCAATTAATGTTAATTTTATTACTATACCCTTATATTAAATAGTTTTAAAAAATGAAAGTGTAATAACTTTAGAGAGAGTTAAATAAACAAAGTAATAAAATAGTTATCGAGAACATTAAATCTAAGGGTATTTTTGGAATGTAAAAATAAAATTGTATGAATTTAAGTACTAACTAATTTTTCTTAAATTGTGTGAAATAATTAACTGTAATAGATAAATAGGGGAGAGAGAATATAAATTATCTAAAAATGATCCTTACTGTTTATGAACGGATAGTATTATGGGAATATTTATTTTTTCTAAACCTTTATCACTGAAAAAAATTGAGAGTCTCGAGCAATGAGTCATGGATTCCATAACCTTGTAAGCCGTAACATTCCATAACACTGATTAATGGACATACGTTTCAGGGTCGAACCAAAAAGGCAGAGCCTACATGTTTTCCCCCCAACATTTGGAATTTCAAAGCTTATATATACAGAGAGTGAACACAAAAGCATGCTTTAATTATTTTTTTAATTATCAGTCATAAAACACTTTTTGCATGAGTGAATATACTATTTGTCTCGTGTGGTCTCCTTGAAATGTGTTTTACTGCTTCACCTTTTTTTTTTTTTAAATTTTAATAAAACAGTATTTTGATTTGGGGTTCATCTCCCAAAAAACCACACTCGTTTGCAAACCACACGTCAATCCCAAGCGTGCTTGGAGTATTATTTTCTATTTATTAAAATACTAGTTTAATATATATATACATTTTTATGTACATATATTGTATAAATTTATTATATATATTTTGTTTTGTGTGTATTGTAGAGTTTTTATATACCCGTCTAATAAGATCCTTTCAATTAAATTTAATTATACTCATATATCCGGTCAAAAACTCATTAGCTATCCGTTGTGTGTGATAAATTTATGAGATTTAAGAAGGGGCAAAAGAATAATTAACAATTTAGGAAGTCTGCGAATGTGTCGAGTGGTGAGGGTACAATATAATGGTATAGTTATGATGAAAAGAATTTCATCCCAAACTAAATTTAAAATTTAAAATAATATTAATTTAAATAATTTTTATTTTTTAATATTTATCATATATTCATAATATATTATATTCTTTTTATTTAATTTTACGTCGAGTCCTATTTAGCCCTATATTTTTAATAACTTTTTATTACATTCAACAATTCTCATCTCAAATGAATTATTTTCTACTTACGGCTTAGCATGACCATGAATGCCTAATTGTTTTAAAAGAAAAATAATACGCCATTTGTCCTATAATATAAGTCGTTTGACTTAATTTTACACATATTAAAATTTTTAAAAATAATGTGGCTTTATATTTTTTCTTCTTAAAATACCCCTATTTAAATGTCTTGAAAATAAGGGAGGAGAAGAGAGAGAAAAAGAGGGAAAGAGAATAATAAATAAGGACAAAAATGTAAAAATAGTTTTAAAACTTTTTAAAAAAATCTCTAATAACTTATATTATGGGATGTAATGGGATGGAGAGAGAGTAATAATTACAATACTGTTCCTCATTACACTTGCTTACGTCACACATGAAGCATGCTTTGCCATTGTTAGTAACTCGAGGTTTCTTTAAATAATGATAATGTGGGTAATTCTTCATCTAAAATAGTAGTAGTAAAAAAAAAGTTACACCCGTTCTCTGTGGAGTAAACTTTCCGCACACTTTTACTAGTTTATTAGGAAATACCAATGCCATGCGTGGGCTTAATTTCTTTCTAAGTTACGCCATGCATGCTTCAATATTAAATATTCAAATTTTATTAGGAGAATAATGTAATAGTTATAGTATACATTTCTTATTTTTAATTGTGACTGAAAAGTAATGTTTTGATATAAATGATATATGAATATCGTTAACATTCAGAACAAATGTTATAATATTAGCACGAATTTATATTTGTAGATAACAAACATTATGTTTTCTAGCTAAGAAAATTTGTCGGGAAATTAATCTATTTGATATCTAAAATTTGAAATATGTAATCTTTTAATATTTAATAATATTTTTTATTGTTATGATTTCTCATAAAATTATAACGTATCAAATGGTCTTGTCTTTATTTTTTTTTGTTGTAAATTATGACAAAAAACACATATTTTTTATTTTAAGTAAAAATAGACATATTAATGGATTATGTGTAATTGAGATAATTTTTTTGGTTAGAATTTACGTTGAAAAATAGAGTTAGGATCCATTTGACATATTATAATTTTATTACGGATCATAATAATGAAAAAAATAATTAAAGAATAAAACATCACAAGTTTTAAGTTTTACGAATCAAATAAATTAATATTTTGAATTTATTAATAATTTGCAAGATATATATTTTGACGTTCTAACTAAAGGGAAACAGTCATAAAAATTTTACTTAATTTTAAAATAAGATTGGAAATTTATATTATTCTATCAAGAATTAAAGATGTCACTAAAAATAAAACATTTTTAAGAAAACACGCGTAGAAAGAAGACAATGTATACCTGAATTTGATAGAGGCAATGATAATTGTCATTCTCTAAATAATCAAAGTGGTGATAATTGGGAATTATCTAACTACTCAAATCTAATAGTGTTAAAAGAAGTGGTCCCTTATAAGCTAGAATTGATCATATGGATGATAATTGATCTCATTCTCACCCCCACCATGCTCTTTCCCCAAAGCCCAATTCTCATCGAATGCCTCTTGAAAAGTCCCATCATTTCCCTTCACACTTTTGCAGTCCTAATAGTGCCATTAGGTCAGGTGTCCATCTGAGCCCCCCTTTCATTTTCAAGCAGTGGATGCCTAAGGAGGTGTCACTACACCATGTTTACCGGGGGCTTCAAATTCAACCCATTCCTGACCCAAACTTCAAGGCTACACTATCCTGGTCTTCGTCCACGGCCTACTGCAACCCGGTTAGGACTTGTTATTTCACTGGTTCAACCGCATTCAATTCAATTTTTTTAAAAAATAATATATATAGTCAGGATATTTATCTTTTATTATTTAAATTTTTTAAAAGTAAAAGAAGAAAACAACAAACGACAAACAAACGAGATAGAAAAAAAGAATATTATGTAATTCGATATCAAATTTGTAAGATATATCTCGAATAATAATTATTTTATTATTAAAATCAATTGTTATTTATATATTATCTAAATTATCATAAATATACTAAACTTGATTATTAAAATTTTATATTAATTCTAAACTTTGAACCGATTTTTAAGAAATTATTATTTTCTTTTACATCTTTGATTCTGAGGTGAAAAGCGTACAAGGCGGTAGTCAGTGCAAAAGGTGAAAGAAAAGTGTAGTGTGGTTTTTTTGGCAGTCATGTAGGAAAAAGGTGTGGGCGTGTCATTTCTGCTTTCATACTCCTGCTGTTAAAAGAATAAAGAATAAAATAAAAAAGAGTGAGCTGACAATTGCCGGTGGCAGGGAATTGTCGGGGAGAGGAAGGGAGGGAGAGTGCACCGCCGCATTTGGCAGCAAAAGCAGAGAGCATGCGGAGGTCACCGCTCCATCTTCACAGTTGAGTCCGCCACTTAGAGTGGAGCACCTCCGCCAGTAACCAAACCGGGCTTAGAGTCAGGGTCAGCAAAGGCCTTCCCTGGTCCGCTTAATACCCCACATTCACCTCGATTTCTTCTTCCAAGTACTACTCTCTTTAATTAAATGCACCCTTAGTCTCAATGGGCGTGTGCATTGCCACCACCTTTTTATCCTAAAAAAAAAAAATTCTCTTTTCCAAGGAAAAAATACTCCATAAAAAAAAAAGCTCTATATCTTTTAGTGTATTATTTACTAGAATCAAATATATTATTTTCATATAGAATAGTAATAAAAATACTAAATTTCATAACTCAATTTGAGTATAAACATACAAAAATAAATATTATTAATTTAATACATTATACGGTAAAAGAATCACTAAAAAAATCATAATTTAGGATCAGAGGAGTGTGAGCACGCGCCATGATGATACGTGTTTGGATTGAAGTAGAGGGGTACTATTTGTCATCTTTCAAATTGGTGGGGCCAAATCACCGCTTTTCCTTTAAATAGCTCCAGCCGGTTTCTGTATCTCCTCGTCTTCTTTTCGTTCTCGTAGAACCCTTAAACCTCCCTCATTTAGTAAACAAGCCAAGAAAGTATCCCTCGTCATCATCAATATCCTTTGATCCTCAATCCTCATTGCTTTCTGTTCTCTATCTTTTCCACTCTTTTGTGATTCACCCACCATCTAGCCAAGACGGGTCTGCCTCTGTGGATGCTCGGTCTCGGTGCGGAGCGGTTGCGACTCGATATGAACCGCTTGCTCGCGTTACTCTTTCACCAGGTTTTTCCTCTTTTTAGTCTTGCGATTGAGTCAGCATTGTCTTGTTTTTTTTTTTTTTTGTACTTTTCCTCTTTGGTGGGTTGTTTTGTTTTAATGGGTTGCCTTCATGAGATGGTGATGATCGTAAAGGTGTAATCTTGTGTAGGGGGTCCTGGATGAGCAGTTTTTACAGCTTCAGCAGCTCCAAGATGAGTCCTCTCCGAACTTTGTCTCCGAGGTTGTCAACATTTATTTCCATGAGTCCGAGAAGCTCTTAAGGAATCTCAGAGGATTGCTGTAATATTCTACTGCCACTCTCTATTTCTCTTCTGATGGTGATTTTTGTATGAGCGCTTTATTTTATGGCCAATGGGCATTGCAAGTATAAGCATGGGAAGGGGCAAAAAGAAGGGAAAAGTTGCCACTTCGTATAATATTTACTCTCCAATATTCTACCACTCTGTCTTCATGCACTGTACTATTTGTCCCATCAAGCAAAAAGAGTAAAATGGAACACTATACAAATTTGTATTTATTTGCCATTTGGGATGTTTATCTTGTTTGATCCTGATAAATCAACAGGCTGGATAGAGAGTTCTCAGACTACAAGAAAATGGGAATCCATTTGAATCAGTTTATGGGAAGCAGCTCAAGCATTGGTGCGAAAAGAGTCCGAAATGTATGCGTCGCCTTTCGTGCTGCTTCTGAACAAAACAACAGAGCTGGGTGAGTGAATGGTGCCTCTGGTTTTACCTTTTCATTTTTGTGTTCTCTGCATTTGTGCCTTCCACCCTCGTTTACATGCCCTGTTAGCCTCTCTAATCCGTAGACGCTACCATAGGGTTTTTAATTGTTCTTTTCGTTAACACGACCTATATTTCTCATGCCTTTTCCTTCACGTGCATACTCAGAAGCTTGATAATTTTGCCTTTTCCGGGCACAGCATACTAGAACATGATCAATGGGTTCATTCTGTTCTTCATTATATATGTAGAATTCATGTTTATCTGTGCTTGCGAATCTGAACCCAAAGCTATAGTGCTAACGTGCGTCTTCATATGGATTTCAGCTGCTTGAGAGCTTTAGAGCATCTGGAACACGAGTATTGTTATCTGAAAAACAAGCTGCACGAACTGTTCCAGGTAAAAACTAGCTCAAACAAGAAGAATCTTGTCTTGGGTCTCTTTTGAAAGATTTTAGGTACTGAAGGGTTGTTACCACGATCAACTTTTGAAATCCAGATTGAGCAACAGCGAATGCTAGCAGCTGGAGTCAGGTATCCACTGCAGAACTGAAACAAGGTTACAGCTACGAAATAGATGAAGAAGATCAGTACCAGAAATTGAAGTAGCAAAGGAGAAAAGAGTTGATAGTGATACATAACTTCACCTGCATTTATTGTAGAGCTCATCTTTCGTTGAAGGGTCTTGTTTGTAGTGTAGTTTTCTTTTTCTTTGGAGAAAATGGATTGTACTTTGGCTCTGATCACTTCTGATGCTGGTATGAATTGAAGTCTAAAGATCCAGCTTTAGTAGTGCTTACTTATTCCTGCTTTTATGGTGTCCACCAAAAGAAAGCTCCAAAAGCATCAACCAATATCTTCACTTTTGTCAACATCAGTCTCATCTTTGAATATCAACATGTATTTGTGTGCATGGAACATCAATCCATCAATCCCACTTGGTATAACCAGTCTATCAGATCCGATCAGAAGAAGCTGATCATCTGCAGATTCTGTCATTTATGGGCAGAGAGTTCTTTATGTCCTTGTTTGGCTGCCACGACCTAACCGGTTCTGGCTTTCGCCGACACCACCGGCACCCTCCCTATCGTAACTCATCAAAGCTATAATGCCTAAGGTTATCTTGTGATTGGAACTTCAAGGACTTTTTCACTAATCGAGAGAATGAATCTAGTATTAATAATTTCCCTTAAAATAAATTTGAATGTGGATTGATAAGAATTAGTGTGATATGAATTTTGTAAAATTATTAAATATTCGAAGGTAGGTAAATTTAAAAAAAAATATAATGTGTTATGGATAAATGATAATTTTTTAAAAATAAAAATTATATTAAATAATAATATATTTAAATTAAAATAAAATTTTGTTTGAGATGGGATTAAAAAAATTCAAATCTGAGTAAAGATCAGTCCAAAAAACCTATCCGTTTTAGTCAATCTAGATTTTTTTTTTTTTTTTTTGGTGGGGAAAACTTAAGATATAGAAATTAAATTCTGGTTTTGACTATGACGTTTTGCCGGTAATTAAAATCTCAAAGGTCATTAAAGACAACGTTCCTTCTGTTTCTGACATTCCTTAATTACCAGTAGTATTTATAACAAGGCCACCATGATTGGACGTGAAAATCTGAGTCTGTACCCTATGGATCGTGGTCCATCCCATTTGGGCCTTGCATTCAAAGCTGAGCTGGTAGGCTTGGATTTGAAATTTGCCCGTGGACTTATGAAGTGGTCTGGGTCAATAAATTGGATCAGAAAAACATACCCAAAATCAGAAATTGAACTCGTAAATTTATACAGTCAATTAAAAACTCACAGTTTATTATTATGCTATATATTCCCAAATCTGATCATACTTTCACCATATGCTTTGTATTTTCTTATTCAGTAAACAGATTGGGGAATGTTTTCCTCCCCTTCGCGATACGAGCAAACAAGAGTCAGCCTTCTACCTTCCTTTAATTAAAAATAAAAGTGATCCTTCTCGTTCTTCCTCTCCCTTTGCGCACCAAATGAACTGCTAGTTAAATTCGGTTCTACAAACCATGTGGATAAAGAATTCACACATTAAAAAAAAAAAAAACTACAATGTATAATAATAGGTACAAATTCACAATATGACCATTTATGAAGATTAGATCAATCTAAGTATCTTCTCATTTCTCACATATAAAAGAGAAAATCTTGTATTGAATTGCCTGTAATCTTGCCTGCTAAGAAATAAAAGGCGAATCTAATTAAAAAATTTATATAGATATTACAAAATTGGTTGAATATGAGATTGCGTTTATGTTCCCCAATAATTTTTGCATGAACCTCTCAAAGATCCCGAGTTGCAAGAGAGGGAAGGAAAAGAAAATTCCAAAAGAAGAAAAGGCATAAAGAAAGAAGGCACCAACCCACAATCAAACCTAAAGTTCAAAGACATTAATCTGTCTGGAAAAAGGCAAGCACCAAAAGACCCATCAAGGGCATGGTCAAGTCGACTATTAGCCTTACATTTGCGAGGTGGTGGTCATTTATTTATATGATGTTCCTTCTCAAATTATATGTGGTGCTTCTCTCCGTTCTGCCTTTAATTAGCACTCACATCACATTTGCCTGGGTTTCACATATATATATGCATATGCAAAACATGCTTCCCATCTAGAAAATGGTCGGCATCCTCTTTACCTTGACTACTTATGGGTAAGGAGTTATGGTGAAGGTCAGGACAGAATTAGAAATTAATAATTGGAATAATAAATTATATAAAAATATATATTAGAAGATAATATTATAAATTTTTTAAAAAAATTTAGAGGAACGAAAAGTAAATTTTAAAATTCTTCTATTAATGCCACCCGTCCCTCCTCAAGTCTGTCACCCGGTAAAGGTAATGTAGGAGAAATTCTTGCCTGCATTCAGTGGACGTGCATCAAGTATTTTGGATAATTATATTACGTACTGATAAAATTATATATAACATTTATTATATAACTCTCAATACACGTAATATAACCATCCAAAATATTTCGTGCACGCGCACTGAATGCACGCAAGAATTTCCCGTTGTGTAGGACTTTAGAATACAACGTAACACTTGTAGTCTTCGGATGTAAAGTTATCATTGAATGAATTATTATATTGTTTTAAAATTTTCATAAAAATCAAGCAGAAGTAAGAAAATATTATCGGTAAAAATCAAGAAGTCTTTAGGTGGAAGATTTTGTTGTTCACCTGACATTACTAACTCACCTTATTGAATGCGTAAAAACTAAGGAAAATCCTTAAAAAGATAGAAATAGCCGGTGGAATATTATCGTTTTGTTTTTGGATTTGATTATCTTCAAGATAACCTACCATATATTCCTTTGATATTATTGCCATCGTTTTCTTTGCCCACTGAATCACGAGCTGCCCGAAATCGTAAAGCCATTGTGGAAACCGTGGCATATTTTTATCACAAATTCATCAGCTGGAATAGAGTTTTCCTTTATAATATCACTACTTCATATAGCTAACACTTTGACTCGGGGTCACTATGTGATCTTATCTAGGATTTTTAGCAATTATTTATGCCAAATATCTATTAATAGAATAAGATTATTCTATGCAGTGCATGTTATATGGAATAATATTACTGCATGTAGAGTATGTCAACATCATGCATGATCAAGTTTAGATAAGATAAAAAAATAAACTTAAAAACTATAGTTATATATTGAATTATCCCATATTAATTAATTAGTTAAAACGTTTTAACAAATTTTGAACGATCTTACTTAAAATATTTTTTATAATAGAGTTAGTAGCAAGTTGAAGATAATGAAAACTTGAGATCGGAGCCAACAGAGCCAGATACAAGGGCAAACGTGTTTAATAGAGTTAGACGAGATAATTTTTTTTAAAAAAATTGCAATTTGAATGCATTGAGTAATTATACCTCTTGCAACAAAAGTTGTACACCAAATGTTGTGTATAATTTTATTTGTATATAGTACAATCATTCAATGCATTGGTACACGTTCACTGGGTGCATGTAAGAATTTTCCATAGAAGTGAGAGAAGATACTTAGGTGGACTCATTTGTAAAAATAAAAGGATTATACTTTCAAAAATAAAATATGAATTAGATTGTGTGCAATTGTTACACAGTGGAAGTTGTAGGTAGGCTGGAGACATCTTCTGTTCATCATGTATGGGAATTTGGTGACATAAGCACTGCATCAGAAAGGGGTGGTGACTGAAGAGCTTAAAGTTTGAAATATTATCCCAGTAATATTTGAAAACAAGGTTCGATTTATATTGAATATTCTAAAATATTAATGTAGTTGTCCATTTCTAATCTTGTGTAGGTATAGGAAGAGCCGGGAAGGTAGGGTGGTTTGGCCTCCACATTTTTTTTCTTTGAAATCCCTCTTCTTAAGAAAATTGAAAATTTTTAACTAAAGTATATAAAAATTTTACTTCTCGATGCTTTAAAATTTCTCAAATTTTATAATATTATTTTCTATTATATATTTTCTTATGATTTTTTCTTAATTTTAAAATTTTAATTCTGTCTATATAATCTCAAGAATAATATAATTTCATGATGAAAAGTTGAGAAGACATTCACAAAAAAAAAAAAAAAAAATCTTGATGCCCTTTAAGTCAAATTCTCCATAAACACGTATATGAGAATAAATAACTGCACGGATGTATGCATCTTATAATGTGAAATTCAAGGTTATAAAAATAAAAATTAAATAAAATAACAAAACGACTACACTTTATAGGAAACAACAGGCGTATCAAGAAATTTTTAAGATTTTATAGATGCCCCCCCCCCCCCCAAAAAAAGATTTTATAGATGCCCACCCACTAAAGTATATCTAATTATATCAATAGAGAAAGCAATTTGTACCTTTACTTCCATTTTATATGGTACCATATTGTATGAAAAGAAAAGGCATATCATCTTATCTATATTTGTATTGATTTACCAAAGTGATCCATGGTTGCAAGAATTGTTTACAAGGCCTCTCATGAAATCAAGAATTAGATTCTAATTTTTTAGTCTTACACCTCTAATCTAAAAGGAAAATACTTTTTTCCTAATATTTTTTTAGATTATGATAATTTAGTTTTATTACAAATGATATAAAATCTCCTGGAATTGGAAAATTTTGCATATCCTCGATATTATTTAACTTAAAAATATAATTTTAAGTCTGTTAAAATCTAGAAATTAATTAACTCTTTTTTCTCTAATTCTAGATGAGTAATAATTAGATCAATTATTGTCAAACTCATGGAAGAAATTTTTTATATAATTTGTGATAAATTTGAATTGTCATAAATATTTTATTTAATCCAATAGTAGAGCAATATCGTCCAACTCATAAATTTCCATTATTAGACAAGGTCGATTTTCAGTCTATCTTACCTAAGAATTTGGACTTTTTTATAAGAGGAAAGTCCTCCTAGTTGTTAGAAATAGTCTCTCGTCAAAGACATGCTAAGCAGTGTTTGATTAACTACATTTGTTCTTCCTCTATATATGTTTGACTTTATGTAAGAGAAAGCTCTCCACAAAAAAAAAAAAAAAAAAACATCGCATTTAATGGTAAAATTAATAAATTTGTAAAAAGATGGGTAAGTTTTAAAATTATGTAAAAGTGGGAGAGCAATTATAAAAATATAACATTTGAAGCACAAAATATTAACCAAAAAAGAAAAAAAAGATTATCGTGTATTTGGCCTTCCTGCCGTGAGTACAATCATTATTTCAAAAGCTTGCAATATATGCATTTTTGTAAGAATACATTTGCTTCTTAGTTTTATATCACAAAGAATTGATTTTGTATAACTTCTTTTTATGTACTTCTTCATTTTTGTGGACAGAAGGTAGATAGATTTCTAGTAGGAATTCAATGTGCCATTAAGAGTGGATGGTCCTGTTTGATAATATAATTAAATATTTAAAATTAATTAATTAAATATGTTTAATAATAGATAATATTAAATATTTAATTAATTAAATACATTTGATAATAAAATTTTGTTATCATTTAATTGATTAAGATAAACTAATATCTTGTTATAAATTTTAATTGAATTGAAAGTTACTTAACTTTTGATGTATAAATATGTTAAATATTTATATAGTTATTAATATTCATTTTATTTAATAAAAATTATAATAGAATATAGTGTAAAAATAAATTATAATTAATTTAATTTTTAAATTTCAGACTTTAATTTTTAAAATTTAAATATAAATTTTATCAAACGAGCACATAAAATCACTCGTGTATATATATATATCAACGTGAATGTAAATCAAATTCATAAAATAGGAAATACTTATAAGCAATTAAATTACAAATCAATATTATATTTGTTTCAAAATATCTATTACGTTTGAAATTTTTTTATTATAAATTATTTATCATTTTGTAAAATAAAAATATATTTATTATTTTTTTAATTAACTATTAACATTTATTATTTCATTACAATATTATTAACTAATTTTTTATATTTTAAAACAATTTTATCATTTCAAAAAAATAATTTTATTTTTTATATCTTCGTATATGTTAGAATTTTTTTAATCAGTATGCATGATTTATATAATATTGATAAATATTTTGAAAAGAATAAAAGACTAATTAAATAAAGTTTATTCAAGATACAAACAGTTATAAATTCAACGCATGCCTCAACATATAAGAAAAGAAAGATATCCAATCCTCATTTGCCATGGCACCGCAGTTTTTCAATACTCTTGCGGTCTTACCTTTTTTGTACGCTTAGATTCCATTTTTTCTTTTTTTTTAACGCTCGGAAGATTCCATTTAAATTTGACATTCGACGCCACCTTTTGCTTTGCACTACACACTGTGTATTGTACATCACTCTACGTACAACTTCACATATCCACCCATCTCTCACCGCCCCTCAATATTAGTCCTCCTCCCCACTTGTCTCCTTCATTGCTCCAACCCAGATAAATCATTCCGTTCCGCTCCTCGTTTCTCTCAATTATCGTCTGACATTTTTCTCAGTTTCGAAGTTTTTTGCGTTTAATTTCATCGAGACTGGAGATCTTCGAAGAAACCAGATCTTTGTTCGCTTCTACGTGAGGTTTGAAGACAAGAGATAATAGGAAGATGATCAAGACTTGTGTAGTTGTTGATGAAGGATTCATCTATAAAGAAGAGACGCATCTCACCGTTCTCAAGACGTCTCTCTTCTACGCCGGCGATGGCTTCACTGTTTATGACTGCCAAGGCCAACTTGTTTTCCGGGTCGACACGTACGGACCGGATGTTGACAAGAGTGAACTCGTTCTCATGGACCCCTCCGGAAAATGCCTCCTCACTGTTCGCCGGAAGGTACGCTTCTTTTATCCTCTCAATTTAGTGAGAAAAGGAAAAATATCCACCTCTTCCCGAAGAGTCAACACCGCCAGTTTTTTTTCTGAAAATGACCCGGCGAATGGTTACCACTGAGTTAAGAAATGCAGACGTTAATTCAATTAGTATTTCACAATGCAATTCATTGCCTTAATTGTTACTCGCTCAATCTTACTGAGTCAACTCACGTCTGGTGTTTTGGAACAGAGGCCGAGCCTCCATCACAGGTGGGAAGGATTTCTTGGAGAAAGAGGGGAGGGACAGAAGCCGATTTTCAGCGTGCGGAGATCATCTATGATCGGACGGTCAGGATTGACAATCGACATGTACGACAATTCAGGCGAGGAGTACCAGATAGAAGGATCTTTTGCGCAGAGGAATTGTACAATATTGAATGCGGGAAAGGAATCGGTGGCCGAGATTCGACGCAAAGTGGATGCAACGGCTAATGTGATGCTTGGGAAAGACGTATTCTGCCTCACTCTAAAGCCTGGTTTTGATGGAGCCTTTGCAATGGGATTAGTCCTCGTTCTTGATCAAATCTACGGTGATGATTACGTTGATGATTCGAGAGTGGGTGTGGATCCTACCGCTGAGGATGCAACCTAATAATCTTGAAATTTTTATTTCTGGTTTTGCTAATTTGCTATGATTAATAATTATTGACTTTTTTTCCCCATTGAAAGGGCCTTCTCATTGTCTTCGTCTCTAGATTTTTGTTGAAGGGGATCTCAGTTTATCTTAGCCATTTCTTCTGCAATCCTGTTGGATTCTAATAGACAATATTATAATTTTTGATTTTTTTTAGGATTATAGAAAATTTTAAAAATTTTTAAAAAATAAATAATTTAAAAAATTCCTCCCTAGTTCCATCATTAATATTAATTACTAAGAGATTTAAGGCTCTTTGACTTTTGACACATTAAGGCATGTAAATTAAATTCAGAATTTATAATTTTGTAGGAGGTGGTTTTAAGTAGTGAAGTTTTATACTGTAAATTAAAAGTTAAACAAGATTAAACAAAAATCTTATTCAAGTTCGGGAATAAGAAAAGTACGTATTGTAAATTATAAAAATTAAATTATATAAAGACAAATATCTATTTAAATATAATCAAATTCAAATTTACAAATTTACTTGATTATAAATTTAAAATGGTGATTGATAATCTTAAGAATAAGTCAATAAAATTAAGATATATGAGGGGGAAAAAAGCCTTAAAATTATAGTATATCTATTGGAGGTGGGGAGTTCAATTATTGTTGTACTTCGCCTTTTACTTTTGCATGGACAGAAGAATCTGGTACTTCAAAAATGCAAACAACATGAACACAACAAATGTCAACCACAGGAGAAGAAGATGAACAAAAAGAAGAAGAAGAAGAAGAAAAAAAAAAGAAGTTCATAACAAAAAGTAAACAAAATCTTCTTCGATTTAAAGTGTTTGACCCATACACGAAAGAATGTTTGACCCATACCTTAATTAATTTGCCTTTGTGCAGAGGGATCGGAACGGGGCTCTGAGTTGATGCGGACACCTTCCTCCTCCCCATTAACAAAAAGCTGCCGAAAAGATTTGCTGCTCCAGAAGTGATAACCATTCATAACTAGCCACAAGACCTCTCTAAATGAAAGGCTAATAATTGTTTAATTAATTTAACATATGTTTTTAACTGATAATAACTTTTAAGTCTTACTATCATTTCATGTATTCAAACAAAATGAAAAAACAAAAACAAAAGATGACACGTTTAATTAACTTAATCATATTAAAGGCTAGCTACGTGATTAGGAAATCAACATAACTTGCCGACTGCTGGCTGTGTAAAAGTGAATCAAGCATCTCTTTTTCGTCGCCTGCACACCTTCGTCTATTTCTAGAATAGTTGGAGAAGTGGAAGAGACTTATCCCAAAGAATCTGAAACTCTTGGTGTTAACTTCTGTCCGCCATCCATCACACACTTCGTTATCATCAGAAAAATGAAGCAAAAGATTCATGGGATAAAAAGGGGTTTCACATATTTCGATTTTGGGGCAAATGTCGAATGTTTCTTGGGATAACATTCCCTTCAACTGGTCGGTTTCTGCGTAGGATTTCAACCTCGCGACCGTCTCCAAACTTACGAAAAAGGTCATGACTAATTAAATTGTGTTTAGTAAGTTTTACTAGTTATCTTATACCCTAATGGTAGTGATTCCTCTACGTATGAGGCCATAAACCTTTTTCTGATTTTCTTTTAGAGAATCAAGAGACATAGAGGGACGTTGGCCTAAATTATTTCATGCCAAAGGTTGGCCGATCCTTGCCGGGGTTTCTTAGCGCAAGATTTCACAGATTTATCACGAAAGAGATGTTGTTGGAAGAAGGGGACGGGGGGGGGGGGGGCAGGGGTATAGCACTAGTCAATAGACTCTCATATTTTCTAGAGATCGATTTAGTGGAGAAACAAATTGATTTTCCTTTTCGCCTCTGGGCTTTTGAGTGGCTGAAAAACAACAAGCAATGACCCAGGAATGGAGAAGGGTTCTCTGCCTTCCCCACCATAACAAACCATTGCCAAAACCCAGCCCAATTAGTTAGATTTCTTACCCACCACCACGTGGAAATTCAGTTTAGGACCCTAAAACCTCGTATAATTGCTTCCACAATATGCCCCGATTCACATTTCACAAACCAAACGCCTTTGATTAATTTAAGGTACTTCGTTTTCGGTAACTTCAATAATTGTTTTTGGTCAACAAAACTGGCAATAGCTTTTGAAATCGTCGAGAAATTATGTGGCCTGCATCAAGCTTATAAAAGTTGACAATTTTGGTAGAGAAGACAAAAGTCAGAAATAGGAACATAGTCTGCCCCGACTATGCTGTAATGCCGAAATCTAAGTGGCGTCTGCAGATTCGATAAGCATGTCGAAATCAACCGTAGACTTATCGGCAAGGGTGTTTATCGGGGTATTCGGTTTGTAATTGATTCTAATTTTAATTTTTATTTCAATTTTAATAAAATTTTATTTAGTAAAAAATTGATTTGATTTTCAGTTTTTTAAATAAAAATATATTTTTTAATTAAATATATAATTAATGTTAAATTTTATTTATTTTTTAATATTTCGATTGAATTTCAATTTGTTTTTATAAAAAATTTAGCCCTATTTGATTTTATTTAAAATTTTATAAAATCGAACAAAAAATTAAAATTATAAATCAAAATTAAGACCGAATCAACAACCGATTTTTTAGTGTGTGCAATCGGTTTCAGTTGATTATTCAATTTTTAAATTTGATTTTTGTTTCATTTTTTTATTTTTTAAAAATCGAATCGAATTGAAATTTTTAAAAAATTAATTAGAATCGAACTAAAATAATCTCGATTCAGTTCAATTCAACTTGGTCTTGAATCGAAATTTAATAGATCTAAAATGATCCATTTAGTCTATTGGCTCATTAGCTCAATATAGATTTAAATCCATAGAAAGAAATATAAAATCTAATATAAATGAAAATCTAATACAAATTAAATTTCAAATTCCATATAAAATCCAATACAAACTAAAGTTCAAATATATTAAAGATTTATGGTTATAACACATTTATTCAATCCAAATCATTACACACGCATCCAGAGAACTTAAAACTAACTCATTATATAAATTTTAATTACAGTATATTTTTTCTTATTAAAATATTGTAAAAATAAATAATATATTTTGTTTAATTTGATTTTTCGGTTCAATCTGATTTTATTAAATAAAATTGAAAACCAAACTGAAATTATAACAAAAGATTGAAATCCAACTGAACAGAACCAAATAATTTTAAATCAAACATAATTTTATTCGAAAATTTTTGAAAATTCGATTTGACCCACATAGTACGCAGCCCTATAAATATCAACTTAGGTAGGTAATATATGTCTCTGTACCATCACTACCCTGGCGTATATTTACAGCGGAAGATCTGAGAAATTCCGCGAAATTTATTGATCGTATTCATCAATAATAGGATGAAACAAATATAGGCAACAAACTCCATGTGATATAATGCAGAAAAGAAACAAAGATAAGAGTATGAAAATTAACACTAGTCTCTCTACTCAAAGGAAAGCTCCCGTAGCGATGGATGCCAAGGTGAACCCAAGACTAGCAAACACAGCTGTTGAGGAGGAAGGAGATGATGGCGGTGGTGGGGGAATTCCAGCTGCTGGCGTTGGACTTGTTGGAGTACTAGATGAAGGCGAAGGGATCGGTGCACTGGGCTGGTCACTTGGAGAAGGTGTAGTGGGTGTGGAAGGAATAGGAGGAGGGCTTGTAGTCGGAGGGTTTGCGCCCGTCGCTCCTGAGACTGATACGGCTAGCTTCTGCCCTGCTAGGCAATGCCCTGGGACTCTGCAAATGTAGTAATGTTCACCGGCCGCACTTAGAGTGACATTGGCTGGTCCAATTTCTATCTCGTTCCCTATGGCATTAGTTGAAGTGCATGCATCAAAAGAAGCTTTGGGCACTTGTTGGACATCATGATTGTTGGTGGCGAAGTTGAACACTGGAAGAAAAATACATCGTTAACTCGGTAAAAGAATCAAATACGACAATGATAATGCATTGCCTGTAAATATTAGTGATGCAAAATGCATTTGAAGTAAGCTTCAGAATCTAGTTCTAGAAACCAAAAAGAAAAATTCTGAGAAAAAGAAATGAATAAAGAAGCATGGTTTACGTACCTAGGATGTCACCAACCATGAAAGTTTTGCCAGAAGCCCAATTAGCGTATGTTGCTGCACCATTCGGAGGTACAGTCCAGCCGATGCTGTCTCCAACTACATGCACTTGAGCAAAAGCAGAATGCACCATAAGAGCACCAACAACTGCAATGCAAGTAAACCTATTCATTTTTTCTTTTCTTCTTCAAAGCTCCTCTAATTTGCTTTAAGCAATAGGTGTGCAAGTTCTGGGTGAGAAAAGGCGGCTGAAGCTGCTGGTATCCTATGCCTATAAATACTGAAAATTAGGACAATGCCTTGAGTCTTAAACTCTTTGCATGTCCAAGTCGGAGGGATTCCAACTTTGCATTCCAATCTAAGACTTCCAACAAAACATCATGCTCTTATAAAGTCTTTAACTCCTGGAGTAGGTTCCAGTTAGCAAGAATTGGAAAGAAGAATGTCAATCTAATGGTAATACTTGTTGTGCGGGCTAGTTCAACTTCTCCATATACGTAGTGTCTTGGAACCCATCCATTGGTGGTTGACTATTGACCCCTTCGTTGCATGCTGAAATTGTTTTGCAACTTCTGACATGCTGGAGTTGATTACCATGATCTTTCAGCAGCTCCTGTCCACTCCATAGGGGAGAAAAATGAGGGTATATAGTAAGGTTAGTGAATGTTGAGAAAAATAAGGGTATCAATAACGTTACCGAACAAAATGAACCCAAAAAAGAAAAAAGATGTTGAAAAATAATACTAACAGTTTTAGATAAGTATTGATCAATATTAATATTATACGAACTTTAAGAAATTCAATTCGAAAAAATATAGGAGACAAACAAGGGATAAATCATATTAGTTACTTTTAAAGTTAACAAAAATTACATTAGTTGTTTGAGAAAATATATATAAGTTTGATGAAATTTTAGATAAGATTTGAATTTAATTAAACAATTTTAAATAAAATTAAAAAAATTGGAAAGCTGACAATGGAAGAAAACCTTTTGAAATATTTGATTAATGAGGTATCATAAGCTTCGAAATATGGCAGGACTTTGAGAACCAAAGTTTGCAGTTCTTTTTATTTAAAGCGAGGGCAGAAAAAGAAGCCACACAAGGAAGAATGTTTTGACCAATTTCATAATTTACTTGAGTAGACGAATGGAATGACTTGGACTGAAGAGCTCCTTCTTCGTCTCCCATGCCAAAATGTTGCCGAAAGTTTTGCTGTTTTGGACGTGATAATATATATATATATATATATATATATATATATATATATATATGTTTAATTATCTTAATCAAAATTAAATCCCATGATTTTGTAGATTTGATTAATCACATTCATCTACAAGGATGAAACAAATAGACAATACAATATGTATTATACAATATAGAAAAAAAAAAGTGCCACCACAAAACTGGGGAGATTCAACAAGATGCATTATTGTGAAAGACTATCAGAACTAACACTCCTTTCTCATTTTATTCACTAATCAAAGAAAAACTACCATAGTGATGGATGCAAAGGTGAACACAAGACTAGAAAATAACGCTGTCGAGGAGGAAGGAGGTGGTGGTGGTGGGGCGTTTCCAGCAGCTGTCGTTGGACTTGGAGCAGATGAAGGTGAAGGAGTTGGTGGACATGGATCTTCAGGTTCGTTAGAGGTTGGAGAAGGGGTAGAAGGCGTGGAAGGAGTAGCTGGTGGGGTTGCAGTAGGAGGGTTGGCGCTGGGCGTTCCTGAGACTGATATAGCCAGCTTCTGGCCTGCACCGCAATGCCTTCCAACAGTGCAAATGTAGTAGTGCTCGCCGGCGGAGTTCAGAGTAACATTAACCGGTCCATTTACGATAAGGTTCCCAATAGCATTATCTGAAGTGCATGCATCAAAGGAGGCTCTGGGTACTTTGTTGAACATCATGATTGTTGGTGGCGAAGTTGAACACTGAAAGAATACTAACTGTTAACTTTGCACAACGATCAAATATGACAAAAAATATGTTCAGAAGCAAGTTTAGGCTAGTCCTAGGCACAGTGAAGGAAAATGATGGTAAAGGGAAACGAATATAGAGAGAAGGGCAAGTATATATATTTTCGTACCTAGGATGTCACCAACCGTGAAAGTTTTGCCGGCAGCCCAATTAGTGTATGCTGCTGCACCGTTCTGAGGTACAGCCCAGCCGATGCTGTCTCCAACTACATGCACCGTTTGGGCAAATGCACAACGCACCATAAGAGCACCAAGAACTGCAAGGCAAGCAAACGTATTCACTTTTCGTCGAGTTCTTTTCTTCAATTCAATGCTCCTGTAATTTGCTTTAAGCTTTGGACGAGTAAGTTCTCGGTGAGAAAAGGGTGGATTGAAGTTGCTGGTCTGTATATGGCTATAAATACTGCAAAATGTTTGGACAAGGTCTTGAATCCTACGGAGTCTTACATGTCCGACGGGTTTGAACTTTCCCTTCTATAGACCACCATTCTCTGAACTACTCTTGGAGTACGTCCCAAATAGCAAGGCTTGGAAAAAAGAAAACACGAGCAAAATGGGAAAACTTGCGTGTATTGTGTGTAGACTAGTTCAACTTCTCCATATATTTTGGTGCTTTACAAATAAAAAATCAGAAAAGCCATTCAGTGTGGAATTGAAGTTGCTTTGTAGCTTCTGATCTGCCCAATTATTGAAGGCTAATTTTACCATCTGACCTTGCAGCAGCATGTTCATTGTTCCCAAGCTACCAGGGGAGGAAAATTGGAAAGCTGGGAAGCAAAAATTGTCCATAGTCAAGAGGTTCATATGAGGTACCGGAAGAATTTAGATTTAAAATAAGGAAAGTTGGTAGCATTTGCATTTTTGTTTGGAAGCTCATTGTTTACAAGGTCAGATTTTAAACTTTGTAATAAAATATATAAATAATACTTTAATTCATTTATATATTAAGTATACAACCATTCAATTTATACATTCCTTGCTAATTTAGCATGTGGCCAGGTTTCTTTCCTTTAGCATCTAGGCCCTGCGTTCCAGCAAATAATAAAGAGCTAAGAAAAAGTCTAGCCCAGCTAGTTTTCAAACGAGGGGACATCATGACTTTTAGAACGCCGGAGCTTCTTCTGTGTTAAAATTGAGAAGCGACATGACAGAAGTCTCTATTCGTTACTTCTTGTTGGTAAACGTAAAAAGAGGACCTTGGAACAGACTTAAAGGTCAATACCCCAAATGTGGAATGGATGATAATTTTCATAGCATTCCAAATATTTGTTCAAATGTTCACGGCTTTAGGAAGCTTCTGTTCAATTGATTTGATTTTGAGAGAGTTTTTGCAATTTTCCTTTTTTTTTTCTGAACTCATCAATTGCAATTATTGTTTTTTATACATCACAGATAAAGAATGTAAATCGAATTCATGCCCTATCGCAACTTATAACTGATCTTTCTAACCGGCTTAATTGTCTTATCATAGTTGAAAGAGAGGAGGGGTGGCATTAGGCCTGGTAAGTATGAAATTTGATGCCTTAAAACATTTAGATACGGTGCATGTTGAAAATGGTAATTTTGGGAGTTAATAATTTTTAACTCATGATTAGTTAGCCTAAAACAATTAATGAGAATTGTTCTTGATATGTTATAGATTGTTTTGATTGTGGTAGAATCAATTTTCATGGTGGGAATCCATAATTAAATGTTGTTAAAGTTGGGCTTGGGCCATATTTTCACGATCCTCTATTTTTATTTGGCCCAATTAATTAACTCTAACTTGAAAAGGAATAGGAAACATAAAATCTGATAAAGAAATTAGGACTTCCTAATCTGAATTGGGTTTTAATTTTCCTAAAGCGACATTAAAAGGGAGAACAGAGCCGCCATTAGGGTGAACCATTTTCGTGTTTTTTTGCTTCCTGCAAGAAAATTCGCCGCTTCGGTTCTCTCTCCGCGATCCATAATTTTTGCCTTATCGGAACCGACGAACTGAGGGGATTTTCGAGGTGATCACAGTTGGTGTGCGTCAACAGTGATCTGAGACCGTCTTATCCTGCAAGAAGAGTCGCTGTACCCATCGCACCGGAGTGGGGCGAATAGCTTCTTGAAGGCAAACCAGTATTAGACTGGTGATTCGGTCGACAATACGATGCGTTGCGGCGCGGCTTGTCCGGAGGAGTGCGGCGCTAGGTACGTTACGGTAGAAGCTGCGAGCAAGTCAATCGGGTATACTATTGATTTGTTTATTAAGTGTGAATTCTGTCTAGTTACATTACGTTTGGATTGTGTGGCCTTGCCGGCATTATTGATATTTGATAATTGCAATTGTTAGAGCCCTGGTCGGGTATAGGCGGTGCTTGTTCAATTCGGTTGAGTTGCACTGTCTGTGCTCGTAGATACCCTGGTTCACTAACGAGTCTTCAAGAAGCTATTACTGCAATTATCTATGTGTGTGCAATGACCGGTTCGTCGAGTGCTGCATCACGTTGCGTATAAGCCTTTGGTTGACTTGAATGGTTTGCTTGGACAAGTTTGGTCCGAGGCGAGAATTTCAAGCGTTGGCAACAACGCATGAAAATTTGGTTGACCATGAAGGGCTTATTATCGGCGGTGCGGGTAGACAGAGCCTATACCAATTGAAAGGCATTCTAGAGTAGGCTGAGATTGCTTGCGTGGGATGAACGGAATAATGTAGGCGAGAGGGGCAATATCGTCAGCATTGACAAATGCTCTCTTTGATATCTACTGTTCTGAGTCATACACAGCAAAGATGCTATGGGATGAACTGGATAGGAAATATAATACCGAGGATCAAGGTGCTGGAAAGGTATTATGTCTCCAAATTCTGAAGTTTCGGATGGTTGAGGGTAAGTCCGTGGTCGAACAGGACTCAAGAGTTACAATTGATTATTCATTCTCTTCATGAATCGGATATGGAACTTCCTGAGAAGTTTCAAGTGATGTCAGTGATAGAGAAATTTCCTAAGTCTTGGGAGGACTTTGGTATGTCCCTCAAACACAAGACGGAGAAGATTTCTCTAAACGATCTGATGAAATCAATATCCATTGAGGAGCAACATAGAAAGAATAGTCATATTATACCTATGGAGTCTAATGTCCATATTGTGACTACTGGGAAGAAGAGCAATAATTAGAGGAATGTGGGGGTTAATTCAAACTCTAAAAACATAAACAAGACAAAATGCAAGGCCAACCGAAAGCAAATAAACCTTGCTGGAATTGTGGTCAGGTTGGACATTGGGCTAAGGACTGTCCGTCTAAAAAGCCCAAAGTCAAACAAGGATCAAATTCTGAAGCACAAGTCAATGTGGTGGTAGAGGATACTAGTCAAGCGGAGGCTGATTTGAGTACTCACCTTACTGAGGTTTGTACCATTGAGGTTGAGACTGGCATCACTACTTCCAATGATGATGAAAGGTATGTTTCTGTTAACCAAGAAGTCTTTACTATTTATGAGCCACTTGAATGACTGGTTGATACTGGAGTAAATGTGCACGTTTGTCTTTGATAAATTGCTTTTTGTGTCTTACCGACCTATTAAAGGAAAAAGCTGTGAAGATGGGGAACTCAGCTGCAGCCGATGTGTTGGGAATTGGACGCGTGGACTTGAAGTTTCCTTCGGGCGTATTCTTTCTCTTCATAGGGTGCAACATGTTCCAACGGTTCGTAGGAATATTCTTAGTGGTTCATGTTTAGTTAGAGAGGGTTATGAACTTACTTTCAAATGTAATAAAGTAGTGATTATGCACTACAATTCTTTTGTTGGCAAAGGTTATTTGTCAGATTGTTTATTTAAATTAAGAGTTGAACCTTTTACTTCTGATTTGAATAAAGCTTCTTCTATTGAGAATTCTATTTATCCTATGGTGCACATTATTGAATCCATCGATGTTTGGCATAGTAGACTTGGACATTTAAATTTAGATTCTGTTAAAAGAATGATGAATTTAGACTTGATCCCTAAACATTCAATTGATAAGAAAAATAAATGTCAAGTGTGTGTGGAAGCTAAAACAACCAGGAAACCCTATCATTCAATTGAAAGGGATTCGGAAATACTTGATTTAGTTCACACGGACATTTGTGAATTCAATGGCTTATTGACTAGGGATCATAAGAAATATTTCATTACTTTTATTGACGATTGCATTAAATATTGCTATGTTTATTTACTTAAACATAAAGATGAAGCACTTGAAAAGTTTCTCATATTTAAAAATGAAGTTGAAACTCAAGCTGGCAAGAAATTTAAAAGGTTAAGATCTGATAGAGGTGGAGAGTATGGGTCTAATCCATTTGTTGAATATTGCCAAAGCAATGGCATAATTCATGAGGAGACACCCCTTATTCTCCCGAGTCTAATGGGATTGCTGAACGGAAAAATAGAACGTTTAAAGATATGATCAACGGTTTACTTTTAAATTACGGATTGCCTAAGTATATGTGGGGTAAGGCTTTGAATACGGCTTGCCATATTACGAACGAGTCCCTCATAAACATAAAGAGGTAACTCCATTTGAAATGCTGGAAAGGTAGGAAACCTAACTTAAAATACTTACGTGTGTGGGGTTGTCTTACAAAAGTTCTAATCCCTGAACATAAAAGGAAGAAGTTAGGACCAAAGGCTGTTGATTCCATCTTTATTGGTTATGTGGAAACAAGCTATGCCATGAGGTTTTTGGTAATTAAGTCCGAAATACCGGTATAGATTGTAACACTATCATTCAATACCGTGATGCTACATTCTTTGAGAATGTGTTTCCCATGAAAACTGGTTTGCCTCAAGATGTTTCTACTTTAGATTCGACCTTAACGTCCGATTCCATTTACGATCATGTGGAAAGGATGAAAGATGTGGGGGCAAGTCCAAATAGTCCCAATACTCAAATTGAGGAATTGGAAGAACCTAGAAGGAGTAAGAGAGCTAAGGTCTGTCAAGGACTTTGGAAGTGACTTTGTCACTTACAATGTTGAGGACGAACCTTTGACTTTTCAAGCGGCTATGGCTTCCTCGGAAGCGGGGGCATTGGAAATGAGGCTGTCAAGAGTGAGATGGATTCCATTGTCTCCAATGGGACATGGGAATTGGTAGATCTCCCTCCTGGGTGCGAGTACAATTGGATGTAAATGGATATTTAAGAAGAAACTTAAACCGAGATGGGACCATAGATAAGTATAAAGCCGGATTAGTTGCCAAAGGGTTTAGACGAGAAAGAGGGAATAGACTATTTTGATACATACTCTCCTGTTGCTCGTTTGACTACAATCCGAGTGCTAATTGCATTGGCTTTCATATATTGTCTCACCATCCACCAAATGGATGTGAAGACAGACTTTTCTTCATGGTGATCTTGAAGAAGAGATATATATGGATCAACTTTGAGGGATTTGTGGCCAAAGGAAATGAACGGAAAGTTTGTAAACTTATTAAATCCCTATATGGTCTAAAACAAGCACCCAAACAATGGCATGAAAAATTTGATAAAACAATTTTATCATTTGGCTTCAACATAAATGAGAATGACAAGTGTGTTTCTTGTAAGGTTAAAGGTAATACTTGTATTGTTCTATGCACTGTATGTGGATGACATTTTGCTATTTGGGTCCAATATTGAGATAATTAATGAGACTAAATCATTTTTGAAAAGTAAGTTTGAAATGAAGGATATGGGAGTAGCAAATGTGATTCTTGGCCTAAAGTTGATTCGCTCAGGCGAGGGGATAACCATTTCTCAAACTCACTATGTTGAGAGTGTTCTTGAGAAATATGGGTATCAAAATTGTAGAATTGCTAAAACTCCAAGTGACCCTTACGTAGCTTTGTTCAAAAATGAAAGTGGAGTTCCTGTGTCTCAATTAAGATATTCTCAAATTATTGGTAGCTTGCAATATCTTGCGAATGGCTCAAGACCGAGATATTTCATTTTACGTATCTAAGGCGGCAAGATATACAAGTTGTCCAAATCGGACTCATTGGGAGGCCTTGGATAGAGTACTAAGGTACTTGAAGGGAGCAGTGTCCCTTGGGCTGCATTATGGGAAATTCCCTGCTTGTACTTGAAGGGTATAGTGATGCAAGTCTGGATAGCCAAGAACTACGGTAGCAATGGATGCACTTGGATATGTGTTTACATTAGGTGGTGGTGCGATCGCTCGGAAGTCTTGTAAACAGACTATGATAACTCGGTCAACTTTTGAGGCTGAGTTATGTGCCTTGGATACTACTTGGAGCAAGTTGAATGGTTGTATGGACTATTGTCCTCTTTGCCAATGATCGGCAAGTCCGTTCTTGCTATATCTGTGCATTGTGACGATCAAACCACAATTGCAAAGATAAAGAGTACCAAATATAATCAAAAGACTAAGAGACACATCCAAGTTAGACTTAAGTCTATAAGGGAGTTAGTGTACTGAAAGGGTGGTGTCTGTTGACTTTGTTGGATCCAAATATAACATTGCGAGACCCCTTAACTAAGGGACTTGAAACATCATTGTTCCTTAAATCCGGGTTGGGAATGGGATCGATAACCCGAGAAATGATTCACCTACGGTGGCAACCCAATCGACCAAGTGGAGATCCCGCAAGGCGGTTCAATGTGGTATAAACAAGCTATTTGAGTGAATCGGCACCAATTACGATACTTTTGTATCTAGGTCCTTTCCACTGAAAGCTTTGTGGTGCGTTCTTGCAATAAGTAAGAGTTTTGACTACGAATGGGATCAAGTCTTTTAGACGGGATGCTAGCGAGTCCATCCTTGGAGATCGCCAACTATGTGAGTGTTGTTGTGTGGCCGCAACTAAAGGGAATTGGGTTTTCTCTGAATACACTCATGAGACAGGATCAGGACACATGGCCATAACGTGTCAACCCTAAAGATTATCTCCATAGCCGATAGTCTGTTGTTACCAATGGACGCCGTCACATTCAAGGTTCAGATTCAAGGCTTAAGTCCATCTGTTCCTGTAGGGGTATAGGTTGGATAACTTAGGTAGTGGTTCAAACCGGAAGGTACCATTATCGAAAGCAGATTATGTGAATCCTGAATAATCTTTAACTATGGATTTGTGGGGGATTGTTGAAAATGGAAACTTTGGGAGTTAATAATTTTTAACTCATGATTAGTTAGCCTAAAACAATTAATGAGAATTGTTCTTGACATGTTAGAGATTGTTTTGATTGTGGTAGAAGCCATTTTTATGGTGGGAATCCATAATTAAATGTTGTTAAAGTTGGGCTTAGGCCATGTTTTCACGATCCTCTATTTTTATTTGGCCCAATTAATTAACTCTAACTTGAAAAGGAATAGGAAATATAAAATCTGGTAAAGGAATTAGGACTTCCTAATCCGAATTGGGTTTTAATTTTCCTAAGACGACATTAAAAGGGGGAACAGAGCCGCCATTAGGGTGAACCCCTTTTCGTGCCTTTTTGCTTCTTGCAAGAAAATTCGCCGTTTCGGTTCTCTCTCCGCAATCCATAATTTTTGCCTTATCGGGACCAGCGAACTGAGGGGATTTTCGAGGTGATCACGATTGGTGTGCGTCAACGGTGATGCGAGACCGTCTTATCCTGCAAGAAGAGTCGTTGTACCCATCGCACCGGAGTGGGGCGAATAGCTTCTTGAAGGCAAACCAGTATTAGACTGGTGATTCGGTCGACGATACGATACGTTGCGGCGCAGCTTATCCAGATGAGTGCCAGCGCTAGGTACGTTCTGGTAGAACCGCGAGCAAGTCAATCAGGTATACTATTGATTTGTTTATTAAGTGTGAATTCTGTCTAGTTACATTACGTTTGGACTGTGTGGCCTTGCCGGCATTGTTGATATTTGATAATTGCAATTGTTAGAGCCCTGGTCGGGTATAGGCGGTGCTTGTTCAATTCAGTTGAGTTGCCTGTCTGTGCTCGTAGGTTTCCCTGGTTAACTAACAGTGCATAGCTACAGCATTTCTGTTCTCAGCTGAAAGGTGATTAGATCATGCCAACTGTATTCAGAAATGCAGCTTGGCCAAAATAATGGGCCGGAGATTCTTGGTGATGCTTTCTTGTGGCTTGAAAGAAATTTGCTTGATACTATTGTTGTTAAAATGGTGAGTCGATATAATCAAGTATCGGCTATACTTCCAATAAATATAAATGATTCGATATGGTGAAAACAGAAAGTGGTATCAGATCTTTTTTTAATCAGGGATAGGGTTCCTTGAACTTACTATAGAAACGGTTCAAGAAAGTCAGTTGAAAATGCACAACGTAAGAATTTTTCAGAACAACAAGCAGATACGTGTATTGACTTGATTCAAGGAAAGTACAGAATAGATTTAAACCTTGACAGAAGAACGGGAAGATGTAAAGAAAGCTGGAAACAAAGCTGTAACAAAGCGGTAAGAAAGTTGTAAGAAATTGAAATCTTAGACTAAAAAGTAGTAAATGACGACAAAGTAGAAAAAAATAGGAATTTAATATTGTTGGTTGATGATGGTCGTCTCTGGGCTCTGGGGCAGCGTTCTCCTTTTATACTTGCTGTAATCGAGCCATTAACAGATCGTGGAGTTTCTTCCGGCCAGAGAATGCTCCCAACGGTCGTGGATATGCTTGCAGAAATCTCACGCCGAAAGATCAGGAATTCGTTTTACTTCCTATCGGCTTCGTTGTGCCGATGTTGACTATGACTAATGGCTGCTCAAAATGCTGACTTTATCGGCTCGAGAAACTCATCAAATCGGCAACGACCCAAAGTAACCATTGCGTCGGTCGACAAAGCTGACGTCAACAAATACTAATGGACTTAAACAGTCCTTGAAGTCTGGATTTCTTCATGTGCTGCTTGCGATTTATTTGATTGTTTTGTTTCTTTGTTTATTTTGTTTCATATCACTGCCATTTTTAATCCATGTTTCATCTTATGTTAAAAGCGAAGCCAAAAGAGATACCTGGAAAGGATGTCCGTAATTAAGGAGGAAAAACAGGGGTTTTGGTCCTTGAAGTCATGGTTTATTAGACTTCTGATGGATTTCTGGTTTCGTCTCGTAAAAAGGTTGAGTAATTGAGGGCACACCCCTATTTCAGATCACATCTCCTTACCTATTTTATTCTAATTGGATTTTGATATTTGCAAGTACTTTTGCATTTGAAGAAAGCAAGCTGTTTGTTTGCATTAGGGCATACATAACAGTCATTTTCACCATTGCACTGCAGAAAATCTCCAGAACGAGAAAAAAATTGCACCTGTATATAATTTGCGATTTGCAACGGTTTTTAATTTTTTAAAAAATTAGTAAAAAAATTTGTGACGGCCGTACATATTGCAAATCTGCTAATGTTTTGTGACGGCTGCGCATATTTAAAAAAGCAAAAAGGAAAAAACTTCACATCGGGAATAATTTGCGACGGATTTACAGTGACAGTCTTTTATAAGGCTGCCACAAATCCCTTGCTATTCTACGAGAAATTTGCGACGGATTTTAATATTTTTAAAAAGACAATTAAAAAAAGTGTGTGAATGTCTCTAATCTATAGCAAATCTGCTACAGATTTGCAACGGCAGTGCATATTTAAAAAAGTAAAAAGAAAGAAAATTCACCTGCGAATAATTTGCGACGGTCTTATATATAGTCGTTGCAAATCCCACTTAGTATTTTTTAAAAATTAGTAAAAAATAAAAAAGTGCTAGTTCTTGCTAAAGCGTTGCAAATCTGCTATGGATTTCGACAGAAAAGGGTTATGTGTTTTAAATTAGTGTTTAGGGTATAACAGTAGTGCTATTAGCCGTCGCAAGTTGCAAAGGTTTTTTAATAATATTATTTTAAGATTATTTTTATCAAAAAATTTAATACAAATAAAATTTATTTATAAAATATTAATACATTTATTTGAATTCACACTTTTTATATAAAATTTCAACTTATATTTATATTTTTAAAATAAAAAATAATTTCAATCTAAATACATTTAAAGTTACTTATTTCAATAACTTTTTTATAAAACTTTATACACTACAACAAATTGATAATTAGTGATGAATTGCTAAATGACATGTTGTCAAAACGTCACGGAAAATATTCATAGCATGACGAAAATTATAATTCGTCACTTAATTTCACAAGTTGATATTTTCTTACATCACAAACTAGCATCACAAAATATTTAGCACTAACATTTCCCACCAACTAGAGATAAAGCACAATATTTTTTATGACGATAGTAATATTATGTGACGTTTTAATTTTGCCATCAATGCACTACCTTTTTGTGACGAATTATATAACGTCATTATTTACTATCGAAATTTGATATTATGCCACTAATATTATTGTTCACTATATATGACAACTTTTATTGCATTACATATTTTATAATTATTTGGTGACATATATAAATATACGTATTAATGACAATCTCATTATGTCACACTTATGTGTAATATTACGTGACAGTTTTAATAATATAAAATTTTTAAAAATAATCTATTATGTTAATTATCTATCACAAAAAGATCAAATTCATGTAATATTGTATATGACAATATGTAACATATTATAAAGATACATGAGTATAGAATTAAGTGACAATTTTACTTATTGCCATAATTTTTAACTAATTCATAACATTAACTATCTGTAAAAAAACGAGATGATATTTATATAATCTATTTTGTGTCACGATGTAATTAAGATTTTTATTACATTTGACTAATGTTACAGACAATCATTTAATTGACTATGTTAATTTTTGTTTATTAATTCTTTTATTTTTTTAAGTGCAAGTTTTATAGACATTTTTTTTAAAAAAAAATTCATTTTTATCATTTTGGCCTAAAAATAAAAAATCCATTATTGTAAATAAATTTTAAAATAGAATATGAAAAATTATTTTTTGTCAATGAATAAATTAATTTTATTTCAATTAAAATTTATAAGTTTATAAAAATAATAATGTTAATAATAAAAAGGTAAATTGATTATCAAATATAGTTTTTGAAATTTTAATACGTATATATATACATTATATATTCCATCATTAGTAAACATATTGATAATTATATATAAATATTTTATTATTATTTATATATATACACAAAATATAAATATATATAATTAGCATTTAGTATGTACATATTTAATATATATTATATCATAATTTAAAGTATAATAACTGATTATAATTCAAAATTGTAAGTATAAGAAAGTAAGAATGAATGATACAAAATAATATTATATAACATATTATATTATATTATTTGTATAAAAAATTAATATTTTGTTTAAAAAAATAATATTAAAATAACTTAAATCATTAACATAACCTTTTTTATAATCATATTTTCTAACATAACGTAGTATTAATAATCATATTTTAATGATATAATTACACTAAATAATTAACACAACATTTTTTAGTAAATAAAATTTCAAATAATCATTCCTATGTTTTGAATAAGAAAATTCAAAAGAAATAGGAAAACCTATGCTCTCTTCCCTTGTTGTTTCCTATATTATGGGAAATTCTTATATGAACCCGGTGCACAGCCCCACCTGTGCACCGGGTGAGCCCAACTGCCCTCAGAGCTCGACACCTGACCACTTGAAATAAAATAATTGAAATAACTTTTTTTTTTCTTTTCAATTTTTCCTTTTCTTTCACCCACCACGGTTAACCATGGTTGGTGAAAATTTTCCAACATCCCGCCCAGAAATCAATGCTCTATTTATCTAAAAAATTTGTCATTTTTTTGAGTCTCTCTCTTCCGCCTTGTTCTCTCTCTCTCTCTCTTCAGCAGCCAGCGACGCCGACCAGCTCTCTTCAGCTGACCTCGTCTCTCACTCTCTTCAGCCTTGTTTGCAGAGGTGATTTGCAGAAGTAAGAAGACCATATTTCCTCATCAATTGCAGCAGCATTCACTTAATAATTGTAGCATTAGCTTCCGTTTTCTCTATTCGACCCTCCTCTTGGGTCTCATTGTCATACAACACCAAGAACAAGGGACTTCTCAATGGCTTGGTTGCAGTGAAGAATAACCCACATTCCTCTGTTCAATCATTCCAGCATTCTCTTCATCAACATTTTGGTCCACACACATTCACTCACCCGGCAGTCTAATTTTGACAAGGTGCAGAACAGGTGTGTTTTCATGTGTTTGTAAGTTTGTAATGCCCTTTTAGTTTACTAAATTAAAACCAAGCACAGACAATAGGCATCTTGATTTCCAAATCATGGAGTTTTCTTAGCATGTAATGACACCTGTTCTGCAATTTCTGGGTTTGTTCATTGTATAATGAATCTGGAAAAACTTGTATTTGGAGACAAATCTTAGAGAACCTGTTGATGCACGTTTGCACAGATTTGACTTCTTTAGTTGAATATTTTGACTGATAATGTATGTTCATATCAGCCTCACTCACAACGTTATTCCCTTAATGAAGCAATCTTGATTTCCAAATCATGGAGTTTTCTTAGCATGTAATGACTAATTTTAATCATATTTACAAAGTATGGAAAGTTATCAGTAGATCTAGGCACCGTATTTTTGGATTAAAAGAGTAGTTTATCTCAGCATGCTAATAAACTAACTTATAAGTTTATCGTTCAGCAGTCTATGCAAAATCATTATCCCGAACAGTGCAGCATTTTTCTCGTTTTGCTTACATTTTACCTTTTCAAATCCATTATGATCAAGCTGCTTTATAGCTAAAGTCTAAATAAAGGATAAAAAGAACACACTCAAATGAGCAACAAGTTATGGAAAATAATGTGATTAATTACCTAGATAATTCAAGGGAATCCTAGCTATAAATACCACTCTGACTTACTTTTTTGAAAAAACACTAGTGTAGATTTGATATCAACAACTTCTTCTTTGACACATGGAATGTCAATTTTGGTTTGTAGGATGTCAAGTTGTGCAAATAATATCTTCATTGATGATTTAGAAGAAGGCGATGATGAAAAAGTTCAATTCTTGCGCCAAACTTATGAATAAATTCAATCACGACAAGACAACAATGATAATGATATTCAAATTGTGTCTGTTGGTCAAGCAGAGAGAAAAGATGATGGGGAGGATGAAAATCAAGAAGAGTCAATAATTGAGAGATTGGAAAAAAAATTAATGACTACAGTTGTAGATTGCCAATAGAATGTTGGGAATATGCCCTCTTAGACTAGTTTTCTGATGAAAACATCGAATATGTTAATAAAAGAATTTATTTGTGAAAATCATTTGTGAAATAATTTTCTTTATTTATGTACATTTTCGTTTGGAACAGACTCATTATGTGTAAATAAGTGATCCATGTGAATAAAGGTCTTTCACAGTAAGGTATGGATCATGGGTTATTTAAACACATAAACAGTTGTTCTTAACCGATTGATGAGAATGAGAATCTCATCATGTTTAGGTTATTATGTTATGAATTCCAAATGGGGAATGGCTTACCTTTAGCCAGTGAGTAGTCCACTCACTTCATGACATAAGCGTATTTCTAATACGTAAAACAGGACCTGTAGTAGTGATTTCTAAAAAGTACTATATAGTAGAAACCTAAACTACTACCGCTACAACGTGGACTAGTACTCTATGACTTGAGTATGAGTTGGTGGTCTGGCGAAGCTGGAAGCATATACTTTGATATACTATAGTTGAGGTTCTATCGGAGGGCCAATATACTTGTATGTTGGGTATGTGTGACTAGTTAGTTAAGACAGACTTGTATAAGATAGTTTCTACACCATATCGCCTCTTGTGGTTATCCAAATGATCTAAATATTCAGGGCCCTGGGAAACGTGACTTGGATGTTTGCTTTAGGGTAGCTCCCTTGGAAAGCGGAAACACTCCAAGAAGTCGTGGATCATTGGATTAGAAGCTTAAGGATGGTAGATGTCTTTTAGAGAAGTGTTAGTACACTTCTTCCTCTCTAAATGTACGGCGATGTGTAGAGGTGTATTTTAGTCATTTCACTTGTAGATCGAAGACTCTGCTAATGCAGCATTGTCCTTGGGATCAATATTTCCTTATGGTGATATTAGAAAATATTTAAAATACAAAATACATCTATTTATATAGTAGGGGTATTTTGGTCATTTTAGTAGCTAAGGCGATGTGTCTTTTTGGTCCTCAGAATAGCCCGTAAGTCCTAATTAATTTTTGGGTTGAGAAAATGATCTTAGTTAAAAGAGTTTTATTTTATTCAGGAAGTCTAATTTATTATTAGACTGGAATAAAATAAATGGAGAGAAACCTATTATCTGGTTTAATGGGTTAATTAATTATTCAGGACCTGGGTCCAGTTTGAATAATTAAAAAATTAATCAAGACCTAAACTAGAGGAAAATAATTATTATTTAATTATTTATTGGATTATTGATTTAATTAAATCCCAAGAAATAAATAATTAAAGTTTAATTATTTTTTGGTTCATTTAGGTTCATTAATTATTTATTGAGTTATTTATTTAATCTCAAAGAAACTAATTATGTTTATTATTTTGGGCTTTTCAGATCCAAGAAAAACAATAAATATTATTTTGGCCTAATAGCCTGGACCATAGGATTTTTCCGAACACAATTCAGAAGAGTTTAGGGTGAAGCCAAAATTTATTTTGTAAATAATATTTGTGTATAAAATCTCGAGAATATTATTTTTATCAAAATAGTTATTTTTGGTTTCATGACTCTTGACTTTTTGTGTGGAAAAATAAAATAAAAGAAAAAGAAAAAAATAAAAATATTTTTCCCGAGACTCTTGGCTCTCTCTCTCGTGGCCTTTTCTTTCCTGACTTTTGGTTTTCTTCACTGGCCTTTGTATTCTGTGAACCAAAGAAGCCAGAGAGAAAACATGAACCGTAAGTTTGTGGGAAAAATTGAGAAGCCTTTCTCTCCCAAATTCTGTGCTCACCAACTGAATTTAGGCAGTGGTCATATTCCGTGAATTGGAAAGCTAGCATTATTCATTTTCACCGGAGGAGGAAAGCAGCCGGAAGAGGAAGTGCAGTGCACTGGTGATCATAGACGTTGAAGGAAGAAGTTGTTCTTGAGCTTCAAGCCATTCAACCATGTTCTTTAAGTTTTTAAGGCTCCAAGAGGTATGTTTTCATCCCATCATGATGCTGCCATACTCTGTTAATGTTCTTGTTCTTCCATTTTTATACACTCGTATGCATGCTCTGTGATTATGTCAATCCTTCAAGCAGTATCAGAGCATGATTTTGATTGACATAGGGAGCATGTCAGTTAATAAAAATGGAGAAGAACATTGTTTGGAGCTTAAATATGTGATCCTTCGCTGTTTATGGTATGGGACGTATTCTCTGTAATTTTTCAGAGAGCTTTCTGTGAAATTTTGATTGTGAGTTTGGATCGTGTAAACCCAATTTAAATAGGTATAGGCGGTTGTTGTTTTGGGTTGGATGAGTTTTTGTAATAAAAATAGTCTATAGAAGCCAAGAGAAATGATCCGTAGAAGAAAACGCAGAAGACAGAATGCAGAAAATGATTCTGGAGAAGATGATACTATTCATAAGCCGCCGAATGGAGCCGAGCCACCACTGTTTCTGGGTCTACAGCCGTGTCTGATGAGCCACTTAAGCCGAGCCGTACTGTTGAAATTGAAGCCGAATTTATTTGAATTGTTGCAATTGAAATCGGGTTCTCGCGTAGGTCAGCGGTGCACCCGGATGACCGTATCGGGTGGAAGCGTGGGTCGGCAGCAGAGAGGAAACGGGCGCGGGTCTCGGGCGTGGGCTGCTCCACGGGTTGCGGCTGGAAGGCGATCCGGTGCGGCGCGGTGTATCGCGGCTGCGGTGGACCGCAGGACAAATGGGCCCAGATCCGGTGCGGCCGGTGCATTGGACCGCCAGTCAAAAATTTTTTTTTTTAATTTTGAATTTGGGTTCCATACCAGGCGAAGTTAATATTTTTGCAATATTTTATATTCTTGGAATATATTTGCATGAAAAATATTAGTAAAGGATTTTTTGATTAAATAAGATAATTAATTAATTAATGTGTTTAATTCTATTATTTGGGCACGTAGGTTTAAAAATAGAAGAGCATGAAAACGTTTATTGTTTTCTGACATGCTATTTATTTTGTGTACCTATGTGCACGGTTTCTCAAAGACCAAAGTATTTGGGAATATTTATGCAAGGAAAACATTTTTCTTTAAAAAAAAATTAAATGGTTGTTTTAATTTGAATAAAAATTAATCATTGGATATTTTCTCAAATGATTTAATCATTGGCATAGAAAATATGTTGGATTTAGATATTTTTGTAAGTTAAAATAGAAAGCCATTTTATTTTATTTTGCACAAGACAAATTATTTTGTTAAATAAAATTGAGACCAAAGTCTTGAGGAAAGTTTTAATTGGAAAAATTTTAAAATTATTAAGTCTTAATTTAAATAAAATTAGTCTATGGAAAAATCTCTCAAATGATATAATTCTTGACATAGAGATTTTAATGGACTTGGATATTTTATTTTTAAGTTAAAGGGAAAACTTAATGAAAACTTCAAAAGGATATTTTTTCAGAAAACTTTATTTTAAAAAATTAAGTGGGAGAGGGGTTCCAACGGCCCCGCGGCTTCCATCACGGTCCTCATTAGAGATCGTGGGTTCCTTCGCGTCACCCCGGGAGTGAACCCGTATAGGATGGGAATACCACAAGGATCTAGATCTAATGGAAGGATGTAATTGATAACCCGGGACACGTACTATAATCGGCCAGCCTACGTTAGAGGTTATATTGCGAGGAATGTCCATAGAAAATGAGAGAAAACGACCATCTCACGATGGAGTTATCCTCTAGATCATTACCTAGAAGGAAAATTAAGTTGTGATGGTTATTACACTTAGCTTAGGGAACTGTTAATCTTCCAAAGAAGTTATGTCAGTTTTCCTAAGAGCCAAATTAATTTTTGTACACAAATTTATTTTCACAAACTAAATCCTTTCTTTTATTTTTCGATTTTTCGGAAATAGTAGGAGGTTCTTTTAGTCCTTTGGCCGTTATTCTCCGTGGGAATAAGTTAACAGGACCAAACTATGTGGATTGGAAGAGGAACTTGGACATAGTACTCACATCCGTGAAGTATAAGTATGTCATTTATGAGACCTGCTTTGTAATCGGGGAAGGTTCCACCGACGAAGAGCGTGAGGCTAAAAAGACATGGAAGAAGGCTAATGAAATAGCACGTTGTTATATGCTAACTTCCATGTCTAATGTGCTCCAGTCTAAATACGAGCACATGACTTCTGCATATGACATTAGTTATTCATTTGCCACTATATTCGCGGATAAGAGCCGGCCCGCAAGGCAGGAGGTTCTTCGAACTATAATAAACTCTAAGATGGCTAAGAGAGTATCAGTTAGGGAGCATATGCTCAAGATGATTGCTGCTTCCAAGAAAGCAAAAATCTTAGGGGCTATCATTGACCCCGAGAACCAAGTGGGCATGGTTCTCGAATCTCTACCGGGTTCCTTTACTCAGTTCAAACCAAGTTAAACATGAGTTTGACTGAGTTGATGAAGGAATTCCAGATGGCAGAGAAGGTCATGAAGCCACATTCAATGGCCATGATTGCTAATACTTCTTCCTCAAGAATTGGGTCTAAGCCCAGAAAGTTCAAAAGGAAGAAGGAAAACGCAGTAGCCCAGCCCAAGACACAGCCCAAGGACAAACTGAAGGGCAAGTGCTTCAAATGTGGGAAGAAGGGACACTGAAAAAAAGAGTGTCCAAATCTTCAATCCAAGAAAAACCCACAAGTAATGTTTTCTATCTAGAGTCTATATCAATGGTTGGATCAACTTCCATTTGGATTGTTGATTCAGGAGCCACTGATCATATCTGTAACTCATTGGAGGGGTTTAGAAAGATAAGTAAACTCAAGAAGAGTGAACATGGATTACGCGTGAGAAATGGAGCACAAGTCTGGGCCTTTGCAGTGGGAGAGCTGGATCTTATTTTTTATTGTAATAAGAAAATGGTTTTAATAGATATTTTATATGTACCTGGTTTTCGTCAGAATTTGATTTTAGTTACAAAACTTATAAATCAATGATATTCTGAATATTTCCATTCTAGTATTTCTATCAATAGAAATGGAGAAATATTATGTACTGGGCACATGTATGGAAATCTATTCTATTTAAACCATATTAACAATCAATCAAATAATGCTCAATCTGAACATTTAATTAAGAAGAGAAAGACCAATATCAATGACTCAAATATTTGGCATCTGAGGTTGGGTCACATCTACTCAACCAGGATTCAGAAGATAATCCATGATGGGTCTTTGACCTCATTGAGATTGGAGAATTGGCCTTAGTGTGAATCTAGCCTAATGGGAAAGATGACCAAATGGTCTTTTACCCCAAAGGCGGATAGGGCCAAGGAGGCACTGAATCTTGTTCACACTGATGTGTGTGGTCCATTATCTACACTAGCTAGAGGAGGTTTTGAGTTCCTCATCACTTTCACGGAGGATTGAATAAAGTTTGTTTACGTTTACCTGATGAGACGCAAGTCTAACTTTTTTGACAAGTTCAAAGAGTTTAAGGCTGAAGTGGAGCGTCGGACAGGTAAATTAATCAAGACCTTACGATCGGATCGTGGTGGAGAGTACCTCCTTGGTGGATTCAAAGACTACATGGTACATCATGGTATAGTATCCTAACTCTCTGTGCCGGGGACACACTAACAGAACGGAGTAGCTGAGAGAAGGAACAGGACATTGATGGAAATGGTCAGAAGCATGATGTCTCATGTTACTCTTCCAGTATCTTTTTGGGGATATGCCTTGGAAACAACGACATATATTCTGAACTTGGTGCCTTCCAAGTCAGTACCTAGGACTCTCTATGAGATGTGGATTGGGCGTAAGCCAAGTCTGAATCATCTCAGGATATGGGGTTGTCCAGTTTATGTATTGATCAAGGGAGACAAGTTGGAATCAAGATCAGAATTATGCTATTTTGTTGGGTATTCAAAAGGAACAAAGGGTGGTTACTTTTAGCATCCTAAGGAGCAGAAAGTACTGGTTAGTACCAATGCTAGATACTTAGAGGATGATCAAAGTATTTCTACAAAAAGGTTCAACTAGGTTGGAACTCGAGGAGAAGTTATCTTTGGAAGCAATTTCTTCTGACCCGATTATGGAGCAAGAAGAGGCACAGCCTCAAGAGCCTGTACAAATGGTGCCTTGTCTTAGTGGGAGAGTGTCTGGGATTTCAGATAGATGGAATGAAGAAGCTTTTGAGCTGGTCTCTGACCATCAGCAACAAGACCCCACTAGATACGATGAGACAATTGCTGATGCTGATGGAAATCTATGGCAGGAAGTAATGAAAACCGAGATTGAGTCTATGTACTTCAATCAGGTTTGGGATTTTGTAGCTTCACCTGAAGGGATAAAACCCATCAGGTGTAAGTAGGTGTACAAGAGGAAGAGAGGAGTGGATGGGAAGGTGGAAACCTTCATAGTTAGGTTTGTGGCAAAAAGGTATACTCAGAAAGAAGGGATCGATTATGAGGAAACCTTTTCCCTTGTGACCATACTTAAATCCATCCCTATCCTCCTTGCCATCGCATGTCACTACGACTACGAGATGTGGCAAATGGATGTCAAGAAAGTATTTTTAAATGGCCATCTTAGCGATGACATCTATATGTCCCAACCGGAAGGTTTTATTGCTGAAGGCCAAGAACATATGGTTTGCGTGCTTAAGAAGTCCATTTATGGACTTAAGCAAGCATCAAGGGTATGAAACATTCGTTTTGATGAGACTGTAAAATCTTATGGTTTTATTCAAAATAAGGATAAACCATGCGTGTACAAGAATCTTGAGGAGTTTAATGTGGTTTTTCTTGTCTTGTGTATGTGTGGATGACATTCTATTCATTGGAAATGATGTAGGGTCATTGTTATCTACAAAGTTTGGCTATCTAGTCAATTTAGTATGAAAGACTTGGGAGAAGCCAACTACATTCTCGAAATTAGACTTCTTAGAAATAGGAAGTAGAGAATGTTAGGATTATCCCAAGTCGCATACATTGACAAGATACTGACCAAATACAGCATGGACTCATGCAAGGGTACTCTGATCCCTTGCAGATATGGGTTGTCTCTTTCTTCAAGGGACTGTCTTAAGTCTCGATAAGAAAAGGACAGGATGAGTATGATTCCCTACGCTTCGGCTGTGGGAAGTCTCATGTACGCCATACTGTGTACTAGGTCGGATATCTGCTTTGCCGTAGGCGTAGTTAGCAAATATCAGTCAAACCTGGGGGAGGTTCATTGGCATGTTGTAAAGCATATTCTTTAGTACCTCAAAGGAATCTTGGAACCACAAGGAGGGAAAGCATATTGAAAGGTAGTACCACCTGATCCGAGATTTCCAGAGACGGGAAGTGGTGGTGGTACAGATTGCCTCCGAGAACAATGTAGTAAATCCATTCACCAAGCCTTTGGCTGAGGGTCTTTAAGAGACACTTAGATGCCATTGGGGTGGGCACCTATGAACTTACTTAGTCTTAGAGTGCAAGTGAGAGATTGTTGGGAATATTCCTTCTTAGACTAGTTTTCTGATGAAAATATCAAATATGTTAATAAAAGAATTTATTTGCGAAAATCGTTTGTGAAATAATTTTCTTTATTTGTGTACATTTTCGTTTGGAACAAACCCATTATGTGTAAATAAGTGATCTATGTGAATGAAGGTCTTTCACAGTAAGGTATGGATCATGGGTTATTTAAATACATAAACAGTTGTTCTTAACCGATTGATGAGAATGAGAATCTCATCATATTTAGGTTATTATGTTATGAATTCCAAATGGGGAATGACTTACCTTTAACAAGTGAGTAGTCTACTCACTTCATGACATAAGCGTATTTCGAATACGTAGAACAGGACCTGTAGTAGTGGTTTCTAAAAAGTACTATATGGTAGAAACCTAGACTACTACCACTACAACGTGGATTAATACTCTATAACTTGAGTATGAGTTGGTGGTTTGGCGAAGTTGGAAGCATATGCTTTGATATACTATAGTTGAGGTTCTAATGAAGGGCCAATATACTTGTATGTTAGGTATGTATGACTAGTTAGTTAAGACAGACTTGTACAAGATAGTTTCTACACTATATCGCCCATTGTAGTTGTCCGAATGATCTAAATATCCATGGCCCTGGGAAACGTGACTTGAATGTTTGCTTTAGGGTAACTCCCTTGAAAAGCGAAAACACTCCAAGAAGTCGTAAATCATTGGATTAGAAGCTTAAGGATGGTAGATGTCTTTTAGAGAGGTGTTAGTACACTTCTTCCTCTCTAAATGTACGGCGATGTATAGAGGGGTATTTTAGTCATTTCACTTGTAGGTCGAAGACTCTGCTAATGCAGCATTGTCCTCGGGGTCAATATTTCCTTATGGTGATATTAGGAAATATTTAAAATGCAAAATACATCTATTTATATAGTAGGGGTATTTTGGTCATTTTAGTAGCCAATGCGATGTGTCTTTTTGGTCCTCGGAATAGCCCATAAATCCTAATTAATTTTTGGGTTGAGAAAATGATCTTTGTTGAGAGAGTTTTATTTTATTCAGGAAGTCTAATTTATTATTAGACTAGAATAAAATAAATGGAGAGAAATTTATTATCTGGTTTAATGGGTTAATTAATTATTCAGGACTTGGATCTAGTTTGAATAATTAAAAAATTAATCGGGATTTAAACTAGAGAAAAATAATTTTTATTTAATTATTTATTAGGTTATTGATTTAATTAAATCCCAAGAAATAAATAATTAAAGTTTAATTATTTTTTGGTTCATTTGGGTTCATTAATTATTTATTGGGTTATTCATTTAATCCCAAGGAAAATAATTAATGTTTATTATTTTGGGATTTTCGGGTTTAAGAAAAATAATAAATATTATTTTGGTCCAATAGCCTGGACAATAGGATTTTTTCGGACACAGTTCAGAAGAGTTTAGGGTGAAGCCAAAATTTATTTTTTAAATAATATTCGGGTATAAAATCCTGAAAATATTATTTTTTATCAAAATAATTATTTTTGGTTTCATGACTCTTTGCTTTCTGTGTGGAAAAATAAAAGAAAAGAAAAAATAAAAAAATAAAAATGTTTTTCCTGAGACTCTTGGCTCTCTCTCTCGTGGCCTTTTCTTTCCTGACTTTTGGTTTTCTTCACTGGCCTTTGTATTTTGTGAACCAAAGAAGCCAGAGAGAAAACATGAACCATGAGTTTGTGGGAAAAATTGAGAAGACTTTCTCTCTCAAATTCTGTGCTCACCAACTGAATTTCGGCAGTGGTCATATTCCGTGAATTGGAAAGCTAGCATTATTCATTTTCACCGGAGGAGGAAAGCAGCCGGAAGAGGAAGTGCAGTGCACTGGTGATCATGGACGTTGAAGGAAGAAGCTGTTCTTAAGCTTCAAGCCATTCAACCATGTTCTTCAAGTTTTTAAGGCTTCAAGAAGTATGTTTTCAAGCCACCATGCTGTGCCAATACTCTGATAGATGTTCATGTTCTCCATTTTCATTCACTGAAGTTTGCATGCTCTGTGAATGTCAATCCTTCACAGAAAGCATATAACTTATACTGTGAGTATTCACACGCATGTGGCTTTAGTGTAAGGAAGGGAAAACAGTACTATGTGCAAGGGACAAGAAATATTAGGTCAAAAATCTTCTGTCGCTCAAAACAAAGTGTTAAAAAATCTGAAAGTGATGATAATTCTCACGAAAGGTTAAAAACAAGAACTGCTTGTAAGGCAATTGTGCAGTTTGATGTTGAAAAGGATGGTAGTTGGAAGGTTGTTAAACTACACAAAAAGCATAATCATGAAATTGCAAAGGCATATGAGATATATTTGTTAAAATCAGCCTATCATGTATCACAAGCTCAAGGAGACACTTTGGAGCAAATAGTCAGTTTCGGAATAATGACTTCCCAAGCATTTTCGTATATGATAAAAGAAGGTGGTGGTGTTGCAAGTATTGGATTCTTGAAAAAAGATGCATATAATGAACTTAACAATAAAAGGAACTCTTTGATCGAGAAGGAAGATGCTCAAAGTTTAGTCAACCATTTTAAGTATAGATCTAGCACTGAAGGTATGTTTTTTTGGGATGTTGAGTTGGATGATGAGGGGCGAATTCACAATTTCTTTTGGAGGGATGGTAGATGCCAGGTTGATTATGACTTTTTCGGTGATGTTGTAGTCTTTGATGCTACGTATAGAACCAACAAATACAACTTAGTGTGTGCACCATTCATTGTGGTAAATCACCATTGGCAGACTATTGTATTTGCTTGTGCATTTTTATCTGACGAGACTGCTGCATCATTTGAGTGGGCATTTAGATCATTTTTGGAGTCTATGAATAATAAACAGCCAGTGACATTTATGATTGACCAAGATGCAGTGATTATGAAAACTGCTGACATAGTGTTTTCTGAGAGCTAACATAAATTGTGTCTGTGGCACATTTGTAAAAATACCCTGTCATACCTAGGAGATTTCAATTGTGATGTAAAGTTTCAGCAAATATTTCATAAGTGCTTGACTGGGTGTGAAACGAATGAGGAGTTTGATATTACATGGGCTGAAATGATCAATAATTACAATTTGAGTGGGCATAAATGGCTAGAACGATCACATAATCTTCGAGAAAGATAGGCTACAGCTCTTACCAATGCATCGTTTAGTTCTGGGTTCAAAAGCACTTCGAGAAGTGAGGGTACGAATAGTGTTTTAAATGGAATTGGTAGTAAGACTACTTCCCTTACGAAATTTGTTGTTGAATTTGACCGAAAACTTGGAGAATGGTGCCAAATCGAGGCTCAGGCTGATTTTGTGTGTAAACAAGGGAAACCACCCCTTGCTGTAAAAACTAGCCTAATATTGCATCAAGCTGTCCGCTTCTATACTCATAAACTGTACAAGTTATTCGAGAAAGAGTTTACAGGCATTTTGGCATCATCCCATGATGAAGAACCTTGTGGTGAATCCACCTTCAATTTTAGTGTTACTTTGGATACTAAATGGGGATCGAAGATAAGCAACGTACACCTTGATATAGCTAGCAATATTATTGAATGTAGCTGTAAAAAATTTGAACCGTATGGGATATTATGCACATATGCATTGGTAGCTCTCAAGGCAAAAAAGGTGGCTACTATTCCAAAAAAATACTTGTTGAAAAGGTGGAGTAAAGATGCTTGAAAACGGGTAAGTGACGTGAACTAAGTCAGGATATTTAATATGAAGGGTTCAAGTTCGGATATTATCTATACAAATCGAGCTATGAGATTTGCTTATGACCTTACTTTTAGAAGGTAATCCCATGAGGCAACTAGGCTCATTATGTGGCAAGGACTTGAAAGTATAGCCACTAGAGTAGAAGAGTATTTCAAAAAAAAAAAAATAATGTGATTGATTCACATTCAGGGATTAAAGATCCAGCTTGGAATAGTAGCCATGAGGGAGAGGGTGTAGAGGTTGATGAGGCCGCTACTAATATTGTTCAAGATCAAAAAAAAATAAGGACAAAAGGTAGAGAAAGAGGTGAAAGGATAAAGGACCATTTTGAGAAAAGACAGAGGAGTAATTCTACTCAAAGGGTAGCATCTTCTCAAGGTTGTAATGATGTGAAAATGCAATTTAATTTTGATAATCAATTCATGTTTACAAGCACGTGACATTAACGGTTTTTTGTTGTTGCTAACTCAATGTATTTTTTTTTTTTTTTTTTTGTGCAGGAACGAGGAACAAGCCTGCCATAAAGGAAAGTCAATTATCACAAGTGGGGAATGCAACAAATAGTGCAGCTTGCCCACCTGTGTTGTTGACTCCAACATTGAACAATGAGGTAGTCTTGCACATTTTTTAAACTCATGTTTATTGCATAGATGAGAATTTGCGTTGTTTTATCTTCTAATGACAAAATTGTTTTCGAATGACTACAAAGAGCAAATTTTCAATATTTACTGTTTCATTGCAGGTGCCTAATATAGGTGGTTCATTTCAGTCTTTTACAAGCATGTTGCAACGGATTACTATTTTCAATAACAATTATTCAGTAAGGCTTCATTTTGTAAATCAAAGGCTTCATTTTCAATAATAATATAGGTGCTTTCAATAACAATTGTGCCTAAGATAGTGATTTATTCAAAAATTTCTAATGGTAGGATGATCCGTTTGATGATCAAAGTCTTGGGTGTGGCGATGGACAGTGAACAACTCGCCAATCTAGCAGCTAATGAATAGTCTGCTTGTTGATCTTAATGCAGTTTGAATGTACTTTTGCTTTCTAAATGTATTGACATATACAATTGTAAAAGGTGTACAAACAATATTTTATATTCTAGTTACTTGATAGCAATAATGTTGTAATTTTGGTTATATAATATATGTGGACATATGCTTTTTTCTTGGTTGTTCTGCATTTTTTTTGAGTTTTCTACATTTCTGCATTTTTTTTTGGTATTTTTCTGCATTTTTTTTGTTCTAGTTGCATTATGGAAGTGTTGGTCGAATTTTCTACATTTTTGCATTTTTTTTGAGTTTTCTGCATTTTTTTTGGATTTTAATTGCATTGTGGAAGTTTTGGTTGCATTTCCTACATTTTTGCTTTTTTTTTTAGTTTTCTGCATTTTTCTGTATTTTTTGGGTTCTAATTGCACTGTGGAAGTTTTTGTTGCATTTTCTACATTTTTGCATTTTTTTGAGTTTTCTGCATTTTTCAAGAAAGAGTTTTTCTGCATTTTTTTTGAGTTCTAGTTGTATTGTGAAAGTTTTGGTTGCATTTCCTTTGGTCATGGCATGTTTGTACCTTCCCCTTTTCATCCTCCTTATATTAAAAATATCAAAACAGGACAATGCAATCGGTCATTTTTTATAAAATACAGCTTACTTTAACATAAAACGGTGACATTCTTAAGGGAAGAGAAAAGTGAAGGTAGCTTCCACAACCACTACCTCATCCTAGTTTTCAGCAGTGTGTAATGCTGAAAATATGTGTTCAATTCAAATCACAAATAAAAAAAAAATAAATCTACCAATCTCCAATCCAATACCAAACAAATCAGTTCTACATTTTTTCAAAAATTCCATAACTTAACACAACCAATTAACTCTCTCAATAAACACACATCCAACAATAAGTCTACCGACATCGCAACCCTAGCTCCAATCCAATACCAAGCAAATCAGTTCTGCATTTTTTCAAAAATTCCATAGCTTAACACAACCAATCAACTCTCTCAATAAACACACAAGCAACAATAAGTCCACCAACATCTCAACCCCAACTCCAATCCAATACCAAGAAATCAGTTCATCAATCAAAAATTTGATAGCTTAACACATCCAACCAAACCTCCATACACAGCACAGTTCCGATTCTCCTTCATCAACATAATTCACCCACAATATTATCAAAAATCTATCAATCAAAAATTTCCAAAAACAATAAGGATACCATAAGCAACCTAATCACATCAACAACAAAAAAACATTTCATTTAATAATGTGTTTTTTCACAACTTCCGGCAGAGATAATGAACATCATTATCTCAAAACGATCCACTACTTGGTTACACATATTATAAAAGTGTACAATGACAATTCTAGAAAATATTCTACAACGAAGTGTACAACTTGTACACATACTATAAAGGGGTACAACTGTTTGGGAAGGTTTTCCAACAACTATTATACATAGCCTTATTTTCGAATCAACCATTTCAAAGGAGGTTGTGGAGGTGTTGGTAGATCAAATTCAATATTTGTAGATGATGATGTACTTTTAGGAGTTGCATTTGTGCCTCCCATATATGTTGTCCACACTTTTTCTACTTCTTGAAGAGAAGGAAATGATTTGAAGATATTCCCGGGATATCTATTTACTAATTTATGACAATCCATCCACTCTACAAATATTTCGGTCTGTCTTCCTTCAAATACAACGTAGCACTTTCTCAATGCCATTCTCTGCATAGATAAATGAAAAACATAAATAAGATGACTCAAAATAAGAGAACATTCACTGTAGTGCCAAAGCCTGCCATAATCCCCAGAATGCATCTGAAATAGCATACAAAAGCCTGCCATTCCTATTTTATCTATCACACCAGAAAGGCCTAGTAAGAAAAATCAAGCACAAGAATATGTTCCAAGTATTTCTATTTCCTCTAGACCAGATTGTTGCAGACCAAGACATCATTACTACTACATAAGGATAAAACTTATCAAAACAGTATCAAATCAACTAGAATGAAATCACCTCTTTACCACATTCATAGACACTAATCCACTCCAATCAGTACCAAGACCTACCACTTCAGTTTCAAACTTGCACATACATAAAGCTATCCAAATAGTATCAAGTTCTAGAACAAAATCATAAAATAGATTACAAAAAACCATAGAAATAATGTACCAAACTAGTGTCAAACAAGTCTATAGGTTCAAACTTACACAAAAACTTCAGCTAATTCTAGACACCATATGACATTACCTGCTTTAAACAATGCCAAAAATTCATCTTCTACCGAACACATCATAGGTCCATAGAATTTTATCCTATCTGAATCCTAAAATCTGTTTGGACACAACCATATCTCATCCACCAAACTGAATAAATTCTCCCAAAACTTCTTATGCAACACTGAAGGAAATGGTGATTATCAGCTCAATTCTGGAATCTACTATTAAGCATGGAAAGATATTAGTTAAATTCTCCCAAAGTCATCTACCATTTACATTCTGGAATCTACTCTAAAGCATAGAGTGATATTAAAAGGTTCTATTCATACAGAAGGCTTGTACCCTCAGCTATTTTTCCTTCCTTCCAAAAGCCTTGTAGCAGAGAATTGAATGTGATGATATCACGAGCAATATTCTTTTCAGCCATTTCTTTGAACAAATAATAAGCCTTTTCTACTTTTCCATGTGCAGAAAGAACATTAATCATATTATTGTAACTTATTGTTGTTCCTCCATAACCTATATCACACATTTCCTTATAATGCCTCTCAGCTTCATTAAGATTACCGACCTTAAAATATCCATAGATAAGGAAATTGTAGGAGTACTCATTGGGTATAATTCCCTTTTGGATCATCTCAAACCATAAAAGATTGATTCATCTAAGTCTGTATCTAAGGAGAAACAGATATCCATCCCGAAAGCAATGATCTTCCCTAAATCAAATACAATAACAATAACAACAAATATTCCATCCTAGCACATCTAACATTCCAGTTTTCAATAGATAGAAATATACAGAAATGATAAACAACAAACTCCTGCTCAATCAAACAACGTAAAACACAACTTTTGGTCCCCGGTAAAATCCACTGAAGCGTTAAAATAAAATAAAAAAATCATCGTTTCCTGTTCCATTTTTTTTCTCAACAAGGACAAAGAGATTACCTCAAGCGAAGACGGCAAAACAACGAGTGAGATTGGTGCGGCCCTAGATCAAGTGTAGGAGTGCTGAGGTTTTCTAAATGCAGATAAACTTTGAATTAATTTCGTGAACTGAGACAAGATTTTTGAGCAAATACTATAGAAGAAGGGAGAGGAGGGGCAGGAAAATTCGTGTTCCTGAGGGGCTAGGGTGGTAGAGTACTGAAGCTAGAACAGAGAGGGAGATTCGGAAGAAGAAAGGGTGGTGGTCGGGAGGAAGGGGTGGTATGGTAGACTACTGAAGCTACACCGAGAGAGAGAAATGGAAGTCCGGCTCGGTGCCTGGTGGTGGTCCGGAGGAGGGTTGGGGTGGTCAAGTGTGTGCGTGGTGAAGTAATCATAGGGGTGGGTCGCAGTCGGTGGCCAGTGGTGGTCTAGAAGAGGGATGGGGTGGTGGTCGGGAGGAAGGGGTGGTGTGGTAAACCACTGAAGCTACACCGAGAGAGAGAAATGGAAGTCGGGCTCGGTGCTCGGTGGTGGTCTGGAGGAAGGGTGGGGTGGTCGCGTGCATGCGTGTGTGGTGAAGTAATCAGAGGGGTGGGTTGTGGTCGGTGGCCAGTGGTGGTCCAGAAGCGGGATGGGGTGGTGGCGTGGTCTGGCCAGTGGTGGTCCAGAGGAGGGATGGGGTGGTGGCGTGCTTGCTGAAGTACTCAAAGGGGTGGGCTGAAGAAAGAGAGAGACATCGGGTTGAAGAGAGATACCGAGACCCGATTTGAATTTTTGAGAGAACAGAGACATCTGCTAAGAGAGGGCGGGATGTTGGAAAATTTTCACCAACCATGGTTAACCATGGTTGATGAAAGAAAAAGAAAAAATTAAAAAGAAAAAAAAGTTATTTCAATTATTTTATTTTAAATGGCCAGATGTCAAGATTTAAGGGCAATTGGGCCCACCCGGTGCAATGCTGTGCACCGGGTTCATATAAGAAGTTCCCACTATACTACCACCTCTACACCCTTCTTCCCTAGACCCGAGTCCCAACCACACTCTTCCGTTGCTGTACCCAAATCCACAACCAAAGATTTGCTCGCTCTTCTGGGTCCTCCGCAACCAGCTTTGTCTATCAATGAACAAGAGGTTAAGCTACTTAAGTCTTGTTTCAAATTTCTTGTTCCCTTTTTCCCGGCCACTCAAACTCAGCCTGAAATTAGTCGTACCAACGCAGCTTGACGCTCGCTCAATCTGATTGACGGGTAAGAGTTGTAAGGAAGCAGATGATAATCAATTAATCTGGTGGCGGACCTGCCAGTGCTAGAGCTGGCGCATCTTCCCGTTAACTGCGGTTGCGACTCTGGGGTTATTCATAGGGTGCTTGATCCTACTGTTATCCAGGTTATTATTTGCATGTCAGCTCTGTTATCCAGGAAAATCTATTGTGCTTCTTGAATGGTCTATCTTGTTCTATCTTCCTTATTGACATCTCTTTTCTTGTTTTTGAAAATTTACAACTTCAATCTGTTTTGTAGATTACTATTAATGCGTATATTTTCCTGCCATTGGACATAACAAGAGGGCGTTCAAGATTGTAAGTTATTCTATTCTTGATTAGTTTTTCTGGAATATAATTCTTATTGGGTTTTACTTCTTTTAATCTGGGTTTCAATTTCTTCCAGGGCTTGGTGGTTGCCTTCTTCTCTATTGTTGAGGTAAAGTCTCTGTCTTTAATCTCTAGGGACCTAAAAGACATTCAAATTCTTTTTAAATGTACCAAATAGAGGAAAAGAGATTTTCCCCCTTAGTTCATGTGGAATGATGTTTTCGATGGTGATTTAAGGGTTGTCAAAGCATCGATATTCTGTTTTCCAGAGGTTAATAATGGTGATATTGGAATCTTGATTTGGTTCAATGACTTTGTTGCCATTTGTATGAATCAATAGATTTTTGTTTCATCTAGCTGGTTGAAATTGGAGTAACTAGGTGATTTTTGTCCTTCAACTTTGGGAGTGATTGATAGTTTTTTTGGCATTGGAATTTTACAATTTATTGAAATATGCAAAAGGGCATTGGGAGTTCAACAAGGGGCCAACCATATCTTTTAAGTGCTGACTGTGAAAAAGTTTTTCCTTTTTCACTGTGCATGTTGTGATCTTTTTTATATGGTTTGGATGCAAGGAAATTAGAAAAGTTGGTATGTTTTCTGGTATAAGGTGTTTGTTTTTAAGAGGAGAAGGATATGTTTTTTCCTACAATTTGCATCCTACACAATCTGTAGGATTTTGCAGATTATTTTTCTTCCCGCACGAATTTCAATGACTGTCCACTAAGTATTCACTTAGCTTCAGCAACTGCACGTAAGAAATTAGTTTTTCTTGTCGATGGATGTATCCTGTTCAGTTATGGATTTGTGTTTTGAACAAAGTCTCATGCATATTATAGTTTAAACACGGTCGATGTTTTTTGTCTTATAAAATTTTATATACTTGTATAAGTGAAAAAGTAAATTTTATTATTCTAATTTGACAAATATGTAGGTTTGCAGAATTATATAATTAAAAGTAGGAGTGCTTAAACGGTGAGGCATTAGTAAAAAGTACAAAGGCCAGGTTTCAAATAAAACTAATTAGAAGGAATCTAAGAAAGCTTTTTTTAGATGGAACATCTTTGTATGCAAGATACTGCAGATTACTTTTTTACCAGTTGACAATTAAGATTGAGAATTATATCTTTTTTTTAAAGAAGTGTTACTCTCAAATGGAGTCTAGCAACTTCATCAACTCTATTGCCATACCAAATGACAAGGCCATTATCGTTGAAGTAGTTAGCGGATTCAAAAAGGGCCATGTCTACGGAATGGGATTAGAGGCCACTCGACTTAGGGAGCAGATGCATCATTATCATTTGTTAGGATCCTCTTTATCTGCACCTTTGGATGTTGATCAGATAGTTGAGATTAGAGTTCAACAGAGAGTTCAAGAGGTTGAGAATTGATGGAAGAGTCGAGAGGATAAGTACAAGCGGTGTGAGGACAGGATTAAGAGGAAGTTTGAAGATAAAGTTGCAGGCATCATTTCTTGGATAGTAGTTATGTTCGAGAAGATGGGAGTTGCCGTACCACAGTTGTGTTCGACGTTTGATGACAATAAGGATGATGACAATGATGACGGCGAAAATGATCCATTTGATGACAATAAGGTTAATTTTTTTGTTTTCCTAGCATTCTTTCGTTTTGATGATTTTTGTCATTTTAATCCTTCAAATATCGATAATACTGGGGGTGATTATGGCAATATTTGCAGTAATGTCCTTGTTTATTTTATAGCTTAGGAAAGTAGATTCTCAAGTATTGTAACATTTTCAATTAATAGTCGTGTGATGTTTTATAATTAAAGGTGGCATCCCAACAATCTTGTTGAAATGGAAACAACTTCAGCTGCTAATTGTGGTTAAATTTCAAATTATAAAGGAGATAAACTGATATCTTGAGCGCTGTCACCGGTGTAATAAAAAAAAAGCTCTAAGTGAAGTTTGATGGCCCTTACAATGGATATGCTGATTAAAAAAGCAACATGTATTGTTTTATATTGGCCACGTGAATGAGGCTTATTCTTATGATACAGTGCAATAATGACAGATGACTATTTCTGTAATTGGGTTGGGTCCAATTGAATAGTATTTGATATACTGTTAGAACCCACTTGGGAAACAAATGACTCAATATCATCATTGCACAGTGCAGGGCCTATATTTAATGATGGGCTTGCTGAAATTGATGATCTGGCTTTGTTGAAAAGATGGGCCCTAGGGAATTTGGAATGATTGACTTCCTCTAGCATCTGAAGATGACATTGATCGGCATAGGATTTAAGGCGTGGGTTTCCGATCAACATGCTAAAAATCAATGTCATTTTGAGTGAACACATCCGAATGTATAATTATCGTCGGTTGTCGGTACTTCATCTCCGTTGGCTTCTTTGCACTTGAGAGTTTCAGAAATGCCTTTATTTTGCTGAATTTGGTCCCTGAGGGAATGTTCGATTGTGTTACCTTGTACGTGATTTTCCATGGACAAGGATCGTTTATTGAGAAGTAAGACTGCCCGTAATAGTATAAATCAACCGAGTAGTTAATGGGAATTTGTGTTCTGCTTGCAATTGATTTGGACCGATCAATTAATAACGGATTTACGACGATTTATTTTTTAAATTTAAAAAAATTAATTTATTTTTAAATTTTGGTCAATGACCATCGCAAAGCTATTGTTAATTAACAACGGATTTGTGATAATTAGTTTTTTTAAATTTTGAAAAATAAATTTATTTTTAACTTTTGAAGATCGTTGCTAATTAATAACGAATTTGTGATAGTACTTTAATTTTTTACTGTTACTTAAATATTAAAAAAGATAGTTGCAAAATTGTTGCTAATTAGCAACGAATTTGCAATGATTTTTAATTTAATTAATACTAATGAATAATTAAAAAATCATTGTAAATTCGTTTCCAAGTAGCGACTCGAATATGTTTAGCCTCGACTCGATAAGAGCTGGTCTCGAATTCGAAATATCGAGTTCAATCTCGAATATAAACCTTATATTTAGGCTCGAATTTTAAACGAGTCGAATTCGAATATCTAAGTATTAGATTTGAAAACTCGCGAACATGTTCGATTATTTAATTAATTAATATATTTTATAATATTTATAATATATTATATTATAAATTATTTATTTAAATTCAAATTCGAACTTTTAAGCCTATTATAATCAAATTTTGAATCGAATTCAAATTTTAAAGTATTTCAAATAAATCGAGCTCGAGTCAAAATTTGACATTCGAATTAAATTCGAATCTTGTATGAAAATAATGAAATTCGACTCGATTATCTTAAAGTTCGATTTGATTCAATTCAAGTACAGCATACATATAATATCAATTAAGCACATAAAGTTATACAATAGATTTTTTTTTTTTGTTGGTTGGGTTTAAAACCACCAATGGTGGGGGTTTAGTTTGACCACAAGGAGGGGGAACAAAGACCATACTTCCGAGTCATTAGTACAAACGAAAAAAAAAATTGAAGGAACTTGCATCTTACATAATAAATGAAAACCTTTACCGACTTTGGCAAAGAAGATTATGAATTAGGAAAAATAAAATCCCGTCACTGAATCAGTGCATAATGTGCTAGTCTGTCAGCAACCGCATTACCTTCCCTGAACACGTGAATTTTGAAATGAACATCTTGGAATCAGCTTCCTACGAGATTGTTGTCCAGACCATTTCAGATAGTCTCGTGTGTGGAAAACTGCTGACGGAGTACTTTGTTGTCTGATTGTACATGGACATTTGTAACACCAACTCGCCAGCAAAAATGAAGCCCCTCAAGTTATACCATAGGTAATACGTCTCTGTACCATCACTACCCTGGCATAAATTTACGGCAGAAGATCTGAAAAATTCCGTGAATTTTATTGATGAAAATTAACACTAGTCTCTCTACTCAAAGGAAAACTCCCGTGGCGATGGATGCCAACGTGAACCCAAGACTAGCAAACACAACCGTTGAGAAGGAGATGATGGCGGTTGTGGGGGAATTCCAGCTGTTGCCGTTGGACTTGTTGGAGTAGATGAAGGCGAAGCGGCCAGTGCATTGGGCTGGTTAGAGATCGGAGAAGGTGTAGAGGGCGTGGAAGGAGTAGGAGGAGCGCTTGTAGTAGGAGGGTTTTGTGCCCGGCGTTCCTGAGACTGATATGGGTGGCTTCTGCCCAGCTAGGAAATGCCCTGGGACTCTGCAAATGTAGTAATGTTCGCCGGCTGCACTTAGAGTGACATTGGCCGGTCCAATTTCTATCTCGTTCCCTATGGCATTATTTGAAGTGCATGCATCAAAAGAAGCTTTGGGCACTTGTTGGACATCATGATTGTTGGTGGCAAAGTTGAATACTGGCAGAAAAACACATCGTTAACTCGGTAGAAGTATCAAATAAGACAATGATATTGCATTGACTGTAAATACTTGTGATGCAAAATGCATTTGCAGTAAGCTTGAGAAGCTAGTTCTGGAAACCAGAAAGACAAACCCTGAGAAAATGAAATGAATAAAGAAGCATGGCTTACGTACCTAGGATGTCACCAACCATGATTGTTTTGCCAGAAGCCCAATTAGCGTATGTTGCTGCACCGTTCGGAGGTACATGCCAGCCGAGGCTGTCTCAAACTTCATGCACCGTTTGGGGAAAAGCAGAATGCACCATAAGAGCACCAACAACTGCAATGCAAATAAACCTATTCATTTTTTTTTTTCTTTTCTTCTTCAAAGCTCCTCTAATTTGCTTTAAGCTGTAGATGTGCAAGTTCTGGGTGAGAAAGGAGGCTGAAACTGCTGCTATCCTATTGCTATAAATAATGAAAATTAGGACCTTAAATTCTTTGCGTGTCCATGTCCGAGGGATTCCAGCTTTGCATTCCAATCTCAGACTTCCAACAAACACCGTGCTTTTAAGTCTATAATTCCGGGAGGAGGCCCCAGTTAGCTAGACATGGAGAGAAAAAACTGAATCAAATGGCAAATCTTGTAGTGCGGGCTAGTTCAACTTCTCCATATACGTGGTGTCTTGGAACCCATTCATTGGTGGTTGACTATTGACGCCTTCGTTGCATGCTGAAGTTGTTTTGCAACTTCAGATACGCCGGAGTTGATTACCATGATCTTTCAGGAGTTCCTTTCCACTCCATAGTGGAGAAAAATGAGGGTATCAATAACGTTATCGAACAAAATGAACCCAAAAAGGAAAAAAGATGTTGAAAAATAATTACAGTTTTAGATAAGTATTTGATCAATATTAATATTAATCAAACTTTAAGAAATACAATTTGAGAAAATATAGAAGACAAACAAGAGATAAATCATGTTAGTTACTTTTAAAGTTAAAAAAAATTACATTAGTTGTTTGAGAAAATATAAGTTTGATGAAAATTTAGATAAGATTTGAATTTAATTAAACAGTTTTAAATAAAATTTAAAAAATTGGAAAGCTGACGATATGGCAGGACTTTGAGAACCAAAGTTTGCAGTTCTTTTTATTTAAAGCGAGGGCAGAAAAAGAAGCCATACAAGGAAGAATGTTTTGACCAATTTCATCATTTTGCTTGAATAGACGAATGGAATGGCTTGGACTGAAGAGCTCCTTCTTCGTCTTCCATGCCAAAATGTTGCCAAAAGTTTTGCTGCTTTGGACGTGATAATATATATATATATATATATAGTTATAAAATTAGGGTAGTGTTTGAATAAAATCTACACACTACACACTAAGAAAATTCTAACTATTCTTTGCACAAGAATTTCTCTTCAAACTTCTCTCTTTCTTTCTCTCACAATTCTTTCTCTAATCTTTCTTTCACAAAAATAATGATGTATTACAAGTTTAGAGAATAGCTCTATTTATAGAGCTCTAATTAGTGGAATACATCATGACATACATCATCTTCCACTAATCTCAATTAGTGGTATCTCCACTAAATGGTGGACATCCATAAAAATCTTCTATAATAATTCACATAAATCCATAATTAGTGGAGCCTCCACTAATTAAGAAAGATTCCAATAATTCATAACACTCCCCTTGGATGTCCAATCCATTACATAAAGAATATGCCTCGTTAAAACCTTACTAGATAAAAATCCAGTGGGAAAAAAATCTAGTGAAGGAAAAAGAGTACACTATTCTATATGTCCATTTATTACTCCCTACGATGAGATGATTCCTTTAAATCTTTAAACCGACGCATACCAGATTTTATATCTCAACTTCTCAAATGTTGCGGTCGGTAAAGTCTTCGTGAAAATATCTGCGAGGTTATCACATGGCCGAATTTGTAGCACATCAATTTCACATTTCTTACGGAGTTCATGAGTAAAGAAGAATTTTGGTGAAATATGTTTTGTCCGATCTCCTTTAATATATCCTCCTCGTAATTGAGTTATGCAAGCTGCATTGTCTTCATAAAGAGGAGTTGGAATATCTTTGATTGATGATAATCCACAACTTTCTCGGATATAATGAATCATGGATCTTAGCCATACATATTCTCGACTTGCTTTATGAATGGCTATAATTTCAGCATGATTTGAAGAAGTAGCTGCTATAGATTGTTTCGTAGAACGCCATAATATAGTAGTATTTCCACATGTAAATAGATAGCCCGTTTGAGAACGTGCTTTATGTGGATCAGATAAATAACCTGCATCTGCATAACTTATCAATGTTGGACTGGTTTTATTTGAATAAAATAATCCGAGATCAATTGTACCTTGGAGATATCGAAGGACTTGTTTAATTCCATTCCAATGTCATCGTGTTGGTGAAGAACTAAATATTGCTAATAAATTGACAGCAAAAGCAATATCAGGTCGTGTATTATTAGCAAGATACATCAATGCACCAATTGCACTGAGATATGGTACTTCAGGACTAAGGAGTTCTTCATCATTTTCTTGAGGTCGGAAAGGATCTTTATCCACATTTAATGATCGGATGATCATTAGAATACTCAATGGATGTGCTTTATCCATGTAACATCTTTTTAGCACTTTTGCTGTATATGTTGATTGATGAATAAATGTTCCACTCTCTAGATATTCAATTTGTAAACCAAGGCAAAATTTGGTTTTACCAAAATCCTTGATTTCGAATTCTCTTTTTAAATAATCAATTGTTTCTTGGAGCTCTTCAGGAGTTCCAATAAGATTAATATCATCAACATATATAGCTAATATCACAAATTTAGAACCAGATTTCTTAATAAAAACACATGGACATAGCTGGTCATTTTTAAATCCCGCTTTCAATAAATATTCACTAAGACGTGTGAACCACATGCGCCCAGATTGCTTCAGGCCATATAATGATTTCTGCAACTTGATGGAGTAATTTTCACGAGGATAATGTTTATATGCTTCGAGGCATATGAAATCCTTCGAGGATTTTCATGTAAACATCATTTTCTAAATTTCCATACAAGTAAGCGGTGACAACATCTAATAGGCGCATATCTATCTTTTCATGTACTGCCAAACTAATAAGATATCGGAGTGTAATAGCATCAACAACCGGAGAATAAGTTTCATCATAATCAATACCTGGTCTTTGTGAAAAACCTTGGGCTACTAATCGCGCTTTATATCGAACGATTTCACTCTTCTCATTACACTTTCGCACAAATATCCATTTGTAGCTAACAGGTTTTACACCTTACGGTGTTCGGATTGCGAGTCCGAAGACTTCACGTTGTGTCGGTGCATTTAACTCCGATTGAATCGCATCTTTCCATTGCGGCCAATCTTTTCTATGCTGACATTCATCAAGCGATATTGGTTCGGGATCATCATTATCTGTGTAACATCAAGAGATATATTGTATGCAAATATATTATCAATAACAATTTCTATCAGATTCCAACTTCTACAGGAAGTGGTATAATTGATAGAAATTTCGGTGTTACTTTCATCAACTTCGGTTCTTTGTCATCGGTTCTCTCTTGGTCTTTATCATTCTTTTCTTCAATATGATCTTACGGATCATTTAATCCTCTTTTCTTTCGAGGATTTTTATCTTTAGAACCAAGAGGTCGGCCATGCTTACGGCATGCTTTTGGCTCAGCAGCTATATATAAAATCTTTTGTTCTGTTGGAACTTCAATTAGAATAGGAGCATTTATAATTGGCATATGCGATTTTGTTACTCTTCTAGAGTCAACAAAAGCGTCTGGCATTTAATTTGCAATGCTTTACAAATGAATTATCTTTTGAACTTCAAGTTCACACGCGCTTGTATGCGGATCAAGATAATTTAATGATGTTGTCCAATCACGATCTTTCTTGTACTGTTTCTGTTCTCCCCCTAATTTAGGAAATAATGATTTCACAAGAGAATAAGAAAATAAATATAAGAAAATGATGACAAGCAGGAAATGCCAAGAAAAATATCTCCTTTTTTTTCTACTCTTCCCGGTACCAACTTTTCCTCTTCCTCTCTTGTCTTTTCTTCTCCTCCGACCCTTTACCTACCATCTACCTCTTTTTCTTCCTCATACAGATATATATATATATATATATATATATGTATGTATGTATCGATATATATCTCAGTTATCAGTCATTAGTAAATATCAAAAACAAAAATCACAAAGCAGATATGGAGACTCGTAATTCATTTGAGACATAGTCAAATTTTGACTCGGTTTCTGCAGCAGATGTTGATGTATTTTCCTTTCCAAACCAACCGCTTCTGCCTAATTCGAACGCAGAAGATTTTGATATGTTTTCCTTTCCATACCAACCGCTTCCTCCTAATTTCAGGTGAGATACCTTTGAGGGCTTCCATATGTTTTTAGTATGCTTGATAATGAAATTAAACTCTCTTTTGGTTTGTTTTTTATGTAAATCAGTGGAAGTTTTGAACATACTGCTTTGGACCAAGTTGATCTGCCCCTACAAGAGACTGCTTTTGATACTATTCCTCTTGATGCTATTCCTTTGAATGAGGACATGCTTGTGCATGATCCTTTCTACTCTCTAATGGATTTTGAACAAAGCCAGAATATGTTTCCAGGTTATTATACATTTAAACATGGATTTTGAATGGTATTACCTTTACTGATATTATTTTCTTTTTCTAGGAAAAATAATGAGTGGTCTTGGTAACGAAGTCGGAGTAAGTACTCATGAAATGCATAATATCGAAGTTCAAGATATTATTGCAGACAAAATTCCTGGGGAGAAGAAGATGATTAAGAGGCAGAGAGAGAAGAAGGGCAATAACTCCCAGACACTATCAAGAAAAACAATTTCGCAGTACTTTTACCTACCAATCAAGAGCGCAGCCAAAGAACTGAATATTGGCATAACCCGTCTCAAGAAAAGATGTAGGGAGTTAGGAATTCGTCGATGGCCTCACAGGAAAATGGTGAGCTTGGAGACCATAATCAAGAATGTTCAGGTTCTCTCTCATATATACTTATAATTTACAAATATGAAATTATGAAAGATTTATAAGTAAATAACCGATGATATCACTTCGATTTATAGAAGATGCAAAATAAAGAAGAAGGAGGACATATGGCTGAGAAGAAGTCGAAAGAAGCCATTGCGATACTGGAATGTGAAAAACAGTTGATGGAAGAAAGTCCTAATACGCAGTTAGAGGACCAAACACAGAAATTGAGACAAGCATGCTTCAAGGCCAAATATAATAATAAATTTAATTATAATAAACTTAAGGAGATCATAAAATCCCAAGACTCATTTCGCGAGTAATTTTACGGCTAATTCTGCTTGCTAGTCTCGATCTTGGCTCAAAGGGAAAGAAAAGGAGGAGGATGTCGAAAAAGATGAGCTGAAGTCCATAATTACTAATTGTTTGTCTTCCTCTAATGTAAATATTGAAAAAGAACAATTACAAACCTTCATTTTACATTTGTTAGCTCAATTACAAAAGAGTAACTATAAGCATGTATCCTCAAGTTCATATGAACACTAGTGATATGAATAAAAGATGTGATGCTTATTATTAATGGAAATATCTTTTTCCCTTATTATCTTTTCTGTTCCACTTCGGGTGGCAGTATTTCTACGTGATAAGGGAAATATCGAGTGTGTCCATAACCATAACCACGGCCACTTTGCCACAACTACGATTATAACGATGGCTTACGTTGGAGCCAACGACATTCACTTACAGGAGTCTTTGTTGAGCCGATTCATACGGCTTCATGATTTCTCAATAATAACTCATGTTAAAGCTGTCAATTTTGGATACCATTTTTCGCGATATTATTACTGTAGGACATGAAAAATGGAGAATGTCTTCTCCAATATAACTTCATCAATAACTTTTTCTCCGTAAAATTTTTAATTAAGATATAGTTTTATACATCACGGAGTTCACGATTTTACAATCTTGCAACTTCAGGTGCAACTATTCATACCGTGCAGTGGGTAGTACGACCATCTTCAGGTGGTCAAATCTTTCTTTTTATCCACATGACATATGGATCTCATTTTTTTTTTAGCATTTAGATGCATTTCTGTATGACATATAAATTTTTTTTTTCAGAAATATCAAGGGCTACAAATTCGAATTTAGCGAGATCAATAAATGCGTACCTGTCTTCTAGCTTTAATAACGGTAGAGACTCGTGCTGATAACGTGTTATAAAATTAGGGTAGTGTTAGAATAAAATCTACATACTACACACTAAGAAAATTCTAACTATTCTTTGCACAAGAATTTCTCTTCAAACTTCTCTCTTTCTTTCTCTCACAATTCTTTCTCTAATCTTTCTTTCACTAATCTTTCTTTCACAAAAATAATGGTGTATTACAAGTTTAGAGAATAGCTCTATTTATAGAGCTCTAATTAGTGGATTACATCTGGCATACATCATCTTCTATAATCTCAATTAGTAGTGTCTCCACTAAATGGTGGACATCCATAAAAATCTTCTATAATAATTCACATAAATCCATAATTAGTGGAGCCTCCACTAATTAAGAAAGATTCCAATAATTCATAACATATATATATATATATATATATTTATATTTATATGTTTAATTATCTTAATCAAAATTAAATCCCATGATTTTGTAGATTTGATTAATCACATTCATCTACAAGGATGAAACAAATAGACAATGCAATATGTATTATACAATATAGAAAAAAAAAGTGCCACCACAAAACTGGGAAGATTCAACAAGATGCATTATTGTGAAAGACTATCAGAACTAACACTCCTTTCATTCTAGTGCATTTCAAGCTAAAGCAAAAGAAAATGTACAATCTAGTAGTTTTGACAAAAAATAGAATGGAGATTGAAAAAGTAAGAAAGGAGGTTCAGACAATAAAAATGGAGGAAACAAAAAGAAATTTTCCCCATGTCCACACGGCAAAAGGACTTTACATTCTCAGAAATATTGCTGGTACAGACTTGATATTCAATGTAGGTCAGATAAACAAATGGGGCATGTGGAGAAGGTATGCAAGAACTAAAGGTTGAAAATGGCAAAAATGATGAAACCGAAAGTATGTTTACAGAATGAAAAAATATATAGAGTATCATGGAAGCTGTTTATTTATGTGCTTGAATGACCTTATTGACATTGAAGAAGATGTCTGAACCAAAATGCTTGAAACCACTGGATCACGTCCTTATAAACGTCGATTTCGTCTTATTCATGCAAAGCTTTGAACTGACTCCCTTTCTTCCTTAGCCAATGAAAGCTTCCCAGACTTGGGTTTACTGTGAATGAAAAAATTAAAGAACTATGGCCTTGTTTTCTTTTTCATTTATTTTCATGTTTTCACAGAGAGAGAGAGACCAAGAGCGTGAAACAAAAAGCACCATGCTTTCTGTTATCTTCTCACGCCAAATAATATGGATCTATCCCGTATTGTTTTTTTATTTAATTTAATTTAATTTTTAAATTTTATTTTATCTTTAGTTTTATTCATTGGGTCAGATAAAATTATTTACTCTTGAGTTTGAACACCTATAAATAATAAGTCACAATTATTTATTTTCTGAGCTTCATAAAACAGCCCAATAAAAAATTAATAATCTCAAATAGACCAATATAAAATATCAGGCATTTTATCTAGTTTATACCTAAATTAGTTTTTTAATTATTCAATCTGGGCCTTGGGCCCTGAATAATTAATTAACAAATTAAATTAGATGGAATATATATTTTCTCTTGGGCCTTTTATTTTATTCTAGTCAAATAATAAATTAGACTACTTAAATAAAATAAAATAAAACACATAATTATTAAGACCAATTCCTTAACATAAATCTGTCAGGACTTAAGGGATATTCGGGGGACCAAAAGACACATCACATTGGCTACTAAAATGATCAAAATACCCCTACTATATAAATAGCTATATTTTACATTTTAAATATTTCTTAATATTATCATAAGGAAATATTAACTTCAATGACAATACTGCATTAGCAAAATCTTCGACCTACAGGTGTAATGACTAAAATACCCCTCTACGCATCGCCGTGCATTTAGAGAGAATGAGTATACTAACACATCTCTAAAAATATATCTATCATCCTTAAACCTCTAGTCCAATGATTTACGACTCTTGGAATGTTTTCACTTTTCAAGGGAGTTACCCTAAAGTACACATCCAAGTCATGTTTCCCAGAGCTCTGGTTATTTAGATCATTTAAACAGTCACAAGGGGCGATATGGCGCAGAAATTATCTTGTAAAAGTCTGTCTTAATTAATTAGTTACGTATACCTAACATACAAATATATCGACTCTATGAAAGAACCTCAACTACAACATATCAAAGTACATGCTTCCAACTTCATCAGATAACCAACTCATACTCAAGCGGTAAAGTATTAATCCATGCTGTAACAGTAATAATCTGGGTTTCTTCTAAATAGTACTTTTAAAAACTACTATTACAGATCATGTTCTACGTATTCAAAATACGCTCATGCTATGAAGTGAGTGAACTACTCACTAGCTAAAAGTAAGTCATTCCCTATTTGAAATTCATAACACAATAACCTAAACATGATGACATTTCTATTTTCATCAATCGGTCAAAAACAAATGTTTATGTGTTAAGTAACTCTGATCCATACATTACTGTGAAAGACCACTATTCACATGAATCACTTACTTAAATACAAATGGTCCTATCCAAATGTAAATCGTGCACAAATAAAATGTAATTTCACAAATAAATTTTGAAAATAAATTCTTTTATTAATAAAATCAATAATTATAGTAGAAAACTACTCTAGATGGCATATATTTCAACAATCTCTCACTTGCACTCTAAGACTAAGAAAGTCCATATGTGCCCACCCCTATAATGTCTAAGTGTCTCTTAAAGACTTTTTTAGCCAAAAGCTTGGTGAAGGGATCTACCAGGTTGTTCTCCAAGGCTATCTGTTCCACCACGATTTCCCATCTCTAGATAAAATATCAGATTAGGTTGTACTTTCTCTCGATGTACTTCCCTTTCTTGTGGTTCCTGAGTTCTTTGGATTGCGAGAGTGCTCTAGAGTTGTCGCAATACACCACAATTGCATATGGCACAACTCTAAGTTTTGAAAGGAACTTCTGGAGCCAGATTGCTTCTTTAGATGCCTCCGAAGCTACCACATACTCAACTTCCATGGTTGAGTCAGCAATGCAAGATTGTTTGATACTCCTCCATGAAAAAGCTCCTCCAGATAAGGTGAAGACATATCCACTAGTGAATTTTCTCTCATCCTTATCTGCCTGGAAGTCTGAGTCTATGTATCTAATAGGAACCAAGTCATCAGCCTTGTAAACTTGCATATAATCTTTCGTACCACTGAGGTACTTGAAAATATGCTTTACAACTTATCAATAAACCTCCCCAGGGTTTGACTGATATCTGCTAACTAAGCCTACGGCAAAACAGATATCTGACTTAGTGCACAACATGGCGTACATGAGACTTTCCACAACCGAAGCGTAAGGAATCCTACTCATCTTGTCTTTTTTCTCTTGAGACTTAGGACAGTCCTTAGAACAAAAAGACAACCCATATCTGTAAGGGATTAGAGCTCCTTTGCATGAGTCCATGCTAAACTTGGTCAGTATCTCGTCAATGTATGGCGTTTTGGATAATCTTAACATTCTCTACTTCCTATTTCTAAGAAGTTTAATTCCTAGAATGTAATTGGCTTCTCCCAAATTCTTCATACTGAATTGACTAGACAGCCAAACCTTAATAGATGATAATGTCCCTACATCATTCTCAATGAGTAGAATGTCATCTACATATAGGACAAGAAAAATCACGTTTATGCCTTCCAATTTTCTGTACACGCATGGTTCATCCTCGTTTTGAATAAAATCGTAAGAATTTACAGTCTCGTCAAAACGAATGTTCCATGTTCTAGATACCTACTTAAGTCCATAATGGACTTCTTAAACTTGCAAACCATATGTTCCTGACCTTTAGCAATAAAACCTTTCGGTTGGGACATATAGATGTCTTCGTTAAAATAAGTATTAAGAAATATCATCTTAATATCCATTTGTCATATCTCGTAATCGAAATAACATGCAATGGTAAGGAGGATACAAATGGACTTAAGCATGACTACCAGGAAAAAGGTTTCCTTATAATCGATTCCATCTTTCTGAGTATACCCTTTCACCACAAACCTAACTTTGAAGGTTTCCACCTTCCCATTCACTCCCCTCTTCCTCTTGTACTGCCACTTACACCTAATGGATTTTATCCCTTCAAGTGAAGCTATAAGATCCCAAACCTGATTGAAGTATATAGATTCAATCTCGACTTTCATTGCTTCATGCCATAGATTTGTATCGGCATCAGCAATAGCCTCCTCATATCTAGTATGATCTTATTCCTGATGATCAGAAACCAGCTCGAAAGCCTCTCATGTTTATCTTTCTGGAATTTTAGATACCCTCCCACCACGACGAAGCTCTGTTTGTACAAGTTCTTGAGGCTGTGCCTCTTCTTGTTCCATAATTGGATTTGAAGAAGTTGATTCCAAAAATAACTTCTCCTCAAGTTCCAAACTTGTTGAACCTTTAGTGGAAGTACTTTGATCATCCTCCAAGTATCTAGCATTAGTACTTACCAGTACTTTCTGCTCTTTGGGATGATAAAAGTAACCTCCTTTTATCCCTTTTGGATACCCAATAAAGTAGTATAATTCTGATCTTGGTTCTAACTTGTCTCTTTTAATCAATACAGAAGTTGGACAGCCTCATATCCTGAGATGATTTAAACTTGGCTTACGCCCAGTCCACATCTCATAGAATGTCCTAAGTACTAATTTGGAAGGCACCAAGTTCAGAATGTATACCGCTATTTTCAAGGCATATCCCCAAAAAGAGACCGAAAAAGTAGCATAAGACATCATGCTTCGAACCATTTCCATTAATGTCTTGTTCCTTCTGTTGGATTGTATGCCCTCTTAGACTAGGTTTCTAATGTAAAATCGAATATTTTAATGAAAGAATTTATTTTCAGAAATTTTTTGTGAATTTACTTTTTGTTTATGCACGATTTTCGTTTGGAACGGACCCATTGTGTTTAAATAAGTGATCCATATGAATGGTGGTCTTTCACAGTAAGGTATGGATCACGGATTATTTAACACATAAACATTTGTTATTAACCTATTGATGAGACTGGGAACCTCATCATGTTTAGGTTATTATGTTATGAATTCCAAATGGGGAATGGCTTACCTTTAGCCAGCGGGTAATCCACTCACTTCATGACATAAGCGTATTTCGAATACGTAGAACAGGACCTGTAGTAATGGTTTCTCAAAGTATTATATGGTAGAAACCTAGACTACTACCGCTACAGCGTAGACTAGTACTCTACGACTTGAGTATGAGTTGGTGGTCTGGCGAAGCTGGAAGCATATACTTTGATTTGCTGTAGTTGAGGTTCTATCGTAGGGCCAATATACTTGCATGTTGGGTATGTGTGACTAGTTAGTTAAGATAGACTTATACAAGATAGTTTCCGCACTATATCGCCCATTGTGGTTGTCCGAATGGTCTAAATTATCCAGGGTCCTGGGAAACATGACTTGGATGTTTGCTTTAGGGTAGCTCCCTTGGAAAGCGGAAACACTCCAGGAAGTCGTGGATCATTGGATTAGAAGCCTAAGGATGGTAGATGTCATTTAGAGGGGTGTTAGTACACTTCTTCCTCTCTAAATGTACGGCGATGTGTAGAGAGGTATTTTAGTCATTTGCGAATGCAGCATTGTCCTTGGGGTCCATATTTCCTTATGGTGATATTAAGAAATATTTAAAATGTAAAATACAGCTATTTATATAACAAGGGTATTTTGGTCATTTTAGCAGCCAAGGCAATGTGTCTTTTTGGTCCTCGGGATAGCCCGTAAGTCCTAACTACTTTTGGGTTGAGGAATTGGTCTCAGTTGAAGAAGATTTTATTTTATTTTATTTTATTTTATTCAGGAAGTCTAATTTATTATTGGATTAGAATAAAATAAATAAATGAATAAAATAGGAGTTGAGAGAAATTAATTATCTAGTTTATTTGGTTAATTAATTATTCAGGACCTAGGTCCAGTATGAATAATTAAGAAATTAACTTGGGCCTAAACTAAGGGAAATAATTAATGTTTAATTATTTATTTGGTTATTTATATAGGCCCAAGAAATAAATAATTAAAGATTAATTATTATGGTTCATTTGGACTCATTAATTATTTATTGGGTTGTTTATATAAGCCCAGGAAATAAATAATTAATATTTATTATTTTGGGCCTTTTGGGTCCAAGGAAAATAATAAATATTTTTCTGGCCCAATAGCTTGGACCTTAGGGTTTTTCCAGATACGGTTAAGAGGAGTTTAGGGTTAGGCCAAACTGATTCTCAGGATAACATCCGGGTGTTTTGAAATCCCGGAGATATGTTTATCAGATAATGAGAGACCTGTTTTGGCTAACCAATAAAACTAGTCTCTGGTAGAAAATAAACTCTAATTTTCCCTAACACACAAGAGACTCACGCCACTCTCTCTTGGTCTCTCATGCAGCTTCTCTCTCAGGCTCTCCTTCTTTCCTCTGTTTTTATTCTTGTTTCTTTGGCTAATCAATAGCAAGTGAATCAAGAACACTTGAGACCATTCCTCTTTACTGTTGTGTTCACCAACTAGAGGTTAGGCTGAGGAATATCCCGAGAGCTGGAGAGCTAAGCGTTAATGCAAACAAGGCGGAGTAGAAGGCTAGCGGGTGTTCAATCGGAAGCTTCTTCAAGTGGACAAAACGAGGGGATTCCAGCCGTTCAATCTGTTCCTACGCAACCTAGGAGGGTTAAGGAACGCAAATGTATGATCTTCACGCTTCCGCATAGCCTTTATGGCTCGGTTTATTTTTCTCCGTGAAATTTTTTTAACGTACAGCATGCTCCCCCGTTTTCACGTTTCCATCACCTTCTCTCAGCTACTCCATTCTGCTGGGGTGTACCCAGCACAGAGAGTTGGGATACTATCTCATGATGTATCATGTAATCCTTGAATTCACTGAGGAGGTACTCTCCACTACGATTCGATCGTAAGGTTTTAATCAATTTACCTATCCGATACTTCACTTCAGTCATAAACTCTTTGAATTTGTCAAAAGAGTCAAACTTGTGCCTCATCAGGTAAACATAACCAAACCTTGTACAATCATCTGTGAAAGTGATGAAATACTCAAAATCCCCTCTAGCTTGTGTAGACAAAGGACCACACACATCAGTATAAACAAAGCTCAATATCTCCTTGGCTCTATCAACCTTTTGGGTGAACGATCTTTTGGTCATTTTTGACCAAACCTTAGATGCCAAAGATATAAGTCATTGACCCAACCTTGGTTTAATATGACCTAACCTTAAATGCCAAAGATATAAGTCATTGATATTGGTATTTCTCTTCTTACTTAAAGATTCAGATTGAGCATTATTTATTTGATTGTTTGTAGGATTTAAAATGAATAAGTTTCCATACATGTGCCCTACACATAAAACTTCTCCATTTCTATTAATAGTAATATCAGAATGGAAAGAAATAAAATATCGATGATTTATTAGCTTTGCAACTGAAATTAAATTCTGTCTAAAACCGAGTACATATAAAATATCCTTCAATATAACTACTTTATTACAATAAAAAATAAGATCCAACTCTCCCACTGTAAGGGCCTATACTTGTGCTCCATATTCTATTTGTAGTCCATGTTCGCCCTTCTGAAGTCTTCTTATTTTCCTAAACCCCTGCAAGGAGTTACAAATATGATCAGTAGTACCAGAATCAACAATTCAAGTGGAAGTTGATCGAACCATTAAAATTGACTCTAGATAGAGAACATTACCTGTAGGGTTTTTCTTGACCTGAAGTTCTGGACACTCCTTTTTCTAGTGTCCCTTCTGCCCACATTTGAAACACTTACCTTTGGGCTTGTTGGGCTAGTTTTTGGGTTGGGCCTGTGCGTTTTGCTTCTTATTTATGAACTTCCTAAGCTTAGGCCCAATTCTGGAAGAAAAAATCCTAGCAATTATAGCCTTGGACCATGGCTTCATGACATTCTCTGCCACCTGGAACTCTTTCATTAACTCGGTTAAACTCATGTTTAACTTGTTCATGTTATGATTTAACTTGAATTGAGTAAAAGAGCCCGAAAGAGATTCGAGAACCATGTCCACTTAGTTCTCGGGGCCAATTACAGCCCCTAAGACTTCTACTTCTTCTAAATCAGCAATCATCTTGAGCGTATACTCTCTGACTGATACTCCTTCAGCCATCTTAGTGTTGATGATCGTCCTAAGAGCCTCTTGCCATGTGGGTCAGCTCTTATTTGCGAATATCGTGGCTAATGATTGGCTAATGTCGTACACAATGGCCATGTGCTCGTGTTTAGATTGGAGCACATTAGACATAGAGGATAACATGTAGCATCGAGCCATCTTATTGGCTTTCTTCTATACTTTTTTAGACTCTCGCTCCTCAACAGTGGAACTCTTATCGATAACAAGGCAGGTGTCAAAGAGAATATACTTATACTCCTCAACAGTGAGTATTATATCTAAATTCCTTTTTCAGTCCACATAATTTGGACCTATTAACTTATTCTCACGGAGAATAACATCTAAAGGACTAAAAGAACCTTCACCAACCATTTCTAAAAAATCGCAAAATAAAAGAAAACTCAATTTGTGAAAAATAAAATAATTTGTGATTTTATCCTCATATTAAATATAATAATAGTTAACCCTATCACTATTATCTTTAATACGATTAATTTGGCTCTTTAAAAAATTGACATAGTTTCTTGAGAAGATTAATAGTTTTCTAAACTAAGTGTATCAACTATCACAAATTAATTTTCCTTCTAGATAATGATTTAGAAGATAACCCCATCGTGGGATGACAATTTCTTCTCATTTCCTATGGACATTCCTCGCACTATGACCTCCAACGTAGGCTGGCCGATCATAGCACGTGTCTTGGGTTATTAATTACATACATTCATTAGTACTAAATCCTTATGGTATCCCCATCTTATACGGGTTCACTTCTAGGGTGACGTAAGAGGATCCACGATCTCTAATGAGGATCGTGATGGAAGCCGTAGGGTCATTGGAACCCTTCTTCCACTTAATATTTTAAAATAATAGTTTTCTTGAAAAATATCATTTGAAAATTTCAATTAAATTTTCTTTTAACTCAAAAATAAAATAACTGAACCCATAAAAATTTCTATGCTAAGGTTTATACTCTTTGAGAAATTTTTCATGAATTAATTTTATTCAAGTTAATAAACTTAAAAATTTTAAAAATTTTCAATAAAACTTTTGAGAGATTTTGATCTCAAGTTTAATTTGACAAAAATAATTTTTCTTGTTAAAATTAAATCAAACTGGTTTTCTATTTTAATTCACAAAAATATCTAACTCCAAAATATTTTCTATGCTAAGGATAAAATCTTTTGAGAAAATAACCAAGAATTAATTTTTGTTCAAATTAAAATTAACTATTTGATTTAAGAAAAATGTTTTTCTTTGTCAAAAATTCCTAAAGACTTTGGTCTTTGAGAAAAATCGCACACAGGGTACAAAAAGAAATAAGTATGTTAGAAAACTGTAAACGTTTTCATGCTTTTATATTCTTTTAACCTAAGTATCCAAATAATAGAATTAAATATATTAATTAATTAATTGTCTTGTTTAATCTTAAATTTTTTTTACTATTGTTTTTCATACAAAATATTCAAAAAATATTAACTATTGCAATAAAAATAACTTTGAATGGTATGAGACAAAAAAAAAATTAAAAAAATTATTGATGGTCCAGTGCACTCATCACACTGAATCATGACCCATGGAAAAACCAATAGACCACGATCCGGGCGGGTGCCCGCGACCCATCCTGTCAACTGCCCCGCTGTCACGGTCAAAATTGATGACCGCAGCAATTTGCAATTTGCAAATTTGCTTCCTCGTAGGGAAGGCCTCCTCACGGCGCGCGAGGAAGCCAGAGGCTTCCGCGAGGGAGCTTGCCTCGCACGTTGGCTGGAGCCACGGCCCGGACGGCTCCACACACATCTAATGCAGGCGACTCGGCTCATCTTCTCTAGATTTTTCTGCGATTTTGCATTTATTCTTCTGGTTATTTCATCCAAACAGCATATAAAACCACTTAACAAGCTCTTATACCCTTAAAAATAGTAGACTTATATGTTTCATCTAAGAAAGTAGTAAATTACAGTGTTCCTATACTTCCACTCGCGAAACTTATATAGAGACTATCCCAAACCAGAAACACGAAGGTTCACAGAAAACATTCGAAACAAATATTTTTTTGTTTTAGTTAAGCCTAATATGCTTCCTATATTTCCCAAACCATAGCTCTGATACCACTTAAAGGTTGAAAATGGCAAAAATGATGAAACCGAAAGTATGCTTACAGAACGAAAAAATATACAGAATATTATGGAAGTTGTTTACCTATGTGTTTGAATGACCTTATTAGCACTGAATAAAATGTCTGAACCAGAATGCTTGAAGCCACTGGATCACGTCCATATAAATGTCTACTTCGTTTTCTTCACGCGATGCTTTTGAGCTTCCAGAATGACTCTCTTTCTTCCTTAGCCAGTGAAAGCTTCCCAGACTTGAGTTTACTGTGAATGAAAAAATCGAAGAACTATGGCCTTGTTTTCCTTTTCATTTCTTTTCATGTTTTCACGGAGAGAGACCAAGAGCATGAAATAAAAAGCACCATATTTTCTGTTATCTTCTCACGCCAAATAATACGAAATCCATCCCGTTTATTTATTTTATTAATTTTATTTTACCCTTAATCTTATTCATTGGGCCAAATAAAATTATTTATTCTTAGACTTGAACACCCATAAATAATAAGTCTTAATTATTTATTTTCTGAGTTTCATAAAACAGCCCAATAAATAATTAACAAGCTCAAATAAACCAATATAAAATATCAAGCATTTTATCTAGTTTATACCTAAATTAATTTTTTAATTATTCAATCTGAGACTTGGACCCAAAATAATTAATTAATCAATTAAACTAGATAAAATATATACTCTCTCTTGGGTCTTTTATTTTATTTTAGTCAAATAATAAATTAAATTACTTAAATAAAATAAAATAAAATAAAATCCACAATTATCAAAACCAATTCCTTAACACAAATCTGTCAGGACCTAAGAGCTATTCCGAGGATCAAAAGACACATCACCTTAACTACTAAAATGACCAAAATACCCCTACTATATAAATACCTATACTTTGTATTTTAAATATTTCTTAATATCACCATAAGAAAATATTGATTATAAGGACAATGCTGTGTTAGTAAAATCTTCGACCTACAAGTGTAATGACTAAAATACCCCACTACGCATTTAGAGTGGAGGAGTGTACTAACACCTCTCTAAAAAGACATCTACCATCCTTAGACCTCTAATCCAATGATCCATGACTCCTGGAATATTTCTACTTTACAAGAGAGTTACCTTAAAGTAAACATCCAAATCATATTCCCCAGGGCTCTGGATATTTAGATCATTTGAACATTCCCAGGGCTTTGATATGCTATAGTTAAGGTTCTATCTTAGGGCCAATATACTTGCATGTTGGGTATGTGTGACTAGTTAGTCAAGACAAACTTGTACAAGATAGTTTCTATACTATATCGCTCATTGTGGTTGTCTGAATGATCTAAATATCCAAGGCCCTGGGAAACATAACTTGGATGTTTGCTTTAGGGTAACTCCCTTGGAAAGCGAAAACAATCCAGAAAGTTTGGATCATTGGACTAGAGGTCTAAAGATGGTAGATGTCATTTAGAGAGGTGTTAGTACACTTCTTCCTCTCTGAATATACGGCGATATATAGAAGGATATTTTAGTCATTACACCTGTAGGTTGGAGACTTTGCTAACGCAGCACTGTCCTTGGGGTCAATATTTTCTTATGATGATATCAAAAAATATTTAAAATGCAAAATACACATATTTATATGGTAAGGGTATTTTGGTCATTTTAGTAGCCAATGCGGTGTGTCTTTTAGTCCCCAATATAGACCGTGAGTCCTAATTAAATACGGGCTAAGGAATTGATCTTAAATTAAATTAAATTTATTTTATTTAAGTAGCCTGATTGAATTATTGGGCTAAAATAAAATAAAGGTCCATGGAGAGAGAATTAATAAAATTAGTTTAGTGGATTAATTAATTATTTAGGGCTTTAGCCCAGTTTGAATAATTAAAGATTAACTTGGGACTAAACTAATAGAGGCTTATTAATTGGACTAGTTTATTTGGGCTGAAAAATTAATTATTAATTGGGTCATTAGGTTGGTTCTAATTAGAATAATTAATTAAGCTCAAAAGGTTAAACTAAGAGTCCAATAGCTCAATTCAGGTTAACCTAGGGTTTTATTTAGGTTAACACAAGAGGATTGGAAACAACGTTGTTGTTACAGAACACACGCTCTAAGAGAAGGCTTCTTCTCTGTGAAAGGCCAGGCGTCTCTCTCTTTCTCTCTCTCCAGAAAAATTTCCTAACCTGGTAGTTATTTACCAAACGGTAGTTAGGCAGGTCATATACTGGAAAACCGAGAGTTCGGCATGCATATACATGCAAAGGCAGAGTAGGAGGCTTGCAGGAATCACATCAGAGGCTTCTACAGCACACTTACCCCGGTTGCGCACATTCCGGTCCAACCACCTTTGAGAGAGGTAAAAATTTTAAAACCTCGGGTTTTGGACAAGGCACAACTGGCGCCGGCCCTGTCCTGGAATCCCCTGTTGTATTTTTTCAATTTTTTTATGTTTGCTTCCGCTGCATACCCTGTGTTTTTCCGCTTTCCGTGCCCAGTTGCTAGTCCGGTCCCAATCTTCAAACCGATTTTCTCAAATACCGTTGGTTTTTGAGAGAATCGTGTTGGACCGACCTGTCCAACCGGTCCAACATTGAACCAATCCATGTTTAAAATTGGGACAAATTTTATAATTTTTAAGGGTAAATTAAATTATATAATTTAATAAACTATTTTAAATTTTGTTGTGTGTTAGATTGTTGTTATAAATTAAGAATGACTATTTTTAATTATAGATTTAATTGTTTATGTCTTTATGGACTTAAATTACATTATATTATTGATCAATTTTATTTTTTAAAATAATTTTATTTTTAATTTTTAAATTATAATATTACCGGTTCAATTACGGTCTAATTATGGTTGGACCATTAAACTCTGAATCAATAAATTTTTCGATTCGATGTCCGATCCAGTTATGAAAACGTTGCATTTTATATTCTGTAAGTCTTTTGTCCAGATTCATGCCTTGTGCAAGTGAAGTACATTTTCGAATTGCTAAAAGACTGCTTAGATATGTTAAAAGCACAACAGATTTTGGAGTTTGGTTTGGAAGATCTAACAGGTTAAATTTGTATGGTTTTTGTGATAGTGATTAGGGTGGATCTAGTTATATGAGGAGTACTTCTGGATATTTTTTTAGTATTGGTTCAAGTTTTTTTTCTTGGAGTTCGAAGAAACAAGATGTCCTAGCTCAATCAACTACTAAAGCAGAATATGTTGCTATTGTTAGAGTTGTTAATCAAGCTTTATGACTAGGAAAACTAATGATAGATTTAAATTATGACCAGAAGGAGCCCACAACAATATTTGTTGGTAATGAAGCTACTATATCTATCTCTAAAGAACCAGTTTTTCATGGCACAACAAAGTATTTTAAGATTAAGTACTATTTTCTTAGAGAAGTTCAGAGAAACAAAGAAATTATTTTGGTACATTGCAGAAGTGAGGATCAATTGGCTAATATTCTTACCAATGTTTCATCCAAAGTCAAGTTTGAAGACCTGAGGAAGAGTTTGGGGATTTGCAGTAAAAGAAGCAAGGAGGAGTGTTGAAGAATACATGTTTTGTTGAAAATTAGTTTAAGAATAAGTCAATTTTTTATTTTAACCTATTTAGTTTTTTAATTTTCAGAATTTTCTGGATAAAATTTAAACAATTCAGCTTATCCTTTTTCTTATATAAATATGGCATAATGTCAAATGACAGATGTGTGCCTTTTCAGCCCCATTCTACTTGTTTTTGCCAACAAATCTCCTTACCTATTTTATTCTAATCGGAATATGATATTGGCAAGTACTTTTGCATTTGAAGAAAGCAAGCTGTTTGTTTGCGTTAGGGCATACATAACAGTCATTTCACTATTGCTCTGCAGAAAATCTCCAGAATGAGATTGCAAGAGTGTCTGAGTTGGATGCATTAATTTCAATGAAGCAGAGGGAGGAAATCCCTCGTGTTTCACAGATACTAATTTCCATAAACCTCATATTTTAGAATAAAATGATCAATTTACAAATAATGAATTTCAGAGTTCTTTACAAACAGGAAGAACTTGTGCTCACACGAAATTGATTGAGCACCAGTAAAAATGGAAATGATGTCTTTTGGAAAGATTCAGATGCTATCGGACTTTGTCTTACGAGACCGAAAAGACAATCATAATAGCCGCACAAATAATGTGAATCCATAAAATTGAACACCCAAACCAACCTCGAAGCCCAGAGTCCTGCAAAAAGAACCGAGCAGAAGGGTATGATTTCTGAAATCATGTGAAATTGTGTTGCATTCTTTAAAACTTGGAACACAACTTACGAAAAATCACTAGTTAGTTCAAGAAGACTTACGTTTAAAGAGAGAAGAGATGAGGTTGCTGAACTAGGCACAAGCCCTTTGAAGCCAATATCATATGCAATGCTGCCATCAGGTTTGAACAATCCGAAGTTCCTCTCAGAGGTTGGACCAGGCTTCAAATTTTCATTGAACAAGGCAAAAACATATGCCCTCACTGGCATCTTCGGCCTGTATGGTGTCCCCTTCTTTCGAGATAGTCTTTTGCGCAAATTATAGTTGTAAGTTTTTGCATTATTGATCGTAGCTCCAGCTTCATTTTCATCCCCTCGAGAAGCCCAACCAGTCTCAGAAACTATCACCGGCATCTTGTTAAAGCCAACCTTTTCCAAAGCAGCATAGGCTGCATCTATTTGAGCCTCAAACATGTTATCATAATGCAAATTGGTCTTTGAATCATAGATACCGGGATTTGGAAGAAAGAGTGCGTAATTGATATCAATGTGTTCAGGATCACTGATATAGGCCAGAAATGGGTAGGCATTTATATAGAAAGGAGTGCCAATTTGTGAAAAGAATTGCAGAAGAGGTTTCATGAAAGGAAGAACACTCTCCTTGAATGCACCTGCAGAAGGAGGATAAGTAATGGCAAAAACAGCCTCAGAATGGGGACTTGAGACCTCAATTTCATCAGTCAGATGTAATCTTTCAAGGGCATGGTAAACATTCTTCACTGCTGGCACCAGAACTTCCCAAAGTTCTGGATCAGTACTTCCAAGAACTTCATTTCCAACAGCAATTCCTCGGATTTTGGTACCGGGGAGATAAGGCTGTACGTGTTCTTTCACCCAGTCCACAGCCTGGGTTGGGTAAACGCTAATATTTCTCAGATACTCGTTCCCAAGTCCCACAATTATCTCTATTCCAGACCCTTTGAAGCCCTTCAAAACACTAGGATCAGCGTCATAGATTCTGATGTTCTTAATCTTTGCTGCCTTCAGAAGAATGGCCACATTTTCAGGTGGTGGGAGGTTGTCAGCTATTCTACCATAATTTACACCATACGTACCCGTGAAAGCATGTACCACTGTAACTGCAAATGCAAAAAATACAAGGTAAAACGCTTGTTCCCTTGTCATTTTTTGGGCTAACATGCATATAATTCAGAACAAAACAGTGCCTAGCTCTTCATATTATGTTGAGAAACTAGTTAATCAATCAAAAGATGAATACAAGAGAGTAAAAGGATCGTACCATTAGATAAAAGACAACTGAAGAGTAGAAGAACGCAGAGGAAGAAAGGAGAAGAGAAGCCCATGGTCTTGGAAGGCCAAATAAAAGCAAAGCACCATTCCATTTGTAGAAACAGAGAACAGTTTATGAAATAGTTTGGCTTAAAAATGGTAGGCAGCTTTGGCGGAAACCAGAACAACGATGATACGGAGGATGCAAAGCTTCCGGGGTTGGCATGCCATAGAGCCACAAGAAAAAAGATTCCAAACCTTGGCTCAAAGAGGAAGGGCAATCTCAGTTTCTCTCAGCGTTACAAAATGTTCCGTTCTGTGGGCTTCGAATAGATTCCAAGCTTTTTAGCTCATCCAACTTTTCGTCGATCTCTAAATGATACCTTTTTGGCTTTTCAATCCAACTCTGTACAGTGATTAGAGTCATGCTTTGACGCCTCCTCTCACTCAAAGTTCTAGTTTAGAAAGAACTTCAATATATTCAAATCAAGCTTTCCCAAGATGTGTCTTACTTCAATTCAGAACCGCTAAGAAATCCTTCGAAGTTGGCTATCCAAGCCCCCGAAATGTATAAACTTGGATTAGAAGGAAACTTGCAGAGACCAACGCCTACAAAGTAAATTTGGGAAGTTTGCTTATAGATTTCCTCCCCAAACTGACTACGTGACGTTCTCTTGAGGTCGTTACCCAGACGTCTACCAAACTGAACCATAATTGAATCCTTAATCCTTGGTGGGATGAACAAGGTGATTGGACTAGAAATAAATGTACAAATCATCAAGATTTCTTAACGAGGGATAAATCTAGATTAGTACTCTTTAACTTCATGAAATTAAACGAAGGCCTGCTATCAACCAAGGCGGGTATGACATCAAAACATGCCCACAGCATCGGAGAAAAGCAAAGACACCTATATTCGAATGGCAACACAAGTCAACTTCTCCATACAATCTAGATATGTTCATAACATGACACAGCTACATCACCTCAAAAGACAAGGAAGTGTCTTTCCTAACTAAAAGCTAATCTAAAACTAGTAATAAACATTATGGCTATGGTGGTCCAAAAGAGTTAGAATCAAAGGCCAGGGGAGATGATATTATGGGTACAGTAGAGGGGATGAAAATAAAACATTCAGCAAGCAATAGGAGCAGGAGATGGACATTGGGGGTTATCCCTCGGGCTTGCCTGGTCAACTTTGCCGTTTTCCATTAGCACCCCCTTCATGCTGTTTTCTCGCTCCTCCTGCGGCATATGCTTGGCATCGTTCTCCTGGACTTTACTTTCTCCTACAGAAGGAACCACACCATTGGACGTTCCTTGCACTGCCTCACTGTTTGCTTCCACAGAATCACCTGGCTGGTCTTGTGTCACATCATGTATACTGATGTCTTTTGCAAGCTCAGTCTCTGGTTTCTCGACCTCTTTAGATTCCTGCTTCTGTTCACCTTTTGCATCTGCGTTCAAAGCTTTCTCAACAGTATCAGCTTTAGGAGGCTCATCAGCCACCACGGCCTTGGCGGCAGCCCCCTCACTGAGTGTCCCATTGTGTGCATTACCTTCCAATTTGGTATCAAGCTCATTTGACTTACTAGCTTCATCCTGTGCTTCACCTTTGCCTTTGGATGTATCATTATCTTTTCCTCCATCCTGATCCTTCTTCTCCTCAGCCTCTTGCATGTCAACATCTTTCTTTTCCTGGGTGTCTTCTTTGTCTGCATCCTGCATGTCGACATCTTTCTTTTCCAGGGTGTCTTCTTTGGCAGCATCTGTCTCTTTCTTATCCTTCTTTTTAGTTGATGATCTTCTTCCTCGTTTCTTCGGTGGTTCACTATCTTTAGATGGAGGTGTTGCCTTGGCCTTCTCACTTATTCTTGCTGATCTCCTTGGAGTCTCACCCGTGCTCCAATCAAATTCTGAAATTGCCGGGTTTCCAGGGTGTGATTTTAGGTACTGCTCCAACAGTTTCCTGGTACTAAATTCCTCTCCAGTTGGGGCAATAAACACAATTTCACTTTTCCTGGGCGTACCACCCTTTTTTGGCATGAACTGCAAAGCATGAAGTACAGATTATAAAAAATCAAAAAAAGAACAAAATCGACAAGTAAGCGTCTGATGAAAGTATTTCAAAATCTCTAGTTCAGTAAAATGTGAAGAGAAATTATATTGCCCCCTTATTTCCAAAAAGACATTTCATCATCGGGAGACCAGCACAAAACTAGTTAACACTCGGAACACAGAAGCAAGAGTCCAAACATGACCATCAGGTCCACCGCTGATTCTGCAGAGAGGATGTCATCATATTCCATTATTAATTTTTCATCTTCTTACCGAACCTTTTTTGAATGGAGTATTCACTAGAGAACGAGACTCTTTCATCCATAAAATACCAAAAATTGAATGCCAACACAAAACCTCCAATATAAAGAAAACACCACCCAATCTACAAACTAAACTGATAGGAACATTATCAACCATGCAAGAATTGCAGACTATTATATAGCCAAGCTCGGAACAATCATTCTTTAGGTCAGTTCTAATTCGTCCAGTTGATCAGTGATATGTGTGAATTGATTACAATATTCTTTAATTTAAAACATGATAAAGAAAACATAATACCATCTAAATTTAAATAGTACTGGCTAAAACTATCTAAATGTGAGTATTACATCATAGTATACCTAAAAGGAAGGTATTCATCATCTCTCGATAAATAATTGCACAAAATAAGTTCATTAAAAGGTATAAGAAGGAAAGCATTCAACTACTTACTGCTCTTCTAATAGCCCAGAAAGTATTACCGTCTATGGAGTAGCAGATGCAAGACAATAAGGGAAAACTCTGTTTCTCAATCTGTCATTGACTCCTACTTACACACAAATACAGAGTATATGTACACAAATACAGAGTATATGTACATCATCGCCAACCATCCAGAGGCAGATCACCTCAATAACCTACAAAAGTGGAACATATCCTACTCTTTGTACCATAGATGAGCTAAAAACAATTACACAGAACAGCTTAGGTTTGTTAACATGTAGTTGCACTGTATTTTGGTTATTTACAGAAGTTCCATGACTTAATAACCTTAAAACATAACACTGCTACCTATCTGCAAGAAAAAAATCAGGATAACTGGTAGAAGACAGCCCAATGGACTGGGTTGACTCATTGTTCTGATAGGTTTAAACAAAAGAACAAACAGAAGATTGCCACTTTCTATCTCATAAACAGTTAAGGGCCTTATCACTAAATGACAGTCCATACAACATCGCCATGCAACCATCGTTAAGTAAGAAGCAAACCATTAAATAGTACAATTTGTAGTTTGGTCCCTTAACTGGTTGCCCTAGAAAATCAACTGAATTAAACAAATCTACTGTGTCCAATGTTCTGCACTGCTAGATTGCTGCTATTCTCGTAGCTGCCTGGAAGAAAGGCCCCAACACACAATAACATAACCAAAATAATCTCATAGCTTATTGCCAAAGATCTTGTTTGGCATAGAGCAAGAGGAAAATCCTTCAGCAGTCATTGTGGAAAAAATCAACAAGTGGGAGGATATCAAAGTGCTACTTTTTCCCCCTCCTCTTTTCACTTTTTTATAGTAGATAATTAAGTAGCAACCAATAAAATGAAAGGAAGTGATTTTAACTATCTAGGATTAAGGTTTCCTCAGAGGATTACACAACTAAGCCAAACAATATATATATACTCAGCTCAAAACCAGTTTTAAGAATACAAGCCATCCAAAATTTACTCCATGCTTTTCAAAAACTGCCCAAAACGAATTAGTTTAAAACCACATGGCTCAGAGAATACACCTAAAGAATGAAGTGAAGCTTAGCATGCATGAAAACAGAAACTTGCAGTATCAAAATTCGGAGATTGTAACTACAGTATAAAGTAAATAGGACCAAGAACCACTGCTTAAGATTGTAACTGTGAGATCCTTGAAACAATTAACCAAAAAATTTGCCCCGAAAAGTGTTTTAGACCTTCGTCAGAGAATAAAATACAGACAAGGGGAACAAGGACATGCAGAATATAGAAGAATCCCAAACTCAAGAGTAGCCATTATTGACTACCGCCCTTCCAATCCAATCCAAGACAAAAAAGAAACAGAGAATACATAAACACAAGCGCAAGAAAAAAGAGAGCGGTTAACAAAAGAAAAAGAGAAAAATGATCTGAGAGTCAATCAACCTTCTATCCTACCATTTCAGAGTATTACTTTCTCCTGAATAAAGGGGGAAGAGACTTTTAGAATACTGTAAGCTCCCAAAGAGTCGGAATTTAAAACTAGTAGCAAATAAAGGACGGTAGTTTTCAAAAAATCCCAAACTATACATCATCCTAACTATAGCAAGTTTGCCCCTTTTTGGGGGGAAAAAATCATTTTAGCAACTATAAGCAAAAATTAATCTAACAAAAAATTTCAAAACAACAGCACAAATATTTCCTGTAAACATATCCAACTAATCCAAAAATACTACACCATAGAATTTCATCTTCCTTGGAAAAATACTAATAAAAATAAAAATCTTTTTAGCAACTACGAGCAAGAAACTGTTACTACCCAAACAATTCACCACAAGAAGACAACCCCAAAAAAAAAAAAATTACGGCAAACATAAAACTAGAAAAAGCCCAGCCACAGTAATTCCAAAAGAAACAATAATAGTGTTCGAACTTTAAACTTTAAGCATAACTCCAAAAAAAAAAAGCCTTGAACAATTCTCAAAGAATACCAGTTTCTTCCAAGAAGCAGGTGCAGGCAGCTCCACTGACACAACTTCTTCCTTGTTCACAGTAGTAGCCATTTTCCCACCTGCAAGTAAAACCATCAAAGCACCTTCAAACACAAGAACTTCCCTACCAACTACAAAACAAACCAAACACACGCAAATCCTTAAATTTACCCCTCTCTCTCAGAGTCTACCTCTTTTCCAAAAGCCTACAGCTAAAGAAAATCTTGAAACTTGCCTTTCTACAACAACAACAACAACAGTTACCTGGATGTTGCCCACAACAGAAAAACAGAGCTAAAGTCTGCCTCTTTTCCCTTAAATTTGCCAAAATATTTTCCAAAATGGGGTGAGGAAAAAATACAGGAAGACTGGAAAGAGTTGTGATAAACCTACCTTGAAAGGTACAAAAGATATTGTGGGTAAGCTATTGGGTTGTGTGTGAACTGTGTGACAACCGTCAGTTTCCCAATGGTGGTGATTTGTCAGTGAAAAGCTGTTTCTATTTGCCTCGTTTCGGTTTTGCCTACGTGTCGGAACCTGGACACTGGTTTTAGGATCTCGTGATAATTCCTGCTGTTATTTTATCCGCGCTCCGATATCTCAGCTAAGTGGTCTCAGTATATATCCTCCACGCCGCAAGATAGGAAGTGCAAAGGAGATGCGTATTATGTACGTTGGATGGAGGTTTGTTGTGCACGGGAGTAGAGGTGAGAGTGGGGGGAAGATGGGGACCAACGAGATGGGACGTGAAGTAAAAGATGAGGGGTTCTGGATAACGTTATTCGAAACAGTTTTATTAATTATATTGGATTGTGGTATTTCAATTCCGAGCGGGAAAGAGGGGCCATCACGATAATCGCAGCACGCACGTGGCTGTTTGAGAAGCGCTCGTGCCTGCTTACTTTTCGGTTGCGATACCATAAAAGGTCGGCGGGAATACTTCGCACGTGAAAATCACGTGATTTTATTTTTCCCCAAGAAATGGTGTGGAGTTCAGCAATGGCAACGGGCCGGGTCGTGTCCAGCCTGCTCGGCAGATTGAGCACTGTGCATCGGTCCGGGACTAAGGTCAGTCTTAGGACCCGGGTCGGCCCAGGCTAGGGGGTAAAATTCCTGGCCCGCCACGGGCCGGCCCGCTTGGGCCCGCGGCCCACCTCTGATTTTTTTTAATTTAGTCTTTTAATTTTTTTTTTATAATTTAGCTCCTAAAACGGTTAAATTTTTTTTTTTTTTTACAATTTGGTCCCTAACCCCCAAAACTCTATAAATACCCCCAATTCAACCCAAAACTCATCAACACTCTCCAATTTTCTCAAACTCTCTCCAATTCTCTCTTATTTTCATTCATCTTTCTATCATAATCCTCAAATTTATTCATTTTCTCTACAAAGAGTATTAGAATATAATTTATTTATGAGAAGTATGTTTAAAAAATATAAAAAATATTATGAAGATATTCCTATTTTATATTGTATGGCATTGTGTATGGATCATAGAGTAAAGACGTCTGGTTTTCATAGTATTATTGAATATTTATATGAAACATTAGATTTTGATGAATCACAACCACTTAAACAATGTATGATAAAAGACATAAAAGATAAAACAGCTAAAGTTTTATATGACATGTATAATTTGTATGAGTTTGAGTCTTCTTACTCTAGTTCTCCTAGTTTAAGTAGGCAAGCTTCATCATCTAGTAGTCACTTTCAACCTCCGCGAAAATTTACCTCATCAATTTCATCAGTATTTAATCCATGGGGTATTATGAAACATAAAAAAAGATTGACTACTACCTACAACGAGATGGCAATTTACGAGATGCAGCCCTTAGTAGAAAATGAAGATCAGCATTTTGATATTTGTGGTTGGTGAAAGGCTCATGTAAGTCAATACTCCATTTTATCTAAAATGGCACATGATCTTTTGACACCACCAATCTCTACAGTGCCATCGAAAAACGTCTTCAGTGAGAGCGCTCGAACAATCGATGAAAGAAGATCTCGATTGGCTCCTCAAACTTTAGAGATGTTAATGTGTTGTAATAGTTGGTTTGCAGCCGAAGATAAGACGGCTAATTCGTGGATTATTGATGATGACTCAGATGATAAATGGGATGAACCAAGTAATTAGTTTAGTATTTTTGTAATTAGGAATTTAGGATAAGTAATATTATATATTTAATTTTATTTTTAGGATATTTATTATATTTTTAAATTTTAATCATTGTAATATTTTTAAGAGGTTTAGGCTCCCTCTCATATGTAATCTTTATTTTATTAATTAATAAAATAGGTAGGGGTTCAAGCCAAACCCCCACCACTTCAAGGTGGCTTTTTTATAATTTTAAAAAATTATGTTAAGTAAGAAAAAAAAAAGAATAAGTCACAGGCCGACTTGCGAGCCACACGGGCCAAGATCCCGGTCCAATCCGATCCCAGAGCCTTTGGCCCAAGGACCGACCCGCCCTCTCTGGGATCGGCCCACCTTCCAGGCCCGATCCGAAATCGTACGGGCCGGTCCAGTTGCCACTGCTAGTGGAGTTAGATTAAGGAGACAAAGTCTTTGTTATATATAGTAGTATATTTTTTTATATACAAATTTTTTAAGAGAAAATTTTTATAATTTTTAATTTTTTTTAAATTACCTAATTTTGAAAGATTCTGGAAGGCGTCCCACCCCACCTACATCCGTCATTGAGAGACAACGTGGATTGAGATTACAGGAAGGGAGTTTTCGTTTTTAAAAATAATGGACTGTGGGCATGGGCTGGAACATTTCTAGAAGGAGGGTAATTGGGCTATATTTCCACTGTGAGTCAAGTCTTTGGGCTTTTTTTAGAAAGCTAAGTCATTGTTTCTGTCTTCGTTTTTGTTCACCATTGTACAGCCGAACCAAAACCTAATTTACTTTGATTAAGAGGCGCTAAAGGTGGCCCAATTTTTTATATTGACTAAAAGCCCAACCCAATAAAATTCAATTGGCAAAATTAATGTTGTATTTGGAAGAGTTTGACCTCCGAACTTTTTAACACTATAAGGTAAACTTGATATTGCATTTAGGTTATACAAATATTTTATTTTTTTCTCCTTGTTCTACCAAGTCAATGTAGATGGGACGCCAACATTTCATCGAGGCAAGCTGGCTTCGGTGGTGATTCTAATACCTAGTTTCAAGCGAATGCTTACTTAAAAAGATAAGTTTTATTTAGGATTTCTTTTAAGGAGAATTGATATAACATTTTTAACTTTATAGTAAAATTAAATAATCCTATCTCGAATTTTTTTTTTTTTTTTTTGCTTTCTAATTGAGCAGATTATTACCAGGAGATCCAAAGGATCAAATGTTCCATAACCAACCTAGAAAAGAACCCAATGATAAGCCTATCGTCAAGAACAAGGACATGACCATGCCAACCCTTTCTGATAATTGAGCCGGTACTGACTTGGGAGCAAGAATCATGAGGACGCTAGAGAGAAAACCATTGGTTAAACCAAGTGCAACGGTCAAAATTATCACCGGAGCCTCACTGCGCAGCCACTGGGGTCCAAAGACACAAGCTGCAAAGAGCGGATAGAAGCCAAGCCTGGCCATGCAAAGCCACATTGTCTTAGAAATACTCTTTGGCACATAGAAAGCTGTCAACGTTTTGCCCACGAAATCACCAACATTGTAAGTTGTAATCAATAGAATAGGATACCAATCTGAGAAGAAGTTCGATCTCACGTTTTCACTCAAGTATCCTGGGAAAATGGACAGGGTGACTATGAAGAGAATGGCAATCCCTGCCACTGCGTGTCGGACTGATTTGACAACATCCCATGTCGTTGGTTGCTTTTGTTCACCATGGAAGTTGGATGTCGGATTGCTATTTGCCATCATGGTTAGCTGCAGATTGTGATATTTAACGATTGGCAACTTGTGTCGAATATTGTAGCAGATCAAGCACAGAAATACCATGGAGGTGCTGGTGATGAAATAAATTTGGGTACTTAGTCGGAGGCCACTTGCAGAACGAGGAAGGGATGCCTTTGTTATAATCCTTAAAACGCAAACCAGAACCCCTGTATGTGCATTGAAGATAAAGTTTGATACAGATGGAATAATAGATGCAATAGAAAGCTTTGGTCTTGATTTGATGACAGAGTACTTTAACCGATCGGTTTGTTGACCAAAGGTTTTCTTTTTCTTCTTTTCCTCGTCTAATCTTCTTAGTTCATTTACTTATATTCATAAATTTTTTTTGGGAGTCCCTTAGGAGTGATGAGTTACAATACCTGATGAAGCATTGCCAGCAAGAGTTGCCTGCATGTAGCGCCCCGGCAGCTCCCCAGTCGCCCCAATCAGGCTTCCAGTAGTTAATCCATCAGCAAGACCACAAACTACCAAAGCTAAAACAAGCACTGTGAAAGTGACCTCTGTCTCTTTCCATTTAGAAATTTTTTCAGTAACTGGTGGAGTTATCAGAGCAAGAATGAACAAAGCCTGGGCCATGATCATCCTTTTTTTAAAATCAGGAAACATTTTCCTTTTAGACAGTAAAACCAGAAAAACAAGAACAAGCAATGCAGAAGCCATATAAGCCACAGAAAACACCTTGTCGATGTGCTTATTAGGATAAAGATACTCAAAGTAATCAACAGCTGTGACGAAAGAATTCCACGGAACTAAATTCCCAGCACCAAGAAAGAATTGGATGATGTATGTAACATGGAATGCATCAGTTGGTCTATTTTCTTGCCCACCTTGCTGCATGCCATCCATGGTTGGTGATCAAAAAGCTTTAGTGATCTCCAGAAGGGATAAAAGGAGTGATGATTTTCCAAAGCAAAGGATAAAACTGATACAGGAATCAGGTTGTCTGGAACAAGCAGAGAATAAGCGGTGGCAATACTTTCATTGTATCATGTATTTTTCATGATACAAGACAGATATCAATCAATGCAAAGGGTGTTTGTTAAAAAAACCTGAGGGTGCGTAATTTAGTTACGATGCTTGTTTATTTGGAAATTCTGAGTAGTGAATGCCTTTTGCTTTCTGCTTTCCAATTTTCAGATTTGGCAAACAGGGATGATTTCTTTTTCTTTCTTAATTTTTGTCCTTGGGGGGGTGGGGGGGGGGGGCGCTGTAATTGACAAGGTCATACAATTTTGGTTTTTGAGTTAAATTGGATTACATTTCATATCAAGATAGTAGCATCTAGCAATCAAGACATAGCCAATGAGATTTAATTTGGGCACCCACTTAGTCATATACTTTGGAAAAAGGTTAACCACATCGCTCTCCAGCTCGCACATTAAAGAATTATTTAGTAAAACTTTTTTGGGATTAAAATCATTTTATGGAGCCTGTCCAGTGCCCAAAGCTGAGGTCTACCCAATAATTTTTTGTCCTACTTGTTTAAAAAGTACTAGCATAAGTAAAAATCAAGTACAAGCCGCCAAAAATGGAGACTAAAAGACGAAGGTATTCTTGCTTAAAGAAAGAAAAACTCCAACACGTCATGTCAGTATGCCGCCAAACCCAAAAGCAAAATTCTAACAGCCACAACCAAGAAGATTTTTGCGAAGGAACATATTTTGCAAGACAAATTCATCCACTATTTAGTTTTCAATAGAGTTCACTTGTGAACACAAATATCTAGGGGGAAAAGAATCGGTGCAACTGTGTAACATCAAAATTGAAACAAAAATCTTGCAACTATGGTTAATCTGAGAATGAGTTGTCCAAGATCTCACATTTAATTGACAACAATTATCATAGACATTTCATAAACGAGAAACAGAACTGCAGATCATAAAGAAAATATTAGTACTAAATGATTACTTAGCATTCGACTCCACTCTAGAATATTTCCACAAGGATTTTATACTCAAAGCAAATCATCATACCCTTATTGAAATAAGCCTCAACTTACATTGCAGAAGGGAGAAAAAAGTGATTCAACTTATAAATGCAAGTAATGGCATGCTTGCACAGAACAAAATCCGATACTCATTAACTAGCATAGACTGGACATTTTCATACAATGGATTCTTTGAGCCATAACTCGTCTTTTGCTAGAGAAAGAAATGTACATTAAAGAGTATCACATAAAGGTTCCACAAAAAGTCAGATAATTCTTATTACTGCTTCACCATTCTACAGCCAAGATTAAAACGTAAGAAAAGTAGCTCTAATTTAGGCTATATATACACATTATATTAGGAAGCTGCAGCAAGCGGTGGTGCGCTGTGTGAATCTCCTTCAAAGAAAGTCTGTGATGAACTATTTTTTTCCATTCCATATTGGCTAGATTCCTTTCTTTCTTCTTCTACTTCTTTTTCCTCCTCCCCCTCCTCTGCGTCCCATAAAAACCGAGCATATGAAGCAAGCACATAACTGCAACCCAAGATGAGATTCAATCATTTCATACGTTCCCAACCTTTAGCTAAAAAAATCATATAGATGTAGTTTACTACGTAGGATGACAACTAAATCTAGGATTGAGTTCCTGCACTTAAGGCAGCCATACTAACTATGTAGGCTAACAACTAAATCTAGGATTGAATTATTGTACTTCAGCCAGCCATAAGTGCCAAGCCCGATGATGTTCTAGTCTCCACAACTCCTAATTGACTAGCAGACTCGTTGGACCACCAAAGCTGAATTATTGCACTTAAGGTCCTGACGCAATTATGATACTGAAATGGTCCTGCTCCCTTTCCAGCAGGACTGAGACATGCACTGGGGATTATTCGTGCATTTTAAAGCAATTAAAGTAAGTCATATTCATGGCATAATAGGAGGTATTTACCAGTCATCAGGGTCAGTTTTAACTGCTCGATCAAAATAGGTCTGGGCTCGAGAAGCATCCTTATGGGATTGCCATATTAAATCCGCGTAGAGTGAAAGCGCAGTCCCATCCGTGGGGTTAGCCAAGATTGCTCTTCCACAGTACTCCTCGGCCTTAGCTAAATCTCCCTTAATCTGTTCAAATTTCCCCAATCATTCGCAAGAAAAGAATAAAGTAAAGATCTTTGTAAGTATTAGTATTACAATTTGCCCACTTACCTCTTTCAAGAACTTGGCATAATTTGATAGCAGTAACGCATTGCCAGGGTTGGCTTCAATCATTTTCCGGTAATATGCGTCCGTGTTATCAGGTCCGTGCCAACTGTTGGAATCATTGGAATTCGAACCGAACCCAGAGCCAAATCCTCCATTATTCCCGCCGCCGCCACCACAGCCCCTTCCTCCACCTACAACACTGCCACCGCCCCCAGCTACCAGAGTATGTAATATCCTCCCCTTCTCCTTCTCTTTCTCTGCCACCGCCACACCCCCCTCCTCCTCAGCAGCTGCGCCCAATTCTCCCAACCCAGAGCTGGATAAAAGCCTCTCCATCTCATCCTCTTTCTTCTCCTCCTTCTCCTTCAACTTCACAAGTTTCGGCGTCCCAGGCCGCTTAATCCTTCCCTTCCCCTTCCTCGAAGCTTCCGAGTCTTTAAGATCCGACTCGCGCACGGGTCGGGTTGACGCACTCCTTCCCGGACTATCCTCAAAATTGAAACAAGTCATCAGTGTGACAGAACGGGTCCTCGTCAATGGCGATAAGCTATCGGGCTCCGGCGATGACCCGGCAGCGTTGGGCACCCATGAATTCAAGATCGGCGTGGATGAGCTTCTCAGTAACATTTTCTGAAATCCCTTCAACGACACTATGCACTATCGATATGTATTATGTAGGTTACTACACGTATATTTAACATACAGATTCTGAGAGAGAAAGATGGGAAACAACCTCCGAAGCTCCCCCTTCAGAGGGGAGAGAATGCCCGTGGCTTTTTGAGGTTTTTATAGGAGGAAGAAGATGAGTGTACCGAAAATAGGAAAAACATGGGTAAATATGGGCCGTTGGATCACTGATACAGTGACGGTAGCACGTGAGGAAAATAAAGAAAAATTGAAGGGAGAGTCTTTTAGGAGTTGTAATGTGGGGTTGACGACTGTTATATGAAGTGGGTCTGAATGGTTGACGAGTGGGCCCGGACGACAGTGATGATTGAACTCATTCGAGGGGCGCCGTATGCACCTGCCTGTTGATGCGAGTGGTATTTGACGGTCTAAAATGGCTCTGGCAAATGACGGCACGTGAGTTTAGTGGCTTCGGCCGGCGTTGAATGGCACACTGGGGAAAGACAATTTGGGTAGCAACACGAGAGGGCCGTCTCGGAAATGGGCTTCGACAGAATGTGACCACAGGATGGGAAATCAGTTATTTAATTAATTGATACTAATTCTGTCCCAACCAAATTGATTAGTAATTAATCTAATATATTACTACTAATCCTTCCAATCATTTCCTTCAACTCTCTCTCTCTCTCTCTCTCTCTCTCTCTCTCGTTTTCTTCCCTCCCACGTTGCCTAACTCTTGTCTTTTCTCTCACTAGTTCTCTTTTTCTTTGCAGCTGCTCAAATTTATTCATATAGATTCAAAGAAAATATAATGAATATTTAAAAATAAAATATGATCCTTCTAATTCAAGAGGCAAATTTTTATAAGAATACTTCAATAAGAGGAAATATGATTGATCTTGTTATAAAATTAGGGTAGTGTTAGAATAAAATCTACACACTACACACTAAGAAAATTCTAACTATTCTTTGCACAAGAATTTCTCTTCAAACTTCTCTCTTTCTTTCTCTCACAATTCTTTCTCTAATCTTTCTTTCACTAATCTTTCTTTCATAAAATGATGGTGTATTACAAGCTTAGAGAATAGCTCTATTTATAGAGCTCTAATTAGTGAAATACATCATAGCATATATCATCTTCAACTAATCTCAATTAATGGTGTCTCCACTAAATGGTGGACATCCATAAAAATCTTCTAATAATTCACATAAATCCATAATTAGTGGAGCCTCCACTAATTAATGGAGATTCCAATAATTCATAACACTCCCCCTTGGATGTCCATCCATTACATAAAGAATATGCCTCGTTAAAACCTTACTAGATAAAAACCCAGGTGGGAAAAAAATCTAGTGAAGGAAAAAGAGTACACTATTCTATATGTCTATTTATTACTCCCATCGATGAGATGATTCCTTTAAATCTTTAAACCGACGCATACCGATTTTATATCTCAACTTTTCAAATGTTGCGATCGGTAAAGTCTTCGTGAAAATATCTGCGAGGTTATCACATGACCGAATTTGTAGCACATCAATTTCACCTTTCTTCCGGAGTTCATGAGTAAAGAAGAATTTTGGTGAAATATGTTTTGTCCGATCTCCTTTAATATATCCTCCTCGTAATTGAGCTATGCAAGTTGCATTGTCTTCATAAAGAGGAGTTGGAATACCTTTGATTGATGATAATCCACAACTTTCTCGGATATAATGAATCATGGATCTTAGCCATACACATTCTCGACTTGCTTCATGAATGGCTATAATTTCAAGCATGATTTGAAGAAGTAGTCTGCTATAGATTGTTTCGTAGAACGCCATGATATAGCGATATTTCCACATGTAAATAGATAGCCTGTTTGAGAACGTGCTTTATGTGGATCAGATAAATAACCAGACATCTGCATAGCCTATCAATGTTGGACTGGTTTTATTTGAATAAAATAATCCGAGATCAATTGTACCTTGGAGATATCGAATGACTTGTTTAATTCCATTCCAATGTCGTCGTGTTGGTGAAGAACTAAATCTTGCTAATAAATTGACAACAAAAGCAATATTAGGTCGTGTATTATTAGCAAGATACATCAATGCACCAATTGCACTCGAGATATGGTACTTCAGGACCAAGGAGTTCTTCATCATTTTCTTGAGGTCGGAAAGGATCTTTATCCACATTTAATGATCGCACGATCATTGGAATACTCAATGGATGTGCTTTGTCCATGTAAAATCTTTTTAGCACTTTTGTTGTATATGTTGATTGATGAATAAATGTTCCACTCTCCAAATGTTCAATTTGTAAACCAAGGCAAAATTTGGTTTTACCAAAATCCTTGATTTCGAATTCTCTTTTTAAATAATCAATTGTTTCTTGGAGCTCTTCGAGAGTTCCAATAAGATTAATATCATCAACATATATAGCTAATATCACAAATTTAGAACCGGATTTCTTAATAAAAACGCATGGACATACCTGGTCATTTTTAAATCCCGCTTTTAATAAATATTCACTAAGACGTGTGAACCACATGCGCCCAGATTGCTTCGAGGCCATATAATGATTTTCGCAACTTGATGGAGTAATTTTCACGAGGATAATGTTTATATGCTTCGAGCATATGAAATCCTTCGAGGATTTTCATGTAAACATCATTTTCTAAATTTCCATACAAGTAAGCGATGACAACATCTAATAGGCGCATATCTATCTTTTCATGTACTTGCCAAACCGATAAGATATCGGAGTGTAATAGCATCAACAACAGGAGAATAAGTTTCATCATAATCAATACCTGGTCTTTGTGAAAAACCTTGGGCTACTAATCGCGCTTTATATCGAACGATTTCACTCTTTTCATTGCGCTTTCGCACAAATATCCATTTGTAGCCAACGGGTTTTATACCTTCGGTGTTCGGACTGCAGGTCCGAAGACTTCACGTTTTGCCGGTGCATTAAACTCCGATTGAATCGCATCTTTCCATTGCGACCAATCTTTTCTATGCCGACATTCATCAACCGATATTGGTTCGGGATCATCATTATCCTGTGTAACATCAAGAGATACATTGTATGCAAATATATCATCAATAACGAGTTTCTATCCGATTCCAACTTCTACCGAAGTGGTATAATTGATAGAAATTTCGAGTGTTACTTTCATCAACTTCGGTTCTTTGTCATCAGTTCTCTCTTGGTCTTTATCATTCTTTTCTTCAATATGATCTTCCGGATCATTTAATCCTCTTTTCTTTCGAGGATTTTTATCTTTAGAACCAAGAGGTCGGCCATGCTTCGGCATGCTTTTGGCTCAGCAGACTATAGGTATAATATTTTGTTCTCACTGGAACTTCAATTCGAATAGGAGCATTTATAGTTGGCATATGCGATTTTGTTACTCTTCTAGAGTCAACAAAAGCGTCTGGCATTTGATTTGCAATGCTTTACAAATGAATTATCTTTTGAACTTCAAGTTCACATGCGCTTGTATGCGGATCAAGATAATTTAATGATGTTGTCCAATCACGATCTTTCTTGTACTGTTTCTGTTCTCCCCTTAATTTAGGGAATAATGATTTCATAAGAGAATAAGAAAATAAATATAAGAAAATGATGACAAGAAGGAAATGCCAAGAAAAATATCTATTTTTTTTCACTCTTCCCGGTACCGACTTTTCATCTTCCTCTCTTGTCTTTTCTTCTCCTCCGACCCTCTACCTACCATCTACCTCTTCTTCTTCTTCATACAGATATATATATATATATATATATATGTATCGATATATATCTCGGTTATCGAGTCATTAGTAAACATCAAAAACAAAAATCACAAAGCGAGATATGGAGACTCGTAATTCATTTGAGACATGGTCAAATTTTGACTTAGTTTCTGCAGCGAGATGTTGATGTATTTTCATTTCCAAACCAACCGCTTTTGCCTAATTCGAACACGAGAAGATTTTGATATGTTTTCCTTTCCAAACCAACCGCTTCGCCTAATTCGAACGCAGAAGATTTTGATATGTTTTCCTTTTCAAACCAACCGCTTCGTCTAATTCGAATGCGGAAGATTTTGATATATTTTCCTTTCCAAACCAACCACTTCCTCCTAATTTCGGGTGAGATACCTTTGATGGCTTCCATTTGTTTTTAGTGTGCTTGACAATGAAATTAAACTCTCTTTTGGTTTGTTTTTTATGTAAATCGATGGAAGTTTTGAACATACCGCTTTGGACCAAGTTGATCTCGCCTCTACAAGAGACTCGCTTTTGATACTTGTTCTTCTTGATGCTATTCCTTTGAATGAGGATATGCTTGTGCATGATCCTTTCTACTCTCTAATGGATTTTGAACAAAGCCATAATATGTTTCCAGGTTATTATACATTTAAACATGTATTTTGAATGGTATTACCTTTATCGATATTATTTTCTTTTTCTAGGAGAAATAATGAGTGGTCTTGGCAACGAAGTCGGAGTAAGTACTCATGAAATGCATAATATCGAAGTTCAAGATATTATTGCAGACAAAATTCCTGGGGAGAAGAAGATGATTAAGAGGCGAGAGAGAGAAGAAGGGCAATAACTCCCGGACACTATCAAGAAAAACAATTTCGCAGTACTTTTACCTACCAATCAAAAGCGCAGCCAAAGAACTGAATATTGGCATAATCCGTCTCAAGAAAAGATGTAGGGAGTTAGGAATTCGTCGATGGCCTCACAGGAAATTGGTGAGCTTGGAGACCATAATCAAGAATGTTCGAGTTCTCTCTCATACATACTTATAATTTGTAAGTATGAAACTATGAAAGATTTATAAGTAAATAACCGATGATATCACTTCGATTTACAGGATATGCAAAATAAAGAAGAAGGAGGACATATGGCTGAGAAGAAATTACAAGAAGCCATTGCGATCATTGGAATGTGAAAAACGAGTTGGTGGAAGAAAGTCCTAATACGCAGTTAGAGGACCAAACACAGAAATTGAGACAATCATGTTTCAAGGCCAAATATAATAAGAAATATAATAAACTTAAGGAGATCATAAAATCTCAAGACTCATTTCGCGAGTAATTTTACGGCTACTTACTGCTGCTAGTCTCGATCTTTGGCTCAAAAGGGAAAGAAAAAGAGGAGGATGTCGAAAAAGATGAGTTGAAGTCCATAATTACTAATTGTTTGTCGTCCTCTAATGTAAATATTGAAAAAGAACAATTACAAACCTTCATCTTACATTTGTCAGCTCAATTACAAAAGAGCAACTATAAGCATGTATCATTAAGTTCATATGAACACTAGTGCTATGAATAAAAGATGCGATGCTTATTATTAATGGAAATATCTTTTTCCCTTATTATCTTTTCTGTTCCACTTCGGGTGGCGGTATTTCTCGTGATAAGGGAAATATCGAGTGTGTCCATGACCATAACCACGGCCACTGCCACAACTACGACTATAACGATGGCTTCTACTCGGAGCCAACAACATTCACTTAGGAGTCTTTGTTGAGCGATTCATCCGGCTTCATGATTTCTCAATAATAACTCATGTTAAAGTCTGTCAATTTTGGATACCCTTTTTATCGATATTATTCTCGTAGAACATGAAAAATGGAGAATGTCTTCTCCAATATAACTTCATCGATAACTTTTTCTCCGTAAAATTTTTAACTAAGATGTAGTTTTATACATCACGGAGTTCACGGTTTTACAATCTTGCAACTTCGGGTGCAACCATTCATACCGTGCGAGTGGGTAGTACGACCATCTTCAGGTGGTCAAATCTCTTTTTTTTTTTATTTTTATCCACATGACATATGGATCTCCTTTTTTTTTTTTTTAGCATTTAGATGCATTTTTGTATGACATATAATTTTTTTTTTCAGAAATATCAAGGGTTACAAATTCGAATTTAGCGAGATCAATAAACGCGTACTGTCTTCCGGCTTTTAATAACGGCAGAGACTCGTGCTGATAACGTGTTATAAAATTAGGGTAGTGTTAGAATAAAATCTACACACTACACACTAAGAAAATTCTAACTATTCTTTGCACAAGAATTTCTCTTCAAACTTCTCTCTTTCTTTCTCTCACAATTCTTTCTCTAATCTTTCTTTCACTAATCTTTCTTTCACAAAATGATGGTGTATTACAAGCTTAGAGAATAGCTCTATTTATAGAGCTCTAATTAGTGAAATACATCATAGCATATATCATCTTCAACTAATCTCAATTAATGGTGTCTCCACTAAATGGTGGACATCCATAAAAATCTTCTAATAATTCACATAAATCCATAATTAGTGGAGCCTCCACTAATTAATGGAGATTCCAATAATTCATAACAGATCTATTATTCTTTAGTAATAATTAGAATAAAATAACATTATTTTTTATGAATCAATAATTTAATATCACCATTTGATATGTCCTTTTCTCTGGATTTCATTCAAATTTTCATATTTTTAGGAATATTTTACAACAAAAATAAGTATTTTAACGATACTATATAATAAGACTAATAAATTGTATTTTACATTTACTTGATTCCCAATACTTGATAAACCTCAAGTTTTTAATTATTATATTGCTTCAAAGGCGCAAAATTTAGAGAACATAAATTAAAGATTATGATAAGAGAGTAAAGAAGGAGAGAGAAGGAAATAGAGAAAGAGATAATTGAGGAAAATAACTCGAGAGAGAAAAATGAAATAATGAGATTCCTTAAATTCGATTATAAAGATGCTAAAATTATTTTAAAGAAAATATCCCGGCAAGAGGAGATTTGCACGCTAATCAATTAAAATATATTTAAATTAGATTTTTTTTTTAAAAATAATCTATTTGAATTAAAAAATTAAAAACATATAGAGCTAATATATATTTAAAGAGAAAGAATATACCATTTTAAAATAAATTATAATTTTTGAAAATAAAAATTATTCAGATTAAAATTTTTAGTTAAGTTAAAATTTTTAATTAAATTAGATCTTTCTCCGACTCAGACACATATTTAATATTTTTTAAATATTTAAACTTTTTATAACAAAGAAAAGATATTCAACTATCAAGTTACAATTTAACATCCTTTAGATCAAGTTTTGTAGTCAATATTTTGGCAAAAAGACTGCTGAGACACCTCGTTATGTTGATGAGCGGCTAGTCAGAGGTAGGAATGACAATTTTTCTGTTTAAATTAAAGATCTGATCTGATTAGGTCAAAAATTTCCCGATTTAAGTGGAGACGGACTTCCTTCCTCGACCCGTCAATCGGGGACGGAAATTGCATAATCCCCGTCCCCATCCCGGCCCGGCCCGCTTTATATATATATATATATATATATATATATATATATACACTATATAAATTATAGGTAGATTATATATGTATATAAAATAAAATAGAAAAGAAGAGAAAAAATAAAATAGAAAAAAATTATAAATTATAAATTATTAATTTTATTCTTATTAATCTAGTGATATGATAAATACGTAAATTATTGGAAATCACTTCAAAAGTTTTCTATGTGATTAAAAATTTTGAATAAAAATATATTAGAGGCAAAACTAATTTTTTTTAAAAATCTTTATAATTATCTCTTAGTACAAACGGGGCCCGCTTCCCTGGGCCAGAATCGGGGATTGTTTTGTCTCTAGGGGGTCGGGGGCGAGGATCCCTGCCTTTTCCCGTAGCGGGGACAGACCGAGAATGAGAATATGAAGACATATGCGAAGATTGGACTGGAATTTTTAGTCTCCAACTCGACTCCATTGCCATTCCTAGTCCGAGGTGCTAGGGAGTGACTATCCTAAGATTCGTATCAGCCACATACATTTGTTATAGTGAATCGCCTGAGTTGTCCATTTTGATATCGTCCCCGCAGCCGCCGCCACCCCCCCCTGCCCCAGTCACCACTCAAAAAAAAAAAACGCAAAATCATTCTTATAGAAAAGATTTCCTAATAATGAAACGTAGAAACATTGTTTTTTAGATCAAACCAGTTGGACTGTAAATCAGTCCTTAAATCGATTCGATCCATCTATTTGAGTCGAAAATTTTAAAAATTGACATATTTTATTCAAATAGATTTGGATTGGTTGGTCTAATCGGTAAATCAATAAATTGACCGGCCCAATCAATTGAATCGATCTTTCTTTTTTTTTCTTCCTAATTAAAATAATATATTCATAAGAAAAGAATAAGTTATACAAATAAAATAAATAGTCTCTATTAGTAGAGAAAATATCATATTTTCTTCTAATTTCGTTATTTATGTATTTATAAATTTGAATTACACTATATTATTGATCAATTTTATTTTTAAAAATATTATATTTTTAAATTTTAAATAATAATATTATCGATTCAATTATAATTTAATTATGATTCAATTGTGATTAAATAATTAAATTTTAAATTAATAAATTTTTTAATTTGATGTCCGATCCGATTCTAAGATAGAAGGTGAAAAGTACGGCGATATTTTAAGAAACGGAGGGCTCCACACAAGCCATTTCCTCCGTTCTTTCTGGTGGAAAGGGTTTCTAACAACCCCATCATTTTGAATTGGCAATGATGTTTGTTGGCTGATAAAGAGAGGTAGGCACCCATCATCCCCCCCCTACTGGTTAGCTGGAATTTCTCATTCAAGATTACAATAAAAGCTCATTTGAGAATTTCCAAGGCGATGAAATTACTGAATTTGGTTAAAGTGACACCCATGACCTCCTGAAATCATCTCAGTGCATGACCAAGGAATAATTGCAAAAGGGTATCCTTTGATTAGCCAAACAATGCACATGAGCCCGTCATTCATTATGACAAAAGTAAGAGCCATTCTTTTAATTCAACTTGTCTTATCAATAATTTTGTACCCCTATCATACATGAGATGACAAGAAGATATTGCCAATTAGCATTGTAGAAAAGAAATCAAACAACATGATAATAAATTTTCTCCAAATAGAACCAGAAGCGGTCTGTTTTACTCTTACTGTTTTAAAAAAATTGTCAAAATTTTTTATTTTTATTGTATTAAAATAATTATTAATATTACAAATTAAAAACACATTTATTACGTATATTCTTACTTTATTCCTCATTCAAATACTCAACAAATATTTAACTCATTAAATATATATATATTCTTAATTTAATTAATAAAAATTTACTTTTTTTCAGAAATATAATAATAGTCTTTTTCTATTATACTTATATAAATTTTAATAATTTCTTAATTTAAATGCTATTTATTAAATTGATATTTTTTTAGGACAGAGAAAGTACTAAGCAGTATTCCCTTCGTTTCAAAATACTTGTTTATGAAACTTTTTTATTTTGTTTCAAAATACTTATTCATGTACATATTTCTAAAACTAATGATTAACTTTTTTCTATTGTACCTTTATTTATTCCAAATCAATTACACAATTTTCTAAAAACTCTTCTTTCTTCTTGCTTCTTGAAAATTTTTACTAATCAATAACTTTAGTATTTTTAATATGGGTAGAATAGGAATTTTATCTAAATTATTGTATTATTTTCAACACCTTTAATCTGTGTGTAAAAGACTTCATGAACAAATATTTTGAAACGGACGGAGTATTAAATAAGGATTTGTAGGGATATATTGGATTTTCATAGTCAACAACGTTGATCTCATTGGACAGCAATGCCTATCTCCTCTCCGTGGAAGTAAGCAAAAGCATTTGTTATTGTGATCTAAGCATAAAAGCCAAATTCATTACTCAGAGTTTAGTGTCATTTGAGAGATTTACATATCAACCTTTCCAACGGGGGTGCAGGTCTGGGAACATGCTGCATAAGTGTATGCATATGACAAAAACCCGAACTGCTGTGCATATCCATCCACATCCGGCCCATAATTCATGGAAACCTCCCACCAATAAGAGGAGAGCGAAGAAAAGGCCCAGACACTGCTCGCTCCTACGCAGTTCAGAAGAAAGATATAGAAAATTAACTGATTCAATCTTTTACTTTTTATATTTTATATTTTAGAGGTTTAAGTCTTTTTTTTTTAATTTTTTTAAGTTCCTTAATTATTATTTTTTTACGATTTCGATCCTTTTTGTAAGATATTATTAGTCAAAATAATACAAAAATAATAGTTAGAAGACCTAACAGTCAGAAAAAAAATTAAAATCATCAAAAATAAAAGTTAAACGATTAAATCGATTAATTTTCTCAACATACTTATAAAGTATAGACAAGTTTCACAAATTAATGATCTAATTGTTAGATTTTTTACAAAAGTTAAAATATATATATATATATTAAATTTTAATCACATAGGATACAATTTGTCATATTATCAAAGTGTTTAAATAATATTATATTGTAGCGTTTGCTTAATTTTAAATATGTGACTATCAAACTAATGATATATTTATTCATTTAACTTATCGTATCAAAGACTAAAAAAAAAAAGAAAAATATCAAGAAAATAATTATACTAACTATTTTATTAGATCAATTAAAAGTAAAATTAGAACCACAACGATGTAAATTAATTAAAATTTGGAAATATTCATTGATTAATTTATTAATTTTTTCATTAAATACTAATTTTTTCTTAAATTCTATTCTAAAATTTCTCTTAATTTGAGATAGATTTGCTTTGGATGCTTTTATTAATTTTCTTTTCTTTTAATTTTTATTAAATAATAAAATTTCCTAAAGAATTTATCCCCAATTCCACTTAAAGTTAAAAATAATTCATTTTTTTTGAATTTTTTTATTAAGTAACCGTCTTTAATTTAGAATGGATTTCTCTATAAGAATTTTGCATACCAAATCCATCCCAAATTTGAAATGGAGTTGGAACAAGTTTTTATTAATTTTTATTAAAATAATATATTTTTTACGAATCTATTAGGAATTTATTCTAAATTTTAATTAAATTTGTGATAAACTCATAACGAATAAATTTATTATTTTATTATTTTTAAAAATAAAATTTCTAAAATTCATCTTAAATCTATCTAAAATCTTTCCAAATTTAGAAGTAAATTTTTAATTATTTTATTATTTAAAGAAAAATTAGTCTCTATTTCTCTGGCTTAGCAAAGGGTATTGCTTGATCGTCTTCCAAACTTATAGCACACAATTAACAATTATGTCTCCCATTCTATGTATAAACCTGGCAGAATCACAACCTAGCAAGACATATCAATTTGATTTCTTAAAGCCAAATATAGTTGCTGCAACAAATATCAGGTAATAACAAGAGATGCCAGAAAAAATCAAACCAGAAGAATACTCTCTAAAAATGTCATCCAGAGAGCTTGACGGATATAATAGATACTACATACTCTAAATTTAGCAAATACAGCAATGAAAACAAAAGCTCATGTATATTTCATGTGAAAAATCACATCACGTATCAAACCATGCAAGGATAATGGACAACAAATCCCTTGGAAACCCAAGGAAAGTAGTACAACTCGCACTTTTGGGGATCACTCTAGCAAAATGTTTCTTTGAAAGAAAGAAAATACCAGGCAAGGAACATTCATCACCCGTTTCAAAAGAGAATCTCTAAGGCTCCATGCTAAGAGCACTCCTCAATTCTTGAAACATAACCTGTTTCATGTTTGTCTTCTGTGCCACCCATTGGGGTAATGAGGCAGATTGCAGAGAAGATGCTTGAAAAAAATGCCTTCCACTCCAAAGAAAAGTTTCCGCAACTGCTAAACAAAATCCTTCTAAAGTTTAACTCAAACTTTCATCCCATGTCCTTCCATGGAAACCTACATCTGCCAAGTGCATGTGACTATTCTCGGAGTTCTTATACCATAAGCAGGAAGTTCAGTAAAAGCAACAAGAAGAATTACTCAGATACCTGTGAGCGACGCCTATTTAGGGCGTGTTACTGATCAATTCCCTAGCTAAAGCCTATTGAACTTTTTAATCTTCTTTCACCCTTTTAATTGACATAGACCCCCACCCACTAATAAAATGAGGATGCTACATTAGGACTTAGTCGGGGTAGCTCAGCTGGTAAAGCAGAGGACTTAAAATTCTCCTGTCACCAGTTCAAACCTGGTTCCTGGCACATGATTAAGTTAGATGAGTCTCTCTTCCTGCCATACACTCAAAACAAGAACATCTGACAAAATTGAGAGAATGAAAATAGATGCACCTGGAGATCCTCTATTTGAGGAAGACAAGATATTAGTTCAAGAGAACCAACCTTCAAAATTGTTTCTTACAAATGCAAAGTAATTACCAACCGCATTGGAAAAAGAAATTAGGTATAAAACCAGATTTTGATTACTTTGTAATTACCCACCACTTTGGAAAAATAAATTAGGTATAAAACCAGATTTTGATTACTACATAAGCATCTCAGACATAACAGAGTATGGAAAGTCCAACCCAACCACCCACTCAACCCAGAAAAAGTCAGAAACCACCTAAAAGTGACTGCTATGAACTACTCAAGATATCTAATCAACTTCCTCCAGTTTAGAAAGTAAAATGCCTGCTACAGAAAGACAGGGATAACATACTGTTCCATTTGCATTTGGGTTCTGGATGCAACTTATTTTAAGAATCAAACTTGTTGGAAGAAAAGTACATAGCTAGTGAATAAACTGAGAATGATGAATGAGCATGCATATATAAACCAAAATTTATATGAACAGCATAGAAAATTTATTTTTCTTCATCTTGTCACAAATGAGATCACTTGACCAAGACATCTTGTTTCTTCATATCTAACTCTTCAAAGTATACACAATAAATTCCTAATATATCATCGTCTAAACCGAGGCCCCTTATCCGAACGCCCATTATTCCTCCCATCCCATACACAAGACCAGAAGAAGAGAGACATCCAGAATAGAACAGCAAAGAAGATCCGCACAGCATCTTGAACTTGAGAAAAAGTTGATAATGCACCTAACCAGCAGCAATAAGAGATAGCTTCAATTCAGACTGGTAAATATGACCAATAGAAAATCAAAGTACATAGAAGCCCATAGTAAAGAAAAACAGATTACTTAGAACAAGAAGAAAAAGAAAAGGAAGGATATAGATTATATATTGTATACATATGTCACAAAATAATATCAAATACTATAGTAAGTCCCTCAGCGACATCTCACTTAGTGTACAGAAAATCCACAACACAACCATGGTCAGACTTCTGAGATGAACCAGAAATATTACAAAGGAATACAATGGTGAAAAACAGTTGCAAAATATCATTGAAAAGGAAGAAAAGAAAAAGGAAAGGTGCAGACTCAGCTTGCATATCTTACTAACATTTATTAAATCTCCAAGACTTTTAAGAGCTTTCATCCAAGGTTCTGTCAACTTTGCTCTTAATTGTTGTAGCAAGCGAAAACTTAATAAAGCTAAATTAGTGAGGAATCTATATTTAGGAACCAAAAACGCTGTACCAAGGAGATGCGAAACCAGCACAGACATTTTCCTATCCTCTTTACTATCTACTTTTAAAACTAAATATTGTTACGAAAACTTCAGATAATGCCTATCATAAGACAACTCTTTTCCCTCTCTTAAAGCTAATACACAACAATCATTGCAAAATTAATTTCCAGTGCTAAAAAGAACTAATCTTTCAATCCTTTTGGTAATCTACTGTATGATATATATCAGAAAAGCATCATGAATGCGGACATTTCAATTTCAACTGGATTTTGATTCCAACATTACTTTCTCTTCGCTTGATCTTATATTCAATGTTTTTGGTTCTGCAAATCTCATCAATCCGCATATCAAACATATGGGCACTTCCTTTTGCATATTTATAGTTACAGTTGAAGCTCAATTTCGCCATTGAGCTTGAAATCAATTTATTCATGCTTCTTCTCAACATTTTAGTATTCAGGCATTGCTAGACTTAAAAGTGATGTGCAATTCTGACTTAAGGCCCAATTATGGTGCACGATGACGGGACTCCTTTCTTCTGGTGCTGGGTAAGGACCATACGCAAATAAGCTATTCCAATTGCGGTGTCTATACACTAGTTCAAGTAGCCAAACAAGTATTATGCCAGAATTCATTCAAGAAACCAAAACAAATTATGTAATTAAATCAATATTCGAAAGCAAACTCATCTAGTAGAAGTTAAAAGCAAAGCAACTACCCGAAGGAGAAGCTCGGCTTCCTTCAGAAGGCGGTTCCAATTTTGGCGGTGGCGGAGGCCCCGGCCCAGGACTACTGGCCTGGCAGCGGCCAGAATATGCTCTAGGATTGAAGGGAAACGGAGGAAATGAACCGTAGGAATTGAACAGAGAAAAACGGATTGTGGTAAACTTAGAAGAGAAGTTAATAATTTTCCCAGTAGAGCAGGCAACTGCGATAAAGTGCGAAGGAGAATCGGCGGTAGAGTTTGGCGAGACACCGCAGAAACGATGGTGGTAGTAGTGGTGCATGCTCGTGGGAGGGAGACAAGAGCCCATCTCTTCGGTGGCAAATATTTGGGGTTTCTGCGCTAAAATTCCATTGTGATATTTGCCCGTTTGATTGTGAATTTGTGAGCGAAATTTTTAGATTATGTTCGCAAATCCTCTTGACCCCAGCAAAGCGTATAGATGGCTGTGCCTATGAGGCATCTGTGGCCGCGCAAGTTGCGTACGGCAACTTGCGTGGCCATTTAACGGTTCAGATGAAAAAAAACAATAATTCAATGTGCGAAAAGGTAGTCACGTGTAAATTTTTTTTAGTAGAACGACATCATTTTGACCATTTAAAATGACGTCGTTTTGATGTTCATGTAATCGTGTGGAATGTTCATGTGATTGTGTCAAATGTTCATGTGAGCTCAAATGACCGCGCAAGTTGTGCGCGACCCCGGATCCACCTATGAGTTCCTATGGCCGCGATTGAGGCCAACCTCAATTGCAACCCTCCAGGCTCCAACTCTGGTTTGGCGGTTGAGCCCATTGAGAGTTGGTGGTTAGAGTTAGGGTTTTTTCTTTATTCAATTTGAAATCGAAAAATCAAATTGAATCAATTTTAATTTTAATTTTTTATTCAATTTTAATAAAACTTGGTTCCATGATTCGATTTGATTTTAAAATTTATATAAAAATTTGATTTGATTTTTTAAAATAAAAAATAAAAAATTTGAATTATATTTTAAAATTTTATAATATATAATTAATATTAAAATATTATTTATTTATTTATTTTTATAAATTATGATTTTTTTAAAAAAAATTAATTCGATTTCGATTATTTCAATTTGGTTCGATTTGCTTTTGTCTAAAATAAAGTTATTAATAATTGAGTTTAATATCTCTATCTTGACAATTTGCATCCGTAATCGTAATTTTCTACTAAAATATTTAGCTCAATCTTTAAAATATTTGGACTTTAATTTATATTATATTTGAATTGTAATTTATGTCAAATTTTACTTATTTGAGCTTAAATTTATATTAGGCTAATGGATTTACTAAATGAGGCATTCAAATTCGGTTTAGAACTGAACCAAACCTAATCAAACCGAAATTATTTCGTTTCGATTCTATTAATTTTTTCTTTAAATTTTGATTACTGTTCGATTTTGATTAAAAAAAAAATCGATTTTAAAAACCAAATAAACACCCTGTTACAGTTGGGGTTACATAATCACTAGTTTGGCAATTTTATCTTTTTAAATTTTTTTTAAAACATAGTTTTTAAAAAAATTAAAGTTTTTATGATTAAAAAATAATTTTAAATAGTTTTTTAAGAAGTTTTTATTATTGAAATTTTTTATGTAAAAAGTATAAAATAATTAAAAATATAAAATATACAAGAAAGTGTTTGGACTTAATTTTATTTTTATAAAATTAAGTTACATATATTGTAGATTGAAAGCCAAAAAATAGAGGAAACATGTTGTGCGGAAACGAAAAAAAATAGAGGCCAAAAAACAACGAAGAACAACAGCCTGGAAGCATTTAATCAATACCTCTATGTGCCTTAAACCTCTTTGGTTGTGAAGAGATCGACTGAACCACAGGGATAGCTCCTTCTTGTTGAAGCCTCCGGTTGAAATCCCTACTTCGCCTTGTTTGCATGAATGCCAAAGCTTTCTGAGTCTCAGAATACGGTTTTAACGTTCTTGATCCTCTTGCTATTGATTAGCAATATCAAGAACAAAGGGAGGAAAAGGAAGTCACGAGAGAGAGAGCAAGAAAAACACAAGAGGCTTGCAGGGGTTTTTTCCTTTCACAGAGACATTCTTCCTCTTGCTAAAACTAAGGTATCTACTTTCTGATAACAATATCCCCAAGATATGATATTTCAAACATCTGGTTGTTATCAACGGAGTGAGTTTGGCTTAGTCTTAAACTTTTCTGAATCGTATCTGGAAAAACCCTATGGTCCAGACTATTGGGCCAAAATAATATTTATTATTTTTCTTGGACCCAAAAAGCCCAAAATAATAAACATTAATTATTTATTTCTTGAGCTTATAGAAATAACCCAATAAATAATTAATGAGCCCAAATGAACAAAAAATAATTAAACATTAATTAGTTATTTCCTGTGCTTATAGAAATAACCTAATAAATAATTAAACAAGCATTTTTTCGTCTAGTTTAAACCCATGTTAATTTTCTAATTATTCAAACTAGACCTTAGCCCTAAATAATTAATTAACCAATTAAATCAGATAATAAATTTCTCTCAACTTCTTTTTATTTATTTTTATTTTAGTCCAATAATAAATTAGACTTCCTGAATAAAATAAAATCCTCTTTAACTGAGACCAATTCCTCAATCCAAAATTGATTAGGACTTACGGGCTATTTTGAGGACCAAAAAGACACATCACCTTGGCTACTAAAATGACAAAAATACCCCTACTATATAAATAGCTGTATTTTGCATTTTAAATATTTTATAAATCACCATAAGGAAATATTGACCCCAAAGATAATGCTGCGTTAGTAAAGTCTCCGACCTACAGGTAAAATGACTAAAATACCATTATACACATCGTCGTACATTTAGAGAGGAAGAAGTATACTAGCACATCTCTAAATGACATCTACCATCTTTAGGTTTCTAATCCAATGATCTACGACTTCTTGAAGTATTTTCGCTTTCCAATGGAGCTACCCTAAAGTAAATATCAAAATCATGTTTCCCAGGGCCCTAGACATTTAGATCACTCAAACAACCACAAGGGGCAATATTGTATAGAAATTATCTTGTACAAGTCTGTCTTAAATAACTAGTTACGTATACCCAATATACAAATATATTGGTTCTACAATAAAACCTCAACTATAACATATCAAAATACATACTTCCAGCTTCGTCAAACCACCAACTCATACTCAAGCCGTAGAGTATTAGTTCACACTATAGCAGTAGTAGTCTTGGTTTCTACCCAATAGTACTTTAAGAAACCAATACTACAGATCCTATTATACGTATTCAAAATACGCTTATGTCATGAAGTGAGTGAACTACTCACTGGCGAAAGGTAAGTCATTCTCCATTTGAAATTCATAACATAATAATTTAAACATAATGAGATTCTCATTCTCATCAATCGGTTAAGAACAAATGTTTATGTGTTAAATAACCCGTGATCCATACCTTACTGTGAAAGATTACAATTCACATGGATCACTTATTTAAACACAATGGATATTTTTCAAACAAAATTGTGCACAAATAAAAAGTAAATTCACAAACAATTTTTGAAAATAAATTCTTTCATTAAAACATCCGATGTTTACATTAAAAACCTAGTTTAAGAGGGCATATTTCCCAACATGTATATCCTCTTAAGGTATAAAACAAATCAAAACTTTCGTAATTCTCATACATTTTAATCTTTCCATACCTTTAGTGATCCTCATTCTCGACTATACTTATAATTCCTTCAATATGTAGATCAAAAAATTTGGCCAGGTCCGACTTCTGTTTTTTTGTTAGCAATCTTTGACTTTAATTCAATCATCTAAATATGATTGAGTTTCAACAACCTCTTATTGCATTCTTGTTCTATCGTAATGATTGAAATGGGAACAACAAGAATTTCCTTTATCATTAATGTTAAAGTAGGAGATTTATTCCCATTTTCAACCCTCCACTTTAAGATATCAAATCTTTCACCTATTTTACTCCACTTGAAACTATAAATTAGATATAATTTATGTTCTTCTATAGAACTTGAAAATCCTCTTAGTCGTGTTGACCTTTCAAACATAAGAAATATTGCTTTGTTAAATCTTGAAGATCCAATGTGGGAATGTCAGTATCTTGAGTTGCAAATTACTCAGTTAAATTATACCTTCTCGAATATTCATAAGTCATAAAGAATATTCATTACATTAGTTATTATATAAAAAAAATCAGAAGGACGTGCAAGATATAGGGTACTAATATTACTATCAAGAATAAATAATCATAATAATAATTAAGATAATCTTATAAACTATCAATTCTCATATGTGGATAAAAACCACTAACAATTAAATTAATACTAAATATTTCTAAATAATATTTTAACTATTTAGTTTTTATAGTATCAGTACTAGGGATGGCAAAGGGCCGAGCCAGGCTGAGGACTAAAAATTCCAGCCCCGCCCCTGCATACCCCCCATTTTCCCATCTCCGACCCCTCCCCGCCACGAGAGAAGGCAGGGATCCCCACCCCCGACCCATCGGGTGTTGAGAAATATGCCCTCCTAGACTAAGTTTCTGATGTAAATATCGAATATTTTAATAAAAGAATTTGTTTTCAGAAATTATTTGTGAATTTACATTTTTATTTGTGCACAATTACATTTGGAAAAGACCCATTATGTTTAAGTAAGTGGTCTATGTGAATAGAGATCTTTTACAGTAAGATATGGATCACGGGTTACTTAACACATAGACGTTTGTTTTTAACCTATCGATGAGAATGAGAATCTCATCATATCTACATTATTATATTGTGAATTCCAAATAGGAAATTGCTTACCTTTAGTCAGTGAGTAGCCCACTCAGTCCACTCACTTTATAACATAAGTGTATTTCGAATACGTAGAACAGAATTTGTAGTAGTGCTTTCTTAAAGTATTATATGGTAGAAACCTAGACTACTACTGCTACAGCGTAGACTAATACTCTACGACTTGAGTATGAGTTGGTGGTCTGACGAAGTTGGAAGCATGTACTTTGATATGCTATAGTTGAGGTTCTATCGTAGGACCAATATACTTATATGTTGGGTATGTGTGACTAGTTAGTTAAGACAGACTTGTACAATATAGTTTTTATATTATATCGCTCCATGTGGTTGTCTGAATGATCTAAATATCCAGGGCCCTAGGAAACATGACTTGGATGTTTGCTTTAATATAGCTCCTTTGGAAAGCGAAAACAATCCAGAAAGTCGTGGATCATTGGACTAGAAGCCTAAAGATGGTAAATGTCATTTAGAGAGGTGTTAATACATTTTTTCCTCTCTAATTGTACGGTGATGTATAGAGAGGTATGTTAGTCATTACACTTATAGGTCGGAGACTTTGCTAAACGCAGCATTATCCTTGGGGTCAATATTTTCTTATGGTGATATTAGAAAATATTTAAAGTGCAAAATACAGTTATTTATATGGTAAGGGTATTTTGGTCATTTTAGTAACTAAGACGGTGTGTCTTTTAGTCACTCGTATAGACCGTGAGTCCTAATTAAATACGAGGCTAATGAATTGGTCTTAAATTAAATTAAATAGAATTTATTTTATTTAAATAGTCTAATTTAATTATTGGGTTAGAATAACATAAAGATCAATGGAGAGAGAGAATTAATTAAATTAGTTTGGTGGGTCAATTAATTGTTTAGGGCTTTGGCCCAGTTTGAATAATTAAAGATTGACCTGTGACTAAACTAATATAGTATTGTTAATTGGACTAATTTATTTTGGCTGAAATATTAATTACTTATTGGGTCATTTATTTAGTTTTAATTAAAATAATTAATTTAGTTCAAAAAGCTAAACTAAGAGTCCAATGGGTCAATCTAGTTTAACCTAGGATTTTATTTAGGTTAAACAAGAGAATAAAGAAAGGTGTTGGCTTCAACGTTGATTCTTCCTCTCCTTTCCTGAGGAAAAACACACGCCTCTCTCTTCTCTCTAAAAAAAATTCCTTAGCTCTGTAAGATGTTCACTAACGGGATTAGGCAAGCCATATACTGGAAGATCGAGAGGTTGACATTCATATACATGCAAAGACGGAGTAGGAGACTTGTAGGAATCGCACCAAAGATTTTCACAATTGCACCTACCCCAATTCCACACATTTTGGTCCAGCCAACTTTGAAAACAAGAAGAAAAGATTAGAAATTTTTTCCTTCAGAGTCCCGCCAGAGCGTGATCGGCCGGCTGAGGCTGCCGAAACCGGCGCCGGCTCTGTTCGGGATTGTTTCTTGTTTTTCAATTTCTTCAATTTTGCTTCCGCTGCTTGCCTTGTTTACTTTTCCCCTTTCTTTAAGCCTTCATCGGGGACAAAACAATTCACAATCCCTGCAAATATTTATAAATTTTTTTTGCCTCCGATATATTTTTATTCAAAACTTTTTAATTATTTTGAAAACTTTTGTGGTGTTTCCAATGGTTCACGTATTTATCATATCACTAAATTAGTAAACGTAAAATTAATAATTTATAATTTTTTCCTTTTCTTTTTCTTTTTGTCCTCTTCTTTTCTATTTTAATTTGCTTTATATACATATATAATCTACCTATAATTTATATATATATATAGTGTGTGTATATATATATATATATATATATATATATATATATGATATTTATATAGTATGTATATATATATAACACATATAATTAATTTTTATATGTATGTATGTGTGTGTATATATAATTTACTTATATATACATATATATATATATATATATATATATATAATATAAAAATATGTGTAGTGGGCCCAGGCTCAGGCGGGGGGTGGGGATAAGGCAATCCCCGTCCTCAATTGGTGGGGTTGAGAAATGAAGCCTGTCCTTGACCCGTTCCTACTTAAATTGAGGAATTCTCAGCCCAATCGGGGCGGGTCCCTGATTTAAATGGAGAAATTACCATACCTAATCAGTACAATGAAACAAAAGAGTATTACTATAATATTCATTAAAACATGACTAATATATTAACACATTCTTGAACAACTAAATGTGTAGTATGATAATAAATTATAAGTGGTATTATTAAATATTTTAAAAATATTTAAAATATCTTTATAAACATTCAATTGTTGAAGAAATAAATGTATTCCAATAACTCTATTTGCAAAAGAGCACATATAAGTTCTGTACACAAAAATGATTCATTTAGCAATTCATATGTCAAATTTTATCTATTTGGGATATCTTTTGAGAATTGTTTAGGTTTCATACTATTGCGTCTACAAAATTGACATCGTTATTTTTTAATTGCAGGCCTAATCTATAAATAAGAAATGACAACTCTTATAGGTTTAATATAAACATTAAGACTTTTTAAACCATCTTATACATATAAATTTAAAATATGACATATATATCTAACATGAAAAAATATACCACCAAAAGCTAACTTAATTAAAAATTTAAAATTAGTATTTGAGACAGTATTTGTACTAGCATTATCAAAAGAAATTTAAAAAATCTTATTCATTAAACCATATTCTTCTAGAATAACAATTAACAGTTAACAAAGTTTTCAACATAATGCGGATCATCAAATACCCTATAAGCAAGTCATTGTTTTTTAATATTCCATTCATTTTATATTCAATGACATATAACACCCATATAAGAATGACTTTACCAATGATTACTCCAAATATTACTATATAAAAAAAATTATTAGGTAAATTTATAAAAAAAAAAAAATTGAACCAATTAGTTTTTATATACCTTATATTTTTTTTACTATAAGTGTGATGGAGTGATGAAAACACACTTTGTAGTAAGATTTAAAGTATTTTGATAGTGTTTATTAACATGTAATTTTTTTATCAAAATTAAATGAAAGATGTTCTATAGTTATCATTTTAGATAATTCTTCTTTTTACACCTTTTCACAATATTTAAATAAACCAATAGAAGGAGAAAGAGAGGTAAAAGTGGTGTATTCAGTAATTTATTATTATTGTTTGGAATCTAAACCAAACTCTTGAGGATGGTGCCTCATTAGATATTGAGAGGGTGTACCATAACCCATTCTTAACCTAAATGCATAAAATTTAGGAGTAGTGGTGCAATAATTACACTTAACTCTCACTTTACCATAAGGCATTGCTGTAATAATAAAATACTTAGTGAACATAACTTCCCTTTTTCGCGTTTTCTTTGTTGTAGTCATGGATTGTACTTCCCTTTTTTTAATATCAACTAGAGTTGTAAATGAATTAAACATTCGCGAATGAAAACTCCTTCGTGTTTGAATAAGGCTCGTTCGTTTAATAAACAAATGAACTCGAACGAATCATTAAGTTCGATTAATAAATGAATGAACTTGTATATGTTAACAAATATATTCAAATGTTCATGAACATATTATATAATTTTAAAAATTAATTATATTATATTTATTTATATTTTATTATACTAATATATATTCTTAATAAATCTTATACTATAGTATTAAGATTAATGTTAAGAATAATTATATTATTATATTTATTTATTTAATATTATAATTTCAATTACTTTTATTAATTTTTGAATTATTATTTTTATAAATTTTAAAATAAACGAATTCGAACGTTTTTTGAGTTTTTCGAATTCGAACTTAAACAAACTTGAATATTATCAAACAATAATCAAACGAATTCAAATACGAATTTGAACTCAAATATTAAACGAACAAACTCGAGTAGTGTTCGATTACATTGAAACTCGAGTTCAAAAATATAATGTTCGATTTATTCGTGTTCGAATACAACTCTACTATCAACATAAGGATGTTGTTGTTGAGTTTCAATTTCTTCATCACTAACTTGCACCAGTTGGTCAATTATTGGAAGAGAAAATATTAACAAAAAAACTTTTGGATCAAAATTGAAAGTTGATTGATAACCGGATGAAGTAGTAAATATCTCCAAATATAAATATGGATTATAACTACCGGTTGTTTTTTTCTGTACTGTTAGAGCTATTTAGATGAGATTTTTTTCAAAAAAAAAAAAAAAAACCACACACACACTATATTTTGAGAGGCGGATTGATGATATTTATAGAGGGAGGAAGAAGGGAGAAAAAATGGCAATCAGAATGTTTTTTATTTTTTAATACATTGTCATGTGTCCGTATGTAATTTTGAAGCGTGGCAAGAAAAAAATAAAAATAAAATAAAATAAAAAATCAGAGGTTGGGGAAAAACCCTACAACTGGATATTTGAACCCTTGTTTTTTATTTACGATTTGAATCGTAAATCAATATTAACGTTTTTTAACTGTTGACTCCGATTCCAATTTATGGTTGAACTGGAAAAAATATGAACCAGGGCCCTAGCTACTAGTGAGATTACTGTTCAATTCTTAACTCTACATTACATATTTTGCGATTTGCATTTTTTACAGAGTTTTAAGATAGAAGTTATAGGGATATATGTGATGGAAAGTTATTACAAAAAAATAATTATATTATTACAAACTTTATTTGTAATTGCATTTAGACATTTTAAAAATTTTTTAGTTTAGATTATCAAATTATCCTACAAGAGTCTATACATAATTTAGGCGACCTGTGAAAAAATAAATTTATAATAAATTAATCATAAATTCTAAATTTGATCATATTCTATTCTCTTTTTCTATAACAAAAATTTATCGGGTCAAATTTTTTTTAATTACGCTACTATTTTGAGGAACAAGAGATTTTTAATTTTTATATTAATTCTTTGATCAGAATACTTCTAAGTCATCAGATTACATAAAGTTTTCATTTGATTTCGAACTGGCAAAGAGGGAAGGGATATGGGAGAACTCAATTGAAATGTTGGATTACAGAGCTCTTTCTATAAAATATTATCGAATAAAAGATTAATTGTACATATAAATGAACTATTAGTAATATATTCAATTACATTAAAAAGAATGTTTAGTTTATTTTATCCTTCTAAGTAGTCTTAGTGCAAGGCTTGATCCCATTTATACTTTTATTCATTCATTCTAAACAACTTCATGCTACAAGTCACAGGTTGGGAAGCTGAAGTGAAGTGTTATTGTAAATGCATTGGTTAAAAATGTAGTAGTTTGCAAATATAAGATGAGAGTTCAAATTGGCTGAATGAAAAGGTGAAGAGTGGAGGAGGTTCTGATGCTTTTTGTCTTCTTCCCCGTACATGGATGGCCTGCCCTCGCAACAGCTACGCTACTGTTCTCTCTTTGATTTTTCTGTGTGATCATTGTGTTGTGGAGACGTGACATCTTTGTGTTTGCTTGTATTATGATATTCTGACCATCTTATATCACAGAAAAAGCCTAAAGCGAGACGTCCTTTCATCTACAAAAGGCTTACACTATCAACCAAAAGAGAAAGAGGGCAAATTAAGCACCTGAAATCAGTATATTAAAGTAGCATTGCTCTTGCCTACGCATAAGGGACGGTATGGATTGTGTCAGATTGTTTATAATTTTGACTTATAGCATAATGTACTCATATTGAAGATAATTAATAGAGGATTAATCTACATATGGAGATTGAAAGATGATTTCATGGAAAAAGAGAATAGTATTATATGATTTGGATCAACAAGAGTTCTTTTCCCTCTTTGGATCAGCGAAGATCAAGGTTGAAAGAGCTTGTTGCCACATTTGCATTTCCAAGAGAGGAGATAATAGCTATCGTCTTCTCTGTGAGATGATGATACTCTGAAACTTTTCTTATGGTGATTTGGAATGACTAAGGTGGCTTCGCAAGGTTGGCAACTCATGCATTTGTTTACGCAGCGTGGTGGCCTTGAACCCAGAACCAGTTTCTGCTGCAGATTCTCTTCTGCACTGTAGCCTGAGGACTTCAATCCCACTGCCATTGAGCATCATCAAAACTCAACAATTACAGAAAAACATAAAATCCCTTACAAAATCAGAACTCCTGCATGCAAGGCTGTTAGTGCTCTAAGAGGGGACTTCTCACCATTATATCACTATCAAAATCAAACTTGGCAGACCCTGAAGTCTGGATTCAGAGTCCAGCCCATCAGGGGGGGAAGGGGGAATGTAAAAGCAACAGGTCCCTGGCTAAGATTGTACAACAGCAAGAAGTTGATGGTAAGAGAGACTCACAAACAGATTAGTTGATACCTGCTTTGTAGGGTAGGAAGATGAGTAATAATATGACCAGTGAGACTGCAACTTCTATTCCAGTTCGGTAGTTTCTTGATGGAGTCATCAGTGATTCAGAGCTGATACGATTAGTCACTATGATATGCTATCAAATACTACTGATCATGTGGATTTTAAGAAGAAAGGCTGGAGTAGGATGAAGATATAGTGGTGGATTGGAAAGAGAGGAAAAATAATGAACAGGTATTTAGAGACAAGTTTAAGCACTGTTACCAGGTGGAGGGACAGTGCTCTGATAAAATGGACTTCTTCCCCAATTAAAAGACATCTCAGGTGGAAAATTTTATTTTCCTGCTTCTTTTGGAAACTGTTGCAGTGACTTTCCCTTGCGGAAGGCCCCATCTGACTTGACGATGGTCTTGGTGAATTCACTGATCCAAATTCCAATTCTCATCTTGCCCACACAAGGAGGATAGAATCTAATTGACAAATTACAATTTATCATTTCAATTACTATTTCTATTTTACAATATAAGTCATTTTAAACTTATACACAAAAATTAAATATTATAAATTTTACATAATTTTAAAATTAAACTTCTACAAACACTTTTAATTAAGGTTTTATTTATTTTAATAATTAGAGAGAGTTGTGTCATAATTAGTGTGAAGAGAGAGATTGAAGAGAGGAATAGAGTAGAAAAAAATAATAAATTTTTATAAAATTTTATAAAACGATTTATATTGTGAAAAAAAATTTCAAATTCCAAATGATTTATATTGTGAAACAAAGATAATATTTATTTTTATATTTTTTTCCCCTACAAATTCTGCTGATATATAATATAGACCCTTATGTTTTACATGCTTCTGGATGATAGTTTTCACCTGTTAAAGGAGTCTTAAATCTTGATGAGATAGAACTTAAGTCCAGTTTTTACTGGCATGGGAAGCAAGCCTTCTCCTTTAGCAAGCTTTACAAACTTGGAACTTGTTGTCAGCAGTTGTAATCTTGTCATAGCACAGCCGGGACACATTTTTCAACTCCTTTTGCTTTCTTTCTTTCTCACTGTCTAAAATGTTGCCTCTTTTTCAACTCTGCCTTGGTATGGGAAATGTTAAAACACCTCATTGGAAAATGTCGCTCCATTTTCAAGTTTGACTTCAGATTTTGAGGTGTGGTTTTCGTAACATGCTCCCATTCTTCTTAGCATTAACATCAAGAGGGTAAAAGTGAAATGACCAAGATTGTGATGAAGTTAACACGATATTGTTAAAGGAATCAAGTGATCTGCAATTCACTCACTCATATTTTCTGTGCAAAATCATTTTGTCTCCATTCATGTCAAGTTTTTGTTGCTTTTTGTGACCAAATTAGTAATCGTACTCTGGAGGGATGCTTAACATCACTCAGTACTGGCTTCTGGGACAGCCCTCATCAATCCGTATTCTTCACCCAACTGGTTCTAGTCCCCCAAGACAGTAAATCGTTAGATATGCTTTAATTGGTTTCGAATTTTCACGACACTTGTACATTATTGTGTATAAGAGTTCATTCTATATTGATTAGTTAACGTACAAATTCAGATTTTCAATGAGATTTGAACTCTCATATTGTCTTTGGCAATAAAAATTATTATGAATAGATTAATCAATTGAAATGCGTCCCGAGGCAAAGAATCAGTTTTCACACACTATGCATTCGTACTAGTACACTGTGATGCATATATGAAGCACGGCCAATGCTTTTCTATTTGCTACTTTACCTCTCATCCTGCAAAAGCCAATACACTGCGTAGAAGTAACACGAGAGAAATCCAAATACAAGGACTATGTATCAGTATACAAGGGCTACTTTCACTTTGCATGGCCAACTTAAAGTTTTAGATGACATTCAAGAAAAAGTGTCTCTGAGAAAAGTTCCTAGTGTTAGAGGAACTTCTCGACTTGACAAAGAACTTTTTTAAGTCCACTATTCAAAGATAAAATGCATTAAATTTTACTGCAAATACAGGATTGAAACTGTATGGTTAGTATACAGCATTCCTGCATTTAGAGCGGGCATGGCATCTGAGGAAGAGAACAGTTTCCTGACAAATTCAAAACAGAGGGTTGGGAATCCATAGCAGATATCGTCTAGCTATGTCTAGATTCTTTGAAGTGTGGGGGGCCTGAATATGAATCTCATCTTTTGAACTTTTGAATCCATGATTCTGCGATAAAGTACATTAAAGTGTTACCTGATAAGACCTTACTTTTCATTTCAATTAGTGGAAGAAGTACACTAACTAATAATTGTTGAATCTCTGTTCATAACGTCATGTATAGCTATCCTACCAGTGTTTCAGAAGAAACATGGTGACTTTTTGAGAGAAAAAGGCTTTTGTAGCCAAGTTCTTCATATTTTGGCAACAGCAGCAGCCTTTAAAATTCCACGGCAAAGCGGCAAAGCCAAGGCCATAGCCTCTCCTTTCGTGCCTATTTGTCTTTTTACAAGCTTTTAAAAGATTGATAGAAGTAGACTCTCTTGTGGTACTTGAACACATCCATTAATCTGTCTCTCCATTCATGTAGGCTTCACAAGTCACAATAACAAAAATTTTTCTTTTTCTGTTTTTTGGTTAAGGAAGTATAACAAGAATTGTATTGAAGTGCTAGTGTTTTGAACCCTCAATAAATGCATTTTGGGTGTGTCTTGTTTGGTGGGGTTTGCTTGCCTGTCTTTTTCTTTTTCTTTAGAACAATGACTCTACTCATTTTTAGTACTGAATTTGAAATATGAGGTTTGAATCTCGTTTGATAAACTTAAAATTTGAAATTTAAAGTCTAAACTAATTATGATTTATTTTTACATTATATTTTATTGCAATTAGATTAAATATAAAGTAACATTAATAATTAAATGAATATATAATATATTCATATTTTTTACTTAAATAATTTTTAATTCACTTAAAATTTATAACAAGATTTTAGTACGTCTTAATCAATTAAGTAATAAAAAATTTTGTTATCAAACTCATTTGATTAATTAAGTATTTAATATTAACCGTTATCAAACACACACAATAAAATAAATACTAAATGTATTTAATTTTAAATATTAAATTGAATTATCAAATAGACTCTTAAATTAAATCTTATCTTACGTTAGACACCATTAATTTTAAATACTAGTAACAATTGGAACAACTTTTTAATATTTAAACCCCCAAAACATTGATCTTTTAAAACTGAGGTAGCTCCAATATGGGCTTTCTACGTCCCCAACTTTAACCTTAATTATTGCATCATGAATTTTCCATGGCCTATGGAATTTGGAACGGAATTTAGAATGACAAGTTATATTTCATTCGTCCCAAATTATCAATCTACTTTAACTAATTAAGTAAAGTAAGTTTTTTTAATTAATTAAATATTCTTTTTCATTTTTTGTTAGAGTATAAAGAGAGTAGGAAGTAAATGTGGGAAATGGATGATTCCCCTTTACATCAATAAATCTCTTCCTTCCAATTTGGACAGAAACTATATTTGCTTCCTATTTCACTTCAACCAAATAGGATAGAAATAAATATATTTACTCTTTTCCGTAGAAGTAAAATGTACCACTCATCTTCTCATCTCCTCTCCCCCTTTGCGAATCAAAACAAACCTTGAATAAATTTTCAAGTCACTTTAGAGTTACTCTTTTCGCTTCAAAATAGTTATTAAGAAATTTTTTTTATTTTGTTTTAAAATAGATGTTTATGTATGTATTTCTAGAATCAGAGACGAATTTAAATACCGCCTCCCCAAAAATTTTTCACACTACATAATTTACCCTAAAAATTTAAAAAATTTTAAAAAGATATTTTAAAATTTTATATTTCACTCTCCAAAAATTTTTTACAAATCATAGTATTATTCTTATAAGATTTCCTTTTATACAACTTGTCCCCAAATCCTAAGTCACTGGTTATGTCCCTATTTAGAACTAATGACTAATTTATTTTTATTTTATTATCATTTATTTCAAGTCAATTACATCATTTTCTAAAATTGAAAATACCTTTAATCGTGTGCAAATAATTTCATGAACAAATATCTTAAAATAAAAAAAATATTTTATATTTAACGTTATAATAAAATCATTTTATTCTAAATAATATATATATATATATATATATTATTATTGTAACAATTATTCACGTAATTATAACCAATTTACATAAATTATTGAGTAATTTTCGTGTTGAAATTATGCAGCACTAAATTCCAACTGAAAATTAGCAAAGCTTTAGTACTTTCCATTCATGGGTTAACGTAACGCAAAAACAGACTTTTGGTCACACAAACACACACAGAAACACAAATTGAAATCCGATATCTATGAAGTAAAGCAGCCTCGGCCAAACACCCCAACGTTGGTGCACTGGGATCTCTTTTGCTTCTTTCTTGGCCTTCACGGTTCTTGGTACGACAACAGTTAGCACGCCATTTTTCATCTCAGCTTTTATTTCATCAGCCTTTACATCATCAGGCAGCATCATAGTAGTATGGTAGTAGGCAGAGAAGTGCTCATCCTCGGATCCTTCTTCATCTTCTTCCTTGTGCTCTCCTTTTATTGTTAGAACCCCATCTTCAACTATTTCCTTCACGTCATCCTTCCCCAGTCCCGGGACGTTGAACCGCAGTTTGTAGCAGTCATCTTGCTCTTTAACTTCGCCAATCAATTTTGAAGGTGCCAAGTTCTCCATTAGCTTGTTGATGCTTTCACTGGCTTGTGTCAGTGCATCTCCAAGTCCCGAAGGAAAGAATTCTGAAAAGACGATAAGCAAAGGTTGTTTATGAGTCCTCGTACTTCATAATGGACGAGAATTTTATAACTAAGAAAATGAAAACGAGAGAGGTTTTACGCCAGAAAGGAGGAAAGTCATCGGTGTCCCTCTTCCAGAGGCTTCCCCGGCGGCGTCTGCTAGGGAAGAGTTTGGTTTTCTTGCCACTCTCCGAAACAGCGACCTGCCGGCCTTCCGATTTTTCCTCACCAGCGGCCGATGATAAGCTCCTCAGAAGTTCAGAACCCCATCTCTGTTTCTGGACAGCACTGAGGGCTTTCTCAGAAACACCTTGAGATAGCGAGGATGATGAGGGGGAAGCCAACCTCTGCTGCAAATTTCTCAAAGCTAAACGAGCCAAAGCCATGACTAATCTGTTGTCCTTGAACCTTGATCAGTTTCCAAACAGAACGATGCTGCTTTGCTGATATGTATCTGCTGACTTTGAAGCTTAGATGTTGGTAAAGAAAGCACAGATTGGGATTTAAGTATACAAGAATAGAATAAATTACATGGATGGTGACAGCTTCGAGAGCTTCTAGGAGGTGGGCGTAACATCAGAAAAGTAGCTGCAATAAGTAACCCAAGAGTGCAGTATGCCTGAGAAGTTTCTTGCACTCTCTTGAGAACCCATGCAACGACCATTAGGCATACAAGAGTTTTCCAGAGGTTATGATAACTGTTAGATGCCACGTACTACCCGTACATATTCTGCATAAGCTTTACGATATACATGCATCAGAGGAAAAGTTCTGGCTTTCTCGAGCCAATTCGGATATGAGCCGTGCACAGTTTATGCATAATTATCACAAAATTATGCATAAAGCATAACAAACGTGCATGTGAATAACCTCATTCGCTAAAAATTTTACCAACCCATGAAACGCACTTCACGCTATGGAACCACCCCATCTTTCGATGGACTGCTGCCAATTCAGCTTTCTATCATTATTCAGCATCAATGAAAATCCGTAAAAATGTACCAAAACCGGCAACAGCAGGCAAGAGTTGTATTGATCAGGATTATTGCAATTTGCAAGTACAAGAGATCACATAAATGTGTGTGAATGAAAGAACCAGCATACACGAATCAATTGCACAGCGAATTTACAATAGACGTTGTCAAATCACCCTATGTTTCACAACAATCAAAGATTTAGATATAATCCCAGCAATCAACAATGACCTCCAAATGTTTACACTTCAGTCATACAATCCTTCCTGCTCCCAAATGTCCACCAGAAAATCTATCATTTCCTATTGATTCAAATAGAAAACCAGAGTCAGGAACATATGACGTTACAAAGATGAGGCAATGGACTAGTGGAAACATTTAACAAACTCAGACTTACAGCAAGAGGAACAGGCTTCCGGAATGCCTTGTTACTCCCAAGCAAACTATCGTAAGTTGCATTCCAACTGCAAAGCCAAAACATTTTAGCCATGCAGAGACAGAGAGTGCAGAGAAAGATAAGAACAGGGAACTCATGAATGGTCAACCTCTATTCAGCAAAAAGAATGCCACAAAAAGCAATTTTAGTGCATGGAAAATTCTAGTAGTCTTCGAATAGGTATACAAGGAATAAAAAGAGTACTCTGGCTTATGCGGTATAAATCTGAATCAGTGGTGGCCACACATTTGAAATGGCAGATGTATAACTGCTTAACCTGTACTTCTGAACTACAATGCCTCTTGTGCCTGGCATGCATAATTGAATTCACAGGTGATATCAATGTAGCATCCTAGAGAGTAATATCCCACTTGTGCTTGGCATGCTTGACAGGAATTGTTATTCCAAGGAGACATTTGTAAGGTCACACTTGACAGGTTAAGCAGCATGCGGTGATAAAATAGAATGCAGACGGATTCTTTAATACCCCCGCTTGTGCTTGGCATATGCTTGACAGGAGTTTTTATTCCAAGGAGACATTTGTAAGGTCACACTTGACAGGTTAAAGCTGTTGGGGATATGCCATAGAGTCAATTTGTACTTATACTATTGTCATTATGTTTTATATAATAATATGAGGCTTTCCTTTCCATGAATAGTGAGTTTTGTTTTGTTGGTCATCAAGTACGTGACTTGATAGTAAAACCCTACAATGAATACAATGACTATTCTAAAACTGTCCCTGATCGATTATTATTATTGGAATAATAATAAATTAAGATTAGTATGTTTGTGACTTAATGGCTATGTTTTACTGGCCATGAATATTTGTGATATCGAGTCAAGATATAAATAAATGTTAGAGAACATTGTATTGGACATGATCCACTGTGAGAGTACTTCATGGAATATGTCATAAATACTTTCTAGCCATAATAATATTGAAAGTCCTTCGACCTAAATTCATCATAATTTCCTACTTGATAAATTCTATATTTTGACATTGTCTAAAGTTGTCTTTAATCAGATAATAAATTAGACTACTGTTGGATATAGAATAAATCAATGAGAGAAATATGATTGATTGTGAAGGAATTTGTCCCTCTCAATTATGGGAGAGATATCCATGGGGCCCTTGATAAGTTAGACTGTTAAAAATGCATGGCCGTGCTCAAACATATCAATCTAAGATATTGATATCTTTTGTTTGAACAGTCTACTATGAAATCAAGAAATAATTGATTAAGCTTAATAAGGATGACATGCTCTATGCCTTATGCTTAATCTGGATATCGCAAAATGACTAAATATAAAATTATGGTTTGGTTCAAAGAGATCACCAATCTTCATTTAACCTGGATAGTTATAATGTTTTGCTAGAAACCGCTTATAACTTGTGGGCCATTTAAATATGATTTAGGCACACTGCCAGTGTTAAATGAACTTATAGGGTCACACAATAAGCGAACTTGTCTGGTGACCAGATTCGATGAATTTGGAAATATGTCTAAGTTAATCATACTTAGAAAATTTATCAGATACAATGAATCTGGAAATATGTCCACATTCGATATATCTGGATGATGTCCAGATTATAAGAATCTGATTCGGTAAATTAATTAGTTAAATTACCGAGATAATAACAGAATCTTATCATGTCAGTTTTAATTTAATTTGAATTTAAATTAGAATATGATAAGATATTATTAGAGTTGGACTCTAAGAGGTTAAGGGGTTTTTAAGAAAACCCTAGCCGTCTTTTCAATAGTCCAATTTTCGGTTGAGAACATTCGTGCCCTTCTCTACCAGAAAAAAAAAAACCTCTCAAACTCTAGGCGCTAGCACTCTCCGGGTATCGAGTGAGTTCGCGGTGTGTATCCGATAGAGAACGTTCGCATACTGCAGCGCCTGGTGATTGTTCGGGTTGAACGTACAACAGCGCAATCAGAATCGAAGGATTTCAGTTACAACAACTAGAGGTAATTCTTAAACCTTAGATCTTCTTAATTGTTTACTTGGGTCTTCGGGAAGGATTCGTGGATGTTTTCCGCGTTTAGGAGTCTACGAATCCTAACAAAAGCGGCATGCAGTGATAAAAATGGAATGCAGATGGATTCATTAAACTACCTATTGCTCCTTGCTAAATAAAAAATTGTTGCTTTGATGAAAGGTGTCAATTTGAAACCCTAGCCAAAGAGAATTGCTGCTACTATAAAACTACGAAGAATGGGTATGGAAAACAAACAAAAGGATAATAGTAAATTCTTTAAAATACCATTGTCAAAAACCATGCCCACCAAGCTTCAAAACAAGAACAAAAAGATTGAAAGGGTAACGCCTGGAACTTAGCTCAGGGTGGCATGCAAGCATGCATAAACTGAAGAAAAAGAAAGGGAAAGAAATACATTTTATTTCTGTTGTGGGGTGGAATCTATTTGTCCATCCTAAGCATGTTAGACACCAGAATGTGTATGTTATTACTAGATTTTAATATTTGGAAGGAAAATGATCGTGCATGGTTATAGTAACTTGAATCTCCCGTCTTTTAAGTACAAATATAAACAATGCTTTTACTTTCTCATTTCTACACCCCCATATCCAGGGGAAAAAAGGAAATGAAGCATCCATTCTTAAATGAACTAAAGAAACAAAATATATCTTACCTTAATCTGGGCTCACGCAGCTCTTGTGGTCTGTTCTCAGGCTTTCTGTTTCCCACCCACTGTTGTCTAATTTGTTTCCAAAGAAGAAGGCCTATAGCCAAGCCCCCACATGTAAAGGCAACTTTAAGCTAAATAGTTGTTAACAATATAAAGAAGCAAAATCAACTTACCATGATTTACAAATTCAGAAGGGGTATTTGAACTGCTAGTGCAATGAGTATCCTGCATCTGGGTTGATGTACTAAGCGAGGACATACTTCGCTGTGACGGAATAGTGCTGTTGTCCATGTCACAAAGACTTGATGTCCAAAAACTCTCAGATATGTTAGGTATTGGTACTTTTGAAGCTTCTTGAGCTCGGGGATTCTGCCGTTTTAGAGAAGCTTTAACTGAAGACATCAGTTTGGGCTTGATACCAGATCCAAGACAACCACTGCTCTGCAACAGAAGATAATAGTCTGATTTTCTAAGAAATCAATTACCTATGCAATTTGATTCAAAGCTACCCAATACAGATAATTTTAGTAAAATCAATCCATTGTCTCTGTCCTAACACATTTTTTCTGCTGAGAGCCAGAGCAGACAAAATCAGTGCGCATGTAACTAATCACTTAAAAGAACTCTGTCATCAAAATAAAAGGACCCTTACAATGAGATAGACATGCTAGCTAAAGCAATCCAAATGAATGTTAACAAAAGTATGAGAATGTTGTTCTAGAAATCTTATGCAAAGATAGCCCTCTCAGAGCATGAAGAAAAAGATTGTGGGGGGGGGTAGCGTTGATCAGAGGAATGGTAATACAGGTTTTTCTAATTTGTTTTCCTAAAAAGCTGCATTGAGATTTTTGAGGTAGAACACATGCTTTAGAAGATTTTATCAATGTACCGTACCACCAAGACGTGGCAGAAAGCCTATGAAAGATAAGCTGGCAGCAATTCTAAAGGGTGACCCCTGGGTAAAAAGATCTCACAACAAGAAGGAATGGTTCTTGGGTTCATGGATATAACTGGGAATTTTGAGAGACTCAAAGATGGTAAGGCATTCAAGAATTTTGGAAAAAGTTGCATTGCTAGGGATAAAACGGTATATAAACCTTCTCTTTAACTGACGTTGCATTATTTTCGGGGATACATTTCACCAAAGAACTGCATCTGGATATGTGTGTGCATGTGTGTTTATTGCATCTTTGGAAAAAGCATATTTATTGCTTCAACCTATGAATTAATAACTTTAAGCAACACTAAGTTATTCCAGGATGGCATCATTGAATGATGGAAATGTGACGCATAACTTTACCCAAAATTTATTTCAGAGTTTTTGCTAAATTAATAAGCATACTGAATCATTGAGGATCCAAAAAAGAGTTACACTGGAATCACAACAAAATAATTAATTGAATGTACAAACAAGAGACTTTTCACCAAATCACAGAAAAGCCACCAAAATCACACATTTTGCAACCAAAAGAGTGAAAATACTAGAGCAGAACAACTGCAACTGGACGAATAGCAATTTGCTGAAAGTCTGTTCCATATCACCAGCCCATACAAATGATTTAAAAACTGTTCAATCACAAATTGCAAACCAACCAATGTACTCTCGTTAAATACAAAATCACCAATCAAAGCTCCAATCAACAATAGTTTCCAGACATTAATTTCAAAAAAAAAACTGTCGAATGAAGAAACTACAAATCAAGCAAAAATGCCAATCCAACAGAAAAAGAAACGAACTTTTGAATCGAAATTACATACCCCATGCATGCAACAATACGCAGAATCCAAGCTGCAACAGATCCGAATCGAAGCAATCTTCCCACCATAAACATCGATTCCAGGAAAAGAAATTTCCTCACATAGCCCTGCGATCCAAAAGCTCGAATAAAAAATCGCCTATAAGCACAAATCAAATAAAAACAAAGGTCAGAAGAGTGTACCTGAGAGAGTAATTGCAAGGGGAAATTTGCAAATCTCTCTCGAGCAAGGTTTTCCTTTCCTGAAATCGATCGATTATTATGAATGATGCAGCGAAACGCGTCGATAACGATGATGAAGCTCTGCGTAAGGGAAGCGGTAAGCAGGCCTTTTTAACGATTATTGTCTCCGTAAAAAACGGACGTGGGCGAAAGTGAATACAGTAAAAAGATATCAAAGCTGTCTTTTTTTTTTCCCCCTAAAATATTTGAGAGGAGATACACACACAGGTATTTAGTTTTTATTAAATTAGAATTATATTCAATTTGATCTAGTGTGAAATTGTATTGGAACGTTTAAAAAAAACAATAAATAAATTTTATTTGTAAAATATTAATAATTTCATTATTTACTTATAATATGTGTTACATTTTTAATATATTTTAATTTTTACATTGTCTATAAAATCCAAAGTTATACTTATATTTGAAATATATTTATATGTGTGTGTGGAATAATAAAACTGTTAATATTATATAGATATAATTTATTTATATTAAATTTTGTTTAAAAATTTAAAACAATATTTTTCTTAAAAATGTGCAATATATATAAACTATCTATATAGCTGTGCGTCGAGAGAAAAAATAACAAATTTTAAGTAATTTTGTATAAAATATATCAATTAAATTATGATAGTCTATAATATTGGTGAATTAATAATAATCTTATTTTTTTCAAAATTAATTTTCTAAGTAAAGATAAAAGATAGAGTTGTTATTAATTTAAAAACTATATTAGAATGGGAGAAGGCTTTTAATAGTCAAGCAGAATCTTTTAATTGTATATTCGACTTTTATGTATATAAAAAGGATTAAATTCATACTATCATAACTTATAATATACATATTTATTAATTAAACATAAATATCTTTCTATAATCTTAAATCTTACTTTCAATCAACTTCGTCTTTAATCTGTTTGTTTATAATTTAATTACTCTAATAACAAACAATAACTAAATCTAACCGTTATTAATTATTTTTCTTCCTCTTCATTTGTAGTCTCAATAGTCTCTCTCTTTTTTTAAAAAAAAAAATAAAGCCCTGAATATTTGTTTTATTAATATTTTAATGTTATTACAATGAATCGCATGGTTCTAAGAATAAAGAAATTAATGAAATCTCAAGTTGTTCTTGTTGCTACATGGTTTCAAAAGTATTTCAAAATATGCATGGGAAATGGGAAAAAAACAAAGCGTTTGGAGTAATAAATATATGAATTGTATTTCTTATAAAAGTCATTATTTATTAATAATATAATTTATATATTGTTTAAAGTATTATTTATGTTGTATTTAGGTTATTTTTTTATTAATTTGGTAAAGATTATTTGTGTTTAAGAGTTAAAGGTGAGAAATAAAAAAAATAGAATTGAAAAGAAGAAAGATACTCTTATTTAATTAATAAATAAAAGTGTAAAGTTTAATTGAAAAGATAAGAATTGAGCTCTACATATATATATATATATATATATATATATATATATATATATTTTAAGAAAGAATGATTGAAATTATCTATTGCACGACAGACACAAGGGTTTTAATTCCTATTCGACCCCAGGAGACAGTGGGACAAGCGCATTAGAACATTCGAGCAATAAAACAATTTCAACTTTATTTTGATTCCTTAAGTATTTGAAAGAAAGTCCGACGGGGCCTGACAATCCCAACCCATTGCCTCAAACTTCTTAGAATTATCCTTATTTTGACAACAAAGGAAAGTGAAATCTGTACTATTATACGGTTGTTGTGTGATCGCAATCGAAGACAGGAAAGAACCTGTGTAAGAGTTAGCGGTATCCCAACTATCTTTGACCAAACTTTATTCCTTCACATCCTTACACCCAAAAAAAAAGCGAACAATGTAGTAAGTAGTAGTAACACTTACACAAAAGAAGGTAAAATTGTACTACTTTAAAGGGTAAAAACTGCTGCCATAAAGGTTGTCAAAGCCATTTGCAAATTCCATATATAAACACATCATAAATACAGTCATTTACTTTAACGGGGGCGAACTCCAAATATGGTAACAATGAAATTATTACCTCTTAACAAGTCAAGAATTGAATGATTATGTGTGTGTTGGACGGGGGAGGGAAAACATTTTAGGATTTTTTTTTTCCTTTTGGAGAAACTACAGGGAAAAACTCGAAATCATTTCAATCAGTTTGAACAATTCAAAGCTAAGGAGAATAGGGACTAGAAATGGATATATACAATCAGGTGGGTGAAACGACAGAAAACTGGGTCCCCTCTCCAGGCTATTTCCAATTTTACAGTCAGAATCATCGAAAATAAGCTCTAAAACATTGATCAAAATGAGAATTCCGTCCGATGTAAACGATCCTTGAGAATCCCGCTGTACAGCGCCACCCGGTTGGCCGGCATTGCCGGAGGATCAAGAACCTCAGTCCCACAAGAACTCCTCTGAATTCCCGATGATTTCCTATGCTCTCGTCTGTATTCCTCACCATTCCCGCTTGGATCCTTCACATCGGCTGCAAAATGAACTCTCTTCTTCTTCTTCTTCTTCTTCTCCTTCTTCTCCCCTTTCTTACCATCTTCAGACATCAAACGTAAACCAGAACTTTAACAATTATAACCAGAGAAATAATTAATTTCAAGAAGAAGAAAGGGAATTGACAAAAGCACCTGAGGACAAACAAGACCGCAAACTCTGCTTCTCAGAATGAGAATCTTGATCCTGGGACAACTGGGTTGCCGGAAAATACTTATCCCGGACAAGATCAAAGAGGATTATGGTGCCTGCGGAAACAGCCATGGCGGTCGCCAAGACCAAACCTTGTGAGCCCAGAATAGAAGACATAATTGAGGTTGAAAGAAAGAAACACGGCCAAATGGGTCGACAATGCAAAAGCAGAACAAGTTGACTCGAAACGAATAGGACTTTTATATGTATGGAATTTATATTGAACAGGAGTACAAGAAAGGGTTCGTGGAGAGACTGATTCCAACTGGGCTAGGCGGGCCGGAGGGGGGCGGGGCGTGGGGGTTGTTTGGCTATGGTTGCTCTATTGGAACTCTGCTCTCTTCATTTACGAAGTGGGGGTTGGCACAGTGCGGACAGCGTTTATATACAATATTTTTTTAAAAATGGAAGTTCTAGAAAAAGTTGAGTTGGACTTTAGGGTTAGATTTCAATAATCTGGAGTTTTCCTTTTTCATGATCCATTTGGGTTGCTTTTGTTGTCATTTTTGCCAAGTATTGTTATTGGGGTTGCTTTTCATATGGTGCACCAAGTGGCCAGAGACTAAGGAGACAAGTAAGAAAGGAAAGGAAGACCAGTGGGGAAAGGAATGGTCAGATTTTGAGTCCCAATTGGCTTTGGGGTGCCCGGGAAGGCTATGCGTATTAATCAGGTATTGAATGTCAATGACAAATAAATCGAGTCGCAATCAAACACAAAAAATTAAATTGATGAAATGAGAGAAAAATGTATAGTGTAAGTAGATAATAATTTATTTTAATATAATAAAATTTATTTTTTTTGTTTTAAAATATTTATTTATGAAATTTTTTATTTTATTTTAAAATAAATGTTTATGTATATATTTTTAAAATTAATAATTATTTTTTTTATTTTATCCTCATTTATTTTAAGTTAATTATATAATTTTATTAAACTCTTTTTCTTCTTACTTGAAAATTTTCACTAACTAATAGTTATCGTATTTTTAATATGAATAGAATAGAAATTTTATCTAAATTATAATATTATTTTTAATACCCTTAATCTGTGTGTAAAATGTTTTATGAACAAGTACTACTCCCTCCGTTCACAAATAATTGGCTTAATTGTAAAAATTACGCATATTAAAAAATTGTAAAATTCTATAGTAAAAATGATTAAAATGTCCATTATACCCTTTAAAGTATTTTTATTATCTTTCTCACCTCATTAATTTGAATCTCATTACTCTTTTAATTATATCATTCTAATAATTACATCTTCTTTCTCTTCCCGCCCATGTCATTTGTCTCTCTCTTCTTACTTTTCATTTTAAAGTCTTTTTTTCACCTATATCACCTCATTAAATTACACTTTTAACTATTTTTATAAGATAACGTGATTTTATTGTTGGTTAAAAATAACTTCAGAATGAATAATTGTAAAACTAATTAATTAATAGAAAATTGTATTAAGGGTAAAATTAAAAAAAATAATTAAATAGAACATACATTTAGAAAATAAACAGTTATTTTTTTGACAAACTAAAAAAAAATTAAACTAATTATTTATAGACGGAGGGAGTAGTATTTTAAAATGAAGGAATATTAAATATGTATAGTTAATGTAAAACTTAAATAGGATCAAATAGAGTATACAATATACTGATTCCATCTTAAAAATCACACGGAGAATAAGAAGTTATTAAAATTGATATAATTATAATTGAAATAACTATTATATCTCTAAATAAAAGTAAATATCTACTCCATCAATCTTAAAAATGATATCAAAAGTTTCTATTTTTATTATACTAAAATACTTGTTAATTTTACAAATAAAAAATGCATTTATTACATATATTCATAATTTACCCCTCTTTCAACTACTCATTAAATATGTGTGTATTCTCAATCTAATTAATAAATATTTATTTTTTATTCAGTGATATAATAGTCATTTTCTATTATAATTATATAAGTTTTAGAAATTCCTTAATATGTGTGTTATTTAGTAGATTGACATCTTTTTAGGTTGGAGGAAGTATTAGTTATTCTTTTTTTATATTCATTAATAATTTATTAAAAATATATTTTTTTAATTAAATGATCGAATAAATTAGGAATATAAATAATAAAGTTTGACATGATTTATAAAGCGAATGGGGTAGTGTGGTTAGGTTTCAATGATATGGAGTTTTCCTTGGGGTTGCTTTCACATATAGCCCAACACATGGCCAAAGACTGAGGAGACGGAGGAGAGGACAGGAAAGGAAATGGGGGTGGGGTTGATCGTGGGGAAAGGAATAGTCAAATTTTGAGTCTCATTTGGCTTTGGTGCACGAGACGTATTAATGAGGTATTCAATGACATACAAAGCCATTAACAATCAACGACTAAAAGTTTTAAGTGGATAAATTTTTAATTAAAAATAAATTTATTTAAATGTAATAAGAATCTAATATACTTTCTCCGTTCATAAATTATTAGTCTAATTTTTTAAATTTATTTAAAAATAACTATTTATTTTGTAAATATAGGTTGTATTTAATTATTTTTTTCAATTTTACCCTTAACATAATTTTTTATCAATTAATTAGTATTATAATTACTTTAACTAACAATAAAATCACGTTATCTTATAAAAATAATTAAAAATATAATTTAATGATGTGATATGAGTGAAAATAAGATTTTAAAATAAAGAATGAGAAGAGAGAGACAAATGACATAAGTGAGAAGAGTGAGACATATAATTATTAGAGTGATATAATTGAAGAAGTAGTGTGATTCAAATTAATAAGGTGAGATTTTAATCATTTTTATTATAAAATTTTATAATTCCTTAACATGCGTAATTTTTACAATTAGGCCAGTTATTTGTGAATGGGGAGAGTATTAAATATATTGAATTAAAATGAGATTAAATAGAGAATATAAAAAGTTTTGTGAGTATATAGTAATTTTAAAAAAATAAAAATTATTTAAATTAAAATAAAATGTTAGATTTGGAATAATTGCTTTCCAATTACACTTTAAAAATTAGTATAATTGATGAAAGGGGAAGAAAATTTAATGCATCCATACAAGAGAATCAAAAGGAAGAAAATAGAGAGATTTTAGAGGATCTCAGTCGCTAGGTGACTGGTGATATCATCCTCTTCTGCTTAACTTTTATTTTCTCTTTTTTTTTTCTTTGCATTTTAATGATATAAAACTCTTATTCATAATATACGGCCTAAATTTTTTACATAATAAAAATACAAATTAAATACAACTCTTATTCATAAATATACGGACTAAAGTTTTCTTTGAATTTTTATATTTTGCATAAAACTCTTATTCATAATATTCTTATCTTTCCTTGGAAACAAAATGAATGAAAAATCATGAATTAAATTGCATTTTTCTTATGTTAGAGAGTCAAATATGCTATTGAGTGAAGGACAAACGATTCCAAAGCTGAAAAGAAGTGATCCATATTTCTTGTTATTTCTTTTTTTCCCCCTCCAATATTGCAACTATTATCCACGTCTAAACTAACAACTTACAAATGACAAGATAATCATTAATCGAATTAGAAATATCCCTTTGCATCTCTACTACTACTACTACTAAATAAATGTCGCTTTAAAATGTTAATAATATAATTATTATCTTTTTCTGTTTATATTTTATCTTAGTTATTACTCATTTCATTTCAAAATATTATTACTGAATTTTTTATTTTAAATTATCTTTTATTTTTATTAAATCAATAATGTTTTATTATCTTTTTAAAAATTATGCCCTTATTATTTATTACTTTCTTAAATTATGTTTTCTTTTAAAAACTCTATAAATATTAAAAAATATATATATTTTTAATCTATATTGGAACTTGGAAGTAATCCATCACACAAATAGATAAGTTGTGTGTTAAGACTGCTCACAAGATTGGAGAATAACCGAATTTATTTGAATAATCGAATCGAAAAAATTTGTTAACTTTTGATTTTTTCCGAATCGAACTGTTTCAAATTTTTTTTATATAATATTTATATCGAGAATCGCTCCAAAATGTATGAAAACTATCCCAAACCGTTATGAATTGTACCAAATCAAATAACCGAAATTAGAACCGAATATATATAGTTATATAAATATATATATATATATATATATATATATATATATAAAGAATGATAAAGGTGATTCTAATTATATTATATGTATATGTATAGTATGTATATATAGATTATACAGTATAATATTATATGAAATATATAAATTATATGGGTAGATTATATAAATTAATATATATATATATATATATATAGAGTAATATATAATAGATTGTATAGTATTTTATATATATAGTATGTATATATAAATTATATAATATAGTATTATATGATATATGTGGATTATATAGGTAAATTATATAATAAATTGTCATATAAGTTGTTTTAGTTTTATTTTACAATTTTGTTTTAGATTAAAATTTAAAAATTATTAACATATAATTTTCAAATTTATGAATAACAACATTTTTTTGTGAAAAGTATCCGAAAAATGAATTGGAACTGTCTTTGTTTTATTAGAACTGAAGATTCGAATATCTATCCCATCCTGTCCCATTTCAAAATTACGATTCGAGGTTGGTATTAAGAATATGAAAGAATCGAAATTTTAGAACATTACTGGAGATTTCTAAATCTCCAAACCGTGAGCACCCCTATTGTGTGTATGATAATATCGTAGCGGGTAAAATATGTTAACCACCATTGAACTTTCACAAATTTTTATTTCTACCTTCGAACTTTAAAATATGTGATTTTAGCCCTCAAACATTTGAAACACCTAAAAAATAGCCATTTTAACAATAAAAACTCAAATACAATACAAAATTATCAAATTTTAACTCTCATTCCCCCATTTTTTATTTCTAAAATATTATTCTTCAATTTTAATCTCGCTATCTTCTTTTTGAATTTCTTCATTTATCAATAACAATTTTAAGATCTAATTTCAAACATTTTATGCGACTAAATAATCTTGAGATTATTCTTTCGCACTTTTTCGAATTTAACCATACAACAAAAATAATATATTTTACTCTTTAATAAACAAAACTAAGACTTAAAGATGAAAAAGAAAAAAATCGATTCAGAAAAAAAAAATAGAAAAAGAAATGAGAGACGCACAAGTCGTAATAGTCTTTTTTTATCATATTGTTGACGTCAACTTTGTCGAATCGACATAACGGTTACTTTGAGCCGATGCCGATTCAATAAGTTGGGACGAGCCGATAAAGTCAACATTTCAAGCAGCCGACAGTCATGGTCAATATCGGCACCACGGAGCCAATAAGAAGAAAAACAAATTCCTGATCTTTCGGCGCAAGAATTCTGCACGACTGTTTGGAGCACTCTTTAGCCGGAAGAAACTCCACGATCTGTTAATGGATCGATTGCAGCAAGTATAAAATGGGAGCATTGCCCAGAACCAAAGACATCAATCAAACCATCAACCAACAATATTCAATTTCTTCTACTTTGTCATCATTTACAGTTTTTTAGTTTAGGATTTCAATTCCTTAAAGCTTTCTTACCACTTTGTTATAGCTTTTATTTACAGCTTTATTTTTAATTTTTTCTTACAGCTTTCTGTTCTACTTTCGAATATTAGACCATTTTTTATACTTTCCTTTAAGTAAGTTAAAACAAGTATCAGTCCATTACCCCAGAAAAGTCATCCCGTTGAGCATTTACAATTGACTTTCTTGAACCATTTCTATAGTAAGTTCAAGGAACTCGATCCCTGATTCAAAAGAGATCTTATACCATTTTCTATTTCACCATATCAGATCGTTTGTGTTTATTAGAAATGAAGCCGATCCCCATTTGCATCGGCTCCTTATTTTGACAACAACACAGATTGGCACGCCCAGTGGGACTAGAGGCCAGTGTTAGTATGCTATTGCGGTCAGGACGATCAATGGCAAACAATTCACAACAGCCACCGGCACCAGAGTCATCCGAGCGACCCTCAATCCGTGCTCTCTGGGGAGTCTTTGATCCTTCGGTTACTACTACCAGTTGTACTCAGGGTACTTCTGTGGAGCAAGAGTGTCAGTCCTCGCCCCCACCACCGATGTCTCAGTCAACGTCCACCTCACTGACTGCCATTCGATATATTATGGAACAATGTACTGGCGAGCTCTTACAGGGTCTTATCCCACAATTTGCTACTATTTTTCGACCTTTGCTTCAGGATGAGCTTCAACAATTTGCGCAGAGGCAAAATATGCAAACTCTCACTCAGCCATCAGGTTACCCTACACAAGGGACAAACATAGCACCTGCATACCCTATGCCATCGGCTGATGGTGCACCATCTCATGACTCAGTGCACCTCCGCGAAGAGAAATGTCCTTCCCTGCTACCGGGGGGCATCAAGTTCCAGGAATGGTGGCTCAAAACACGTTGTCAGCAGAAATGTTTCCAGGCAGGAGTCCGGGCCCAACGACAGGGTTACCAACGACTTATGAAGCAGCTCCAACATTTGTTAGGGGAAACATGCCACATTTTGAGGGACAACCAAATTACTCTGTTCCTTTCCCTCCTTTATATCCACCAATCACAGCGGCTAACCCAGGGCAGAGGATCAGAAGTACTGAGCCTTCTACGGGGCAAGGTCCCCGACCTGTCATGTAAAGTCCTTGACCTCAGTTTCAACAGCCGTACCTGCTGGTGGATATGGTAACGGAAACATTCCGACGGTTATCACAGGATCGGCTTGTATACAAAAAATCTTACCCTGAGTGGGTGGATTCCATGGCAGTCCTCCCTTGAGGCTACAAGCTGCCGGAGTTCTCAACTTTTTCTGGTGAAGATAATAAGTCCACCATAGAACACATCAAAAGATTCACAGCACAATGCGGTGAGTTGGGAAACAATGAATGGCATAAATTACAACTGTTTTCATTGTCTTTGACAAGAGCAGCATTCACATGGTATGCCAATCTAATTCCTAATTCTGTATACTCATGGGTTGACATAGAAAGAATATTTCACCAACGTTTCTTTAAATCGGTACTGGAAGTTTCCATTGCTGACCTTTTTGGCAATAAAACAAAAGGGATCAGAAGATATTGCGGATTTTATTGAAAGTTTTCGGCAAACTAAGTCCAAATGTACAACCCAATTGCCTGAAACGGAATGTGCGAGAATTGCTATTAGCAGGATGCATCTGCAGCTCAAAGAACTGCTCATTCTCCAAGACTTCTCGGATTTATCCCGGCTGTTGTCTCACGCTATCAAAATAAAAGAGATGATCAAGGAGAAAGAAAATAGGCGTTCCGTCAAGTTCTCTCATGGTCAGACAATGATAGCCGTCATAGACGATATTAATGAGGAAGACAAGGAGCAAGCTATAGAGGTAATGACAGCAAAGTTGGTAAAGGGCGCGTCATATACGTGTTCTCATTTGAAACCCGGCAAGGGAAAGGAGGAAATTGCCACATCAGGACCTTCCTATTTGTTTGACGTCTCAAAAGCTGAATAAATCTTTGACCAACTGGTGGCAGATAAGCAGATTCGTTTGGCTTATGGACACAGGATCCCAAGCCAGGAAGAATTGAAAGGAAAAAAGTACTGTAAATGGCATAATTCTTTATCGCATAGTACTAACAGTTGTATTGTTTTCAAAAATATCATTCAGAAGGCTATCCAGGATGGAAGATTGAAGTTTACAGACAAAAAGGAAGAGACTTTGGTAGACACAGATCTATTTCCGTTAGCCGATGCACACATGATGCAAACAATGTTTGGGAAGCAGGAAGAGCAGGCAGGAAACAACAAGCGTGGGGGGATAGGGAAAGCATTCCAGAGATTAGTTGGCAAACCGTCAATTTTTACCCGTTTATCTCCTCCCTCTTTTGCAGCACATTTCCATGGCAAAAATGGGAAATTAACAGTGCAGGTACCCCAAGAGGGAACATTTCTGCCTGGCCTCTGTTCCCGACCGTCAATGTCCTAAAAAAGACGAGAACAGCGGAAGCAGGCACAACAAAGGTGGCTAGTTGATAACTGGGTTGAAGAACAATTTGCCCCTGATAATGGCCAAAACATGCTCAGCATCTTGCCATCAAGTTTTCGAGCCACCTCTTGTCAAGAGTCCATGGAAAAGGATTTTCTTGTGGAAGAAAGAGCTGCAGTGGAGTTGGTTGATAACAAAATTCCCCCAGAGGGGATACTCTTTCCCATTCCGATAGCCCAAAGTGTTAACCATCTCAGGTCCCTGTACATCAAAGCACATATTAACAGCAAGCCACTTACTCGAATTTTTGTTGATGGTGGAGCTGTCTTAAACGTAATGCCTTTCTCTACCTTGAAGCGGCTGCTGGGAAAGGATAAGTTGGATTTGTCCCCTACCGATGTACAGATGGTTAATTTCATTGGAGAAGCAACTGCGACAGAAGGCGTTATCACCTGTGAAGTCACAGTCGGGTCCAAAACCAGTAAAATGGTCTTTTTTATAATTGATGCGAAACCAGCTTATTCCATTTTATTGGGTAGGGATTGGATTCATGCAAACTGTTACGTACCGTCCACTTTACACCAGATGATGCTGATCTGGGATGGAGAACGGGTAGAGCAAATTCCAGCTGATCCTAATCCGTTTTTAGCCGAAATCCACATGAACGAAGTTCTATTTTATCATCCGACCTTTGATCCAAGCCAATACGCCAAGCTAACGATAGCCCATAACTTGATTACTACTGAGAAACCAAGCGGCCTACGACCTGAAGATCCAGAGGTCCGACGAGCTCCTGACTTCGTTGCTCAAGATCCGTTAATAGAAGTAGACATAGGAGAAGCAGGGGAGAACAGAACAGCCAAGGTGAGTTTACATTTGACTATTGAGCAAAGTGATAAAATAACCTATCTAATCCGCAGATACAAAGATTGCTTTGCATGGGACTATCATAAAATGCCAGGTTTGGACCGAAGCATTGTGGAACATCGCCTACCTGTGAAAGAAGGCTTTAAACCCCATAAACAACCGGCAAGACGTTTTAATCCTACATTGCTACCCAGGATCAAGGAGGAGGTAGAAAGGTTACTTCGATGTGGGTTCATCCGTATATGCCGATATGCAGAATGGATATCTAACATCGTGCCGGTCATTAAGAAGAACGGTCAACTGCGTGTCTGCATAGACTTCAGAAACGTGAACTTGGCCACTCCGAAGGATGAGTATGCTATATCAATGGCAGATACGTTAGTAGATTCCGCTACGGGTAACTAGTTTTTAAGCTTCATGGATGGTTATTCAGGGTATAACCAGATATTCATAGCTGAAGAGGATACACATAAAATGGCGTTTCGTTGCCTAGGATATATCGGCTTATTCGAATGGGTGGTCATGCTATTTGGTTTGAAGAACGCTGGGGCCACCTTTCAACGGGCCATGAACCTCATATTCCACGACCTTATCGGCAGCACCATGGAGGTCTACATAGACAACTTGGTCGTAAAATCCCTCATGTTCCTACGACACTTAGTTGATTTGGAAAAAGCGTTCCTCCGGATGCGTCAGTACCATTTGAAGATCAATTCGGCTAAGTGTGCATTTGGAGTTACGGTCGGAAATTTCCTTGGGTTTTTAGTACACCAAAGGGGGATTGAGATAGATCAGAATAAGGCCCGGGATATTCTACAAGCAAGACCCCTCATACGAAGAAAGAGCTACAAAGTTTCTTAGGAAATATCAATTTTCTACGGCTTTTTTTGTCAAACGCTGCAGGTAAACAGAAGGTATTTTCTTCTCTGTTACGATTAAAGTTATCTCAAGAATTTATCTGGCAGCCTGAGCATCAAGTAGCGTTTGATCAAATAAAGGTAGCTTTATCACATCCACCGGTGTTAGCCCCTCCACATAACCGGTCTCCCATGAAGTTATATATCTCAGCTGCGGAAGGATCTATCGGCAGTTTATTGGCTCAGGATGACCAACGAGGGATAAAAAGAGTAATATACTACCTTAGTCGGAATCTATCGGATACGGAGACCAAGTACACCCCTATTGAAAAGTTATGTTCATCTCTTCACTATACATGCACAAAGTTGAAGCATTACTTGTTATTTAGGGAAGTACATATCCTATGTAAAGTAGATTTAATCAAACTCTTGTTGAATCACCCTTTACTGAAGGGGCGGCTTATGAAATGGGCGGTCAAATTACATGCTTTTTCTCTAACTTATGTGCCACTAAGGGCTGTAAAAGGACAGGCTTTTGCAGATTTTTTAGCCGAACATCCTTCTCTGGAGATACCGCAAACGGATGGAAACAAGCCGCAGAGGTACGTTTCTTTAAAGCCATGAGTTTTACAATTTGATGGCTCAAGTACCCAACAGAAGGCTGGTATTGGTCTGGTTATTGAATCTGCGAATGGACAGCGGGGTAAGATCCATTTTGAGTTAAAGAATGAGACAACTAATAATCAGGTGGAATATGACGCCCTTTTGTTAGGATTACGGATTCTGAAAGCACTGGAAGCTCAAGTAGTCAGAATTGTAGGGGATTCTCAAGTGATTATCCGACAAGTATTAAGAAATTATAAACGTGCTAACCCGTTTCTGTCGGATAGGTTACAGGAGTTGGACAAGCGTCTCGCGATGTGAAACGAAAGGTCCTCAGCTTTACATTGATAGACAATGATTTGTTTCGACAGAGTCACACCGGAGTTCTTTTAAAGTGTCTCTCCAAGGAAGAAGCCTTGCGGGCTATGGCAGAGGTGCACGAAGACTTATGTGGAGCACATCAAGCGGGCCCAAAACTGAAATGGACGCTTCAACGTCATGGTTTCTTTTGGCCATCAATGACTATAGATTGTAATGCTTATGTGGTTGGCTGTAAAGCTTGCCAAAAGCATGGCCCTTTATTGCACACTCCTTCCACGAAATTGCATCCGATCATTAAACCATGGCCTTTCCGTGGATGGGCCCTTGACATCATCGAAAAAATTTATCCATCTTCAGCAAAAAGGCACACATTCATATTGGTGGCAACGGATTACTTCACCAAGTGGGTAGAGGCGCAACCATTGATCAAAGTGACACAAACAACGGTCATCAACTTTCTCCAACAAAATATTCTATTCCGTTTTGGAATCCCAGAGACAATAACAACGGATCAAGGAACGGTGTTTACAGGGGACCAGGTATGTAATTTCCTAACATAGTTTAAAGTTAAGTTGCTTCACTCTTCTCCTTATTATACATAGGCCAACGGACAAGCAGAGGCAACGAACAAAACCTTAATCGGCATGATACGCAAGGCAGTAGAAGACAATCCAAGAAGATGGCACGAGACGTTACAGGAAGTGTTATGGGCCCATCGGAATGCTGCTAAAACTGCTACTGGTTTTTTACTCCGTTTAGACTAACTTACGGGCAGGATGCTGTGTTACCTGTTGAGATATCATTGCAATCAGCCCGGATAGCTTACCAGTATGGTTTAACGATTGAAGATTATCAGACAGTTTTGGCCCTGAGCTTAGACCAAGTTGAGATGGACCGCTGAGTTACCCTGGAGAATATAAAACAACACAAGGAGAAGGTAGCAAGAGCGTACAATCGGAAAGTCCGTAAAAGAAGTGTTCAAGAAGGAGACATGGTGTGGAAGACTATTCTTCCCATTGCACCAAAAGATCCGAAGTACGGCAAGTGGTCCGCGTCCTGGGAAGGCCCATTCTTAGTAACGCAAGTTTTTTATGGAGGAGCTTACCGCCTAATGACACCCGATGGAAAGGAAGCAGATAAAGCAATTAACGGTAAGTTCTTGAAACAGTACTATCCGGCGTTCTGGGAAGGGACTAGAGAGTAAAAAAAAAAAAAAAAGAGAGAAAATCTTCTTGAGGACAAAATTTTGTTCTGATATATTGAACTGATCACAAGAGACCGACCAGATAGCCGTAAATGTCATTACAAAAGAAATCAGCTATCATCAGAAGGGGCGTTGGGCAACAGCATTGGCTGATAAGGAACAATCGCTAACCGATTAGGGTCTTCTGATTCGAAGGACGCTTGGCTAGCCATCATAGCGGTTTCCGTTGGCTGCGGATCAAGAACTGGGAGCTCTGTTCCAGCCATCTCAGCCTCAGTTTCTGTTCCTCCTTCGGGGGGCAGGGCCACCTCGTCAGTGCATATTTTTTGAACCCTTATTTCGGCCGTCGAAATGGCAGTTTCTTGAGTTTGAGTTCCGGAAGGACCTGCTTCGTCAGTAGTCGAAAGGTGTAGAGCCTTGTTCAGTTCGGCCACAAAGCGGTCCTACTCAGACTTCATCTCATTCAGTAGGACGGTTGAGTTTGATAGTTCAGCTTCGAGCTATTCCTCTTCCGCCTCCAACATTAGCCGTTCGTCATTATATTTGAGAAGGGAGTCATCAATGGCTTTGACTGTTTCCTAGAGTCCTTTCTCTAATTCAAGCCGCTGCTCCAAGGCCTTTTTCTCAGAGGTAAGTTCTTCCTGGAGTTCTGATAATTGATGTTCGAACCATTCAATCTTCCCCATTCCCTCCGTAATGTCAGCTCGCAGAAGCGTAAGATGACCCATGGATTCCCGGCGATCTTTCTCTGCAAATGCTGCATTTTCTCGATACAATTTTAGAAGCTTTAACTGGTTATGAGCTTCATCTCGACGGCGCTGCGTGTCAAAGAAGAAGCGACCAGTGAAGCGCATTTGCCCCAGGCACCCAATTGCCAAGTCTCGAAGCATAGGGGGCATGTCTGGGTCGGCTGATTGTACAATCCGCAGAAGGGCGCGACTCACATTATCAAGGGTGGACCTCTCAGAAGGTAAGGAAGCTCCGATGAGGCCATCAAGAAAGTCCAGCGCCGAGGCCAACGTCAGCATCGACAGGGGAGTAGTAGCTTCTCCAATTCCCTGGCTAGGAGGAGGCAGAGTTGTTTCGATGACATCGGCCACTGATGGTTTTTCAGGCCTTGGCGGAACAGAGGATGGACTTTTTGGAGTCGGTAGCTCAGCTGACGGAAGGTTTGCCACTGGTGGGGAAGGCGACACGTTAGATAATGGGATGACCTATCCCTTGTTTGCGCTTCTATAGAAAAGATTGTGCTGATAATTAGATAAAAATTGAACATTAGGGAAGTCGGAAAAAAAAAAGAATTGATAGAAGTAAACCTTGGAAACGGGAGGAGTCAGTGTTTCATACTTCCTTTTTGATCGACGGAACGGGGACGGGACCTCAACTTCTTTTTCCTCCTCATTCGGGACAGTAGGAGCAGCAGCAGTAGTTTTCTGCACCAAGGGAGTACGTAAGGCCAACATTATTATAGGACTTACAGGATGTTTTACCTATTTTTCTTTCTTAGCAGATAGTGGTTCAGGCAAAGAGGTGCCCGGCCCAGGAATCCGCAGAAGCCAGACGCCTATGGAAGCAGAGAATAGGGCCCTACTCAATAGTCTCCACCATAAATTGAAGTTCGGATAAGTCTCTAATACCACCTGGATGGATTTAAATTCAAAAGACCTTAGGATGGCCTGGGTGCTTTCGGCTAAGGTTTGTACATCTTCAGCCGATAGCACCGGTTTCACGGAGAAAGAAGAAACGTGCCCCGAATTTGCGGGATATCTTGTATCAGCCCAAATTGGCGGGAGAAGCAGTGGGGGTTGTACCTCTCACAAGAGGTCTTAGCACTCCGAGCTCCAGGCTTGGCCCCCAGAAGAATTTCTCGAGGACACAGAATTTGGGCCCATAGAGTTTCTTGTGTTGTTTCGGGGCTTTCCGACAAGCCTTTCAACCAAAGGGAGCCTTCTTGGCGAGCAGCATATGGAAAGAAAATAGCAACATGGAAGTCTCAACATTGATAAAGATACGACATGATGGTTTCGGCAGAAACAGTGTTCATGGGGACCCGAAGCAGCCGATAGCCGGTCGCTCGTTCGGAAGGGTCCGCCTGGGCTCCTGTGATTCGACTAACGCTAAAGTTGGGCAAATACTGGTACAGCCAAAGTTGGGCAATCCAGAGCGGGTCCCCAAGGTTGGTCGGATCTTCTCCAGCGGCAAGGGCAGTTATCAGCTGATTTATGGTGCGATAGACTAAGGTGAGGACCAGAGAGGCAAGGTCACAGCGCATTTTGCTCCGTAAGAGAGCCGATACATAGTATCGGTACTCATTGCTGGCACTGGTAGAATGGGAGCAGACAATATACTTACATAACCAAAGCCATAGGAAGGCTGCTTGTTCTTGGCTTGAAGGAGTATCATCCACCCCTCTTTGAGCATTGATGAAGTTGCCATATGAAGAGGAGGCCTTGTCCAGACGAGCCTCAACGGTTGGTAAGTTTTCTTCATCATGGAGCCTCGGAATCTCGTCGCCTTCACATCGGAAGCCGAGGATGGTGCAGATGTCAAGAACGGTAGGGGAAAACATCCCGTGCGGAAAGATGAAGCCGTTTATCGCCGAGGACCAAAAGGGAAGAACGGCGGCGAACAGATTACGGTCAAATGCCATCTCGAAGTCGGTCATCATGATTGCGTCCGAAATTCCCCATTGCGCCTAGATGGCCCCAAATCGGGCATAACAACGGTCCCGCAATTCTCTGTAGTTCTTAAGCTTGCGGGGCCAGTGACGAAAAGAGGAGGGAAGATTGGTGGTTGTAAAAGTATCCTGTTGCAGAAGGAAAGTAAAATCGGCAGATAAAATAAACCGCAGATGTTCAGCAGTAACTTCTGCAGGCAAGAGACGTGAGCTTAAGGCAAACAGAGTAGCATCGGCTTGGACCGGGGACAGAATGTTCTTATCGGTAGGGGTTGCCATCGCAATGTTGTCTTTTTACCGAAAGGAAATTTGCAATTCACAGGAAATTATGACAAAAAGATAAAGGATCGATGAATCACTCAAGCAGTAGAATTCTGAAGAAGATAGAAGTCGTAGGAAGTGAGGAGTTCCGATTGGGGACCACTGCTATTTAAAAGGAAGTTTGAAATTGGGCTGTTCGCGGGTTCTAAGGCCGAGGCGTCACAAATATTCCACAACATTCGGGACGTTTCGATTTTGTTAGAAAAAGAACGGCTGCCATTAATAGTTGTACGATTCCCATCGTTTCACTGACTCGCGCTCGTTGAAACAACGGGACTCGGGGGGCATGTGTTGACGTCAACTTTGTCGAGCCGACACAATGATTACTTCGAGTCGATGCCGATTCGATAAGTTGGGACGAGCCGATAAAGTCAACATTTCAAGCAGCCGACAGTCATAGTCAACATCGGCACTACAAAGCCGATAAGAAGGAAAACAAATTCCTAATCTTTCGGCGCAAGAATTCTGCACGACCGTTGGGAGCATTCTTTAGCCGAAAGAAATTCCACGATTTGTTAATGGCTCGATTGCAGCAAGTATAAAATGGGAGCATTGCCCAGAACCGAAAACATCAATCAAACCATCAACCAATAATATTCAATTTTTTCTACTTTGTCGTAATTTATAGCTTTTTAGTCTAGGATTTCAATTCCTTAAAGCTTTCTTACCGCTTTGTTATAATTTTCCTTTACAACTTTATTTCTAATTTTTCCTTACAACTTTTTGTTCTACTTTTGAATATTAGGCCCTTTTTTGTACTTTCCTTTAAGCAAATTAATACAAGTATCAGTCTATTACCCCAGAAAAGTCCTTTCGTTGAGCATTTTTAGCTGATTTTCTTGAACTCTTTCTATAGTAAGTTCAAGGGACCCGATCCCTGATTCAAAAGAGATCTAATACAATTTTCTGTTTCATCATATCGGATCGTTTGTATTTATCGAAAATGAAGTCGATCCCTATTTGCATCGGCTTCTTATTTTGACAACAACACATATATAAAAGTTATTTTGTAAGAATTAAAAGAATAATATCACATTGTGAGAGTTGATGAATAAAAATACCTATAAAATAGGTAAAGTAAAAATTATGTGATGAACTTCTGTGAGCACTTAATAATTTTAATTGATAGAATAATTTTTTTTAAATATTTAAAAATTCAAAAATTAAAATTATATATTTTAATTTTTAAAAATAAAAATTTAAAAATAATTAACATATTTTGTCCTGACATCCTATCGGAATAGAGCACAAAATAAAATAGAAGAAGTGTACCGTGTTGCCCTGAGTCCACATCTTCATCAATGCGTTGCAGTACACAGTACACGTAACGTGACAAAATTGATCCCTTTCTTGTCGTAACCCTTTCTCTGTGTCTGCCATCCACATCTTCTCTCCTTCTACTTCACGTCTGATCTTGTGGATAACGTTTTTCCACTTCCCAGTTCCCAAACAAAAATCAAACTTCATCTCTTGTCTGCATCTCCACTTCATTACAAACTCGGATCATGGAATCCCATTATTCACGAGGCTTTTCGTTTTCACGTTAGAGCTACAATGTTAGTGACGAGGATTTGTCGAGCAAGATTTGATGATATTTTTCTTAGTTTTTTCGTTTGGTCCGCACAGGAACAAGTGTGAGAGGTAGGATTGATTTCATGTCCGAGGACACGTGGAATTTACTGGCGTTCTGGTTGTTCCAATTGGACAACAAGTCTGCTGGAGCCGGGGAGGGACCGGCCGTGAGAACAGAGACAGTACCGAACGCAGACAGAAGGGACGTTTGTGCTATGCAAGTGCCACATTAGGCGTGAATTATTCAAGCTTCTTGACACGAGTCCAGACCCCGGCAATGACAGGACGGGACGGGAAACATATGATACTAACTTGGCCATCAGTTAGGTGGAGGCTTCACGAGAGACCCATTTCTCCAGCCCTTCCATTTCTTTTAGACACGTCTTCTCCTCTTCGCGTACCTGTCCCTCAACCGACCCAACACTGTTTTCTCTTGCCATTCGATCATTTAGTGTTGGACAACTTTGTTAGAAGCTTTTTTGCAATTTCTTTGTTGCCCTTTTTTTTTGGGTGGCAAAACGATAGCAGGTACAGAACTGCCTGGAATTATGAACCAGTAAAGTTTCTGATATTAAGGAAAAAGGTTACAAGTTCATCTGCCCAACAAGAAACAAACATTGTGTGGGTGACACAAAAGGACGACTTGTACGCTAACACTTGACACTAGTAATTCAGTCAAACAGTACCACTACACATCATCAAACCTTATGCACATTAGGTGGAAATGAAACGGTGTTTCAGGACATCATGATAAAAGCATAATTTATTTTTCAAACTACAAGCACTGGAAACAGGAGCAAGTATGTAAGACAAATATGATTTGATTAGGTGGTAAGGATGGGAGGAAGGTAATCTGATTTGGTACCGAGAATGCGGGCCTTTGTATCGGGGAAGAACTCCACTCCTGGGAGCTCTGTGATATCCCCTTCACTTGAAACTCCAATAGGGTATCGGAGCAAGTGTCCAGGAAGGTCTCTTTCAAGATTTTCACTTGCAAAGAGGTCCCAATACTTGTCGGCAATCTCATTCACCTTCCTGACACATTCCTCACTATTTGGATTGGGGAAAGAGTCATCCAGCATACCAAGATGTTCATACCACAGTGCCATTCTGAAACCATGAACCTGGCCCCTTGCTGGTTGCCTTGTCGACAAATGATACGGCTGGTAGGCTCCCATTGCAATTTCTGAATCTCTCGCGCCATCCATCGATCTCTGGTTGATATTGGCAGATCCAATTATTATGTACTCATCATCAACTGTCAAAAGACAAAGTTAATTCCATGAATGAAAAATCCATATCCTCTTCTAAAAGCAACTATGTGCATATGCTTGTGTCCATGTAAATGCATATTTTAAAAGCAATCCTTCCCCGTTGTGGTTTAAGAAACTCAAGTGTATGTGAGATTTGTGTGTGACTTCCGTCTGTGATCATCTATGCAAAAATACATGAATTTATGCAAATCAACAAAGGCGTAATCAAAATCTGTAATCAAAATCTTTCTAATCACACGATGTCTCATGCAAAGACGCTAAAGGAAATCTTCACATACTCCATTTACCCAAAGCAACTATGAAGTTTTTAAGGTTATAATCTGAATGTTTTCGTCAGAAAGTCCTTCATTCAGTGATTTGACACTTGAATATTCTTCTAAAAAGTGACAGTTCAAAGATCCACTTACCAATCATCATCTTGGCATGAACATAGATCATAAAGCGACGAGCCTCCTGAGCTTTCATGTAATCTGAGTCGGGCTCGGGCTGTTCTGAAGGTTGATACTCGTTATCCCTTTTCACCTCCCGGTTCCCAAGGCAAAAGAACGTCAAATAATTTCTAGGGTCCTCTTCTATGCCCTTAGCCTTCAATGCCTGAATGACATCTCTATACATCATCTCCATTGTCCTCCTTTGCCAGTCTAATATAGCCTGAACAGATGCACTCTCAGGGATCCCTTCTGGCCACATTGGGACAACAACATACACAGTGAACCTTTCACCAGCCTCAATCTTACTGACAATCTTCAAAGAAAGTTCCTTTGGAATGAGATGCAAGGCACCAATATCTTCAACCTTAATATCGTCTGCTCTCCAGTCAAAACAGCTCCCAAGAAAGTACTGATTTTCAATATAAATAAACTCCTTTGCTCGACGAATAGCGTTGATATAAGCATCTTGGATGCTTCTGTCGATAATGTTGTCCTTCCCACTGACAAGACCTGCTTTAGCTGCTTCTTCAGGTGTGTCAGGGAATCCAAAAGCAGCCCCACCATCAATAGACCTGAATAACTGTACATTCCACGTCTCATGGTCATCTGGGAACATTGCTGGAGATGGAGGAATAATAATATTATCAAGCTCTCTCAAGTTAACTAGCACATTTTTCCCACCCTGTTTTTTCCATCTCTGCTCAAAATTATACAAGACATCCCAAGCAATCTGTCCTTCGAGTCGAGAGTGAATATCATGCCAAGGCTCCCTCGGTCCACCTTTGGTAATTGCAGCACCAGGAAAATTAGGTTGATGGAAATCATCATGGTGCGCATTATCCAGTGTCCTGAAAAGTGAATGGAAGGGGGTATCATATCTCCCATCACAAAGATCAATACCACCAACAAAGCTCACAATTCTCCTTTGTTGTGATCCTCCAATAGGCATCTCACTATCCACAACCACAATTTTCTGGTGATGAGTGAACATTGCTGAAATCTGTAAATCCTGAACGAAGCTTCCACCATCATCAGGATTGCGAGGACACAAGACACAATGTACATCGGTACCTTGGAAGTAATGTTCAGTTTCTTCATCATGGGTAGCCATCAAGCCATCCTTCTTCAGTAGACCCACTGAGGTTCTGTCATCCCAAACAAGCATGAGAACACTAACACCTTCACTGGCCTTCTTTTTAAGCAGCTCGCCCAGTGTAATGTCACCCCCAGGCTTTTGCCTTCTCTCATCCCTTATCAAGGTGATTTCAGTGTACACAGACCATCCAGTAATGTAAATCAAGTGCTTTGCATTTGTTATTGCATCAAAAACATCCTCCCAACATCTGTGGGGTTCATAATACTTTCCCCCAGCAAGAGGGATTTTCGGTATGAATCCATCCCCAACATGAGCATCTTGGTACAAAGAAACCCGACACCCTCTCCTCTGAGGATAGAAAGTGTACGGAACCCCAGGGAACTTGGAGCTTCTAATTCCACGAGCAAAGCTGCGATCTCTGGCAACTTCAAAAAATTGCAGCTTCACATGGATTTTAGAACCTTCTTTTATAGGATCTTTATCTTTATCCAGTATTTCCAGCCATCTATCTATCTCTTCACCTTCCAAGAGTTCATGAACTGGAAGATAAGCTCTTCCAATTAAAGTTGCACCAATGGGATTATCATCTTTAACAGTGAATATGACATTTGAAGCCGAATGTGCACAGTAAATGTGAAAAGACTCCATCCACTGGGGGTTGTTGGGCTCATTTTCAATCATTCTAGTCCTCCCAACTCTAGCCTTTTCAAGATCAATAGTTGCATAAATTTTAGGAGTTCCTTTGCCAAAACCAACAGTTTCTTCAATGTTCTCCATAAGCTACAAGAATGATTTACAAGTGTTAGAAAAATCGTCATTAGAAAAAACAACCGTAAGTGTAGCATAAGTTAAGACTGATACTGTAGCCTAACAATCTAAAAAAAAAGTGTATGGTTAGAGACTCAATGAGGTGGGTGAATAAATTTTCATGTATATAATTTCATTTAATAATGGGGGCTGAGATTCTGAGGATCTGAAGATATCAACTTGAAAAACAAAACAAAAATAAAAATATTCTACAGGAAGAGAATCAAGAGACCAACCAAATATCATTTTATTTTATAAAAAAACGAAACAAGGGAAACGATTAGCCAATCCAATTATTGCTCAAGAGATAAAAGAGGAACACCAACTCTTCAAAAAAATATTCATACAAAATAAAATCTCAAAGGAGGAAGGGTTGGGACAGGAGTGAGAGATAATTTTCCAGACTAATTGAATTTCAGCATGTGACAACTTGGTCCTTAGCAAATTGATTGTGTGTAATCAAAAGAAAATCACAAAATAGGGCTGTCAATAGACACAAATCTAGATGTATAAAATGCTCAAATGCAGAAAGAAGAACAATTTACTCGACCAACTATGCATTTGGTAGCAAATTATGACAAAAAGAAAAGTTCAAATCCCTATTCATCAACCTTCACAACATTTCAGCTAATTTTTCTACAAAGGCAAGAGTTCTTTAAAAGTTTCTTCAAGAAAAAGAAGAGACAGATACAAGTGCAAACAGGGAAGGAAGAAAGCCCGGTGCAATTCATGCTTTCCCCACTGTTCTGGAGATCTCTTCTTATATATTCTTTTGTTTTTCTTCTGTTTCAGTGTGTTTGTACAACAAGAAGTTTGACTAAAACAAGAAGAATTTTCGTCTGAGTTTCTCCACAGAATGTGAGGGAAATATATGTATTCTCCTCCAAACTTCATAAGATATACTTGTAATTGACTTTCCTAGTACCATATAGGAGGCATTTGACTTCATGATCATGTCAACATTCACAAAACAAAATACTATCAACTGAACGTCTGGACTACTTGAGGGAAAACCATTAATGAAAGTGTTCATTAGAAAGATAACTGCGATTGTGGTTGTGAACCTTGTAGATATTAATAACACTGAAAGAAGTTAAATCAATTGTGTACATTCTTAGCACATTACTAACTTCTCCCACATAACAGACAATTTAGCCTAGCCATTAGCCATCAAAACGTCCTCACTTGTTAAATTCCACACTTACTCAACAAAAGAAACAGTAATCTAATAAGCCTGGGTAGATATTTGTAACAGTTGTCTTGAACCATCTAAAACAGGATCACAAAATGCTACCATCAATACATTGAAAGAACAGAACCAGCCTTACAGCTCCATCTAATCTCAAGATTTTTAGTGTCATTCATGCCCAGCAGAGACTATTATCAACCGAAATTGGTCAAACCAGATATCATCTCTATGCATTTCAATTGCCTAAACATTAATTGGGTTTTGCATCAACAAAACCACCTCAATAGTCATATCAGCCATACTTACAGCCTTTATAATCCCATCAAACTTCATTACTTCAAAAACCACGGAAGCATCCGTATACTTCTATACCATGCAATCCACCAGCTCACTCAAGCTGAAGTGCATTCAAAAATTAAAATGACCACTCTATTAAACGATACTGATCCAGAAAAACCATCTATGTCAAATTAATCACATGGGCACGAAGCAAGAAAACTATATAATGCAGATTACAGACCGTAGAAAGACAATTGGTAGCTTTGCGAGGAACAAGAATTCAAGAAACGAATAGATTGAGATCCGAAAAAAGAATGGGTCACCGATATACCTTCCGGAAGATATGGGGCCCACCACCCTCCTCGTGCAACCTATCAACCTCATAGATCGTGACATGAAGAGTCCCATGGAGCAAAATCTGAGCCATTGTTCACCTGTATGTATACAAATCTAAAACATCACTCACTCTGCACTTTCCAATCGAGCAAAATTGATAACCACGCTATAAAAATAAAAGAAAGAACACTAAAAAGAACGCCCATATAAATTGCTCAGTAAGACTGACAATTTAGAACAGCCCAGAAAGTAGAAATCAAAGTTTGAGAGATCAAAAGCTCACTCGATAATGGAGATTTCAGAGCAGTGAATAGTCAAGACAGAGAGATAAGAACGCGATCCGATCGTCGGTGTCAGAGAGAGTAAACAGAAGAACGAGTGTTGTAGTGATCCGAGAAAAAGGAGCTCTGGTTAAAATAGATACGCGGTTGGATATTTTATTTAAATTGATATTGAGGACTCGGATCTTTATGATATTCTACTATTGCCTCTCCTTCTCTTTATGTATTGCATTCACGCCCATTGAGAACTTAGGCTAAATTTGGGGGTTTAAGAGAGAAAAGAAAAAAATATATATTTAAAAATTTAAAAAGAAAAGAAATGATTAAAATTAATTTACTAAAACATCCTTGATATTTTAGGAGGTTGTGTGTGATTATTGTAAGAGTAACAAAATGAATGTAACTCTTGAAAATAAAGATCCTATTAACATTATTTTTCTGTCGTCTGATATTTTATCAGCATTTGACTTGGTTTAGTAGCAGCACATATTTATGCGAAAAAGCTCCAGTGTGAATGGTTACTTATCCAGCTTAATAAGTGAACTATAATTAGACCACAAGTGCACCAGTTGTAGTTGATAGCGCCTCCTCATGATGGAAAATCCACGCGTCTGGTTTCGTTACATACCACTAGCTATACAAGAAGACAAATAGTCATCAATTTTCATCTCTAATTTGGATTGTTTAATAAATGTTAAGGAAAGACAAGTAACACGTTCCCACTTTCTTGCATTAACAATGGTTATCAATTCCTTTCAAACAGCTTAGTTGGATTTCAAAAACTAGCTGTTGCAGTTCAAAGAAACAAACATAAATATAGTTTCTATTTTCTCCAAAAAAATCTTATCCCCAGAACTCAAGCATGAACTACAACTTGTGAACTCAAGCCGCAACCGTTTCTGCTCCAACAAATGCAGGTGTGTTTGATGACTTAAAACTCATTTCCTGCATTTAATTATTTGTACAAATTATATAATTACTTACACTAAATAAATGAGTTTACAAAATAACTTGTGCAAATTATGTACTTACTCACATTAATAATTTAATTAGTAAGAATTTATGTTAAATTAGACATATTTGTTCATGTTTATTGAAACAAGTAATTTTAAATAGATTGCATACAATACTTAAATTGCGCCCTTGAATTAAATTGTCTATTTCTTTGACCGCTTTTTTATTTTTCATTTTTTTAGGGGAGCCTCGAGATCTCAAAATTTGATACAAAGAAAAAAATTTAAAAAAATTGGTCAGTTTTTTTTTTCACGTATGTCAAGATTATGACTTTTGTTAACGGCGTTATTGATTGAGCAGTTAAGGAGGGTAAGACTATACCCAATTTTACTAATTCAAGGCTACAATTTATTGAAAATGTACTTTAGGTGTTTAATTGTAAAAAATGAGTAAGTTTAAAGGTGAAAATGAATTTTAAGTCTTTTGATGATTATTTGCTAAAACTTATCTTTCTCAGCATCCACAAATTTATTCACCTATTTCCCCTCCTTGAATAAAATGAATGTGGCCATAGCTTCCACTTCCCATTCCTCAGCAACAACCTGCAAATAGAATGGTAGTTTAGGAAAGGAAACAACATACAAGATGTTCTGCTGAGCATGGAACAGAACAAGACAATAACAAAAGTTATTTCATCTCATGCACATCCACAAAAAAAGGTGTAAAAGAGATCATTACAGTGATCAATGATAAAACTGCAAACAATTCATTAGACACAACATATCATTCAATTGTTTATCCATCAACTAGTCCACAAATGAAAGTAATAGAGAAATCAATGATCTTTAACCTCAAAAACCAAAACCAGAAGAGTACAGGAAAAAGAGTACTAGCACATATCAAAATCAGAACTAGAAGAAAGAAAAAGGGAATGAGAGTTAGTTTCCTATTTGTCCACATTTGCATACAACAAGAAAAAGGGCCAAGAGGGAAAAAGAAACAGATAAAGCCAAACAAACCTCCATTCAGCCAAAGTGTGAGAGGCTTGTGATTAGAGTCAATCCTCTGGATACCCATTCCCAACAAAAAGCACCTTTAAACGTATGTATCACCTCCAAACTCTCAAAAAGATAGACATTCCTATCTACAAAATGTTCAATCATGTGAGATTAAATTAAAATTCTCTTTTCAATCAGGAGAGTGATAAAACAACCGACATCTCAATTTTCTATTGTCCTTAAAAATTAAGACTCTCTTGTAGATAAATCCGTGCACTCTTCTATAACGTGCAAAATGTTACAAAATACGTGTCTTTGTGTCTTCATAACATGAACCAATTTGCATTGCTCTTGAACTTGAAACTAGATAAATAGTGCAGCAATATGATCAAGCAATCCATTATTTGAGAAGGGCACATGCCAAGCCTTCTTTAGATGGGTGTTACAACAAATTTGAGAAGCTACGAAGTATATATTCAATTTCAACAACAAATACTAGAAAAAGTTGGTTTCTTTCCTTATAGAACTCATGTGTGGTCCATTTACTAGAACAAATACATATATAGGAACAGAATTAGGCATGATCAGCACTGTGATGTACAAATAAAAAGTGGGTCTTCGAGAAGAGGGCAAATTACTAGAGCATGGTTTAGACTTTATGCATAAAATTTTGTAAACCCATCTTCAACATATTATCGGGGAAATAATTAATTTTTACATGCTTCAAGGTTGTAAAATTACCTGGTTTTGGTGATTTTGCAAGAGATGTGAAGCAAGAGAGGAGATGGCGGGAGTCTGCCGTTCCTAAACAGAGAAGAAAAAAGGAATGGCTTTATTTCATTGAGGACATAGAAGGAAATAAATTTGTTAGGAAAGACTATAATGGATAAATTTGTTATTAAAAAAATTAAATTAGGCCCTGATCATTCATGTTTCTCTCTCTCCATATATGGAGAGAAAGGAATATGGGAGATGGGTGGTCCTCCATCATCCCATTTCTCTCCCTTTCCTTCCCTAAGAATACTGGTAAACAAGAGAAGGGAAAGCAATTCTCCCCGCTTCTCTTTCTTTTTATTTTTTATTTTTTTATAAGGGGAGAGGAAAGATGACCAGGAGTAAGAAAAGGGATAAGAAAAATGTTGGGACATAACCTGATATTGAATTCAAAACCTACCTTTCGATCAACATTGCTCTTACTAGGACGAGTTGTTACCGACTCACAGAATCCAACTCAATTAGGGAAAAGTGATTTTGAACTGTTAGTATATTGTTAATAGTTAAATAATTAATTAATAATTAATAAATTCTAATATATAATTGTTTATATAATACATAATATTCTCTTCAATTAAAAATATCAGTTACTACTATATAAATTACGCAAATTGAGATAACTTTATTATCTATAAAGTTTTTAAAAAATATTTAATTATTCTTATTAAAAATTATAGTGTTATTTTAAATTTAAAAATCAATTAATATTATAATTTGATGAAATAATAAATTATAAGAATTCGGTTAAATGAAAATTAATAAATATATTTGTAATTTCATAAAATTACAAATAATTTAAAATAAAAATAATTTTTAAAAGTAATAAATATTTTAAAATTGAAGGAGTAGTCAAATACATTAATTGTAGCTGAACGAACTATAAATTGAGCACTTAAATTATATGAACATATTAATATTCTTTGTACATTATATATATATATATATATATATATATGAAACTCAATTTTTTAATTTTTTTTAATAAAGGAATCTAGAGCCACTATTTAAAAATGTGCACATAATTCATGTTTTAAAGGAGATTTGAACCGTTAAAATAAAAATAGTCAATTGAGTTAATCAAGATAATTAGTATTGAAATTATAGATTTAAAATTTTTGAGGACATAAATTATTTGCGCACCTTGAACAGTTGTTGAGAATTTAATTATTAATCAAAATTTAATATATATATATATATATATATATATATATATATATAATAGTTCTAAAACATGACAATTTCAGGGTATACCACAGAATTATTTAAATATTCTTTTATGATTGATTGTGTCGTGGCTCCCCATACCATTTTTTGCTTTTGCAGAGTTTTTTTCTTTTTTCTTTTTCTTTTTTGGGGGAAAAATGATTTTGCAAGGTTGAATGATTAGGATAAGGACAGAGATGATGTGTCGATGGCATTTTTTGGAAACTCACTTGAATGATGGAATGTGACATTAATTGTGAAGAAGATACGTCGTCGTACTAAATTCGGTGGTTGCAATTGTTCAATATGTAAAAGTGGAAAATAATTTAATTAGGATAAGTTTGTAATAATATAATAAAAATTATTAAATATATTGAGTTAAATGAAATTTAAAATAAGATTAAGAGATAATATAATATATTATGGGTATATTATAATTTTTTATAAATAAAAATATATAAATTAATAATTTTTTAAAATTTAAATAATTTTAAATTGTAATAAAAATAAATATCTAAATATATCCTTAATCAACTGCTATACGTGCGGCATGTGCACTTTTACTCCTGTGTATCCCTGCTCTGTGGACCCACGCCAATATTCTTTGCGCCGTTTGTACTGCGAAGGGCCAAACAATAAACGGCCTATGTGAGCACATTATTGTATTCTTCCATTCACGAGTGAATTTACTACACAGTACCTCAGGACTTTGATTGCGGTGCACACTTAAACTTTTCCACGTCAATGTCGCTGATGTGGTAATAAAGACTTTTCCGCTTACAAAAGGGAAAGGTATGTTGACATTTTCATCCTTATTCTTTACCTTAATCTGGATTTCACCCCACACATATTAGGAGTCTCATATTCCTATAAAATATTTTTAAAATTTTCAATTGTATAATATAAGCAACTATTCAGGGAAATAGATATTTTATAAGCAAGTAGTATTTTAAAAACAAAATCACGTTCCATTTCAATAGACAATAAATGACCTCTGTGTAAAATAGTACTTCTTTCCCTATAATTATATATTTGTATTTGTATTTGTATTTTTTAAATAAATATATTTTCTTAAAAACTTTCACATCTAACTTATAAAACTCTACCATTAACCTTTTTAAGTAATAAGAATACTATAATAACTTATTTATAATCCAATAGAATCATAAATTTATATACCAAGTTAAAATATGACAAAACTTTATTTTAATTGTATAGTGATTTAGGTCTTAACTAGAAAAAGATAGAATGATAATTTCAGAACAAATGTTAATATTTTAAAATTTTCTTTTCAATCCTATAATAGTTAATCTTTTTCTTTATAATGAGCGTTTGTAAAAAGATGCCCGCTAAATATTCACAAGCCCCCCATCTCATTTGATTTAAATTTAACTGTTTAATATATTTTTTGCAGTATAAAAATAGGATAAAGGGTAAAAAAAAAATCTTATGTGTTTTTAATTTGAATATATATATATATATATATATATATATTTATTTATATATATAATGACAAAATCCAATTCTAAACCTTTTTAGGTATGAATTTGCAATCAATTATTGAGTTGCTAATCCAATAGTATGAATATCTTGGATGTCTAGTGGGAGAGGTAGAGTAAATTCAAGTTATATGCAGTTTTAAAGCCTCTTGAAATAATATTGTCAATATTAAAGACCATTGTCTAGGGTGGATCACATTCTTATTGCAAGGTACATTCCCTGCCAACTAAAAGCATAACTTTAATAGCTTTTCGCTACCTTTACTCAAACCTTAATTATGTCTTAATTTTCACTCAATGTAAAATTCAATTTAATAGTGCAAAATGACAATAGAGACGTTCAGTAGAATTTTATCTAAAATATTATTTATAATTATTGTATTCTGACATTGCATGTCATTGTCTGACTTTATAGGGCTGAATGATTCAATTAAGACTAAAGGGGCTAGTAGGATTGAATGATTGAGTTAAGACCGCTACATGTGGATTGCAATTTTTATTTTTATTTTTATTTTCAATTAAAATTTTATTTTAATTTAAATATATTATTATTTTATATATTTTTTATTTCTAAAAAATTATTATATATATACAACGCATTATATTATTTATCTGTAGATCTCATTTAATCTTACTTGACTCTATATATTTAATAAATTTTTATAAAATTTATTTAAAACCAATTCTTATCTATGTAGGAAGGATTAAGATGATATTTGTAGATTTTGATGTGTCTAGGGTATTATTGGGAATTCACATACGAACAAAAATGTAATTTTATTAATAAAGATGAGTCCTCATACTAAATATTTCTTCTATCTTCAAATAAGTGTTATTTTAAATTTTTATTTATAATTGGATTTTTTTTAATTATACCCTCCTCATTTATTATTTTATCAATTTATAATTTTATAGTATCTAGTAAAAATAATTAGATTTTTTTGAAAATTTATAAATATTTTAAAATTATATAAATTATTAAAAAATGACCTCTATTTATAGTTAGAGAATAGATACATAAATATGAGCCAGCCGGTGATATTTTTATTTCTGTTTTGCATTCAAGTGATTATTATTGTGACTTGAGCTTTCTTCTCCTAACATACTCTCAAATTCGATTGGGTTATACAAACATTCATTATTTCATTTTCTCACCCAAAAAATATAGGCCTAAATCATAAGCGTCCTAGTTACTTGTACTTAGGCGTTCGAGACATTAAGCTAGGGTCACATTATAATTGGATTTACTTCCTCTCTAATTAAATATTTATATTTCTATTTTAAAATGTTAGGTTTATAGATAAATTACTCTTGACAACTTTAGGTTATGACAACCAAATCAAACAAAACCATTCAAATTGATATTAGAGAAAACCATTTATAATGTTATATAAACTTATACAATGTTTCAAATTGCTCTAGATTTATTATATATATATATATAATCGTACAATATATTGATACTAAAACATAAATTATTCCAACTCGAATTAGGACTTAAAAAAAAAATTGTATTTTGATGATTCATGGGATTTGCGTTTGCCCCTGCTCTCAAGTGGATGGGTGAAGTTGAAAATTTGTTTTGAATCACTTCCGTTTTGGTTGTAGTTAGACATGTCTTATGTGTTTTTGTCGAGGTTTTTAGAAGAATTTGTAAAAATTTTAAAAATTTAAATTACAAAAATATAGAATTAAGGAGATAGAATATAAAATTTTGGGTATATATTATTAGTTCTTGAGGTATAATAATTATTTAAATTAAAATTGAAAATTTCGATTGAGTTTCTATACAAAATACATTTTGAATTTGCAGCGAACCTTGGTTATAGCAGTTAGTCAATAGGATAGATCCGTTCAAACAATTTTCCTTTTGGTTTCTAGTACAAGGTGCCTCTTTCAGATTCGGCATGTCCACCATAACCAAGGCAAAACAGTTTGGCGTGAAAGGCTACCTTCTTAAATGCCCATACGTTTAAACTTTTCCATTACCTTAGAAATTTTTTTAATATAAAATAAATTTATTTATCATTTGTCATTTTTCCTTGCGTTGCTTATTGGATGTGTCTTTATTTTTCATTGCGTTTAGTACAATTTATCTAATTTGGACAGGCAGGATGATTTTTTTAATGTGCACGGATCATGAATTTTAATCGGGGTAATTACCTTAGTGATCTTAGTGGGCTTTTGCTTGTTTTTGGGCCACTTGAACTCGAATGATTCCGACGGGCTAAGCAATATTTGAGCCACCGCCTCAAGGTTTAGTAATCTCGCAATTATCTTTGGCTCAAAACTTACAAGGCAATTTCCCTCCTGTCAGAGCAATTTTCATTTTTTTAATAGGCTCAAACTGATTTTATTCTTGATCAATTCAAATATATCTAGACTGAGGAGATAGGGGGAGAAGAGAGAAGTGGAGAGAAAAATAAGATCTTGAATTTTAAATGTTGTGTGTTGGTTTTTTAAAAAAGAAAAATAATGGAATTAGAGGGAAAATAAGGGATTAAATTTAGTATTAAAAAAATTCAATATCATTTTTTTCCAAAGGTAGGCGGGGCAAGAAGGGAATTTTTTTAATTATTATATTATTTTAGTAGATAAAAATATAAACTCAAATATTTTTTTTTATTTCTTTTTATTTTCTTCCCTTCACTAAACATTGTATCTAACATTTCTTTTTTTTTTTTTTCCTTATCCATATCTAACTAAACACTAATTATGGTCGCCTACTCTACTTCTCTTTCCCTCAAGTCAAACCGCCCTTACGTCTTTATTATACACCACAAGACCTAAAAAATATGAGATGCAAGTAAACATATAATCCCTGAGGATGAAAGATATAACTTAAACATGTATTACACATAATAATGTAAACATGCTTCCCCCATACACAAGTGTTGGCAACATTACTCAACAAGGTCGGCATTGAGAAATTCAAGGGAGAAAAAAATGACTTGACAAACCTGAATGTCTCCCTTTTAGAACAATTATTTTCGAGAACTGTCCCATGAGTTAGCTTGAGTAGTTAGTGTAGATAAATTTTATATCATTGTCCTGAGTTCAAACTTCTTTTGAGATATAAATTTGTCGTATAAGGCTGACCTAATGTGATTTACATTTTTTGTGTAAATTACGTGCTATTACATGGGAGTGAGATTTACGCACCCAAGGTGCACCTTTGTATAAACCCCACTTTCTTTAGATAGTGACTAACCCGTTGCACAAGGCTTGGCCAGTGTGATTTACCCAGATTACTTAGAGATGGAATCAAGAACTTCAGGTTGGAAGACAAGTTATAATAGAGGGACTATATTATAATTTTTGAAATTTTTTTGAGAGAGTGAAATATAAAATTTTAAAGAAATTTAAAAATTTTTAATTTTTCTTGGACTAATTTGAAATTTTGAAAAGATATATTAGAGGGGTGGGGATCTAATTTCATCCCTAAATTTAATTATTTTATGTAATTTGTATATTATTGTTAGAGAGTAAGATTTACTCACATAGAGCATACCTTGGCATTAACCGCACTTCCTTCGCATATGACGACGGTTCCCTAGTTTAAAAAAAAAAAAAAAACAACTGTCAATAACTAAGTTTAGGTAGGATGGGCCCTCTTTTTTTTTTTTTTTTTTGGGAGGGACGGGAAGAGGAGGAGTGCCTAAGTGATCAAACTGGACGTACCATAAATGGACTTAATTGTACTTTTTTTAATATTCTATTTGTCTTAAAATAATTATTACTTTTACAATTTTTTATATCTCAAATTATTTATTATTTTATAAAATAAATAATATATTTTTTCCAGTTGTATCATTATCATTTATTTTTTTATTAAATTAAAATATTGATTAATTTGTAAATTTCAAAATGACTCTTTAATTTTCAATTATGGTAATTTAGTCTTTTGTTTAAACCTATACATATGTTAGAATTATATTAATTTATGTGATTTATGTAATGTTAAGAGTTATTTTGAAATGAAAAGATATTGTTTATAAGCATACAATACATACACATATATTTATTTATTTATTTATTTTAACGGTAGTTAATTATAAAAATGAGAATTATTTATGGTGTATTATGTTTAATGTTTTGAAAAAAATCTAAGTATAATTTTATTTTATAAAAAATTTATAAACTCAAATAGTAATATATCGATCTACTTGTGATAAATAAAAAAAAAAACTATCAAAATTAGTTTGTTTTTTCTATTAAATAAAAAATAAAAAATAATCTTATAAAAAAATATCAATCCAAATACACCCTTAAAATATTATTTATAGTAATTGTGTCTCGGCTCTCCATATAATGTTTTGCTTTTGCGGAGTTTTTTCCTTTCTCTTTTGAGGAAATTATTTTGCAGAGTTGAACGATTGAGATAAGACTTGAGATGATGTATCCCCAGACTTTTGGTTGAGTTAAGACTTGAGAATTTATAGAATCCAACTCAATTAGAGAAGTATATCTAAAAAACTTCATACTGAGCCGTTGGTAACATTTAAATAACTAATTAATAATTTATAAGTTTCAGTATTTAATGAATTATGTAAATGATATTATTTTTTATTTAAAATTATCTGCTACTGCTACATAAATTATATAGATTAAGAGAGTTATAATATCTATAAAATTTTTAGAGAAAAATATTGAATTATCTTCATTATAAATTGCATAATTATTTTAAATTTAATTAATATTATGTTTTAATGGAGTAATAAATTATAATAATACAATTAGAAGAAAATTAATAAATGTATTTTTAATTTCACAAAAACGTTAAATAGTTTTAAAATTTTATTTTAAAAAATAACGTATATTTTGAAATAAAATGAACTGAGCTGAAAACTTCCATTTCAAAAGAAAGATCCTCGCTACCTTGAGAAGTGACATGTCCTTCGCACGATGAACCTCGGGTTCCTATCCGAAAGGAGGTGCTCTCGAACGTGTTCGTGATAGGCCACTTTTAGTGCAAGATCTCTATGACCAGTTTGTTTCGGAGATTCGCTATATTGTTTTTGCGGAGTGTGTGAAGGGGTTGAGGGGTGTGCGTATTGGTTCGGGAACTTCCGTGATTGAGGGTTGGATTGCGAAGAATGCTATGGAGGTGATCAAGAGGGAGGAGAGAGAGGAGATGAATGAGAGGTGGAAAAAGTTACGTAGAGGAGATAGAGATCTGTGCGTTGGAGTTGATGCTCGAGCGAAGGAAGCTTGTTTGTATCTTAGACACTCAGTTAATGCATAATTCATTGTATAGTGTTTTTAATGTTTTTATAAATGTTCATTATTTAGTGGAGATGTCAATAATACATATTAGTAGAAGATGATATATTTTATTAATTAAGAGTTTTATAAATAGAGCTATTCTCTAAGCTTGAAATGCACTATCATTTTGTAAAAAAATTGTGAGAGAAAGAGAGAGAGAAATTTGAAAAAATTATTGTACAAATCATAGTTTCTTATTAGGTAGATTTTATTTTAATACAATCAAAATTTCATAACACGTTATCAGCACGAGTCTATGTCGTTACAAAGGTCAGAAGACTAAAGCACGAGTCTTTACTGTTACACAAGTTAGAAGACATGTACGCATTTATTGATTCATATAACTAATCTTGCTAAATTCGAATTTGTAACCCTTGATATTTCTGGAAAGAATTATATGTCATGGGTTATCGATGCAAAAATGCATCTAAATGTTGAAGGCCTTAGTGAAATTATTCAAGAAAATAATAGTGCATCTGCACAATATAAAGCCAAAGCTTTAATTTTATCTGTCGTCATATCGACGAAAATTTAAAAATGAAATATCTTACTGAAAAAAATTTATATGTCCTGTGGATAAATTTAAAAGAAAGATTTGACCACCTGAAGATAATCGTATTATCTACTGCACGGTATGAATATAGCTCCACAATGTATACAATTATATCTCAATTAAAATTATACGAAACAAAATTATCAAAATTTCATAACATCTAATTATTTGTTCTGTAAATTATTTTGAATTATAATGTTGCATTCATTTTTGTTCTTATCCAACCAGTGTTGCAACCAAGGATGTACAGTGGCAGCAACTGGAGAAATCTTTCAACCTTGGCAGAATTTTGTCTGCCAGGAATACAAGGCTGGGCCACGAGTTTTGGCAAATCACATCAATGAATCGACATTATACGGTAATATTGATTTTTTTTATTTTTGGTAACTCTTTAAATTTGATACAGTGTGTTACTTTGATTTAATATTTTGAAAGTATTATGATTTGATTTTCAGGGGATAGATGCTTATGCTGGATAGGATATAGATACTCCTGGTATTGTTGAAGGTGATCACTTTATGGATACGAAAGCTGATGTTGTGGTATTTGATGAGTATTTTATAATAATAGAAAACCTAGAAGTTAATATTTTTGAAGATGAAGAATGAACTGTTGCTTACTTGTAGTGTATACATTTGTTTCCTAATGACTGATATGTGTTTTGACTCTTTTGTTATTATTATCTTTTATTGTCACCTTTGACTAATATCTTTAGTTTGTTGGTTGTTAGTTGTTATGTATATCTTCCATTATCTTTGAAATATTTGAATGCCACTGGGAGGTTAATTGGTTTGAGCTTTTGGTTAATGCATTAGATGCTCCAAATAGCTTTTCATACACCTTTTCTTAAAGCCTTTCTAGAGTTAAAAAGACATCCAATTTAGAAATTTTCAATTGAAAAAATGCCATAACCTAGTCATTGTTATAGTTTAAGCGCTTATATTTTTTCTTCTTATTATTGTATATTATTTAAGATAGGAAACTCTTAACTCTCTATTCTTTAAAAATTCTTCCTTATTTTTAAGACAATAAGCGGAAAACAAATGTATATAGTAGAGTTCATTCTTCATCTTCAAAAATCTTAACCTCCATATTTTCCATTGTTATAAGATACTCATCAAATACCACCGCAACAGCTTTTCCTCTAAAAAATCAGAAAGGCTTGTCGAAAATTGCCTTGGTCCAACCAAGAAAGAAATGGGAGTCTTTGGACATTACTTGAGATAAGTCAAGACTGACTATCTCTATATACGCAATATCTTTAAAGGCGAAGAGTTAATACTTTTTTCTTCTCGTAGCTCTACTTGTCAATTAAGAAGAGCCTATAAAAAAAAAGTTGCAGCCCAATCCCTAATTTGATTTCTTAATCGATTAGCAGCCCGTAAGTAATCTAAAATTGTCTTTGGCTGGTGAACTCCTTTTTTTAAGTGTACAGCCTATAACTCTACAATTATCGACAATGAAGTGATCACCTTCAACCCCAGGAGGATTTATATCCTATCCAGCATAAGCATATGTAACACACTAGCATCAAATTTAAAGAGTTACCAAAAATAGGAAAGGGGATTGGATTTTATTTAGTAATCATCAATAAGTTCGGTAGAATTTACATGCTGGATTCATAAGGGAAACGATTGTTGTGTAAGCTTCTTTCTCAGAATAAAGATTAATGGCATCAGAAGGCGATTATGTAATATCTCAATTGCCGGACTCACTCTTGCATTAGATACTGTCTTTGATACCAGTAAAGGATGCTGCTCGAACAAGCACATTGTCCAAGAGAGGGAATTGCATATGGAAGGCGCGTCCTTCTCTAGATTTTGATTTTGTTTTCTACTCTATTCTTTGTGATCATTACCCTTGTCCATTGAGAATAAAAAAGAGGAAGTACTTACTTCAACTGGCCAATAAAACAATTTTGAGACGATGCCAGCAGCAGATACCAGACTTAGAGAAGCAACGCATTGCAATTCCTGAACATAAAATCTCCACCGAACATTGAAATGGTAAGTTGGAAACCTGGATGTGTTCTGTGGCTAAGAGTGATCTTAGGGAATTGTCTCTGGAAAATTGATGTGGTGCAAGAGATATTTCCGTTTTGCCTTCTATGCAAAATTATTTTGCAGGTGGGCATGCCATTTTGCCTCCTAGCATCTTTCTAGACAGATCAATAAGGGTTCTGCATTTATCTTCTTTTAATTTAGTATCTCTGTTAGCCTTGCTATAAAGTTTCCAACAATGCAGAACCTGGATTTGTCTCGTGTAAAGTTGGCTGTCCTTTGCTGGAGACTTAGCACCTTAATTTATTCTTGTAAGGGTCTCAATAATCTTTATGTGAGTAGATTACAAAAATTGAGGCATGTTGAGTTGCAACATGTCCGAACATTGATAGCGCTACAATTAAAATACATTTTGTAAAGATTCTTTGAGATTTTTATGGTCTGAAGAATTTTTATTTTTAACTAAAATAAAAAAATTAAGGAAATAAGTGAACAACGATTGAATTGATATCAATTTGTTTAAATATAATAAAAAATATTAAATATATGAAGTCAAATGGGGCTTAAGGTGAGGTCAAAGCGAAAGAGTATGATATGTTGTGAGTATATGATAATTTTTTAAAAACGAATTTTATTTATATTATTATTTTAAATTAAAATAAAATTTAAATTGAAATGGAAATGCAATCTGACTACACTCCAAATAAAAATTGCACATCTTGCATGTCATATGTAATACTATTTAATTTGTCGATAAACGTGAAATAAATTGATAAATATACTATATAATTTATATATATATATAGAGCAGATGAATAAGATAATTTACAATTTTAACAATTATATAGTAGATTGATAAAACAAGAAAGGACATTACATAACAAAATAAGATAGAACTGATTAACAAAACTAAAGTAATTAAATCAAAAGAGATATCCTGACCAAAGACACGAAAAAAAAACTGATGCAAACCCTAATTATTATTTATAAGTACCCTACTTGCTCTAGTTTGACCCAAATTGGCCAAAAACTCCAAAATGGAGAAACAAGAATGATTTTCAATTTTCACACGTTAAAATAATATTTTACCCCAATTGTAATCCCAACAAGAGAAACCATCATTATCCACTTGCAGTGTTGACTGATTGATTTTTCATTGGGTAAATAAGTTTAATGGCAAATTTTTTGTTTTTTTTAAAAACATTGCAAGCATAAGAAAGGAAAAGAAATTTAGTAATTTACACACCAATAAGAAAAAGAAAGGGGAGAGAGAGAAGTAGAATTGCAATGTTCTAGAATTTCAAGGAAAACATAACAGGAGGTTTTACTTAGATTAAAATTTTATTTTAATTTAAATATATTATTATTTTATATAATTTTAATTTTTAAAAACTATTATTTATTCACGACACAGTATATCTTTTTGAACTTCTTAGGAGAATAACGAGAAAAATTCTAATATAGATCCACCCTCCGCTAGGGCATTGATTGAGGAGTACTACCATGTTGTCGATGTGACTACCAGATAATTGATCTCTCAGACCAGATTTTGCTTGTATAATTTGCATTTTGCAACTACCAGAGGAACATGATGAACCAAAGAATAATTTTTTCTAGGAATTTTTTCTTTTAGTATTTATAACCAATTACGCTGGATTGTACTCGTGACCTGATGGGGATTGTAATATTATCAAAGAATAAGGAAGCAAAGGCCTCTCTTTCCTTAGTGGATAAGGACGCAAAAACCCCTCTTGGATTGGATTTGGTTCCTCGGACAAGGATTTTGGGTTATGTTTAGTGTTGGAGGGGGTTGGTATTGTAATACGGAGGAGGATTAAAGAATAAGGAAGCATATACTCCGGTTTGTTGTCTCATGTGCTCAGAGATTTTGGTTTCTTTTTAGTGTTTATAAATATTTTATTGTTAAGAAACCACAAGAATTCTATTATTGGATTCAAGGAAATTGCATTTTATTTTAGTATTCATCTATGGGAAAGTAGCAGCTTGTTTTTCAAGATTAATGGCGTTTGAAGGCGTGGATCTAATATCTCGATTGCCAGATTCACCCTTGCATCAAATCCTGTATTTGATGCCAGTAGATGCTGCTCGAGCAAGCACATTGTCCAAAAGATGGAATTGCAAATGGGAGACCCGTCCTTCTCTAGATTTCGGTTTCGTCTCCTCCTACATTTGTTGTGATCATTATCTTCGTCCAGCGAGAATAAAAACGAGGAAGTACTTACTTCAACTAGCCAATAAAACAATTTTGAGACGATGCCAGCAGCAGATACCAAACTTAGAGAAGCTACGCATTGCAATTCCTGAGCATAAAATCTCCACTGAACGTTTAAATTGTAAGTTGGAAAACTGGATGCGCGCTGTGACTAAGAGTGGTCTTAGGGAATTGTCTCTGGAAAATTGCATGGAGGATTGGCCGGATGGAAGAGATTTTTCTGTTTTGCCTACCATGCACAATTATTTTGCAAGCGGGGATGCCATTTTGCCTCCTAGCATCCTTCTAGCCAATTCAATAAGGGTTCTTCGTTTATCTTGTTTTAATTTAATGTCTTTGTCATCGGTTGCGGTAAAGTTTCCCTCTTTGCAGAACCTGAGTTTGTCTTATGTTAAGTTAGAAGATGGGATCATAGAGAAATTAATTGTAAGCTACCCTTTGTTGGAGACTTTGAAACTTGAGGATTGCAAGGGGCTCAATAATCTTTATGCGACTGGATTACAAAAATTAAGGCAGGTTGAGTTGGAAAATATTCCAGATCTCAAGATTTTCAAAGGTTGAGGGGACACCAAATCTCCAAACCCTGATTGTGTCTACGATTGCAGACTTGGCCGAGGTGGATGTTACAGCTTATGCTTGTTTGCGACATCTGGTGCTCTATCTATGGTCGACTTGTAACTGAGAATTTGTTTCAGCAGTTTGTTTGTCAAAGTCCCTTTCTTGAGTACTTGACCACTGGTGGTTCTAAAGCCTTTAACAAAATCAAGTTATCAACAAATACAATCAAAGAGTTGAAACTACTTCGATTGGACAACTTAGTGGAAACGTTTATGTTTGAAAATGGGCATAAACCATTGCCAACCTTTTTCTTGAATGCTTAAAAACTGCTGCAAGTTATTCTCGACTTATATGGTTGTCCCACCAGTGAGCGCAAGCATGTGATGAAGTTTCTGGAATATTTTAATCACTGCAGAAGTGTAAAGCTATTTGGAAGTAGCGTGGCTAAGGTAAGTTAGCCTACTGTTCATCTTGTTTGGAGCGAGTGGTTTCCAAAAATGTTACAATTATATCATTTTATTTCTTCTTGCAGCTTATCATTCCCAAGGAACAAAGAGATGGATTGGAATCTCCACTATATGGCAAAAGGGATTTGGTGATTGCCACACGATTGAAAAGAAAGCCTAGAGAACTTGTGGAGCATAAGCTTTGTCTATGTCCTCAAGCAAAGTGTCTATCAATAGGAAGTTATCTCAACAAAATCGAGATAGTCCTCAAGGTAGTTTCTTATTTTCATGAGAGAGCCCTTTGTTTTATATGCAAACTATCTGGTTATTTGTTCCATCTTTTTTTGAACTTTCTGACTTGTTTATCTGCTTCCAGTTTCTGTTCAAGAAGAGTGTAGCCGGAGATCCTTATTGCAAGTTTCTTCTAAGTGAGCGTTGGCGGCATTCCTTAGCAGAGGTCAGAATTGAGAAATTCGAGGGAGAAGAAGATGACTTGGCAAACCTGAAGAACTTGTTTCATCAACTATGCGTCAATTTGAAGATGGTTGGGAATCCAAAGGCTGTAAGGATATCTTTCAAATTTGACTGCTTTGATGGATTGTACTTTTGCTATGATCAATTGTTTTCTTAATGAATGGCCTTTTTTGTCTCGTTTCTCAGACCACCAGCCATATAGAATTTACCATAATTATGTATTCTTTGGTCTGATTTTGTTAATTCCAGTACTTATGGTTCTCTGATTAGGATTTTAACTCTGTTTAGTTTAGTTGAGTGTTTGAGCTTTTCCTGATTTATTTTTGTCAAATGTGCTTATGGAATGCTAGATGTGGTTTGCACTCTTTTGCTGACAATTAAACCTAAGATTTTTAATGTTTCAGCACAGTTAAACTTGGCTTAAATCCTTAAGATTTTTAATGCGTTGAAACTAACTATGAAAAAGAGGTGGTGAAACTAGTGTCTGATTATCCAAAAAATCCTATTTTTATTTTAATGATTTTAGTTTCGATCAAGCACAAGCAATTGATTCAAATTGATATTTTGCAAGGCATAAAAGAATCCCCTGAATTGATTTAAATTGATATTTTGTAAGACTGGATTAGATACATCACTAAATAATAAATAAATATAATAAATATGATATTATCTTATTTATAAAATTAATAATCATAAAAAAATATACTTATGAATAAATATATAATTTTAAAAATTGAAGAGCTGCATCTATCTTCAAAATAAATAAATAATATCAAAAAATAAACCGTCTTTTTTATCTTATTAATTTCATAACATAAATTGAATTTTTCGTCTTTAATCCTTACTTTCTATTGGATTTCATACTATACGCATTAGAGGTCATATATTCCTACAAAATATTTTTGAACGGTTTCAATGGTATAACAGAAAATAACAGACAATATCCAACTATTTAGAGGGGGAAAAACTTCTAAAAGCAACTGATGGAAGTTAGTATTTAAAAAAAAAAAAATTAAATCACACACCGTTCCAATATTCAGTGAATGACTCTCGCATAAAATAGTATTCTTTCCGTGAATATTGAATATTTTTATTTTTGTTTTAGAATATTTTTAAAATAATTTTTTATTTCTTAAAATAAACATATTTTCTCTATAAAATTTTATAATTAACTTACAAATTATTCATTAATCTTTTTAGTTAATATGAATAAGATAGTAACTTTCATAAATTTTTGTACATGATAACGATTTAATTTGCAAAATGCCCCCGTAGTCCAAAATTTAAATTTTTATATTTTTATATTTTGAAATATAAATAATAAATGTTTATTTTTATTCATAAACCCATTTCTAATCCAAACTTTTAGAAATAATCATATATAACTAAGAAATGTAAATTTCATTAATTAATAACTCTTATCATTAATATCTTGAATTAATATATTCCCTTCCATTTCTCTATAAGTGTCACTCTTAATTAATTCACAGGAAGTTTTAACATCAATAGAATTTTAAGAAATAATGTCTTAATTACTTTTATTGGAAATTATAAAACTGTTTAGATATTTAAAAATCAATTAATATTATAATTCAGCAGTATAAAAAACACTAAATATATGAGTCCCATTGTTTTAAAGTTATTTTCACTTTTAAAAAAAATTGTATATATCAAATTATCTATCATTTTATAAAATCAATAATGTATTTATTATCTTTTTTCTGAATATAACCTTATCATCTATTACTTTATAAAATCATAATATTAATTGATTTTCAAATTTCTTTTGAACTGTATAATTTCTAATAAGGTCATTTGGCTTTGTTCTCTATAAATTTCATAGATGTTAGACTTTTTTTTTTTAAATTTGTATGATTTATATAACAATATCAGTTATTTTGAAACAAATAGGTATTGATTTTACAAAATAAAAAACTTTATATTCATATCTTAAAATTTGTAATTTATTCACAAGATATTATATTTTATTTTAGACCTCACTTTTTTTAAAAATTCAATTTCTGTTATTTAATACATATAAATCCTTCCCAGAAGAGTTGATATTATAGCAGAAGGTGCACAAAGCACAAATCAAACTACAACCAAAACAGTTGACAAGCCTTGAACTTCACCGATTTGAATGCAAGGGCAAAGGCAAATTCCGCAAATAATCAAAGCACTTTTTTTTCTTTTAATAAAAAAGTCCTAGTTCAAGTTCCAACAATTTCTATTTTAGCATCAATTTATTGTTTTGTATTTTAATGGTTTTATGATTTTTTTTTAATAATATAGTATAGAACAATTTGAAACATTATATATATATATATATATATATATATATATATATATATATATATATATATTATATAATGTTATAAATGGCTGTGTACTACCCTCAATTTGGATGCTTGTGATTGATTTAGATGTCACGTCCTATAGTTCTCTATAGCAATTTATCAAACTATTAATATATGTATTTCCCTATTCTTCCAGTAACCAAATCCATCCTTGTAATAGTAGGAGCTACGGTTGTGTTTGGAAATTATTAACCTATTTAGCTATAGTCTATCTAACTATCAAGATTAGGGTTGTAAGTTATAAACCTATTTACCCATGAGCTATATAACTATTAAGATTAGACCTACAGTTCTGTTCGTAAATTATTAAGTTGGTCTAATCTTAAAAATTTCCAAACAAACTAACAACAGTAGGACTTGGGAATTCAAACCAACTGATTTTTGCGGCCAATTATCCTACATCAGTCTCAAAATGCTCAGCATTCCCAATAAAAAACCTTGCGTCCTGCATCCTTGCACATCTGAACAAAATCAAAAATTTTCACTATTTCTCAAATATCCACATATAACATAGCAACAAAAGCATTTCAAATATAAAAATTATCAACACATCAAGAATAGCCTCCTTAATTTGATATTGCATCAATAAGATACTATTGGTCTCCAAAACCATGATAACAACATCTTTGGCTAAATTCATGCCTAGTTCTCTTACCTGCATTATCAGGGTTGGCATTTCAGTAATCGGTGATGCGTCGACATATACTTGTACATATCACATGGTCGAATTAAAAATATTATTTTTATGCGTCTTTGGGCTCGAATGAGTTAACTTTTGAGTCAGTTGGGATTTTAATTAGTTTGATTTGTGTTTTTGGTTAATTGGACTAGGGGTGAGGATTGATTGTTTTGTGTTTTGTTCACTATAGTTTTGGTGCTAAAGCCATATGGGAGAAGACATACAGTAGGGATAGTCAGAGAGCCCATTCGAAGGTTGAGGAGCTTGGTACTAAGAATCTCATGTTGAAGGTATTGTTTCTTCAGATTTTTGACATTAGGGTTCTTTTTTCATTAATTTTCTATGCATTGAATATAATATTTGCATGCCTGATGAATGCTCAACTATTTGTCATATAGGTTTATTTCATAGGATTCGTTGTGTTCTTTGATGTGTTGGATAATCATTGTATCTTGTATGTTGGTTTATAGGTTAGTTGGATTTGATGAGATTGTTTCTATACCATTAGGGTTATTTTATTAGCGACATTGCAGATTAATTTTGAACTTTTATATATTTCCATTGTGCAGTCCTATCATCACCTCATTCAGATATAGTAGATTCTTGTGGTTTTAGTATTTCCGCTCCATCTCTCATATGTGTTGTAATATGAATAAAATTTCAGCTATTATTGCGACAATGAGGAAAAGACATAATACTGCAGTCCATATTCCCAATGGATCTGTCTATATTGTTGTATGTGGTTTTCCAGTTCTTTTACCTTTCCTTAATCATCTGGATGTATGATGTATGTGCATTCAGATTAGGTACTCTTGTTGAGCACTATGGTATCGTTTGTTATGATTCCCACCCCTTCCCCCTTACGGTTCATAGTTGAATGAAGAATCAGTCTAATGTCTTGGCTTTTAGCCATTTTTGTTTGTAATTGTTGATACTACGTTTAATGTTTAGGAAGTTTCTGTTTCTTGAATTAATGTTAACTATAAAATGAGTGGAAATTTGTGTTTCATATGGATGTATTGTGTTGTTAGTTTTTGGTTTTGCCTTACTAAAGTATGTACCACTTTTTATGCTTTTCATATGTTGTTTTTGTTTTTAGTGTTGTGATCAAGAATGCATTTTGGCATTGTCTAGCTTTTGTTCGCGATTTCAGCTTTGGTTTGTCAGAGGGGTATATAGATTTTTTTTGTTGAATTTAGCCAAAGACAGTGTTGTTGTGGTTTTTGAGACTAATAAACCCTTGTTGCTATCATATCAAATTGACAATGCTAACCTTGTTTTGCGAGTAATTATTTTCATTGGAAATGTTTTTACTACTTATTTATATATGATCATTAGTCTCAACAAGGATGCAGCTCATGAGGTCCTTCCCATTGTTGGTGTTGAAACTGCTAAGCACCTTGAGGCTGATGCAAGGAGGGTAATAGACCTTGAAAATCAGTTTGTTGAATCTCCTGAGGGTCTGACGATTGTGGTTGGAGATTATGTTATTAGATTGGATAATGTCATTACCTCTATTGAGTCCTTTTGAGAATTAGTTTTTTAGAACTGTCACGAATCATTTTTCCACAAACCGATTAATCGTGATATCTGTGAGTTGACTAGGTCGAAGCCAACATCACATCGGCCTCTTTCGAACGAGCAAGTGAGTTTAAATGGTTTTGCACCGAAGTACAATGAAATCGATGGAAAACAGTAGTAAACGATATGAGAACGACAAAAAACGACACTTAAACGGAAGTTAACTGGCACTTTATTGCTTGAAAAAACACATTTCATTCATTAAAAATATGTACAAAGGTATTTATAACAAGTATTGTGAAGGGAAACACCAATGTTTACAACCGACTCCATTTACTTTTACTCAATTTCATTTTTGTACGCTCCCTATAATAGATGTGGTAAACCTTTCCCTTGTGACAATAATAGATGTTGTTTTTTTGAGGAGGCCGATTTTCTATAAACCTAAGTACAAAGAATCTACCTATGAAAATTTATATGCATGGCCTTCTTGGCCTTGGGAAAATTACAAAAATATAACAAAAACCTATATATATATTTACATAGGAAAACAGAAGGGCTGATGGTTCTAGTTGCTAGCTGGCCGTCGGCTCGCTGCTGGGCACGGTCGCTGGTCAGTTGCTGGGCACACAAAATAGGCACAATGCTGGGCACACGGCACGGGCACGGCATGTTGGGTTGGTGTATAGATTTGACACCTTTGGTGGGTCTCAAGAACCTCGGCTGGACGTTGGGCATGGACATCGAGCACGACAGCTGACTAGTCTTGGGTTTGTTCCGTGTCAACTTCCGTCCTCCATTTTTGGGTCTTCAACTAGGGAGCTTAGGCATATTCAAGCTTGGCTAAGACATCCAAGGCACGAGCACGAACATTCGTAGGCATGCTCGCCCTAACCATGCAAAATGACCAAGTACGCTTAGAAACGTTCAGTTTCATAGACAAATCTGGAGACACACAAACGTTTAGATTACACCTCGAGTACTTGAGTTGGGTGTGGATAAGGTCTTGCTCACGCGAGTGAAATGTCACAGGGCGGCCTATAACATCCTCTCCCAATTGATTTGGCGACGTTCTCAGCACCATCTTCTCCTTGAAGCTCCTGGGGTTTTTCTATCCTGTTGGGATATTTCACCTAACGTTATTGGCATTGCCATCTTGGAGATGCACGTCCTTTCAGGTGAATTGGATTGGTAGCAAAGTCCATGGCTCTGGACTTGCCTTTCTTCGTTATAGCTCCACGGATGTTGTTCTCACATTCTCCCTCCAACATGTACATCATCAACAGCCTGTACCCTCTACTAGTTTTTTCCTTAGATTTCACAACTGGAATGGCACACAGTTTATTTTTCGACACTACCAGTACATTCGAGAGGGAATTGGAAAAAGTTCAAATTCAAAATGAGTCAGTTTCATCGTTTGAATTATAGTTTGAAGGAGGAAAGAAAGGAGCTACTAAGATTTTCCTAATAACCGCCAGCAAATTGGAAAAAGTCCAAACTTAGAATCGGTTAGTTTCATCGTTTGAATTATAGTTTGAAGAAGTGTTCTTACCGATGGACCAAACACTAGGGAACTAGAGAAGGTGATAGTCCTATCATGCTCAAACCTTGTCGCACCAGAAGTGTTGTTAGCGGATTGGGTTGTTTAGGTATACAACCCCAATTGGGCAAAAAATTCTATCCAATGTTAAATATGGGCAAGAGATTGATAGTAAATAAGTATTGCGAGGGAAATAAGAAAATAACTTTGGAGAGAGAGTTATTAATATTATAATTTAATAGAGTAATAAATAATAAAAATATAATTAAAAAATAATAAATATATTATTAATGTAACAAAATCACACTTATTTAAAAAAATGAATCGTATTACTATATAAGGTACAACATATAATATATAATGCCAAATTTTAATATAATAATTTAATAAAATTGAATCTTTCAAAATACGTCATTTCATGATGAGTGGCAGACTTATATCGACCTCTTTTCTCAATCATTCAATCCTGCAAAATCATTTCTTTAAGAAAAAAAATCTGCAAAAGCAAAAATGATATAGTGAGCATTGACACAATCAATCATAAAGAATATTTAAATAATTCTCTTGTATATCTTGAATTATTGTCAGATTTTATAGCTATTTTTTCTTTCCCAATAGTTTATTATATATTTCTTTCTTTTTAAAAGAATTGACTTACTTTCTATTTTAGTCTTTTTTTTTTTTAAATTGACAAAATTTTTTACAATTTTATAATATATTATAAAATAATTAATATTTATATTATATATTTCTTCTGTCCTAATAAAATTGACAAACTTATTATTTTGGATTGTCTAAAAAATTTTGACACTTTTCTTAAAAAAAATTTGTTATATTATTTTTATATATTTAAATTTGATATAAAATATTGTGAGATCTACATATTCCTTACTTTTATTATATTATATTATACTTTATTGTTGTTATATTTTTATTTTTATTTTTACATAAAATCTCTATCAAGTCAACCATTATCAATTTTAATAAAACAGATAAAGTATTACTTTTATATATTTATATTTAATATAAATTATTCTCTGACCTATACATTTCTTATATTATATTATATTATATTATCATTATATTATAATTTTAATTTTAATTTTTATATAAAATTTCATACCAAATTAAGAACTTTTGATTTTATTAAGACAGAGAATATATATACTCCTTATGTTTCAAAATAATTATTTATAAAATTTTTTTATTTTATTTTAAAATATTTATTCATGTACATATTTTTTAAATTAATACTTAATTTATTCTCATTTTACTTTCATTTATTTTAAATCAACAGTATAACTTTTCAAAACTCTTATTTTTAGAGCGAATCGGATCTTTCGGTCGGTCCGGTCCTCCCCCTAAAATATGTGGCCCTGATCAACTGCATAGGGCTTCCGCTCAAAGCAAAATTTAAAACCCTTCTCCAGATTAGGGTTTTTGCATCTGCTCTCACACGCAGAAACATACTCTTAGAATGTGGAGAGCGACAAAGTTGATCTCAAGGAGAGCCCTCATCGGTGGACACAATGCGTCAGCTGAATTTCGTCAAATTCAGAGCTTTTCTAAGGTACTTGAATCACAATTCCAGGCCTCAACCTTAATCTCAGCTGAATCCCAATTTATTCGTTATAATTCCCCTTCTTTCACAACCCCTTTGTGTCAAATGCCAAGGTATTTCTCATCAGATCCATCATTGGACAACGAAGAGGTAAAACAAAGTACTGATTCTGTAGATTCAAGAAGAGATTTTGATGAAAACTCAAGTGTTAGTTTTTCAGAATCTGTACTTTTTGAAGCAAACAATGTGAACCGGGATAGAAATGGATTTCCAGTTAATCCAGAAATTGGTTTTGATGAGAGCCCGAGTTCTTTTTCCTTTGAATTTGAAGAGGGGAACAAATATAGTGATGATTTATCTCTTAGTAATGATGGGGTTGCTTCAGGAAATGATGGTGATGGACCAGTTGTGACAGAGGGTGAAAATGATGTTGAGAAAGTTGAAAACCTTTTGTCGTTGCTTCAGAGCAGTGGAACTGTTGGTTCTTTAGAATCTAGTCTCGAGGACTTGGGTTTGGTTTTGAATGAAGGGTTGGTTATAAGAGTTCTTGAAACTCCTTTTGTCCCAGGAGAGAATTTGATTGAGTTTTTTAAGTGGATTTTGAAGAAAGGAGAGTTTCTTTTGACTACAAAATTTGTAGATTTGCTCGTTAAAGCTATTAGCCATGAAATTAGGACAAGAGATGCCTATGCTTTGTGGGATTTGCTGAAGATGATTGGTGAGAAGGAGATTAGAGTTCTGACTACAGATATTCTCAATCAGTTGCTATCTCTGTTATCAAAATTGGGTAAGGGGAAAGCTGCATTTGAGGTTTTCAACAAGTTTGAAGATTTTGGCTGTTTACCAGATTCTAATACTTACTATTGGACTATTGATGCCCTTTCGAGTCGTTCAATTTTTGATTGGGTTTCTTCTGTTTGTGATAAGATGTTAAATGAAGAAAAATTGCCCGACAGTGAAAAAGTTGGGAAGATTATTTCTCACCTGTGCCAAGGGAAGAAGCTTAAATATGCCCATACTATTTACATGTGGGCAAAGGATAACAATAAATACCCGCCACAGTCTTCTGTGAACTTTTTGATAAACTCACTTTGTGGAAAGGTAAAACAAGCAGAGGAGGATAAGAAAAGCCAAAAGGGTAGAATTGTTTCTCATTCTCAAGTGGAAGAAGGTGTTTCACCAGAAGAGAGGGAAAATATTTATCTGGCTTTGAAGATGTTAGATGATCTGCCAGCAGAAGAACGGAAACATGCCATTAGATCTTTTTCATTTGTCACTGCTGGATTGTGTAGAATTAAAGATATTCAAGAGGCAAAGAAATTGCTCTTTAAGATGATAGAAGCAGGTCCGCCTCCTGGATATACTATATTCAATACGATTATTACTGGCTTTTCCAGGGCTGGAGATATGGAAGAGGCCATGAAGCTGATACAGATCATGGATGCTAGAGGTCTAAAACCTGATGTTTACACCTATGCTGTAATTATGAGTGGTTATGTTGAGGGGGCTGCAATAGAGGAGGCCCACAAAATCTTGGATGAAGCTAAGAAGAAGCATTCAAAGCTGAGTCCTATTATTTATTACACTCTCATTCGAGGATATAGCAAGCTTGAGCAATTTGACATGGCTGGGAAGTTGCTGGGGGAGATGAAGGGAAATGGGTTTCAGCCTAATGCAAATGAGTACAAAAAGCTGATTAAATCACTTTGCTTAAAGGCTTTGGATTGGGGGATGGCGGAAAAGCTACTGCAAGATATGCAAGAGGATGGGTTGCATCTAAATGAGTTAACGAAGAGTCTTGTTAAAGCAGTTAAGGAGTTAGAGGAGGAAGAACTGGCAAGCAAGCTGTAACTGCTGCTGCATGGTCATCTTCAAGAAATTGAAGCTTGATCCCAACTAGGTAGACATGTTTCTAGTTCGTCTACTTTGTTGTTTTCTTTCTTCAGTTTCTGTTGACAAAGCTTTGATAAAGATAAGGAACACGTGCAATGTTGTATTGCCTAAGCTTTGATCAATCATAGAAAATCTTGGAGATTTAAACTAAAACTTATTACAATTGATGATAAATTGGTCGGAAATCACAAGAATGAAGATGATGAAGACATGTTAGATTCTACATAGTAGTTTCTTATGGCTTTATTATTTTCGTTCCATCTTCTCTCGTTTATATTTACATATATATGTATTTATTTGTAGTAATATGAATAAATATTTAGGTATTTTTGCCACAGTGAGTAAAAGCAATTATTGCTGCAGTCCATACTCCCAATGTATCTGTCTATATTGCTGTATGTGGTCTTCACCTTTCATTTACCTGGATTTCACCATTTGGATGAAGGTTTTAATCACTTGGATGTATGATGTATGTGCATTCAGATATGTACTCTCCTTGAGGCACTTTGATATATGGTTCCCCTAATGTTCCATTTTTTAATGAAGAATCAGTTTAACATCTTTGGCTTTTAGCTTTTTTTTTTTTTTTTGTAATTTTTTATTCTTTATTTAGGAAGTTCCGTTTCTTTAATTAATGTTAACTATAAAAATAATTGGAAATTTGTGTTTCATATGATTGTATTGTTTTTGCAGCTTTTGGTTCTTGTACGTAGGATTTTGCTGTGTTTCATATGTTGTTTTTCCTTTTGTTGTGGTCAGGATTGCACTTTGGCATTGTCCGGCAATGTGAGTTCGCGTTTTAAAACTTTTGTTTGCTAGAGGGGAATATAGATTTTTTGCTAAATTTAGCCAAAGATGGTGTTATTTTGGCTTTTGAAACTAATAATCTCTTGTTGCTGTCGTATCAAATTGAGAAGGCTATCCTTGTTTTGCTGGTAATTGTTATCATTGAAAATGTCTTTTTTCACCTTTCTATATGTGGTGGCTATTTGAGAAATACTAAATTTTATTTTTGCTTAAATTTCTAGGGAACTCTAGAGGATGCAGATCTGATGGTTATGTATGGAGATTATGTTATTCGATTGGATGATGTGGTTGCATCTATTGTGTCCTTTAGAATTAGTTTTTTTGGAACATATAGACAGGCTTTTTGTGGAGCGCAGAAAATTAGTCCTTTTGTTGTAACATATAGACTCAAGTAGCACAGCAGAATAGCGTCGTCTTGAGAATTATTTCTTTTGGAACTCAAAGGAGCGATGTTTTTGGGAGTTTTTTTTTTTTTTTTGGGTTCCAGTGGTTGCTTGGTTTTACAAGTTTTGCAATGGCTGGAGGAATGTTTCTTTTTGTGTATTGCTTTTAGTAAACGATGTTAGTTTAGTCACTACAATGCTTTCGGGTCTGTGCTTTTGCACATGCAGTAATAGTCCAGGGAACGGTGAAATTTGTCTCTCATTGGCAAGACTTTGGTCTACTTTACTACTATACAAAGTAGTTGCTTCTGTTTTTCTGGGGATGCAATTGTCCTGCTTTTTCTATCGGCTGTCCCTGAATATATAAGATCATTATTATTGATGGATGATTCAACAATAATCTCTAGTTATTCGTTTGGAAATGAACCATACTCGTCTTCTTTGTTTGTTTCTTGGCCTGTTTATCTGTGTTCTGAATTCAAAGGTTCATGTGTCGTGGCTTGTGAGATGGTTTGAGTTGTTTTTTGGAAGGTGAGTTTTCTGTCTTTTAGGTTATCGCGGATATAAAGTATATTTATATAAAATATATTCATGAAAGTAGTTTTTTATTCCAGTTTGATACATAAAAGGTTTGTTTTTAGGAAGGAGTGTTTTCTATCTTTTAGGTTATCAAGTATATTTATGTAAAATACGTTCATGAAAAAAGTTTTTTATTTCAGTTTTATGATTTTTTTTTCAAAAGAGATATTTATTTATATATTTTTAGAATTAATGATTAATTTTTTCTTATTTTATTCTTATTTATTGTAAGTTAATTAAACAATTTTTTAAAATTATTTTTTCTTTTTATTTTTTAAGAATTGATATTAATCAATAATTGTTGTGTATTAACTATAGGTTGAATAGGAGTTTTATTTAAATTATAATATTATTTTGAAGACTTTTATTTCGGTTCGGTTGAATTTTAATTCAACTGAATCAAAAATCGAACCGAACTTTATATTTCATCTATTGAATCGAACTGAACCGAACCGTATTTCTCAAAAACCAAATGAAATTCTTCTGTTTGGTTCAAAAAAACGGTTTGGACTGTACTTTGAACAGCCCTAGCCGTTAAGCCGAGCTATTTCTTGTAGCAATTGGAGTCGAATTCTTTTGAAATGTTGCCATTTAATTGCAGTCTCTATTCGGGTTGAGGCGCGGGTTAACGGTGCTCCAACCGGACGGGCGCGCGGGTCGCGTGCAGAGAGTAAACGGGCGTGGGTCGTGGGCGCGAGCTGCTCCACGGGCTGCAGCTGGAAGGCGATGCGGTGCGGCGCGGTGCCAAATGGGCCCGAATCTGGTACGGCAGGTGTAGTGGACCGCCAATAAAAAAAATATTATTTTTTTAATTTGGGTCACATATCAGGTGAAGTTAATATTTTTGAAATAGTTTATATTCTTGGAATATATTTGCATTAAAAATATTAGTAAAGGATTTTAGGATTAAATAAGATCATTAATTAATTAATGTATTTAATTCTATTATTTGGGCACGTAAGTTTAAAAATAGAAAAGTATGAAAACGTTTATTGTGTTCTGGCATGCTATTTATTTTGTGTACCTATGCGTGCGGTTTCTCAAAGACCAAAGTCTTTGGGAATATTTATGTAAGGAAAACATTTTTCTTTAAAAAAAATTAAATGGTTATTTTAACTTGAACAAAAATTAATCATTGGCTATTTTCTTAAAGGATTTAATCCTTGGCATAGAAAATATATTGGATTTATATATTTTTGTAAGTTAAAATAGAAAGCCATTTTATTTTATTTTGCATAAGAAAAATTGTTTTGTTAAATAAAATTGAGACCAAAGTCTCGGAAAAGTTTTAATTGGAAATTTTTGAAATCATTAAGTTTTAATTTTAAAAAAATTAGTCAATGGATAAATTCTTTCAAAAGATATAATCCTTGGCATTGAGATTTTAATGGATTTGGATATTTTATTTTTAAATTAAAAAAAACTTAATGAAAATTTCAAAAGGATATTTTTTTATAAAACTTTATTTTAAAAGACTAAGTGGGAGAGGGGTTCCAACGGCCTCACAGCTTCCATCACGGTCTTCATTAGAGATCATGGGTCCCCTCGCGTTACTCTGGGAGTGAACCCGTATAAGATGGGGATACCACAAGAATTTAGATCTAATGGAATGATGTAATTAATAACCCGGGACACGTACTATAATCGGCCAGCCCACGTTGGAGGTAATAGTGCGAGGAATGTTCATAGGAAATGAGAGGAAACAGTCATCCCACGATGGAGTTATTCTCTAAATCATTACCTAGAAAAAAAATTAATTTGTGGTGGTTATTACACTTAGCTTAGGAAACTGTTAATCTTCCAAAGAAGCTATGTCAATTTTCCTATAAGCTAAATTAATTTCTGTACACAATTTTATTTTCACAAACTAAATCATTTCTTTTTTTTTCGATTTTTCGAAAATGGTGGAAGGTTCTTTTAGTCTTTTGGCCGTTATTCTCCGTGAGAATAAGTTAACGGGACCAAACTATGTGGACTGGAAGAGGGACCTGGACATAATACTCACACCCATAGAGTATAAGTATATCTTTTACGAAACCTGCCATGTAATCGGGGAAGATTCCACCGACAAAGAGCGAGAGGCTATGAAGGCATGGAAGAAGGCTAATAAAATGGCACGTTACTATATACTAGCCTCCATGTCTAATGTGCTCCAGTCTAAACACGAGCACATGGCTTCTGCGTATAACATTTGTCATTCATTAGCCACTATGTTCGCGGATAAGAGCCGGCCCACAAGGCAGGAAGCTCTTCGAACTATAATAAACTCTAAGATGGTGGAGGAGCATCAGTCAGGAAGCATATGCTCAAGATGATTGCTGCTTTCGAGGAGGCGAAAATCTTAGGGGCTATCAGTGACCCCGAGAGCCAAGTGAACATGGTCCTCGAATCTCTACCGGTTTCCTTTACTCAGTTCAAACTAAGTTAAATATGAGTTTGACTGAATTGATAAAGGAACTCCAGATGGCAGAGAAGGTCATGAAGCCACATTCAATGTCCATGATTGCTAAGTCTTCTTCCTTAAGAACGGGGTCCAAGCCCAGAAAGTTCAAAAGGAATAAGGGAACACAGTAGCCCAGCCCAAGACCCAGCCCAAAGACAAACCAAACGGCAAGTGTTTCAAATGTGGGAAGAAGGGACACTGGAGAAATGAGTGTCCAGATCTTCAATTCAAGAAAAACCCCACATGTAATATTCTCTATCTAGAGTCTATATCAATGGTTGGATCAACTTTCACTTAGATTGTTGATTCAGGAGCTACTAATCATATCTATAACTCCTTGGAGGAGTTTAAAAAGATAAGGTGACTCAAGAAGGGTGAACATGGATTACGTGTGGAATTGGAGCACAAGTCTGGGCTCTTGCAGTGGGAGAGCTGGATTTTATTTTTTACTGTAATAAAAAAATGGTTTTAATAGATGTTTTATATGTACTAGGTTTTCGTCAGAATTTGATTTCAGTTGCGAAACTTATAAATCAAGGATATTCTGAATATTTCCATTTTGGTATTTCTATCAGTAGAAATTGAGAAATATTATGGATTGGGCATATGTATGAAAATCTATTCTATTTAAACCTGATTAATAATCAATCAAATAACGCTTAATCTCAACCTTTAACTATAAAGAGAAAGATCAATATCAATGACTCATATCTTTGGCATCTGTGGTTGGGTCACATCAACTCAATTAGGCTTCATAGACTAATCCATAATGGGCCTTTAGGCTCATTGAGATTGAAAAATTGGTCTCAGTGTGAATCTTGTCTGGTGGGAAAGATGACCAAACGGTCTTTTGTCCCAAAGGCAGATTGGGCCAAGGAGTTACTGAGTCTTGTTCACACTGATGTGTGTGGTACCTTGTCTACACCAGCTAGAGGATGTTTTTGAGTACTTCATCACTTTCACGGATGATTGTACAAGATTTGGTTACATTTACCTGATAAGATGCGGGTCTGACTCTTTTGACAAATTTAAGGAGTTTAAGGTTAAAGTGGAGCGTCGGACAGGTAAACTAATCAAGATCTTACAATCGGATTGTGGAGGAGAGTACCTCCTAGGTGAATTCAATGACTACATGGTACATCATGAGATAGTATCTCAACTCTCTGTGCCAGGGACACCCTAGCAGAACGGAATAGCTGAGAGAAGGAACAGGATATTGATGGAAACGGTCAGAAGCATGATGTCTCATGCTACTCTTTCAGTATCTTTTTGGGGATATACCCTGAAAACAGTGGCATGTATTCTGAACTTAGTGCCTTCCATGTTAGTACTTAGGATACCCTATGAAATATGGATTGAGCGTAAGCCAAAGTCTGAATCATCTCAGGATATGGGGTTGTCCAGCTTATGTACTGATCAAGGGAGACAAGTTGGTACCAAGATCAGAATTATGCTAGGTGTCCAAAATGAACAAATGGTGGTTACTTCTATCATCCTAAGAAGCAGAAGGTACTGGTTAGTACCAATGTTAGATACTTAGAGAATGATCAAAGTATTTCCACGAAAGGTTTAACTAGGTTGGAACTCGAGAATAAGTTATCTTCGGAAGCAACTTCTTCTGACCCGATTATGGAACAAAAAGAGGCACTGCCTCAAGAGCCTGTACACATGGTGCCTCGTCGCAATGGGAGTGTGTCTGGGGTTCCAGATAGATGGTATGTAGAAGCTTTTGAGTTGGTCTCTGACCATCAGGAATAAGACCCCACTAGATACAATGAGGCAATTGCTGATACCAATGTAAATCTATAACATAAAGTAATGAAAGCCGAGATTGAGTCTATGTACTTCAATTAGGTTTGGGATCTTGTAACTTCACATGAAGGGATAAAACCCATTGGATGTAAGTAGGTGTACAAGAAGAAGAGGGGACTGGATGGGAAGGTGGAAACCTTCATAGGTAGGCTTGTGGTAAAAAGGTATATTCAGAAAGAATGGATCGATTATGAGAAAACATTTTCCCTAGTAGCCATGCTTAAATCCATCAGTATCCTCCTTACCATTGCATGTCACTATGACTATGAGATATGGCAATTAGATGTCAAGACGGCATTTTTTGAATGGTCATCTTAGCGAAGACATCTATATGTCCTGACCGGAAGGTTTTATTGCTGAAGGCCAAGAACATATTGTTTGCAGGCTTAAGAAGTCCATTTATGGATTTAAGCAAGCATCAAGAGCGTGGAACATTCGTTTTGATGAGACTGTGAAGTCTTATGGTTTTATTCAAAACGAAGATGAACCATGCGTGTACAAGAATCTCGAGGGGTTTAATATGATTTTTCTTGTCTTATATATATGGATGACATTCTACTCATTGGATATGATGTAGGGTCATTATCATCTACAAAGGTTTGGTTATCTAGTCAATTTAGTATGAAGGATTTGGGAGAAGCCAGCTACATTCTCGGGGTTAGACTTCTTAGAAATAGGAAGTAGAGAATGTTAGGATTATCTCAAGTCGCATACATTGACAAGATGCTGGCCAAGTACAGCATGGACTCATGCAAGGGAACTCTAAACCCTTGCAGATATGGGTTGTCTCTTTCTTCAAGGGACTGTCCTAAGTCTCAAGAAGAAAATGACAGGATGAGTAGGATTCCCTACGTTTCGACTGTGGGAAGTCTCATGTACGCCATGCTGTGTGTTAGGCCAGATATTTGTTTTGCCGTAGGCTTAGTTAGCAGATGTTAGTTAAACATGGGGAAGTTCATTGGTAAGCTGTAAAGCATATTCTTATATACCTCAAAGGAACCTTGAGGAGGGGATGCATATAGTGCGTTAGTACCACCTGGTCCGAGATTTCCAGAGACAGGAAGTCGTGGTGGAACAGATTGCCTCCGAGAACAATCTAGTAGATCCATTCACCAAGCCTTTGGCTGAGGGTCTTCAAAAGACACTTAAACGCCATTAAGGTGGGCACCTATGGACTATCTAATCTTAAAGTGCAAGTGGGAGATTGTTGGGGATATGCCCTCTTAGAATAATTTTCTGATGAAAATATCGAATATGTTAATAAAAGAATTTATTTTCGAAAATCGTTTGTGAAATAATTTTCTTCATTTGTGTACAATTTCGTTTGGAACAGACTCATTGTGTTTGAATAAGTGATTCATGTGAATGGAGGTATTTCACAGTAAGGTATAGATCATGAGTTATTTAAACACATAAACAATTGTTCTTAACTGATTGATGAGAATGAGAATCTCATCATATTTAGGTTATTATGTTATGAATTCCAAATAGAGAATGGCTTACCTTTAGCCAGTGAGTAGGCCACTCACTTCATGACATAAGCGTATTTCGAATACGTAGAATAGGACCTGTAGTAGTGGTTTCTTAAAAGTATTGTATGGTAGAAACCTAAACTACTACCGCTACAGCATGGACTAGTACTCTATGACTTGAGTATGAGTTGGTGGTCTGGCGAAGCTGGAAGCATATACTTTGATATACTATAGTTGAGGTTCTATTGGAGGGCCAATATACTTGTATGTTGGGTATGTGCGATTAGTTAGTTAAGACAAACTTGTACAAGATAGTTTCTACACTATATCGCCCATTGTGGTTGTCCGGATGATCTAAATATCCAGGTCCCTGGGAAACGTGACTTGGATGTTTGCTTTAGGGTTGCTCCCTTGGAAAGCGGAAACATTCCAGGAAGTCGTGGATCATTGGACTAGAGGCCTAAGGATGGTAGATGTCTTTTAGAGAGATGTTTGTACACTTCTTCCTCTCTAAATATACGGCGATGTGTAGAGGGATATTTTAGTTATTTCACTTGTAGGTCGAAGACTCTGCTAATGCAGTATTGTCCTTGGGGTCAATATTTCATTATGGTGATATTAGGAAATATTTAAAATGCAAAATACATCTATTTATATAGTATGGATATTTTGATCATTTTAGTAGCCAAGGCGATGTGTCTTTTTGGTCATCGGAATAGCCCGTAAGTCCTAATTAATTTTTGGGTTGAGAAAATGATCTCAATTGAGAGAGTTTTATTTTATTCGGGAAGTCTAATTTATTATTAGACTGGAATAAAATAAATGGAGAGACATTTATTATCTGGTTTAATGGCTTAATTAATTATTCAGGACTTGGGTCCAGTTTGAATAATTAGAAAATTAATCGGGACTTAAACTAGAGGAAAATTAATTATTATTTAATTATTTATTTAATTAAATCCCAAAAAATAAATAATTAAACTTTAATTATTTTTGGTTCATTTGGGTTTATTAATTATTTATTGGGTTATTTATTTAATCCCAATGAAAATAATTAATGTTTATTATTTTAGTTTTTTTGGGTCCAAGAAAAATAATAAATATTATTTTGGCCTAATAGCCTGGAACATAAGATTTTTTCGGACACAGTTTAGAAGAGTTTAAGGTGAAGCCAAAATTTATTTTGTAAATAATATTTGGGTATAAAATCCCGAGAATATTATTTTTATCAAAATAATTATTTTTGATTTCATGACTCTTGGCTTTCTGTGTAGAAAAATAAAATAAAAAAAATAAAAATAAAAATATATTTTCCGAATGTCTCTTGGCTCTCTGTCTCTCTCGTGTCTCTTGATTTTTTACTGGCTATTGGTTTTTGTCTTCTTTACATACAAAACCAAATGATGCCAACAGAAACGGAGAGAGTGAAAATCTGAGAGGTTATTTCTTCTCATCCAATTGTGTGCTCACCGACCGGAGGATTAGGTTGGGAATATTCTGTGAACTGAAAAGCTTTACATTTATTTTCCACCGAAGGGGAAGAAAGAACCGGAACCAGAAGAAGTTGCAGCATTGGTGTTCACTGGACGTGGAAGGAAGAAGCTGTTCTTGAGCTTCTAACCATTCAACCATAATCTTCACGTTTTAAAGGCTCCAACAGGTATGTTTCATGCCCACCATGATGCTCTCATACTCTGATATTATGTTCTTATTCTCCATTTTCGTCTACTGCACATGCTCTGTAAATTTTCAAATTCCTTCAATCTAAATGCTGAAGACCTTAGTGAAACTATTTAAGAAAATAATAGTGCATTTGCACAATAAAAGGCCAAAGCTTTGATTTTTATTCGTCGTCATATCGACGAAAATTTGAAAATAGAATATCTTACCGAAAAAGATCCATATGTCCTGTGTGTAAATTTAAAAGAAAGATTTGACAACCTGAAGATAATCGTACTACCCACTATATGGTATGAATGGTTGTACTTGAGGTTGCAAGATTTTAAAATCGTGAATGAATATAGCTCCGCGATATATAAAATTACATCTCAATTAAAATTATGAGGAGAAAAAGTTACTGATGAAGATATGCTGGAGAAAACATTCTCCATCTTTCATGCCTCGAATATTGTCCTGCAGCAACAATATCGAGAAAAAGGGTATACAAAATTTACAGATTTAATTATTGTCCTTCTCATTGCAGAGAAAAATAATGAGTTATTATTGAGAAATCATGAAGTCAAACCAACTAGCTCAACAGCACTCCCAGAAGTGAATGTTGTTGGTTCCAATAGAAGCCAACGTTATAGTCGTAGTCGTGACCGTGACCGTGGTCGTGGCTATGATTGTGGACATGCTCGATAGTTCTCTTATCACATTATAATCAAGCTGTGAGAAATACTGGCCACCTGAAGTGGAACAGAAAAGATCATAAAGGAAAAGAAAAAGAAAAAAAATGGAAGAAAATTATGAGGATAAGTGTTATAGATGTGGCATGAAAGGTTATTGGTCACGTAACTGTTGTACGACCAAGTATTTAGTGGAATTATATCAAACTTCACTGAAAAAGAACAATAAAAACATTGAAGCAAATTTTTCTCAACATCCAGTGAATGATGCTGAGGATGATGATATTGATCCTGAAGATCTTAATATCAATATTACCTATATGGATGTATCGGATATTTTTGAACACCCAGACGATATGATAGACCATTTAATTGGTGGTGACAGTGTCCAGAAGAACTAATGTCTCACCCTGAAATTTTTGAATTTTCATTATATTTTAATAATATTTACGTTTGTGTATATATATATATATATATATATATATATACATATATATATATATATTTGTTCAGATGGCTATTGTTAATGATGATGTATGTATTATTGATAGTAGAATTACACACACCATACTAAAAAATGAGAAATATTTTTTTTATCTCAAAATGGGAGAAATAAATATTTATACTATAAACGGTAGTACAAATGTGATTGAAGGCTCCGGAAGAGTTAATATATTGTTACCTGAAGAAACAACAATTACTATTGATAAGGCACTATTTTTCTCAAAATTCAGAAGAAATTTATTGAGTTTTAAAGATACCCGTAGAAATGGGTATCATGTTGAAACAAATGAGGAAATTTGTATTAAACATTTTTATATTACTCAAATGAATTTTGGTAAGAAATCTGTATTAGAAAAACTGCCATCTTTTTCTACTGGCCTATATTTTGCAATACGTACAATTGAAAATCATCATCTCGTAAATTAGAAGTTTACTGATTCTACTACTTTTAACATTTGACATGACCGGTTGGGTCATCCAAAATCTACCATGATGAGAAGAATAATTGAAAATACACATGGTCATTCATTGAAATATAAAAAGATATTGACATCAGAAAAATTTTCATGTGTTGCATGTTCTCTAGAAAAATTAATTGTTAGACCATCAAAAAAAAAGTAAGAGTTGAAAGTCCTACATTTCTTGAACGGATTCACGGAGACATTTGTGGACCTATTGATCCACTATGTAGACTGTTCAAATATTTTATGGTTTTAATTGATGCATCATCTCGATGGTCACATGTGTGTTTATTATCTACTCGTAAGTTGGCATTTGCGAGATTACTTGCTCAAATAATTAAATTATGAGCACAATTTCCTGACCATCACATTAAAAATATCTGTTTGGATAATGTTGGTAAATTTTCATCACATGCTTTTGATGCATATTGCATGTTAATTGGAATTAATGTTGAATGTCTTGTAGCTCATGTTCATACACAAAATGGTCTTGTTAAATCTTTTATTAAAATATTACAATTAATTACTAAATCATTATTAATGAAAACAAATCTCCCAACATCTGCCTAGGGATATGCTATTTGATATGCTGCAACACTTGTACGTATAAGGTCAACTAGTTATTATAAATTCTTTTATTTGCAATTGACTTTTGGTTCAAAACTAAATATTACTCATTTAAGAATTTTTGGGTGTGCTGTATATGTTTCAATTACACCAAACCAACGTACAAAAATGGGTCCTCAAAGAAGAAAGGGGATATACGTTGGATATGATTCTCCTTCTATTATCAGGTATGTTAAACCCCTGACAGGAGATGTATTCACAGCAAGATTTGTTGAATGTCATTTTGATGAATCATTATTCTCTAAATTAGGGAGAGAATATAAACAATATAAGAAATATCTTACTTGGACAACATCATTAAATTATCTTGATCCGCGCACAAGCGCATGTGAACTTGAAATTCAAAAGATAATTCATTTGCAAAGTATTGCAAATCAAATGCCAAATGCTTTTGTTAACTTCAGAAGAGTTACAAAATCACATATTCCAACTATAAATACTTCTATTCGAATTGAAGTGCCAGTAGAACAAAATATTATACCTATAGTTGTTGAGTCAAAAGCACGCCAGAAGCGTGACCGACCTCTTGGTTCTAAAGATAAAACTCCTAAAAAGAAAAGATGATTAAATAATCAAAATGATCATATTAAAGAAAATAATGATAAAGACCAATAGAGAACTGATGACAAAGAACCAGAAGTTGATGAAAGTAACATTGAAATTTCTATCAATTATACCACTTCCGGTAAAAGTTGAAATCGGATAGAAATTGTGATTGATAATATATTTGCATACAATATATTTCTTGATGTTACACATGATAATGATGATCCTGAACCAATATCAATTGATGAATGTCGGCATAGAAAAGATTGGTTATAATGGAAAGATGCGATTCAATCGGAGTTAAATGTACTGACAAAACGTGAAGTCTTCGGACCTGCAATCTGAACACCGAAAGGTGTAAAATCTGTTGGCTACAAATGGATATTTGTGCGAAAGCGCAATGAAAATAATGAAATCGTACTATATAAAGTATGGTTAGTAGCCCAAAATTTTTCACAAAGACCAGCTATTGATTATGATGAAATTTATTCTCTTGTTATTGATGTTATTACATTCCGATATCTTATCAGTGTGACAATATACGAAAAGATAGATATGTGCCTATTAGATGTTGTCACTGCTTACTTGTATGAAAATTTATAAAATGATATTTA